>CM051396.1:11152492-12352492 GCA_028052125.1 Melia azedarach | reverse complement strand
ATAAATAGTGTATCCACATTCTTTGAAATGAAGATGATACTTTTTTCGACAAGTTGTCCTACATTGAGCAAATTTTGATTCAAATTTGTACAACAATTTTTCCTTTTCCTTTTCCTTTTCCTTTTGATTGTGCCAATAACCTTTTTTTTTAGTTTCACTTTAGGAGAAACCTTGAGTCAACATCAAGGACGATTTATTCATTAGCTAAAATATGATTGCTACGACTACTATAAAGATATTAGTTACTGCCATCTTTTTCTTCAAGAGCTAATTAGCATGCATAAAACATGTTACCATCATCTTCATATTCCTTATTAGCTTAACTAGTTTGATTTGATGCTTTATATCTATATAATTTTTTTTTGTGCCCAAACTTCTTGCAGTAATAATGTTCAGCCTTTCCACGATGCCAACAACTTGAAGTAACATGGTTTTGATTCTTGCAAATATTGCATGGAAGTTTATTTTCATTTGTCGCTTCTTTGTCTTCCTTTGTCTTGCTTTTTCTTCTCCCTATTTTCTACTCCTTCTTTGTTAACCTTTTTGGCTTAGTAGTTACCTTTGTCTAGAAAGCACTTTTGATAAATTGTTCACCACGTTTCAATCTTCTTTCTTATGAGACTTTGAAGATCCCATTAATTTTTTAGCAAACAAAGTGTTGAGATCCTTGCATTCTTCAATTATAGTAACAACGTGATCAAACTTTTCAAGAATGCTATTTAAAACCGTCAAAACTTTTTTCATCAAAAACATCATCACCAAGAGATCTTAAATGATTAACAACATCAATTACTCTAGAAAAGTAGTCTCAAACTATTTAGATTATTGTGTCCTCAAATTCAAAGTCCTTACAAAAAGATTGAAGTTTGATTGTTATTGCCTTATTATCTCCTTGAAATTATTGCTTAAGAATTCTCTAATCTTGCCTTGTTATAGTGGCTCTCATAATTCCATGAAAAATGGGTGCAGAAACTCTACTATGAATTTTTAAAAGCACTCTTGCATCATTCATTCTCATGGCTTCAAGTTTCTCTTGTTGTGCTTCCATAAGTTTATCTTCATTTTTTGGTTCTCCATTTTCTCTCTAAGAGGTATTGGTAGGCATAGGCCGATCCGGTTCGATTTTCTTGAAAAATGAACTAAACCTGAAAATTTAAGGTCTTCAAATTTTTTATACCATATAAGATTAAATGCAATAGATGAATCAAACAAGACTAAATTTATCGATTCAGTCGGCTTTTGGATTTTTATTTTAAATTTTTTAATTCAAAATTGAGATAAAAACAATACTTATTTACATGTCAAAATTGACTTTTTTCTAACTTGATAAATATAATTTACTTTATATAATATAACTAATCAATGTGATGAACTGGACCAAACCTATTCAACCTAGTCTGGTTTTTTGAGTTGCGGTATTTTCTCTCAGTCCTACTTAGAGGTATTGGTAGGCACAGGCTGGTCCGGTTCGATTTTCTTGAAAATTGAACTGAACCTGAAAATTTATGGTTTTCAAATTTTTGATACTAGATCAGACCGAATGCAATAGATGAATCGAACAAGACCGAATTGATCAGTTCAGTCGGCTTTTGGATTTTATTTTAAATTTTTTAATTCAAAATTGAGATAAAAAAAACACTTATTTACATGTCAACATTGACTTTTTTCTAACTTAATAAATATAATTTACTTTATATAATATAACCAATCAATTTGATGAACTGGACCAAACCTATTTGACCTAGTCTGCTTTTTTGAGTTGCGGTATTTTCGCCCAGTCTTACTTAGGGGAAGGGATCTTGATACCTTGGTAAATACAATGTCTGAAACTTGATCTTAGTAACTTGGCTCAGGTACCAACTTCGTTGGATATTAAAATAATTGCAAAGAAAATTTAAAATAAAAAACAAAGTTTTTGTTGAGCTGCTGTGGCAGAGCTCAGTATTCTGCAGAATGTTTTTTTTTTAATTCTATGTTCTAAGTTTTTCACTTACAATGCAATATAAATAACAACTAGTCATTCTAGAAAATTAATCCTAGAGAATTCTAAACATACCTCCTAAAGATAAAATTTGACTTTAAATACAAAACATTAAAAGAGAATTTTGACATCTTTACGTAGAGGTTTCATATTGACTTTTTATTTGAACATCTTATAAATATTTGGCTGTAATGCTTTCTAGAAAACTTTAATTGAACATTGTAAAATTTACTAAAAAATTAACTTCTTGATCTTTCTAATGGTGCCAACCATGTTTAAAAATTATCTCTTAATGAGTACAATTTAAATTTTGAATATACCCCTCTAATATTGTTTTATATGTTTCATAACCTGAAAATATTGAAAATATATTAATTCTAATAGCTCCCATTTAGCTATAATCTGACCAAAAGATTAGTCTCGTGATTTGAAGAAAACCCCAATAACTCAATGATGTTTCTACAACAAACCCTCCCAAAGTTTGTATTGAAATACCACTAATGCAACCTAAGAGGGGGGGTGAATTGGGTTTTCAAAGATTTTAATAAATTTAAACAACTCTAAACACTAAGTAATTCAAATTCTTCTCATGTTCAATACATAAAATTCAACACACAACCAATAATCAATTCATAAATTCTCACAATTCAAGTTCAAGTGTGTGTGAGAAATGTGTATAATAATAGCAAGCATATAAATCAAGTGAGGAAGAGATTTTTTAGGTCATTCGGCAAACCTCTGGTCTACTCCATGCCTTCAGGCTCACTCGCTTGAGGATTTCACTAATATGCCTGCAACCCAAGGCAAGCAATTACAACACCAAGTAGACTTTCAGGTGCCACTTAAACCTTACACCAAGAGGACTTCAGTAGATGCCTCTTCAACCTCTACAACCAAATTAAGGGTGTCACTCAAACCTTACACCAAGTGTTTTTCCCTCATACTCAACCTCACAATAATTACAAAGAAAATAACCTTGATAAAAGAATTCTATCAAGGAAAATACAAACGCTCTTTTTCAAACAATAATACAAATGAAAAACTAGAGTGTGTAAGAATTGAATGTTTGATTTGCAAATGAAAGCTCAAATTCTATATATTGCACTTCTAAGACATGTAACAAAGTTTTCCAAGGGTAAAAACTTATTCCAAATGAGTTTAAGCTAGTATTTATAATGAATGATATAAAACTAGTCATTTGAGGCTTGAAATATTTGAATTTTGCACTATTCGATCGACTGTATGGCATATTCGATCAACTGGGTGGTAAATTCGATCGACCGGATGTCTAACCGAAGTTTACATCCATTCTGCCATAAGTTTGGTTGACCTAATTATATTTTTTGTCGACCGGATAACCAATATCCGGTTCTTGCAGAAATCATGGTTCATTTAAATTCAACCAAACAATTCGGTTCATAGCAAAAATCGGTTCAGTTACTGATTCATGAATACTATTCAGTTTTCTAAAGATTTTGGAAACTTTGCATTTAGATCCATTTTCAGGGTTTCAAAATCTTGTAATTTGGTCTAGTTTTTTCTACTAAAAACTTACATTTTAGTCTGATTTTCAAAACCTAAAAACATTTGTTTTCAGTAACTCTTGAGCTTATAAGTGCAAATTAATATTCAATTTCAATGACACATTACTAATAAACAATCACCTAATATTTGTGTCATCAATTCTTCAAATCTTCTTTTCAAATAGCTATTGGGGATTCCAATTTTGCTTTTCATGAATGTTTCATTTTAGATGTTCTTTGTATCTTCACAATTTCTTTTCAAATTCTTCATGCTAAAAATATAACGATAAATGTTACAAGAAGAATGTGATTAGTTAAGAATATTAATGTATATTATCATCAAAACAATGGGTTATAAGCCTTAAGGCTAACATGTATCTAAACATTGAGCCCATGATTATATGAGAACCCTAGCCAATTATAGGTAGTCTTTTAGTAGCATATTGGTAACCTTTTGGCATAACACCCCTATAAACAGTTAAGAACACAAGCAATTAGCCAAAAGTGAAGTCTAAGAACTTATATGCAGTCAATTTCCATGCACCAGACTGACTAGCTTTGTTTAGTGATCTTTCCTTGATAATTGGCGTAATTGCAATGAATTTGCTTATTGATACTTCAACAAAAATTGCAAATAAAATTCAAGGGAAATTAAGAGAATAAGAGATAAAACTAGGTTGATTGATACTTTCAATCTCCAATAATATAAGTAATCTTCCAATTTTCTCCAAGGATTTGCTGATTTTCCACTTTTGCTCAGTAGAATCCTCTGACTTTTCAATCTTACTTACTCTAAAAGTCTCATTTCTAAAATTGGATAATGATGGCTGATGTGCAAATTTTAATATGCTTGTAAGTGCACAGATCATTAATAGCTAATGATAAATTCACCCCAAGGTCGATCTCTCAAGGAATTGTAGTGATTTAGATTCTTACTTATTTTCTTTATGTTACTAAATTTAATAAATAATAAAGTCCTAAACACTCACTTAATTTGTAGTTTGATGCAATGTTAAACAAATGAATTAACTTGCTAAATTTAAAATAAAATAAAAAAACAAGAATAACGACAATAAATTAAATCCAATGAAATCAAATAGGAGTTGGTTAGCTATCTACTCATGTATTGAAATATTAAGTGAATTAAACAATTATTCCAATGTTTAGATTATTGATCTTTTCACCATGGCTAGAGAAATCCAATGATTGTGGCAATTCTCACTTGCAATCAACTAAGTATATCCTTGATGTGAGGCTTTTACTTAATTAATTGAATTAATTACAAGTAAATGATATGACCATTTAAATTAAACCAAATCAATGGATCCAATTTAAACACTTGCTCAATAGAGCTTAATTAAGGTAAGATGATGTTTCTATCACCTTAATTCTCATTTGTTAATTTTAATTATAAACAATAGATTATCAATCTATAATTCATAATCTAAGGTATAAAGAACAATGAATAAGTAATAATCTTACATATTCATTAAACATAATTCACAAAATAACCAACACAATCATAGTAGCTAAACCAAACTCCCACTATGTATTTAGCCTTCCATTATCAAGTTCAAATCAATGAAATTAAGTATGAAAGTACAAAACACATAGAATAACAAACAAAGATTGAAATATCTTTATCGAAGATTTCCCCTTGGGTTTGAAATGATTGATCGTCTTCTTTAATCCTTTAGTGGAAATTGCTTGATGAAGAATACAAAAACAACACAAACACTAGGTACGAATTTTTTGAGTGACAACACTTGGATTACAATAAGCAAAGAAACAAAACAAGAAAATAACTTCCTAAGAGAAATGAAATCAAGAATAGCATGCATTCCTCTTCAAAACCACCATTTATATAGGCAAGATAAAGGATTCTTTACATGTGAAGACACATGCATGTTGCAGTTTCATCATATCTCTATCTGCCAGATTGTAGCTCACTTATGACTATCTCCCACGCCAAATTAGAGAAAGTAGTCTTCATACAATATTTTAATAATTTAATACTCGTTCTCATGGTTTAAGAATCATTTCATTTTGATGTCTAAATCATAAGATATATTCAAAACAGTAAAGCATGCTCAAATTGTCATTTTGACAGCCATTGTCTAAATGATGACTATCTTAGACAGCCCAGATGCACGATCTGGAAATTATGAATAATATGAACATTTTAAATTGTTTTCTCCTGGTTCCACCACTTCAAGAATCAAATCGATTGATGATGTATTTAGAAAGTTATGGCCAAATGACAGAAAGGTGTTCGTTGGTCCAGGTTGCACATGGATGAACAATGCTCAATTACATTCCTTTACACTTTCGGCGCCTATCCATTCTGAATTTGAAAACGTTGTATACACATGAATTATGTATAATTCATTTGCAATTTGAAGATGTCTACATAAAGCTATGGCCATGATAGTGATTCACGCTCAAGTGAGTTGTATGCAAGTGAGCACTTTATATCTTTAATTGCAACTTGCACTCCTTTAACATCTATATACAAAAATACACCACATAAATACTTAAATACAAGTATTATACTCATGCCATATTGTACAATTATACATATTTGCATGTATTTGATTTCTTGCCCATGAAAACATGCAAATTAAAGGTATGGCAATGAAATTTCACAATTTATGCACAAATAGGGACATTAAATTCAAAAGTCATGTAATAATGTCTTGTAAAATATATGTAAATGATGTACTTTTAGACACTTATGAATGGTCATCATGCCAAAACATAAAACCTAGAATTTGGTCGAATATGGACATCAAATTGTAAGCCATCATTATCAAATTCGTGAAGAAACATCAATTGAAAACCTAGGTGAGGCGGGGGCACAGTAATGGCGTGGGGGCACTGATGTGCCACCCTTGCTGCCTTACCCTTAATGCTTTCTTACTCTTGTTTGCAGCGAGAGCCAAAGAGCATGGCACCGTTGTGCCAAACTATTGCCCATGACATAACAATTTAAAGCTGTGAATGTTTAGTTTCTAATAATAAACCAAACACAATTTGAAGGTGCATAGACAAAGTTATGATCATTTTAGTACCATATACTTAGCACATCCATTTCTGCTACTTTAGCCCAAGATCAATGGATAGCACATCCATATAGTTATGCTGGTGCTCCACTTTCATGTCTTCGCATTGAAACACCTCAATACCAACGAAATAATAATTAAAACTCTTAAAAGAAAATTAAACTTTTAAAATGGACTAAACAATGCTAAGTGTTCTATTTAATAATAGATAAATAAGCATAATATGTAGTAAAATAAAGATATCGTGTGCTAGTCTGCTCTAGGTTTATGAAAATCCAGACTATATCAAAAAAATTCAAGTTTTAAATTTTAAAATTGGCCTGACTAATTTTAAATGTAAACCTAGACTGGAATCTGGCCGATCGGTTTGGTCTATTTAGCTCGATTTTGATTTTTAATTTTTTAAAATTAGTATTTATTAAAAATATTTATTTATTAATATCGTCATTTTGTTCTAGTTGCGCCAAAACAATGTCGTTTCATGTAAAAATAACTTTTCCATCTGGTCTAAATTTTTGTATCAAAGGTAGATCAACCAAAACTTTTTAGGTTTTCTAAAATAGAAACCAAACAAAACCGAATAGTTATAAAACTAAACTGAAATCGTTGGTTTCGATCAAGGCCAGTATGATTTTCCAGCTTCTAGTTTTTCTCGCCCACCTCCTATAAGATGAATAAAAATAATTCATTATACTTGGACAACATTGGATTCTTTATGTTTGTGTTCAAGTTCAAAAGAAACCATATGACAACTTTTAAAAGAAAATGAAAAAAACAACTATTTAAGACACAAATAAAGTACACCCTAAATGGACAGTGTAACAAAATAATTCAAGGAAAAGAAAACAAGCGTAAGATTAAAATTCAAACTCCTCAGCAAGAAGCCACTTGGGTTGTGCCTTGCTAAAACTTCCAGTAGAATTTCCCGTATTGGCCATAGAAATCAGGGTAACGCCATATACGAGTCAATCAAGACTCGATAGATTCCCAATATATAATGTTTGTAGCTTGTACATGTAATATGCAATACTTCGGAAAAAGAAACCTCCCAGCAAGAAAACTCATTATCAAGCAAATAAATGCAAAGTAAAGCATTTTTATTTCTCTCTATCCAAATTAATGCAAACTAAAAAAAAACAATTCATTTGCAAAAAACAATACTTAATACATAAATAAAGATCAAAATCTCTAAAGAAAACCCAACAGTTTTTTGGAAGAACATAATTTAAACATTAATATACATATAATAGGAAGATAAGTAGAAAAACGCAAACCTTCCATGTTAGCAGAAAGCCATAAATAATCGACAACAAAGATCACACATAGAGCCGAAACCTTAATCACCATATCGGCTTTATACTATGTTAATATCTTCATATCCAAACAACAAGCAAAGTTACTGTAGCAAAGTTAAAATAGGAGGTCATTCGAAAGCAAGGAAACAATTGCACGTTTATTTGTAGTAGTGGTGGCCTATGCTTTTTTCTTTTGAGTTTCTAATTGTCTCTAAATCAGAGTCCTTTTGGACTTGGATTAGGTCAATAAAGAAGAAAAAATAAGATGCCATTATGAGTATACATGGATGCCTGCATTTGTGCCACAACTGGATAAAATCAATTGTTTTGTGTTGTGTGAGTAAGGAGAAATTAATTTAATTGGTAGAGGCAAGCTTTGGGTTCTTATGTTTGGGTGGATATAGTAGAAATTAGGTTATAGATTTGATATTTTTTATTTTAAAATAAGTAACCATAGAAAATTAAAAAAATTAAAGTTTTATTGATATTCATATATATTGTTTAAAGAATATTTAGATGTATTTCAGGGGAAAAATATTAATTTTTAATATCTCAATTTTTGCTACATGTTTATGTTTAAATTATCTGTCATTAAATAGCATACTTAGTGTTGTTTAGTTTATTTTGAGTATTTATTTATTTTGAGCATTTTAGTTTCATTTTGTAGATGTTAAGGTGTTTCGACAAGAAAACGTGAAAACAGAGCATAAGTGCAAGTTTGCGAGCAAGTTCATTCATCTTGAGCGAAAGCTATGGAATTCAACATTCTGAGTATGGTATACTAAAATGATTATAATGTTGTCTACATAGCTCATAATCTTGATCCATTTATGGCATTAGAAAGTAAACCTCTAGAGCTTCAATTTAATATGTCATGGAAGTAGCTATGGAGTAGCGGCGCCATGCTTTTCCGTTTCTCCATGAGAATTCTGCCCCTCGACAACCATGGCATGACCGTGTGCCCGTTTTGTTACCATCGTGCCATCGCGCTGGTCTTGATGCCCAATGCCTACTAGACCTGACTTGGATGTCAAGGAAGAGTTTAGGAAGCTTCAAGTCTGAATTTCTAAAGATTAAAGCTCTCATAATCTAGTTTTTATCTCTTTCCCTCGCTTAAATTCTTGTCTTGAATTGAACAATATTATGGTTAATGAGATTATGTTATTAATTATTGAATTCTTGAATTTTTTATTTGAACTCCATTTAATGAGTGGCTAGACTTATTTTCTAGGGTAATGATTTAATCTATTTGAAGCATCTAATTTCTCACATTGTGTTGTTTAATTTAATTTAATATTTAGTGTTGAGTATTTATCATAATAATTAATGCTTTTAAATATTTGGCTAGTATTTAAATGAATTGTGAATTGATAGAAACTGAGAAGTGAATATCATGTCTAGACCATGTGGTAGATGCCATAAATTGCATATTAGACAAAGAAATACTAATATAGTTTACGTAGTTTAATTAAAAGTTATCACAAATTGTAGCGCACTTCCATTTAATTAAATTAACCTAGAGATATAATGAATTACTAGGTGCGAAGTAGGTTCGGTTAATCGAGAGAGAGACTATTGAATAAATTAGGATAATGAACTATCAATACTGGTATTAAATCAAAACAACATCAATTGAAAAACTGGATGCGATCAAATCTTATAAAATCATTAGCTCTAGATCTTTCCATTAGTTGAATCTTTTAATTAATTCGCTTAGTGGTCTATTTTAATTTTGCAATTAAAATTTTTTTGATTCTTTGGATAAATTTGTAAATTTATCATCATCAGTAATTATTGGATTAACATTCCTCATAAAATCGACATCTTCTTATCACTGTATTACTTTCTTGGATTTAGCTAAGATTTATTTTTGTTTGTTCTTATAGTCCTTTGGTGCAACAAAAAAGCAAGAAACGAAAAATTAGCACCATGGAAAAGAATTTTGGGGATAATGTTAGAGCTGATGATCTGATAAGTGTCAAAAGTGTATCTTTTACATATATTTTAGAAGACACTATTGCATACTAAAGTCACTATTTGTGCAAAAATCATGAATTTCATTGGCACAACTTTAATTTGCATGTTTTCATGATCTAAATCTTAATTACATGTAAATATGTATAATTATATAAGTTGACATGTATATAATACTTATGCAAAATAGTAATGTAGTGTATTTTATACATAGGTGAAAGGTGGCCAAGTTGCAATTGAAAAAAAAATGGTCAACATCATATTTCCTATTTGAAGCACTAATTAGTTAAATGGTCATATCTTTGTCTACCCACTTCCAAATATAATGATTTTTGTTTCAAATGGAAGCTGACTCAATTTTTCATAATTCATTTTCAGATGTCATTTTCGATTTTGAAATTATTTACCAACAGATGTTTGAGGCAATACAACAAAACGTGGCCTACCATTTGCAGCCTGGACCTATGCATATTCTTCGGTATTTTGGACCTATATCTCTTCACAGTGCTCCAATTGAGTTGATTCTTGATTCAAATGAATCTTGAAAGAGACAGCTAACACTTTCATGTTATGGAAAAATTCCATTTCGTGCATCTGGGTGGTTGAAAATAATTATCATTTAAACAGTAGCTGTCAACGTTTCGATTTGAACATGCCTTAATATTTTAAGTGTAACGTTCACTACAAAGGTCCAAATACCATGATTCATGAAGCATTGGAAAGATTACTCATGGGGCCATATCTTTGAAGAGAAACATGTCTCTAATTTGGAGTGGAACACAGTCAAACGTGCGCAATGTGGACGATAATGCTATGATGAAACCTGCCACTTATTTGCATTTACATGTTCGAATTCTCCTTTACCTTGCCTATATAAACCTTGGTTTTGAAAGCTTGAGGAAGCTTGTATTCTCAAAAAACACTTTCATTTCTTCTTCTTCATATTTTCTTTACTCCATGTATTTCTAATTTTGTAATTAGGGCAAAGGGTGAACTTTTGATGGTTGTATAGTATTGTTCTTTGATCCTTTAGTTTGTTCTTCATTGTCAACTTTCCTTTTGAGTGAGTACTATATTTTGCAAGTATTTTGGTTTGTTAGAAACCTTGATTCATTGTTAACTAAGGGTACATTGAATGCTTGGATGTTTTCTACATATCAAGAGCAAGGCAACCTATGGTTTTTCACTTCAATTCAAAGGTAAGTCTTTTAGTTTCTTTGTGCTTAAATGTTATCCATCCTCCAATTAAGGTTATTTCTTATTTGAATTTAATTATGTATAAAAAAGGATCAAGAATAATTTCTATACAGATTATCAAAATGCATCCCTAATGCCCTAATATTCAATAATAATTAATTTCAAGTTAAGAATCAAAATTTCAATCTACTTTCACAATATTTGGACTTTGAACTTTGGACTTGTGGACTTAGTATAACCAATTCCCTGAGGACCGACACTCGGACTTCCGAATCTTTATTACTTGACAAACCTACGCTTGGGTATTACAACCTAAAAATTGTAGCAAGTTTTTGGCGCCGTTGCCGGGGAATTTCGGCTTGTATAAAGTTTACTTGTTCTAATTTTATTTTCTTTTATTTTACTAACTTTAACTCTAACATCTAACACTAACATCTAATTTCTAACACTAACTCTAACATTTAACTTTTAACTCTAACATTTATTTTGTTATTTATATTTCTTGCTTTTATTTAATTGGGAGGCTCAGCCGCCCATTTGTTTTTTTTTTTCTCTTGTCTTTAAATTAATGTTGTATTATAATTATAAAATTAGTTTACGTGTTTCTTTTGTTTAATATAATGGTTGGTTCTACCACCTAATTTTTATTTTGCTAGTTCCTATATTATCATTTTATAATTGTCTTATTTTATTTTTGTCAAGAGGAAGGTTATACCGCCTCTTTTCTTTTTATTTATATTATTGTTCTAACGTTTTTTTTTATTTATTATTGTTGTTGTTGTTAAATTTTATCTTATCTAATTTATGCTTGGGTGGTATCGTGATCCTCACTCGCATCGTTTGGTGAAAGGTAATTCTGAAACCTTCTTTGGTAATTATTTTGATTCATCTATACATTCACACACATCAAATACCATGGCTGAAAATGAAAGTATACACGGTGAAAATGAAAATCCACATGTTCGAACTATACATGAATACTTGCAACCTCCTCGAAATTCATCTCCTTCATGCTTTATTTTTCCTCTTAATGCAAATAATTTCAATTTTAAGCCTGGTATGATTCCTTTGCTTCCTAATTTCCATGGCTTAGAATCTGAAAGTCCATATTTACACCTAAAAGAATTTGAGGAAGTATGTACCACATTTACTGATCAAACATGTAGTGAAGAGTTAATTAGGCTAAAATTGTTTCCTTTTTCTTTAAAAGATAAAGCGAAAACGTGGCTTAATTCATTGAGACCTATGCTTGGGTATTACAACCTAAAAATTGTAGCAAGTTTTTGGCACCGTTGCCGGGGAACGTTAAATGTTCCTATTTGATAAGTGATTGAACTGGCATCCTCAGGATGTGTACCACTTGAATAAGAATTATTGACATTAAATTGACTTACAGGATTTGGTTGTGGTTGGGCAGGAAATTTACCTTTCTCTTGAACACTCAAAGATGAAGTCAATTTTGAAAGCGTATTCTTAATGTCATTAATGGCTTGTGATGTTTGATTGTTTATGCTTGTTTGCCCTTGCATGAATGCTTGCAAAGTTTCCTCAAGGGTTTTTGAATGTGATGAATGATATGGAGGAAAATTTGAGGGTTTTTGGGGAGGTGGATGGACATTATGCTCTTTTTTCCAACTAAAATTTGGATGATTTCTCCACCCAAGATTGTACGTTTCAGAATATGGAGAATGAGTTGGAAAAGTCTTTTTGAAAGTATTCACAGAATTTGCTTGGTCATGAAACATTTCTTTAAAAATTGGAACATTTGGGCAATCTTGAGTGCAATGTCCGATGACTTCACAAATTCCACATACTTCATCATTAAGCATAGATTTGACTTTTTTACTTTCCTTAATTCCATGGCTTCGATCTTTCTAGTCAAATTAGCAACTCTAGCACTTAAGTCATCTTCTTGACTCAAAGTATATTTGCCTCCACTAGAACTAGCAAGATTAGATCTTATTGAATTTTCTGAAGAACTAGTGGTTTGCCAAGATTGAGAGTTTTCAGCCAAATGATCTAAATACTCTAAAGCTTCTTCAGGATCTTTATCTAAAAATTCACCATTACACATTGTTTCAACAAATTGTTTTGTCTCTGGTGTTAATCCTTCATAAAAGAAAGTTATCGTTCGCCACTTTTCAAAACCATGGTGTGGGCATGAATTTAACAAGTCTTTAAATCTTTCCAGACATTGAAAATAAGTTTCATTCATTTTTTGACAAAAGTTTTGGATTTGTCTCTTGAAAGCATTCGTTTTATGTGTTGGAAAAAATTTATTTAAGAACTCAGTTTGCATTTCTTGCCATGTACCTATGGATCTAGGTCTCAATGAATTAAGCCACGTTTTCCCTTTATCTTTTAAAGAAAAAGGAAACAATTTTAGCCTAATTAACTCTTCACTACATGTTTGATCAGTAAATGTGGCACATACTTCCTCAAATTCTTTTAGGTGCAAATATGGACTTTTAGATTCTAAGCCATGGAAATTAGGAAGCAAAGGAATCATACCAGGCTTAAAATTGAAATTATTTCCATTATGAGGAAAAATAAAGCATGAAGGAGATGAATTTCGAGGAGGTTGCAAGTATTCACGCATAGTTCGAACATGTGAATTTTCATTTTCACCGTGTATACTTTCATTTTCAGCCATGGTGTTTGATGTGTGTGAATGTGTAGATGAATCAAATAAATTACCAAAGAAGGTTTCAGAATTACCTTTCACCAAACGATGCGAGTGAGGATCACGATACCACCCAAGCATAAATTAGATAAGATAAAATTTAACAACAACAACAATAATAAATAAAAAAAAACGTTAGAACAATAATATAAATAAAAAGAAAAGAGGCGGTATAACCTTCCTCTTGACAAAAATAAAATAAGACAATTATAAAATGATAATATAGAAACTAACAAAATAAAAATTAGGTGGTAGAACCAACCATTATATTAAACAAAAGAAACACGTAAACTAATCTTATAATTATAATACAACATTAATTTAAAGACAAGAGAAAAAAAATACAAATGGGCGGCTGAGCCTCCCAATTAAATAAAAGCAAGAAATATAAATAACAAAATAAATGTTAGAGTTAAAAGTTAAATGTTAGAGTTAGTGTTAGAAATTAGATGTTAACGTTAGAGTTAGAGTTAGAGTTAGTAAAATAAAAAAATTAGAACAAGTAAACTTTATACAAGCCGAAATTCCCCGGCAACGGCGCCAAAAACTTGCTACAATTTTTAGGTTGTAATACCCAAGCGTAGGTCTGTCAAGTAATAAAGATTCGGAAGTCCGAGTGTCGGTCCTCAGGGAATTGGTTATACTAAGTCCATAAGTCCAAAGTTCAAATATTGTGAAAGTAGATTGAAACTTTGATTATTAACTTGAAATTAATTATTATTGAATATTAGGGCATTAGGGATCCATTTTGATGATATGTATAGAAATTATTCTTGATTCTTTTTTATACATAATTAAATTCAAATAAGAAATAACCTTAATTGGAGGATGGATACCATTTAAGCACAAAGAAACTAAAAGACTTACCTTTGAATTGAAGTGAAAAACCATAGGTTGCCTTGCTCTTGATATGTAGAAAACATCCAAGCATTCAATGTACCCTTAGTTAACAATGAATCAAAGTTTCTAACAAACCAAAATACTTGCAAAATATAGTACTCACTCAAAAGGAAAGTTGACAATGAAGAACAAACTAAAGGATCAAAGAACAATACTATACAACCATCAAAAGTTCACCCTTTGCCCTAATTACGAAATTAGAAATACATGGAGTAAAGAAAATATGAAGAAGAAGAAATGAAAGTGTTTTTGAGAATACAAGCTTGCCTCAAGCTTTCAAAACCAAGGTTTATATAGGCAAGGTAAAGGAGAATTCGCACATGTGAATGCAAATAAGTGGCAGGTTTAGTCATAGCATTATCATCCACATTGTGAAGCATGTTTGACTGTCTTCCACTCCGAATTAGAGAAATGTTTCTTCTTCAACGATATGACCCCATGAGTAATCTTTTCAATGCTTCATGAATCATGGTATTTGGACCTATGTAGTGAAAGTTACACGTAAAATATTAAGGCATATTCAAATCGAAACGTTGACAGCTACTGTTTACATGATAATTATTTTCACCCACCCAGATGCACGAATTGGAATTTTTCCATAACATAAAAGTGTTAGCTGTCTCTTTCACGATGTATTTGAATCAAGAATCAACCCAATTAGAGCACTGTGGAGAGAGTTAGGTCCAAAATACCAAAGGATATGCACAGGTCCAGGCTGCAAATGGTAGGCCACGTTTTGTTGTATTGCCTCAAACATCTGGTGGTAAATCATTTCAAAATCGAAAATGACATCTGAAAATGAATTATGAAAAATTGAGTCAGCTTCCATTTGAAACAAAAATCATTATATTTGGAAGTGGGTAGACAAAGATATGACCATTTAACTAATTAGTGCTTCAAATAGGAAATATGATGTTGACCATTTTTTTTTTCCAATTGCAACTTGGCCACCTTTCACCTATGTATAAAATACACTATATTACTATTTTACATAAGTATTATATACATGTCAACTTATATAATTATACATATTTACATGTAATTAAGATTTAGATCATGAAAACATGCAAATTAAAGTTGTGCCAATAAAATTCATAATTTTTGCACAAATAGGGACTTTAAATTAAATAGTATGTAATAGTGTCTTCTAAAATATATGTAAATGATACACTTTTAGACACTTATCACACCCCCAACTAGTTGCTACAATTTTTAGGTTGTAATATCCAAGCGTAGGTTTGTCAAGTAATAAAGATTCGGAAGTCCGAGTATCGGTCCTCAGGGAATTGGTTATACTAAGTCCACAAGTCCAAAGTTCAAAGTCCAAATATTGTGAAAGTAGATTGAAATTTTGATTATTAACTTGAAATTAATTATTATTGAATATTAGGGCATTAGGGATCCATTTTAATGATATGTATAGAAATTATTCTTGATTCTTTTTTATACACAATTAAGATTCAAATAAGAAATAACCTTAATTGGAGGATGGATAACATTTAAGCACAAAGAAACTAAAAGACTTACCTTTGAATTGAAGTGAAAAACCATAGGTTGCCTTGCTCTTGATACGTAGAAAACATCCAAGCATTCAATGTACTCTTAGTTAACAATGAATCAAGGTTTCTAACAAACCAAAATACTTGCAAAATATAGTACTCACTCAAAAGGAAAGTTGACAATGAAGAACAAACTAAAGGATCAAAGAACAATACTATACAACCATCAAAAGTTCACCCTTTGCCCTAATTACGAAATTAGAAATACATGGAGTAAAGAAAATATGAAGAAGAAGAAATGAAAGTGTTTTTGAGAATACAAGCTTTTCCAAAAATAATTCTATAGGGAGACATTCCAAGTGGTGATTTGAATGCAGTACGATAAGCCCAAAGTGCATCAATTAATCTTAAAGACCAATCTTTACGATTTGGATTTACAGACTTTTCCAAAATGTGTTTGATTTCCCTATTTGCAAGTTCAACTTGTCCGCTTGTTTGTGGGTGATAAGGAGTAGACACTTTGTGAGTAATTCCATATTTTTTCATTAAATTTTCGAAAGGTCTATTACAAAAGTGTAAACCCCCATCACTTATTATTGCACGAGGTATCCCAAATCTTGAAAAAATGTTTTCTTTCAAAAATTTCAAGACAATCTTGTGGTCATTGTTTTTACAAGGAATGGCCTCAATCCATTTGGAAACATAATCAACACCAACTAATATGTACAAGTAACCAAAAGAAGGTGGAAATGGACCCATAAAATCAATACCCCAACAATAAAAATTTTCAATAATCAAAATAGGGTTCAATAGCATCATATTTCTACGGGTTATCCCTCCTAACTTTTGACAACGGTCACATGCTTTACAAAATTCATAGGTGTCTTTAAAAAGAGTAGGCCAATAAAATCCACATTGTAAAATTTTGGCAGTAGTTTTCTTTGTAGAAAAATGACCACCACATGTTTCAGAGTGAGAAAAAGAAATAATTCTTTGAATTTCATTATCAGGCACACATCTTCTTATAATTTGGTCAGGGCAATATTAAAAGGAAGCTTAATTTGCAAAAGAAAGCTTTTTTGACTGAGAATGTTAGTTCCATCATTCAACAAAATGTTAGTTGGGGGATGTGATAAGTGTCTAAAAGTGTATCTTTTACATATATTTTAGAAGACACTATTACATACTAAAGTCTCTATTTGTGCAAAAATTATGAATTTCATTGGCACAACTTTAATTTGCATGTTTTCATAATCTAAATCTTAATTACATGTAAATATGTATAATTATATAAGTTGACATGTATATAATACTTATGTAAAATAGTAATGTAGTGTATTTTATACATAGGTGAAAGGTGGCCAAGTTGCAATTGAAAAAAAAAATGGTCAACATCATATTTCCTATTTGAAGCACTAATTAGTTAAATGGTCATATCTTTGTCTACCCACTTCCAAATATAATGATTTTTGTTTAAAATGGAAGCTGACTCAATTTTTCATAATTCATTTTCAGATGTCATTTTCGATTTTGAAATGATTTACCACCAGATGTTTGAGGCAATACAACAAAACGTGGCCTACCATTTGCAGCCTGGACCTGTGCATATTCTTCGGTATTTTGGATCTAACTCTCTCCACAGTGCTCCAATTGGGTTGATTCTTGATTCAAATGAATCTTGAAAGAGACAGATACAACTTTCATGTTATGGAAAAATTCCAATTCGTGCATCTTGGTGGTTGAAAATAATTATCATTTAAACAGTAGCTGTCAACGTTTCGATTTAAACATGCCTTAATCTTTTAAGTGTAACTTTCATTACATAGGTCCAAATACCATGATTCATGAAGCATTAGAAAGATTACTCATGGGGCCATCTCTTTGAAGAAGAAATATGTCTCTAATTCGGAGTGGAAGATAGTCAAACGTGCTTCGTAATGTGGACGATAATGCTATGATGAATCCTGCCACTTACTTGCATTCACATGTGCGAATTCTCCTTTACCTTGCCTATATAAACCTTGGTTTTGAAAGCTTGAGGCAAGCTTGTATTCTTAAAAACACTTTCATTTCTTCTTCTTCTATTTTCTTTACTCCATGTATTTCTAATTTCGTAATTAGGGCAAAGGGTGAACTTTTGATGGTTGTATAGTATTGTTCTTTGATCCTTTAGTTTGTTCTTCATTGTCAACTTTCCTTTTGAGTGAGTACTAGATTTTGCAAGTATTTTGGTTTGTTAGAAACCTTGATTCATTGTTAACTAAGAGTACATTGAATGCTTGGATGTTTTCTACGTATCAAGAGCAAGGCAACCTATGGTTTTTCACTTCAATTCAAAGGTAAGTATTTTAGTTTCTTTGTGCTTAAATGTTATCCATCCTTCAATTAAGGTTATTTCTTATTTGAATCTTAATTGTGTATAAAAAATGATCAAGAATAATTTCTATACATATTATCAAAATGGATCCCTAATGCCCTAATATTCAATAATAATTAATTTCAAGTTAATAATCAAAATTTCAATCTACTTTCACAATATTTGGACTTTGAACTTTGGACTTGTGGACTTAGTATAACCAATTCCCTGAGGATCGACACTCAGACTTCCGAATCTTTATTACTTGACAAACCTACGCTTGGGTATTACAACCTAAAAATTGTAGCATGATCAACGAGCTTTAAAGGAATATGCTATTCCAAAAATTAGTGGAGTTTCAGCTAGCATTAGAAGACCTACAATTCAAGTAAATAACTTTGAAATCAAGCCATCTATTATTCAAATGATTTAGACCTTAGTACAATTCAATGGGTTGGCACAGGAAGTTCCAAACACCTACATTGCAAACTTGTAAATTTGCGATACTTTCAGATATAACGGTATATTGGATGATGGTATCAAGTTAAGGCTTTTTCCTTCTCAATAAGGGATAAGGCAAAGAGTTGGTTGAGTTCAATTCTTCTTGGAAATATTTCTACTTAGGATAACTTGGTATAAAAGTTCTTGGGAGAAGCTTTCCCTCCGGCAAACATAGTAAAACTGAGAAATGACATCACAAATTTTTCTGAACATGGAATGGAGTCGTTATATAAAGCTTGGGAAAGGTATAAGGATATGATGAGAAGAAGTGCACACCATGGCTTATCTAAATGGCTTCAAGCTCAAACATTCTACAACGATTTAGAGGGTTCACTAAGAATGCTTATAGATGTAGCTACACGAGGTGTGTTAATAGGGAAAACATTTGATGAGGCCTATGATTTATTAGAAGAGATGGCTACAAATGCATACCAATGGCCAATTAAGCGTTTGACATCGAAGAAAGCCTTTGGAATTCATGAGGCGGATAACCTTACTGCACTTACTACTCAGTTAACTACATTAACCAAGGAACTTGGAGCCATGACAGCGAATGCCATTCATATTCCACCTATGGTTTGTGAGCTATGTAGTGGTAATCATCTCAGCACAAATTGTCAAGTTGGTAATCCATTTGCTCCTTCATTAGTAGAACAAGTCTCGTATGTTGGGATTTATAGTCAAAAGCTAGATAATCCTTACTTCAGTACTTATAATCAAGGATGGTAGAAACATCCTAATTTTTCTTGGAGGGAAAACCAAAATGCCATGCAACCATCTTCCGGATTTCAACTTCAAGAGAAGAAAGTTAACATAGAAGAAGCACTTGCTCAACTTAGGCTTAAACAACCATGCAAAATCAAGTGACTTCCATTCAAAATCTAGAGGTTCAAGTGGGTCAAATGGAAAAGTTATTGACGAAGAGGCAACAAAGCTCTTTACCAAGAAATACAAAGACAAATCCAAAAGAGCAAGTGATGGCAATTATACTTTGGAGTGGAGGTAGTTGATGGAGCCGAAAAATAACTTGGAAAAGGCACTTCAAGGGGAGCAAGTTTGTACAACATCCACAAATGACAAGTACATTGAGAAACAAGTTGAAAACACCAACAACACTTCTATAGAAGCAAGTTCTTCAAAGTTACAACCGGAAACATTAAGCCCATTTTAAAAATATGTGCCACCTCCACCATATGTGCCACTAATACCTTTTCATTAAAGGCTGGTAAAGCCAAAGAAAAATCTTCCAATTGACACGATCTTGTAGTAATTCAAAAACGTGTCAATCAACCTTTTATTCTTTGTAGCAATTCAAAAAATTTCGTCTTGTGCTAAGTTTTTCAAAAACTTAGTAATCAATAAAAGGCAATTCAAAGAGCATAAGAAGGTAATGATAAGTGAGGAAATGAGTGCTGTCTTGCAAACAAAAACTTTCTCTAAAGCTTAAAGAACCAAAAGTTTCACTATCTGATCCGACTACGCTAACCGCAAGCGCATGGGTCGTATCAAGTAATAAAGTGATAAGAATAAATATCGTCTCATAAGGATTGATATTCAAGTTAACTACTAAGTACTATAGTTTGGAAGGCCAATTTTATTTGAACAAACTAGAATTGATTAATTGTAACGATAAATGAACTAAAATGCTACTATTAACTAATGAAGAATAGAAATCGAATTAAAGAGTTTATAAAATGATGAAGTATGCAAGAATGAATTACCTAGGGTTTTGATCTCACTTATCAACCATTATGTTTCTCCTAATTAGCCATTATTAATGTATTTTTATCTAATTCACTAATCACAAGATTAAAACAAACCTTAATACCTCTCCCGAGTAAAAATCAAGGTTTTACGTACAATGATTCAAGTTGATATCCCTATCTAACTCAAATAATTAAATGTTCATTATGTATTACTTATTGTTTAAAGCATAGAACCCAATCCTCTCAATTTCTTAAAATCCTAAATGTTAATTAGAATATCTAGATGTTGATTACCTCCCGGTTTCATAACTATCTAGATTACATTTTCTCAGTTCGACAAATAAATCAATCTTTCCCAAAAATTAATTCATCAATGTCCAATTTAACCAATTAATTCATTAATTAACAAATTAGAACATTAAGTAAGATAAACATAAGTGAATTAAACCATAATAACATTAATAACATGCCAATTGATTAAAACATAGTTTATACAAGATACATCAAGTCTACAGATTAAGAAATCTAGCCAACCATCATAATTATCAACATGATAATCATCATGTATTCCATAATTATCAATTTCAACAAATAAATTTTAAATTAAATACAAAATAAGAGTGATAGAGTTTAGGAAACTAGACTATAAATCAAAGCTTCAAGATCTTCCTTATAGTCTTCTTTCAAAGGCTCCAACTTGAATCAAACCACTTCTTTCTTTATAATCTTCTCTTTGTTCTTCACCTTCTCTTTGTTTTTCTATTCTTGGTTGCTTGGCTATGGTGGCTACCATCCCAAAAACATATAAACCTAAAAGATACCCAAATTAGGCCATTGGATGATGATCTCACAGCCAAAAATTGTCCAAAGACGTCCAAGAGGCACAGAGGCACAATAGAACAGAATGCGTTGCACGGCCATGTGGCTTGGTGGTGCTTCTACGCCACGCTCGTAGCCAAAAATGGCCTTAGGGCGTGGATGTAACCATGGCACGGCCACGGCATACCATTAGCTTTGGATTCTTGGCATTTTGGTCCCAGTTTTCTTTCCGGCTTTTTAGACATTGTTTTCTCGAACCGATTTCATCTTGAATGCTCTTTTGCTATCTTTTCTATACAAAATACTAAAACTCATCTAATATTAACTTAACTTGAGAATTTATAAAATAATTAAAGTCTCGAAGTGTCCGGTAAGTGCGTATTCTACACAGTTATCATTATCTCTTATGTTGTAGGTGTTGGATCCTTAATCCAACATTGGTCTTATATGTGAATAATTATATTTTGTTGACTGTCAAATAAAGTTGAGCCCTAATTAAAAGTGATCTACTAAAGTTTTTTGGTAATTAGGCTTTACTGTATCTAATAGGATGTGGGCCTTTAATGTGTAGAAACTAAAGAGTAATTTCTATTTTTATGATGGGTGAAAATAAAAATACCTTATGATAATAGGAAAGTTATCTTATATATAAAGTGGTCATGGTCCCTAGATTATACATAATGTTATTTTCCTAATATTCCATCATCAAAAAATACGTAGAGAGAAACAAAGTGCTCTCTAGCAGAATTTGTTAATCTGGAAGCCCAACCACAGGATTCTAGAGAGCAACTTCAGACTATAGATTCAGGTACGCTTCCGCTTTTATGTTGATTTATTCTTGATGATCTGACATGATTGATTTTATGTATTGAGTAATAGTTTTCACCGCAAATAATTAATTCTAATAAGTGGTATCAGAGCCTATTCATGTTGAATCATTGGGAATAAATACAGAATAAATTAGGATCCATAATTGAGAATAAATTCCAAATTTTTCTGTATAGTTTGAGTTTGGATACATATTTGTATATAATTTTTTGTTGAATTGGGTTATGAATATATATGTATAAATATATATATTTATTTATTAGTTATTGTGGTTGGCAGTTTCATCATCGCCGGCGTGGGGATTTCAAGCGTGGCCTGCCGACAGGATAAGCCGCGGCAAAGAAGGAAGGCGACAGCCATGGCCGCCGCACATATAAATTTTTTAAAAAAAAAAAGGGTAAGACCGGCGGTTGCTCACCACTGGCAACGGAAGATCGACGCGGACCCTTCACAACTCCAGCAAGTTAAAGCTGCGGCCACCTAGCCCTAGCATGCAGTGGCAGCGGCCAAACAACTGCCTGTTTTCTATGGAAGCAAGGGCGGCCGTTTTGGCCGCTAGAAACCCTAGGGGAAATCCTAGGGTTTTCCCTGCTGGAAGAAGACCGGGCTAGGCTGGAGCAGGACTGAGGTTTGGTTAACGGGACCTGGTCCAACTAGTGACTCGGTCAAGAAGGAGTGGTAAATGATCAATAGTCAAATCGTTGACCATTGACCATATTTAAAAAAAAAAACTTTTTTTTGGGGCCTGGGACAACATTCGAGTTGGGTAAACACAACCCGACATAGCCCCAAACCCGTTAGGCCTTACCCGGTCAATAGTCAAGGGTCAACAGTTAACCGTTGACCGTTGAACCGAAATTAAAAAAAAATTATTAATTTGGTGCATTTTTAAATTCAAATATTGATTTGTTATGGAATATATATATTTTGACATAAATTAATTGAAGCAACACGTCACCAAAATAACCTCTCTTGTAGAAATTAATTTTGTTTTGAAATATAATTGGTTTTGTACATGTGACTTATGTGAATATTAATTGGTCCAAAGGAAAGTTAATATTTAACAGAATTATATGTACATTTTGTGGTAATAAATGCGTGATGATTATTTAGTTTTATATATGAATAATAAATCGGCCCAAAGGAAGGTTTATTTTTCGATATGTTCTTATTAGCAGTGTTTGATTACTACATCAAGATATCATTTATTAGTTAATATTTTGTCCAAAGATAAAATATTAATGTATTGCCCGATATCTTGAGATAAGATTTATCTTATTTGAATTTAATTTTGTTTTAAGACTTACATGAGCATGTTTTTGGATTGATTATTGTTCTTTGATTCAGCTTTGACTCCTGCTAATATTATTGCCAACATCAACTTTATTGCTTTATTAAATGGCTCTAACTTCAAGTCATAGAAGGAGAACCTCGAGATAGTTCTCAGCGTCATCGATCTTGATCTTGCATTAAAGGAAGATTGTCCCCCACCTCTTACAAATAAGAGTACCTCTGACAATAAGAGGGAAAAAGAAAGGTAGGAGAAATCGAACTGCATGTGCATGATGATAATGAAGAGAGCCATTCCAGAAGCATTTAGGGGCATTATATCTGAAAAGATTAATACTACTAAGGATTTTCTTACTGATATTGAAAAACGGTTTGTCAAGAATGAAAAGGCTGAAATGTGTACACTTTCGACAAACCTACTTTCAATGAGGTATAAGGGTAAAGGTAATATCAGGGAGTACATTCTGGAAATGTCTCATCTTACTTCAAGACTATAGGCACTTAAACTTGACATCTCTGATGATTTGTTGGTGTGTTTAGATGTGATATCTCTTCCATCACAGTTTAGTCAGTTTAAGGTGAGCTACAATTGTCAGAAAGAGACTTGGTCTCTGAATGAGCTTATCTCACACTATGTTCAGGAAAAGGAAAGGCTAAAGCAAAAAAAAAACAAAAAGTGCTCACCTAACCTCCCACCCTAAGGACAAAGATAAGAGAAAGAAGAAGGATAAGGATGCTGCAGATACGGCACCTCAAAAGAAATAGTAAAAGAAATCGAATGATTCTTAAAGAAATGGTTGTTTCTTCTGTAGAGCTGAAGGGCATAAGAAGAAGCAATGTACCAATTATCACGCATGGCGTGCTAAGAAAGGTATACTTCTTAACATGGTTTTTTCTGAGGTTAATTTATCTTCGGTGACTAGACACTCGTGGTGGATAGATTATGGTGCAACAACTCACATTAGTGTGTCTATGCAGGGTTGCCTGAGTTGCCGAAAGCCAAATGATGTTGAAAGATACATCTATGTGGGCGATGGCAAGGTAGTGCAAGTTAAGGCAATTGGAAAGTTTAGATTATTGTTAAAGACTGGATTTTATTTGGATCTTGATGAGACACTTAGTTTGTTTCATGATTTAAAATTAGTTAGTTCCGGTTCTTTATCAAGTTACTATAATCTTTATTTGCTTGACATAATTACTTCATTTAATGAATCTTTATACTTAAGTTCACGTGGCACTAAGAGAAAATTAATAAATGAGAATTTGGTTGCATTATGACACAAACGATTAGGTCATATCTCCATACGGAGAATAGAGAGACTTGTGTCAGATGAAATTCTCAATCCCTTAGATTTCACAGATTTTGATATTTGTGTTAACTGCATAAAGGGAAAACAAACCAATAAAAGGAGATTTGAAACCAACAGGACACTGGACGTCTTAGAACTTATACATACGAACATTTGTAGGTCGTTCCCGATGGTTGCTTGGAATGGTCAACAATACTTTAAAACGTTCATTGACGATTTTTCCAGATATGTTTATATATATGTCCTTCATGAAAAGTCACAAGCTCTAAATGTGTACAAAAACTACAAGGCTGAAGTTGAGAACCAACTCAGCAAAAAGATTAAAACCGTCAGATCTAACCGTGGTGGTGAGTACTATAGTAGATATGATGGTTCAGGTGAACAACTTCCAGGACCGTTTGCTAAGTTCCTAGAGGAATGTTGTATCGTCTCACAGTACACCATGCCGAGTTCGCCCACCATGAATAGTGTTGCTGAAAGACGAAATAAGATGCTTAAGGACATGGTGAGGAGTATGATCAGTCATTCTACCTTACCAGAATCTCTATGGGGCGAAACACTTAAGACTGCTGCATATATCCTTGACAGAGTTCCAACTAAAGCGACTGCCAAAACTCCTTATGAACTTTGGACAGGAAAAAAACCTAGTCTAAAGCACTTACACGTTTGGGGTTGTCCAGCCAAGACAAGGCCTTATAGGCCCAATGAAAAGAAACTGGACTTAAGGATGGTGAGTTGTTATTTCATTGGATACTCTGAAAGATCCAAGGGGTACAAGTTTTATAATCCCATAACTAAGTCAATATTTGAGTCAAGAAATGCCTGGTTCTTTAAGGATGTTGAGCTTACGGGGGGAGATAATGTTAGAGACTTTATCTTTGAAGAGGAATATGTTGATATTCCCACAGGTGTTATTGGCATTGATTAAGATTCGATTCCTGACCTTGTCCAAGACACAAACCAAGACAATATCGGAGAACCTCTCATTCAAGAAATTGTTCGAGAAGAACAAGCTCTAGCACCTCAAGAACCTATGCCATTAAAGAGATCCATTAGAGAGAGGAGAATTGCATTGTCAGATGATTACATTGTATTTCTCCATGAACATAAGGTAGATATTGGAGTGATGGAAGATGATCCTATCAACTTCCATCAAGCCATTGAAAGTTCTAACTCTTAAAAGTTGATTGATGCCATGAATGAAGAGATTAAGTCCATAAAGGACAATGACATGTGGGATCTTATCCCATTGCTAGAAGGTGCAGAATTTATGTCGACCTATGTCTTTCTACTAGCTAGAGGTGCCATCTCTTGGAAGAGTGCTAAACAGTCTCTTATAGTCTCTTCTACCATGGCAGCAGAGTTCATAGCATATTTTGAGGCGTCCAATCATGGAGTATGGATGCAGAATTTTATCACAGGGCTGCGCATAGTAGATGGTATTGAGAGACCATTTAAGTTATTTTGTGACAATAAGTCAACAGCTCTGTATTCCAACAACAATAAGAGCTCGACGAAGTCAAAGCATATAGACATCAAGTTCCTAGTTGTTAAAGAAAGAGTTCAGAGTGGAAAGTTGTCTATAGAGCACATTGGAATAAATTCCATGGTTGTGGATCTGTTCACTAAGGGATTGCCACCCAAAGTGTTTCATGAGCACACTACTCGTATGGGTGTTATGTCATTTGATGATATTCAGTTTTAGTGGGAGTTTGTAATTTTAGATGCTCTTATGATAACAAACATTTTTCAGTTATTATAGTTTATGGATATTTTGAGGTTATTTTCTGTAGAAATAAAATTTTGGTTTAATTTACACTCTGATTTTAGTATAGTTTGATCTCACTAAGGTTTAAAGAAGAACAGTTGAAAATAGGCATGTTAAGATCACATTGCATGTAATTCCCATGTTAATCTTTTTGTTCTTTCCCATATCATATAACTTTTCACAACTTTCTTTGCTTGCTCACCCATCTATTTACAAATCAAAGATTTTTTTTTTCTTTTTCTTTTTCAATTTCAGCCTCATTCTACCTTTTTATGCTAACTCTCCATGCTTTTAGACATAAGGTCCGATTACTCAGTAAAATTAGATTTTTGACCATTCTTTTCACAATTTTATTGAAGTTCTTGGTAAGAAGAGCAAGTACATCAAATTCATCAATGTCAGAATTTTTCTCATCATCAATGCTTTGTGTTTCAACGACTTGAAAAGCCAAACTTTTATCCTGTTTACGTTGCCTTAGGTTCATCTCAAAAGTTTCTCAGCAATCCCATCAATTCTTCAACTTTCAATTTGTTAATGTCATTACTTTCTTCACATACAATGACTTTTGCTTGAAATTTCTCAAAGAGAGGCCGCAAATTTTCCTTACAAGCTTCATCTGTGAATATTCTTCACCTAAAGCACGAGACTCATTAGCAATATCATTTAATTTTGAATAAAAATCATAAGCAATTCATCATCATGCATTCTTAAATTTTCAAAACTAGAGGTAAGCATTTGAATCTTAGATCTTTTCACAATTGAGGTTCCTTTATGAGTAACTTATAGGATATCCCATACCTTCTTTGTGAATTTACATGTTGAGATCAATTTAAATTGATTTAGATCAACCGCATTAAAAATAGCATTAAGAGCCTCAAACCTATAATTTGATGTAAAATCTTTTGCACTCGTCATCGGTTATTGAGGGAGGCATCTATCCAATTAGTATTGCACACCAAGCTTTTTCATCAATTGATTTGATAAACGCTTTATCCTAGCCTACCAATATAAATAATTTGTTCCACCAAGTAAAGGTGACCGTGAGATTGATCCTCCTCTTTCAAAATCCATACCTACACCCAAAAAAAAAAAAATCATAACACCAAGATCTCACCAAAAACAAAGTTGATAACTTGCTCTAATACTAATTGAAAGATTCGTTGGTAGGTATGGTGCCAATTTTAATTAATTAATATTAATTAATTCTGCAATTAATCTAATCAAATAAGCCATAAATAAAATAATGAAGACACATTCATGAGGCCAGGCTCAGAGAAAAATAATTCACTAAAAAATAATATGATACCAACACCAATGGACTTATACAAACCAAAGACTCTCTCTTTATTTTTGCCATTGTACAGGATCTTTTTAGATGGCCTTGTTTCTGATGTCGTCAAACGCCTTTCAACAAACATGACTTCTTCTCCTGAAGAACGCAACTAAATTGTCTTCACAACACTTAAGAGATCTAAATTCGTAAATTTATCACAGTACGAATCACAAACAAATAATTTACACTAAGTTGTTTTCAATCAAAGCACAAGAAAAATATAAACAACTTAGAAAACAAAAGTCATGCTTACGGAGGAGCTCTCTTTGAACTAGTTTTTCACGTAATGCAAGCTCTATCTAATTCAAGAAAATATTATTTATTTACATGAAAACCATAAACCCTTGTCCAAAGAGGATTTTTGTTTCCTTATTCCTTAAGGAAATAAATCTACTAAATGAGAAAGAATTCTTACCTTTCTAAACTTCTTATTTATCAAAAACTCTTCTTTTAACAATTAATTAATCCTAAAATAATTAGAAAACTAAATACATGGAGTCTAATTAAAAAAAAGTAATTTTCAGAGTTAAAAATTCTTTAAATATATTTAATTGCTATATAATGTCAACAAAAGTCCAAACAATTTTCAATGTCTCAAAAAAAGTAAATCAAATGTACGAAATTAAATAGTGTAATTATATTTTGGAAAGATTATTGTTATCACTTACGCAATAGAGAGTACACTCATAAATTGAAAATAGATATTGCAATCCTATTACAATTATTAAGTTTTTAAGAAATTATATTTAAGCCTGGCCCTAATTTATATCCATATTCTAATTAATCAAGGAGATACAGGAATGGGATAACCAATCTAAAGCAAAAAAAAAATTAAATAAAGAATGGAATCAAATTAAAGCAAAAAAGAATTCAGACAATTAAAGCTTTAGGATGTTTAATTTTACCATAACTAATCTGTATTGATTATTGAATTCTTGTTAATCAAGTTATTTTCTATTATTAATAATAAAAAATTTCTAATCTTTTTACTAACCTCTCCGAAGGCTTAACAAAAATACCCTTGATAGTTAATCCACTGTATTCCTATGAGCATTAAAACCACCAAGAATTCATTAAGCTTTATGAATCTAGGCTAAATTAAAATTTAGATTAACACAAATTTTTTCCTTAATATTATTAATTTTATTTTTAAAAAATAGTTTAATATTCATATTTAAATATTAAAGATGATCTTACTTTCATGGTTCTATAAAATCTGGATCTTACGATTTATTTTCTTATTTATTTGCCAGGGATTTCGTTTTGTTTCATTATTATTATTGTTGTTGTTGTTGTTGTTGTTGTTACTTCTTTATAATTATTATTAATTAATTAATTCACTATGTTATTAATCATGTGTAAGTTAACGTGGCTTTGGATTAACAAGTAATTCATTTCCTGCCAGAGTACGTACGTGTGGCTTTAGTCATCAGCAAACCTATGCAAAGGAAAGATCAGGCTTAAGCTTAAAAAATAAATAACAAAGATCGTTTTTATTTTAATTGTCTTTTTCTTTTTTTAGTTTGATTCTGTCTTTTCTATTCTCATTTTCTTTTCTATTTTGGTACCTTAAATAGTTACAAGAATTGAAAGAAAAAAAGGAGCTATTTCTGAAAAATTAAAACATTCATTCAATAACAGTAATAGTATAGGTGCTATTTTGCTCTCAGACTATTTGAATTCGAATAATAATAAGAGATAAGAATTTATTATTTCGTAGATGAAGTTTATCACTTTTTTTAAAAATATTTTTTTATCAAAAAAGATATTGATTTATCCCAGTTATAATAAAGCCAAACAGATGATCGGAAAAATGTAAATGAAATAAAAAAAAACAATCAAGCCTATAATATATATATATATATATATATATATATATACACACACTTATTTTTTTGGGGCTTTCATTTTAGTCTATGTTAAATCTTATAATTAGAAAACAAAAAGTGTGCTTTCATTTTAGTCTACGTTAAATCTTATAATTAGAGAACAAAAAGTGTTAAATTTTACGTCTTTTACGCACGCACACTCGCGTACAAATACATACACACACACACATAAACTCTTAATTAAAAGAAGTACACAAATTATAACAAATTTATAAGTCTCAATTTTTAATTTTATTGAAAAAACAAATAGTTAAATATTTTGCTTGTCCATAACAAATCTTAGGTTTCATTTTAATTATTGAAATTTTATTTTGCTATGTACATTAATATATAATAATTATTTTTGAAGTGGGGTTGTAAGTATCATTAGGCAATAAAATAGGGATCCAAATGTCATTTGTTCAAAATAAAATAATTGTTTCATGTTTCTATGATTGTATATGATGTTGTTTTCTCCATTGGGACAAATAATTTAAAGCGCTGAGAATAAAAGTAATATGATACGAGGCCATATTTTTTAGCATCCTTATGGAAATATCCATCTTGGCATGCCCACCAATATAAGTCATGACCTTAATGCAGCGAAACCTCACTACCAAATGAACAGTAAATTAGGCTTAGAAGGCCTAAAATCTTAGGGCTTGGAACAAGATGGCCGAAGACTAAGAAAAAAGTTATGTATACTTAATAAATTCAATGAGAAAGCGCTCTAAGAGATTAATTTTATTAATGTGGCGTCATCATCATCCTATTGGGAAACATCATAACCAATGATAGAGCAACACACGGGAGAGTTACAATAAGACGCCCAATAGTTGATTTACTTCTTGACCAAATAGATGGCGGGCATAATTCCTTCTCCACGAAGTCACCAATGAACTTATGAGAAACTAAGAGCAAGTGGGGCCCACAATCCCTCGTGGGAAAACGGGGTTGATCATGTGGGAAAATGGCGACACCACTTGTAACAATGGCACCTGCATAAACTACACAGCCAATTAGAATTAAGTGAATAATCCTTTCCTCAAAATAAGAAGAGAGAATTTTCTTCCTCTTTGATTTCATATTTTGCCTTCAATCTAATGGGAAACATTTTTCTCCAATACCATTAAATCTGAGTTGAGCATCAAAGGACATTCACTGTGACATTTTTGTTATTTTTACTATTTGTCAACCTTTAATAGTCGTCCCTTAGTCAATTGATATACCAAATTTTATATTGACTTCAAATAAAAGCTAAAAGAAGATGACTATAACAATCCACATCATTGATGAGAATAAGATTAGACTAGGCTATAAGCCTCGGATCTTTTTAACTAAAAAGATGTACATAGGCTGCGAGGCTCAAAAACAAATTCGGTGGGCTACAAGAACCATTTTTTCCATCATTGTTAAATTGTTGGTTTTCCTACTTGATTAATTATAACATTGTCAATCATCTCTTACATTTTTTTATAGTTAATTTTTGTACTTCATTAATTATAACATTGTGAAACATCTCTTTTAATGCAGCCAAATGTAAAAGCGATCAAAGTTTTTGAGAGAATTTTATTAATTGATGAAATAGAAAATCACAATTTAATTCTAGTTTTCTAAATAAAAACTTTAATTAAGATAAAAAAAATTTAATAATTCAAAATGTTCAAATAGTGAGAAATTTAAAACAGTCAACATAAATAAAAAAAGGTTATTTTCAGTCTTACCCTACATTTATTGACATATATCATATATAGATCAACTTTTGTAAAAGTCATCACTCCACCCCCAAATAACGATGAAATGACTATTTTACCCTTATTCTAATTAAAAATAAAATAGAATAATAATATTTTAGTCTCTAAACTTTGATAAAATAACAAATTAAGGTATATTTTAGCTAATTTTAATATTTCAGTCCTTATTATCATTTGCCACTATTCTTCTATCTTTTTTTAACATAAGTTTTTTCCAACTGATATAAAAAAATCTACCAATGAAAACTACAATAACCCATTCAAGAAAATTTTTACAATTTTTGTTATTATTTGTTTTCAAAAATCGTGAATAAAAATCATATTTCGTGAGTTTAATTCGTATTTTCAATAATATAGAGTTTTTTGCTGTAGTGTAATTAGGATTTTGTGCTGTTTTAAATAAAAAGTTAATTATATTCTTCAAAATTCTAATGAATGAAGACAAATATAATAACAAAATGTGGACTGAAATGTTTAAATTAGTTAAAGTGTGTCTTAATTTATTATTTGATCAAACCTGAGAAACTAAAATTTTATTATCCTTTATTTATTTTTAATTAGGGTAAGGGTAAAATAGTTATTTTAATGTTATTTGGGGGTTGAGTGATGACTTTTATAAACATTAGTTTATATTTGATATATGTTAATAAATATAGGGGTACGGTAAAAAATAATCCATAAAAAATTAATAAAAGATATAATAATTCTTTTTTAAAAAAAAATACAAATTATGCTATTTGAAGGTCCACCCAATGTTCTTTTTGGCCAAAATCTGGACTTATCCATGTCATTGAGAGCTTCAATTCAACATATTATCAATCAAAAATCAATTATTAAGAACTTAATTAATCATGATAATAAAAAATCAAGCTTTTTTTTCATATAATAGTACATCAAATTAGCATTAATATCATTTATCACATGCATTAATTGGACACACTGATATTGATACAAAACCTTAAGAGTGTCTTTAAGATGAATTACATTGAATAAAATTTAATACAATATTATGTTTGGTGTTTCATTATATTGTAAAATATCAATCATATAAATGTTTTAATTATTCAAATATACAATAATTTTTTTATTAATAATTTAATAATTCAAAATTACTATTCAATCAACAAAGTTGCTGTGTATAAGTGCTATAATCACAAACATAACTTCTCATCCATGCCAATGTTTCTATAATATAAATTAAACATGCGGTCATAATTCAAAGCCATAAAATATCTGAAACGGAAGATGGTGGAAGATAAAAGCAATGAAGCAGAATTGATTTTCTTTGGCATCTATCACCGTTATAAGTAATTAATAAAGACAATGATATTAACTATCTATTTGGTTTGACTTTTTTATTAGTAAAATAATTTTATAATGATAAAAGTTTTTTTAAATTTTTTAATGTAGTTTGTTGACACTGAAAAAAGATTTTTAAAATTAAAAAAAAAATTATTTTTCTTTGTTATGGAAAAAAATACATTTAGACACGTAACAAAAAGTAAGTTCACGAAAATCTGAATCAGCTCACTATAAGATAACCCACTTCGCGCTCATCTCAAGGCAGAACGTAATACAAGCTATACTCACTGCGGATAGGTAAAACCCACTATGAGCTGGACTCCCCGCTGAGTATCGCCAACGCATTTGCCATTTGAGTGGTTAGGTAAGACCCACTGTGAGCTAGGCTTCCTGCTGAGTATTGCTAACGCATTCGCCATTTAAGCGATTAGGTAAAACCCACGGTGAGCTAGGCTCTCCGTTAAGTATTGCCAATGAATTCTCTATTTGTTGATATTGTCCCACGTGACCATATACTGTGGCACGGGTGGGAATGCCTACGTGACCATATATTATGGCACATGCATAAAAGTATGGCTATATACTATAGCACGCAGATATAGACAAAAAAAATAACTCTATTTCTCTATTGCGCCTCGAAACTGCCAGACCCGCCTCCAATAAACAAGAGCTTCGCCCTCCTGAGTAAAAGAGGATACCTAGCTGCCCTATACAGGTGGGACGCCTAGCTGCTCAAGCACTTAGGTGCGCGAAAGCCAATCTCATTGGGCCCAAAAGAATCTTTAAAGTGGCCCAACACACAAGAAAATATCTTGCGTGGACAATTTCAAAGGCAGGAGACAACACCTGGTCTTGGCAGCAGCCAGGCTGGCATTGTGTAGACAGTGCACAGAACCTAAGTAAGGACCATTCAAGGCCCAGATGGGGGACCATGTGCCAATTGGGCGAGTGAAGTTACACCACTTGTCCACCAAGATACATAACAATCTCCTTGGCTAATAAAAGGTCGACACGTGTCCAATAAGTTTGGATAAGAGAAAGCTCACCAACCATAACTTATCATATAGCATTTGAGCTGGGCCACCAAAAACTAATGGGAGAGAGACACGTGGAAAGGTAAACACCCTCAAACTAGGGTAAAATAGGTCATCCAGGTATGAGCGTTCCTTTGTTTCATATAAAAAAATATTTTTTTTATTTACAAGGGAACAAGTGATTTGGCCACAATATTCCTAGGAAATGGGCTCTTGTCCCAAAAGGGATTCCCTCTTTTCTTCTCCCATGACCATGTACACAACCTCTATAGCCTAAAACTCTATTAACACACATAAAAACCCAGAAAAAGACCCCATTGTTCGTCCCTTTATATCTCTATCTACCTGATTCGTGACCTTGGTAAGATATTCTCCTTGTATTTTTTCGTCATCACCTTGGCATACTTTTGATTTTCTCTATTTAAAGGGATATACCTAAGCCCTTATCTTTTTCCTCTCTGACCTGAGGCTAACTTAGGTATCGGAGAGGGGTCGCCGTAGAGATGACTCATATCTAAACCCTGCTCTGTTTCACAGGAAGTCACAGACCAACTCGGTAAAATCTTTGGGTTGAGAGTGTTCGGGAGTGAAATGAGGTGGGTTGGATAGTTATTTGAGGAATGGGCAGTAAGTGTAGTATCGCTTGAGGGATCTCGAGAAGTTTCGGAGTCATCGGAGTTGAGTTTGGAGCTGGGAGGTGGTATGAGGCAGTGAGCTGGGAGGTGGTATGAAGCAGTAAGTTGAGAGGTGATCTGAGGCAATGAGCTGGGGGTGATCTGAGGCAATGAGTTGAGAGGTGGTCTGAGGCAGTGAGTAGGGAGGTAAGCAGACTTGGACATTGTGTGGGTATTTAGGTAGTGAAGTTCAAGGTAGTTCTTGGTGGTGTGTGATTGTAGACTTGGCTCATATTTGCACACTTGACTCGAGCTACTCAACCGCCTCGGGTGCATCTATTCTATCTTTCTGTGTGGGTGCGGGATTCGTAAAATCTGTGCATCAACATCCTTCTACTATAAGAAAACCAAAATTTATGTTTTTTATAGTAGGACTTCTTTAATTTTTTCAAAGATAAAATTGTCCAAAATACTTTATTTTATTTTAAAACTTTTATGTTATTTCCTTAAAATAGAGCATTAAAAACTTGTCGACTAAATTAATCATTCAAAAAATTTTAAAAGTTATTTATAACAGTTAAATGATTAATAAATTTTTATTAAAAAATTTACTTATAAAAACTATACAAGGTGGAAAAATTCGAATTCGATTTGGGTTTTTTTAGAAATCGACTCAAACCAAAGCAGAGTTCAATTTTTAAGAAGTGAATCGAACTATGAAATTAAACTGAACCTGAACTAATTTAGTTCGGTTCGGTGCCATAGTTTGATTCCAATCTCCTCACAAGTTTTAATTTATTTTTTAAGAGGTACTTTTATATAAATTCCTTTTCAAAAACTATAAATACAGAGAAATTTTGTAAAATTTACAAAAAAAAATCACTTTTTATATAAATTTTTGTAAATTTATTTAAACTTTGTCTTGATTTATAATTTTTATAAATTTTAAGATTTATATAAAAATATTATTTTCCTTTGAGTTCGGTTCTAATCAATTTATATTTGATTTTTATGTGAACGGAAATAAACCAAACAGTTTAAAATAGAATAAAACTAAACTTGTTTTACGAATCTAATCTAAACCAAACCATTCAGTGTTACGTGACTTTATTTTAATGTTAAAATTTATAAATTAGTAAGATAATGTTAGTATTTTTTTTTAATATTTAAATTTGAATGATTTGTTTATTTTTTTGTTTAAAATTTGAATATAAATATCAGATTGCCCAAAAATCAATATTTTTACATTTTTACTCTTATAATTTTTAAAAATGTAATAAATAACAAAATCATTATAAAAATTATAAATAAAATAATTTTTACTCGTACACATAAACAAAAACTATTTTAATGTTAATTTATTAGATTTTATTTACGTGAATTATTTGTGCATAAAAATTATCTTATTATTTATTAGTTCTTAATTTCAAAAATAAAAGATTTAACAATAATTTAAAATATATTTAATTACTAATTTTATTAACAAATGACATCAAATTCTCTTCTTCTTTTATATTTTTATTTATATTTTTATAGTAAGTATAATGAGCTTAATATAATCTTTTAAATGAATATAGTGTATAAAAAATAAAATAGTAAAAAAATATTTCAAAATTGTTTTGACAATTAAATATCAAATTAGTGTTGAGAAACTAAAAGAAGAGGACTAAAAATATTTTAGCATATAAGTCTAGTTTACCTCATTGTTAGATTTTTTTTAATAATTTAGTTTTTAAAATATTTTATTAAAATAATATATTAAAAAATTATTTAGTTCTTGAAAAATACTAAATAGAGATTAAATTGTTATATTTAAAAAATTATATTGTAAAAAATATTAGATTATGAATTTAATTATTATAATTAAATTATTTATTTTTTAATTTATGATTACATAAAAATTTAAGAATACAAATGATATTTATCTATCCAATTAACTAAAGGAAATAAAAATAGATAAGTGGAGATATCTATCCATTTGTTCAAATTTGAGGGGCATGCATTTTTCTCCAAATATCATGGAAGTAAGTGTCTATTTTTTCAAATATTAAGGAGGTATATGTCAATTTTTTAAAAATTTAAATCTTAAATTAAGGATGAAAAGAATCTATATTAGTTGAAACTTAATCGAACTGACCAATAATAGACAATAAAAGAAAGATTTGGATCGAATTTAAAGAAAATGATTTATTTGGCTACAATATATTGAATATATTGTGACATTCATCTAAAATTAAGAAAAATAAAAATTTTAAATGTATAAAAAAATTTACATTAATTTTTAAACTTCAAAACTCAAACTTTTGACACAAAAATGGAAACATTTAACATAAAAATTTTTAAAAAATCGTATATGATAATATATCAAATATATTACAGTCAATCTACCTTTATCTTATTGATCATGGTATGATTTTCATGTCTCTCAATCTTTGCACCCAAGTTTGAATACTCTTCATAGTGTCAGCAAACCCAAAGAACCCAAATTCCCTACTCTTGTTCATGCTGCTCACATGCTGAAATTCAAAGTTCAATACTGTTTTCAATGCGTCAAAGCAAGTTATCTCCTCCATTTTCGTCTTGTACAATCCATGTTTCTCCACAATCTCGTCCCAGATTTCTCCCTTATCCTTCATCATTTCCACCCAATCAAACTGTTCTTTCTCATCAAACGGCACAAATTCAACGTCAAAGATTTTGGACAACAGTTTCCATACGCTCTTCCATGTGAAAACATCACCATTAGTGCAGTTGAAAGCATGGTTCTTAGCCTTATCGGTTACTGCTGCCCATATGTGTTGCTCTGCTAGCACTCGAGCGTCCGACATATCGCAAAAATGCTCCAATGTGTATTTGTTGCCTGTTTAATAGATTTAGAAGTTGAAATTAGAGCACTCGATAATACTAATAAGAAATGATGAGAATTTAAATGAACATTGTTTCGGTACAGTACAAAAATATATTCACATAAATATGATATTAGTATATAAATATTGTTTTCATGTGCATTAAAGTAATCCTTCAACATCTGCCGACAAAATCAAAGTAAGTTAAAAGTAATCATAAGATCCTTATTAGACATGATAATTTCAAATAATCAATTATAATGATTAACAGATTAAATTACTAATGAAAATAAGTAAATACATTAAAAAGAATAATATTTTATTAAACTATAGGGACTTATCTGAAATCATATTGGATTTTTTTTTCTTTAAATATATCTTTCATATGTTTGTACCTGGATATCGAAATGGCAGTGCTTGGTGCTTGCAGACGCCGGCATAAACAGCCAAAGTAAGCAGCAAATTGTGAATGCTTCTTGAAGAAGCACCGACTATGATCGACGAACGATGAACAGAATACGTTAAATATTTTGAATACGACGCCACGAGGTCTTCCAATGCGTAGTAGAAATTGGGGTAAGGCAGCCTCGGCGACTCCTCCCTGAACGGCGGCTCATGGCGGACGAGCTGCCCCGCGAGCGATGGATCGAATATCGGACCCATATAGTGTTTCGTCCCTGTTTGCAAGCTAACATGGAGAAGACGAGAAGATCTGGGCGTCGTGGTGGGAGTTGTCAGAACGTCGAGGACGTTTCTAAGCATAGTGGAGTTCCTGGCAACATTAATTTCCTCGCTTTCGAGCAGCTGGAAGGCGACCCAGAAGACATGGGTGACTTCTCCGGATAATAGGGATAGTTTCTGGGCTGTGTTAATGGCGTCGAGGGCGTCGAAGGAGATGAAGTGGTCAATGAGGGAAGGTGGGAACCAACTCGGCGGGGGACGACGGGAGGCGCCATAGACTTTCCAGGGACCGCCTGGTGTTGATGGCTTCTTTAGAGCTTCCGCCAAGCTCAAGCCCGCCATTCCGGTAACCCCGACGATGAGGGCAACTGAAGGATTGGAGTTTTCTTGCTCCATGAAGAGAAGGAACTGCGGAGGATTAATGTTCAGAGAGAGATCGAGGAAATTTGGTTCGGAGGAGCTTTCTAAGTCAACGCAGAGTTTGATGCCTTTGATAAGATTGAGTTTAGAAAATATCTACAAGGGCCTTGAATAATTATCTGGATACTTTTATTGTAGTCTTTACTGTTTGAAGAAATATTATTTTAGTTAGCATTATTTCATATATTAGACATAAAGGTCCCTATTTTATTAAAAATTATGTATTAGGTCCAAATTATTTTAGTTAATATTAACTAAGTTTCTTGATCAAACTTATCTCAATTTTTAGTAGTTCGTAAGTTGAAATAATTTTTAATTCAATCTATATAATAATAATAATCTTTAATAAACTTCATATTTATAAAATATCATCGTACTATCCACATATTAATTTTCATATTTATTTTCAACTAAAAAATAAAATTTTAATTAATTAAATAATTAATTTTATATTCTTCATAATCTTTCTCCACTATTTCTTTTCTTTCTTTCTTTCTTTCTTTCTTTCTTTCTTCTTCTTGCCCATCTCTTCATCAAATGTGTCTGCTTTTTTTATTAAGAAAAAATTGCAGTGAAATGAAAATAGATTAAAATTAGTCATGTTCTCAATTTAAACAAAAAATTATCGATATGTAATGAAATTAATTTATTCAAATCAAATTAAATTTATAGTCTTATAAATCAAAATTAATTTCATAATCTTAACAATTGAATCAATTAATTGAAATTTACAAAAAAAAATCAAATTAAAAAATCTTCTCACTACAACAATAGCACAAATAAAAAGAGAAAATAAAAAAAGAGGAGAATGAATTGTTATAACTATTAAATCATATGCTTATTTATTATTTATCTAAACATTAGGGGTGTGTTTGTTATTTGATCATTCTAGCTTGTCTTACTTTATTTTAAAAAAAAATTAAGAAAAAAGACTTGAAATTGCAAATAATTTCAAATCACCCAAAGAGACGAAGGGTTGTTTGGTTACCGGGAAAAAGAAGGAAAGAAAGAAACTGCAAAATGACAGTAGCAGCAGGGATCGGTTACGCGTTGATAGCGCTAGGACCTTCTCTTTCTCTCTTCGTCGCTGTCATATCCAAGAAGCCTTTCTTGATCCTCACTGTCCTTTCTAGGTATTGTCCCTGCTCGTTTTCTCTTCTCTTCTTTAATTTCCTTTCTTTGACCAACATTTTCCCGAGAAATTGAAACTAGGTTATATGTTTTCCTTTGTAATTTATGGCTTAAGACTATTATTGTGAGTAGTATTTGCTGCTGATTTTAATCTGGATGGATCATCTCCAGTTTGCATTTTGATGCTTTCTAGAGTTTGCTTTCACATTTAAGCTCAATTTGCAGCCATTATTCGTTAATTTCAGGATTTAAGTTGTCAGAACGATAACTGGATTGCTCTTTAACTAAAAAAAGATACATTTTTCTAAAGAGAGAACCCAGTTTAGTTTGTAATTTGATTGTGTTCTGATATTTTATTGGAATCTAATGATGATTTTGATTAATTTTATGTATGATTGTAGTACACTGTTATGGCTTATAAGTCTCATTGTGCTGTCGGGTGTATGGAGGGCTTTCCTTCCTCTGAAATCAACAGCATGGTGGCCATATGCAATACTTATAATCACTTCTGTTGGATTTCAGGAAGGGCTTCGTGTTATTTTCTGGAAAGTTTACAAGTAAGTTATTAGCTATTTATCTTAAATTTAGTCTTGCTATCCTTTTTTGTATTTCAAGGGACTGTAGAATAGTTGAGAATCAACATGAAAGGAGAAAATGTGCATACTACTCTTAATCACTAGTTATGTCACTGTTGATGATGTCTATGCTATCATGGTTTAAGCCCTTGAATTTTAAGACAGATTCTTCTAGGTTCTAGGTAAAGAAATATTTTAGATTCTGCAAGTATATGATTCTGCTATCAGAATTCATAATTGAGAGTTTGAAAAAAGGGCATTAGAAAAATATAAATAAATAGATAACCTTTTAGAAAAATGGAAAAAGAAAAGAAATTAAAAAGGTAATGGTGAATTGGGAGAGGAATGGATTTTTAAGATGAAGGAAGCATATAGAGTCAGTTGCATTTATTGATAAAATGCTTACTTTATCAGCAATTTTAGCCAGTAGTCTGTAATTAACTAGTTCCTTTCTCGTTCGTTGATAATATTTTGTAAAATTCGAAGATGGCAGCTGACTTGGCTTGTAAATTCTTTTAGATCATAGGACTGACTTAGGATCAAAATCTGCTTTCACTTGGCTTGAACTCCAGAGTTATTTTATATTTTGTTATTGTGACATACAATTAGGCTTATGTGTATATGATATCAGACATTTAGTTATGACGGCAGCCAATTAAATACACAAAAGATTAAAGACAGTTTGCAATATATATGTTACTGCTAGTTTTGAAATTCTATCAATCTTCTTCTGGGGTGAGATTTCTTAGAGATTCTAGTCATCGGTCATCTCTTCTTATTTGTATGATTTGGTTGACACCATCTTATTTGATATTAAGATTCTAATTCAAATTAATTTTACCTATGTCAACCAAAAGAGTCTTTGTTTTATCCCATTTACTTAGCCACTGATGTTGATGATAAAATTACTCTAATTTGATGTCAGTCCACAATACCAAAGCAGAATCTGTTTCATCTCGTTTACTTTAGTACTTTTCAAGAGCTCTCGTACATTAGCTATTTTCTTGTTTATGGTCTTGACTTTGAATTATTTGGAGGTGTAATCTCTGGATTGAATAGAACATTTGGAACTCCATCTAAAAGTATAAGCCATGCTTGATTTGATAAACTATGTTATTTTGGGTTCTGAAATATTCACTTTATGACATGATTATGGATATTCTGTCATGAACTTGTTTAGAAGCTCTTATATCTTTAACCAATTTGTTGTGGAGCTTAATCTTGTTTGTTCTCTCATCTTTTTATCTTTTTCTTTCGCTTTGATATGGGAAATCTGATATGGCTTTTCAGAAGCATTCTTGTCATATTTTTTCTTTCAATATCTTAAGCTCTTGTTCTGTCACCTGAGTTTAGGTGCAACTTTTATCCTCATAATGTTCTCTTGTAAACCACCGATTAGCAATTATGTTGAGCCTGCTATCAAAGGATCCAACATTATATGCCTGAACCTTTCAGTTGGATTGTACATCTACAATTTCCACTTTTCTTTTCTTAATTTAGTTTATGCTACAAAGTGAACTCTGTCATTTTTCTACTGTAGAATTTTCTTCAATCCTTATTTCACATATGTTTTAGGCTTCAACCTCCTTTTTTGGATTATGTAACTGCTGTTTTGATAGGAAGATTTTTCTTCCTTCCATATCTTTTTATGATTATATGTTATGTATGTAGTACCTTGTTGCTTTTTAAATTCAGTTGACAATGAAGAACCTGTGTAACATCAAAAGGCTATGTTGGTTTTTATAACATATCTTTATGTTGGACTTAATGCAGGAGGTTGGAGGACATGTTGGATGCTTTTGCTGACAGAGTGGGAAGACCACGCTTATTTCTCACTGATAAGATGCAAATTGCTCTAGGTGAGCTTTGAAGAGGCAGTCAAAATCCCTTTTCATAACCAAAATCGCCATACTCCTATATCTTCATCTTGAATTAACCAAATAATGATCTTTTATAACTTGTCTTTTCTGAATTCAAGTTTTATTTGTTATTACCTTTTTAACCTTGAGTCTCTGATAATTGCAGCATTATTTATTGGCAGCAAAATGCTGCTTTTAGGTTCAACCAAAAGCCATTACATTCAGCATCTTTATTTCTACTCTCTCTTTGTAATTTAATAAAGCTACTTCAATTAAGCGAAATATTTAGATTTGTTGGGTTATATTACAACTCTAAAGTGCCATGAATTCTTTCAAGTTAGATTTTAAGAATTACAATGGTAAAAGACCCCAAAAGTTGACAAAATTATCAATTCTTCCATTTATTGCCTTCAGAGTAATAGAAATATATGGCATATTGAAACAAATTTTCGGGTTGCTATCCTCTTGCTCAATAGAGAAATGAATCTTTTGAATCTGCATGAAAATCAAGCCACATTGTGTTGTTTAATACGTGTTGCATGTTTGATAGATATTGAACTCCCTGCTTCTTCATTATGCAATATTCTGATAAATTGCCTTTCTCCTTGATCCATAGAGAGAAATTGTAGGACTGGTATCATCTAGTAATCATGGAAGAAAGTCAAATGTACTGCAAATTTAAAAATCACGAAATATGTTGATGTATATCTTTTATGAATTGAAAGTTCAATATTGTAAGAAAACATTATATTTTATGATCAGGTTGTGTTAACATGTTCCATGGGCACATCTTAAGAAGTCAAAAATGGAATATAATCTATAGGATCTTTACGGTCAAGGGGATTTTTTACTGGTAAATTGATGTGGATTATTTAAGTTTAACATCAAATGAATTATTTTCTATCTTCTTTAACTTCTTAATTTGAGCCCCAAGAGCACACTGCACACGTCCCTAGAACATTGATACATATGCAAATATGTTGAAGCCAAGAAATGAGAAAGTATTGTTTCAAGATTTAAATATTTTAGAATGACATATTTAAATGCATTGATTTATTGATTGTGATCAGTTGATTAGGCTTCTGAATTGGCCATGATGTCTTCCAAACTCATTTGATGTTGAATCCAAACTCACAATTGCAGCATGATGTATATGATCCCGGACTTTCTAGTTGAAAGTTTAGGAACCTTGCTATTTTCTCTTTTATGTGTTAGATATGGGACATATTACAATTAATAATTCTCAACCCGCCCCCACAGCTGTCTTGGTTCTAAATAACTTGAGTATCTTATTCTCCTGATTTATCTTGTACACTTTCCTAATAATCTCATTCTTGCACTGATATCATTTCAAAAAAATTGTGCAGCTGGTGGATTAGGCCACGGGGTTGCCCATGCTGTGTTCTTTTGTCTTAGTCTCTTAACTCCAGCATTTGGTCCAGCCACATTTTTTGTTGACAGATGCTCGCAGGTGCCCTTTTTTCTTGTTTCTGGTGAGTCAGGCCTTTTCCTAAAAGTTGCTTGTTCACATTTGTTGTAAATACAGGGTCTTTAAATGCATTATTTGTTGATGAACATCCACTCAATTAGATCATTTTAGTATAGTGTTTAGTTTTATTCACTGTGAATTGGTGCTGAAGGCAAATATTTCAAACATTGATCTGCAACTGGATTGCAGTTTCTTTGTTATTTTGATCCCCTAATAGCTTTTTCCTTTACTGTTGCAGCCATTATTGCTCTTGCATTTGTTACAATTCACACTTTCTCAATGGTCATTGCATTTAACGGGTATGCTGATGGAAATAAAGTGGACCAGTATTTTGTTCCTGCTGTTCATCTTGTTGCAGCGATGATGGTAAATTCTTCATTTTCTTTATGCTTTTACCTTGTAGTATCTTTAACTAGTTTTCCTATTTAGAATTTTATTTCTAATTTTTCCCTCAAAAAGTGCACACTCAGACATGCACATCAACATCGTATCTGATTTTACCTTGTAGCCAGTTTCTTTTAAATTTCTTGTTGCAGTTTTAATATCCTATAAACAAAGGTCATAACCTTCAATTAAATGTAGAACAAGATGATGATTTTCCCATTCCCTTCCATCCCTCCTTTCTCTCAGGCATGCACATCAACATCGTTTTAACTTCTAAGGGGAGGTTATAGACGATGATTTCTATATGTTGGATGTGTGGTATTATAGCAAAGAAACATTATCTCAAATTATTTGAGTTACCACCCAATTTGCCATTCTTTGTACTAAAAATTGCTACATCAACCCATAGCTTAGGTGCTCTGTTATTTGAAGTTTAAGCATGTTCAGTAATGATTTCCAGATCTTTCATTTGTCAAGTGGCACGACTTGAGTGCCTAGTCAATTATTCTTTTCTAGCTCAACTCTGATCAATTTTTCCATCTCTTTTCTTTTGTTTTGTTTATTCTATTCCCTTCACCTTCTTTTTGTTATTTTCCACAGACACTGATAAACTTTGCAACCGGTGGTTGTCTCGTTGGGATTCCCCTCATCTATATCATGGCAAGCTTAACCCTGATACACTGCGGGAAGATGGTATGGAAAAGATTAACGGAAGACCGAAGCAGGCCGGGTAATTCTTAGCAACTCAGATCCTGTAAAGTCTCATCTCAAATTATTCAGTTATTTCAATTGTAGCACATACACCCCTCACAAGTGTCTATGAATGCTCTCTGAACATTATCATTTGCGAACTGACTTACTAATTCATGTGAAATGGCCATATCTGTTTCTTCTTTTCCCCTAACTTCTGTACCTAGGCAAAATATTTGAGAAACTATGTCTTTGTCATACACATAAACCATTATACGGGCTTATTGATAGTGATAAATATGTGTATGTTTTAGGGTAAGGTGTGTATTTTACTTTCTAAATCATATGGGGTTTGCTTTTTGAAATGTAATGTGATGCCCTACTTAAAACCCTTTTGAACAGATTTCTTTTGTATTTGGTATTTATTTACTCATTTCCACGTCACCAAAATCATTTTTGGTAGGAAGGTGGTGACTCTTGTAGAGTTTTTGAATCTTACTATCCACAGTGCTCGAGTTTGAATCGCTCGAAATCAAAATCAACAGAAGCCTAGCCCAACATGAGAAGATTGAATCCTTCATCTAAAATTGGGTGGCAATTTGGGTTAGCTTATCATACTGGTGTCATATTAAATGAACACAACATATTTTAACTCGAATTATATCTATTTAATAATTATATTAAAAATTGAAATACTAACTCTACACAAAATATTTTAACTCTGAATTATATTTTATTTAATAATTGTGTCAAGTATTGAAATACTAATTTTGTTTGTTTATTAAACGAATTATTTATTTAATAATCATGTCATCCGTTTTAATATATTTTAATATGAATTCTAAAATATTTTTAATATTACTTATCTAAATACTGATAAAATTTAGGGTAATCTTCAATTTACCCCCAACTATTATTGACAAACATCAATTCACCTCCAAATTTATCAAAAGTCTTCATTCCACTCCCAAACATTAAGTTTAACATAACCATTAAATATTACTATTGACCATAACTTATTTATAAAAATATTATTATATTCCTATCAAATTCAAAAATATTTTTTCTCATTTAAAAATATTTTTAATATAAGTATCAAATTCAATAATGGTATTTTTAAATGAGAAAAAATATTTTTAAATTTGATAGGAATATAATCGTATTTTTATAAATAAGTTATGGTTAATGGTAATATTTAATAGTTATGTTAAACTTAATGTTTGGGGGTGGAATGAGGACTTTTGATAAATTTGGAGGTGAATTGATGTTTGTCAATAATGGTTGGGGGCAAATTGAAGATTACCCTAAAATTTATTTTAAATAATATTATATATTTTTTAAAATATTAAAAATATAATTAAATATTTTAAAATATAAAAAAATAAATATGTAAATTATAAATATATTATTATAAAATAATTATTTAAATAACTAATATTATTATAAATAAAATTTATAAATCTAAGACCTTTAAATCTAAACCCCACGTAATTATTAATTATAATACATTTGAATTCATGCCAAATTGACAAGCAAAAATTGTCACCCCAGTCTCAAGTTGAGACAGAAGAAAATAGCAACGGATCACATGAAGGTCCAATTTTCATCTATTAGATTAAGCAATTTTTATAATCAAAGAAAAAACAGTTTCCTTAATGTTTGGCATAATTGTAATGATATAGAAATTGACAATTATAAAACACAAAGCAGAGTACAAATTCACTTAAAATTAACTCAAAATGGATTTCCAAATGACTTACAGCCCAGCCAAAACACTGAATAAAAGAACATGATTCATTTTCAAACTTGGGATTTAAATAACATTTGATTTACAATTTAATTAAAACTTGTAATAAATGTAAACAAAAAAAAAATAGAAAAAATGAAAAGAATAAACCATTGCCCGCACAACTAAAAAAGCATATGTACCACCAATTAACAAGCTTTCTGATTCTGATGATTCCATTATTACTAACCAAAGAACAAAAAGAAATGGGACTTGTGATCTGCATTTATACATTTATTAGTATTATGAATAATAAACAAACAGAGTTTACTTCTGGGTAATTCAAGCAGTAATGAACTTTTGTTCACTTGAGAAAGAACTTCCAAATATCTCTATCAGTCATCTCCTTGATTAGATGAACCCCAAAAATGCCTTCTTCATCCACCAGACTCCTCAGGTGCCGTGCTGCATTATTGAGTCCGACGTAATTCTTCTTTGTTGCTAAGTATACTACTCCATATGGAGGCCTCAAACACTGATCATCCAGAAATAAAGTTCAAAAATGCATTAACATAATTGCATTGGGTACTGAAGTTGCTTAATTACAATCCAATAATGCAGTTCTTCTTTGTCAATATACCATCGGCATCTCAAGTTTTACATTCTTATTTGACATGGACAACTCTCAATTATCCAACAGGAATAGCATACTGTAAATGACATTGCAGTGATTAAACAAAACTGAGTGTTGTTTGTTGTATCTGTGTCAAGGGTATTGGGATAACCATCACAGATACGTTCTGTTTATTCATAAAAAACATTTTCATTTCACATAATACTATCCTTGTGTGCCACATAGATGCAAAAATTATGGAACGAGTGAGGTTATGGGAAAGATGGGAGGCATGAATGCTATATGCTAACACAACATTATAAAAGAACCCGAAGAAATCAAGAAACTAACCTTCTTAATGAGTGAATACAACTTCTTCAATGAGGTTACTGAATATGGGATCTCTGTCATCAGAATAACATCATAACCACCTTCACCCTGATCCGCCTCGCTTGCCCTCTCCCATGCCCTGCTTCCTGAAAGCTTCCTTGATCGTCTCGAGGAGAAGTCCTGAGCAATGATACTACCATCTTGGCTACTACAACCGTCCATGAAATCCTCCTCAGAAAAGCTCAGACTCATCCCTGTTGTCACTTCAGATGCATCATTCCTCACAACAGATAAGACCGTGGGGAGTTCTTCCCAATCCCCAGCATAGAAGTGAACAGTTGGCGCCAAAGTTTGCCTCGATGGAGTCAAGGGACTCTCTGGTTGTCGGCTCTGCCTGTCCCGAGCCTGCTCCAGATTGGCAAGGACATTTGGTATAGTTGTGCATCTTATTGTTTCTGCACTGAGATCTTGAAAGTGCACCGTACAAGCACCCTGTAGAAATATAAATCAGAAAGAGCACAAATGTTTTTTTCATGAAACCAAATTCACTTCTTTCACTTATTTAGCTTTTCACGCTTTTAGTGCAAGGAAAACAGTCTCCTTCACTGTTCCAAATGCATATTTTGTTTTCTCTTTGCTACATGATTAACAATTTTTAGCTTGCAGTTTTAGTAGAACAAAAGCGTATCTTTCAGATTTAGCAGCATGAGAAATCTTCAAAAGGAATATATGTTAAAGACATTTGATTCATCCGTCTTCGCATCGACTAGATTAATAATAAATCATAAGTCAAGCTAACAAATTATGGACCCACTGAATTTTAATTTTATTCACATAGAAAATTAAAGGAAAAATTCTTCTCAAAGAATCTTAAAATTGCCTTGTGTCTTCAAACATACCAAAAGAAAAATGACTATATGGGGCCACGAGAAGATTAAAAGGGCACTGTTAGTATGAACATAAGGCTTCATGCCAGCCAAATTTATTAAAAGGAAATTTTTGTATGAAATGGTATAAAAACATCAGATAACCATAATAATTAACATTAGTTGGTAATTCTAAGCACAGTTTTCTTTGAATTCAAGATGCTTCCATTAAAATGATAAACTGAAACCCATCATTTCACATATTTGAAAAAAGTGATTAACTTATCTAAACACCAAAAAATAAAATGAAAAGAGAAACATAGGCCTAAGATTAACCAACTGACATACCTTTAGGCAAGCAAAAATCCCAGGAAGTCCATAGCTACAACCCAACTGTACGAATCACCAATGAAAAACCATCAACTTGCTGGTTATATTCCAAAAAGGTACAATCTAAAATTAATTATCAAAATCTTACAGCTTTAAAAGAGGAAAATCATCACAGCAAAACAAAAGCAAGGAAGGTATGGCACATAAACTGCTAAGTAATCAGATCTTAGCCTTGTAATACCGAAAAGAAAAAAAAATGATATAATAAAAAGAAAAAAATCAAGGGAACATTTTAATTAGTTTTCAAACCTATGAAATATCTAATTAAAGCAAAGATAAACAAATTTCTAAGTGTAGGCTCACATAAATTAATTCTTCCAACACATCTCCACATACCAATATCTCAAATCAAATTGGTCCAAGCCAGAAAAATACTAACCAAAATTTTTATATTATCAACAAGTACACCGCTCAAAATAAATACTTCAATATTGACCTACTAATTTATATCATCTAATAACTTTGAAAACAATAGTCCACAACAAAAATATAACCATGAGTTTGGTTATAATACATACTAGAGACTGGTTAAATATATTAACAAAAGTTTAGAATGCAAGTTCACCTAATCATTGATTATGCTGCGCAAATGCAACATGAGGGAATGGATTGAAAATCCCCGAAACTAAAACATAAATTATGAGTTTTCCGTGACTGAATTACCTCAAGTACCCTTTTGCCTCTAAAACTCAGCTGTCCATCGCGTATTTCATGCTTAAGAACATTAACTAGATCAATAGAGCTCTCCCAAGATTTCAGAAATCCTGTAAAATAGGATATATTTGTAACTTTAGAATCAGATTTTCCTATCATTGTATCACAAAGAAACTGCTTCTATAAAAATATCACTCGAATATTGCTCAGCTAAAATGCATAATCATCAGAAAATCAAATGAACAAATTTAATTTAAGCTTTCATACTAAATTGTGTACTACCTACCCTCAGGTTTTGAGGATATCATTTCGGAACCCGTAAATCCAATTATATCAGCAACACTAACTCTTCCCTGCAAGAGATTGAAAAAAGCATTACACAGCTAATAATTACACGGTTAAGTTGCATTAAAAGAGGCGCAGATAACTATGGTATTACGTCTACACAAAAAGGATTCATGACATAGAATAGCAGGGTGCAATGATCCATATTCACTAGTATTTAGAATACAAAATCACAAGCCCCTTGTTTATACATGTCTTTTTCAAATCAAACAGATTTTAAGCTGAAATTCCTGTTATTATCTTCGGAGACAAACCACAGCATTTATTTTGAAAAAATTTGAACCAGTAGGAAGAGTTCAGAATCATCACTTTTTAACACAAGCATCACTTTGATGGCCTCATAGAACAGCCATCAATATGTTTTGTTACAAAAGAAAATTAGGAAAGCCAAGCAGCTCAACAGTGAAGGAAGAAGGCCAGGATTCTACTTTGATCAACCAGCAACAAGTATCCCCTTCCTTCTTTCCACGGAAGAAAAAGAACATGTATTTATAATGCAAGTTTCTAAGTAACATACACAGCAATATCTCAAAATTTAAGATACCTTGAACATATTAATCCCTTGCAGGTCTACATTCTCTCCAGCATATTTATATGGATGAGCAATCTGAATGGTACAGAACAGAGGATTGCTTAGATTTTTATTGCAATTTACAACTGCTCCTCTCCCGACAAAGCTCTAGATAAATAACTTCATAATATGAAAACTAGTTTCTGTTTTGCACAAAAATTTGTACTAAGCATCAGCAATGATAAATTTGGGAGGAGAAACAAACCTTTGAAGGGAGAACTTCTACAGCTGGTGAAGGGAGATGCACGTCCCTTTCTGAAATGGTGGACATGCTATGACTTCCTCGGTCTTGAGGCACCAAGCCTGGCAAGCATTGTGCAAGAAGTGATGGTGCACGCATTGTACCTAGATCTTTTAGAAATCACTGTCAAGATAGAACAACCTGTGAAAGGAACAACACTTTCCATCAGCAAGTAGACCATTCAGCAAAGAAACTTATACAAACAATGTAGCTTAAAAGGAAAATAAATATAAAATATAACCACTCTCAATCACCAAATTCACTACTCATAAGATTTTCTTGATGCAAAATGCAATAGAATTTGTAGAGAAGAATTACAATCTCCAATTATATTCCTAAGCTCACATGTTCCGAACTAGATGATATCACTGCATGATTAACCAATATATATGCAGAGAGAGAAAACAATCAGTAATCTGTTTAAAGCTTAAAATATATTATCAGAAACTCCAAGGAAACCAATCTTAAATTCCATCCAATACAAAAATTCCTCCAATGAGTACACAGCAAGTCAACCAAGGAAAATCTGTAAAACCTCCCAAAATCAAAAACCCATAAAAGAACTCCAAAGATAACAGAATCAGATTAATTAAAACAAAAAATGAAATTTTAAATCGTTAACAACCAAAAGGTTATTTAACACTCAGAAGAACAAGATCAACAAAACATCCACACAATTAAATCCAAAAAAATCCCAAATAATTAATAATGAAGAAAAATCACAACAATAATACCGAAAACTATAAAAAAAAAGGTTGCCTGATTAAAGTAACAGATCCTATAACAAATTACGAGAAAATTAAAAGGAAAAGTAATAACGTGATTCATTTTAAATCAGCCCAATTCTCCAATTGCATTAGAGAACAAACCCCGGAAACCAATCCCAAAACCAAAACGAATCCACTTGTCAAATCACTTCCAAGAACAAAACACAGAACTGAAAATCCAAATGAAAAGCAATTTACATCAACAATAACAAAAAAAAAAATACTGAAAATAAGAAATAGAAGGAGCAGCATTTTACCTGTAAAGAATCTCTCACAGCAAATCACATACGCAATAAACACTCGTTTTTATAGAATTTTATAAACCAAAAGTCTGCAATTTCAGAGAAAAGAGACGATTTTCGTTACGTTGAAAGTCAAAAAGGAAATGTACATACGGAACAAAGGCCGAGAGAGAAACACAGAAGCTTCCATTCACAGACCTTCACTGGCTGTAACTGTTTTGAGTCCCAAACTGCCCCTGCCTTTTCTTGAAAATTACGAAACTGACTACAGTGGTCTCTCGGGTCGTTGCGCATTTGTAGTGTCATTTTTGTAAATACAGGAAACAGACAAGGGTGTTTTTCTGCACACGTGGTTCGGCCCCATTGGAACTGTATCTCCTACTTTTGTAGCCAAAAGTTGAATAATAACATTTAGGTCCTATCGTTTCGTTTTCTTACAATAGAGGATAGAGCGCCTTAATGAAAAGACCATATTGCCTTTGTACTACGACCTTATGTGGCCAAAATATGAAGGGTGTTTGAATAATTTCAATAGACTATGGGGGACCTGTTTGATATGCATATAGAAACTGTATCCTTACTTGAGAAATCATTAACATTAAAGGATCTAAATGTTATTACACTCTTAAGAATTAGGTAATATGTTTTCAATAATTTAATTGAGAGCCAATCACATTTTCCCTTATAAATTCTTGCGGGACTCAAAAATTTGAGAATATCAAGTCAAAGTCAATTTTTTTTAAAAGAAAAGTACATAAATTTTTTATTTAAATACAGAAAACCTAAATATAATATTTATTGGAGTTTTCCTAGATAAATAATTGATAAATATTTAAAATTAATTTAAATTTTGTAAAAAACAAGAGAATTAACTTATAACAGTATTTTGTTTTGGATTATATTTATTTCATTTTAAAACTTGAATATCTTAACTTTCTTCTTTTTAATTTGTCATATTCCAAGTCAATTAAAACCTTTCTAAGATAGAATATTCAAATATCAAAACTACATAATTATAGAATTTTTTTTGCTTAAAATTATAACTATTTTGTTATAATACTCATTTCAAGAAAAATAATAATAAAGAATAACTGTGTATTGTACAAAAAGAGCACAAGAATAAAATATAAAAACTAAAAACTTTGCATATATTAATTTACGAAAAATACAACAAAAAGTTGTTTATCGTAACAAAAAATTTAAAAATCAACAAGTATTTATTTTTTATTTGAATATTATAAATTATTATTAATATTATATCCTGTAAAAATTTACACCTAATTTTAAATGAAATTTACTTCCACTTATTTTTACAAGAAAAAAACGACCGGTAATTAAAATAAATTAAACTTTTATATTTATTTAGAAGATAAAAATACTAACCATCTATCGAAGTATATGAGTTAAATAAAATAAGAAAAATTGACAAATATCCTTTACAATACAAAGAAAGAATAGATATTCTCCTTGAGTTTCAGAAAAATAAATATTTTAAAATATAAAAAATAACATATATCCCATTTATTATTCGTTTGATTTACTTCAGTCCCTTAATTATCCGATTAATTTTTTTTTTCTGTCACTTAACTATTAAATTATTATTATTTTTATTCTTAAATTTTAAAAATAAATTACCTTAATAAATTTTTAGAAATAATAATTTATTTTAATAAAATTTTAAAAATAAAATTGGTAATAACTTATCAAGGTGAATTAGGGGATGTAAAAGTAAAGAAATATATAGTTTCTTATACTGCAATTTTATTTTATTTTATTTTTCAAAATTCTAAGAATATTTGTCTCTTCACCGGGTATATAATATATTCCAATTTCTAATAAAATAAGCAAATGTACTATGCATTCGTGTGTCGTATGATAACCCTAATTAATTGGTAAGAGTGAAAGCGATGCAAATGGAAAGAGACAAAGGGAGGGGTAGTTGGGGATTGATGTTTGGGAAAGGTCCGTCCACGTGTGAAGATGAGAGGGAAAGGCGGAAGAAAAGCGGCGGCAGGTTTGGTCGGCTGTCAACTTCTTCAATTCAATGTACGGGTTGAACCGGAGTCATTGTCGGGCCGGTCTCTGCGCGGGTTACACGTGATCTTAATTGTCAAAGACTCGTTTCATAAAATCAAAGTCGCCTGAACCGGTGTGGACTGTGAATTGACTTTGTGTTTGCCCAAATGTTAAGGCAGTTGGGTTTTATTGACTCTTAGAATTCTAATTAGAAGAAATTTTGGTACACATAAAGTTAATGGAGGAGGAAATTTAGGAATAAAATTAGTTATGTTTATACTCATAAATTATACATATTATGGGCATACAAAATAATAATAATAATAATAATAATAATAATAATAATAAGGGATAATGAGAGAAACCTCTGAGATTTATCTCAATAGATTCATACTTTTGACATTTAAAAAAGAACCTCTAACTTTATTTTTATTATTTTGACCAGTTAATTTATTATCATTTATATTTCTAATTTTTTATAAAATAATAATATAATATGTGTTATTTAATTATAATAATTTAATCTATATTTTAATATTTTTTACAATATATTCAAAATTAAATAAATTTTTTAATTTATTATTTTAGAAAATAAAATATTATTAAAAATATTTAAACAATGAGTTAGATTAAACTCATGCTAAAATATTTATAATCTTTTTTTCTTTTTAGCAATAAATTTGATATTTAATTGTTAAAAAAAAATTTGAAACATATTTTAGCATTTCATTCTTATATAGGATTTTTTTATTTAAAAATTATATTAAATTTATCATATTTTCTTAAGAAAAATTTTGAAAATATAGATAAAAGTTTGAAAAAGAAAAAAAGTTTATGTCATTTGTCAATAAAATTAGTAATTACATATATTTTATTCTTATTAACCAATATAATTTAATTTTAATTAAAAGTAAAAAAAATCTTGATTATTTTTATCTATAGTGTATAAATATATTATAACATGTATTTATTGTCTATATTTTTTATTTATATTTTCATCTATTTTAAAAAATATAATGAATCTAAAATATCTTTTTAGATAAATATATTACATGTAAAAATAAAATGTTAAAAAATATATGCCTATTAGACCAAATATCAAGGGGTATCTGTCATTTCTCAAATGTCAGGGTATGTGTCTGTTGGGCTAAACCTCAAGGAGGGTTTCTGTTATTATCCCTAATAATAATAATATAATTTTTTTTAATATTACAAACTTATTTACTATCTATAATGTATCTTCAAAACGAGGGTTTATTGATGTTATATTAGTTATGTCTTAGAAATGTAGAGTTACTATTGTAAGGCACTCAACATCTAAAAATCTGTCCTTAATGATAAGGAACTCTACTCTTAGAGTGGAGGAAAGTTTGAAAAAAATTTGCTTAGAATTATTTGAGACATACTCTTATGAAGTGAGAAATCTCACATTCTAGAATTGGTGGAATTCAAACTCACGCCTATTTTAATTTTTACTTATTAGATGTCAAATTTATCATTTAATTAATGAAAATTATATTACCATTTAAAAAATAATTTGAGAGAATTAATTATTTAGGACTGTTAATATTGTTGTATAAAAAATAATATAAGTGAACTTAGTGATTATGATAAATGATAAATAATAAGGGTAGATTACAATAAGTTAAGATGTTTGCATTATTATATATATCTAAAAATTTTATTTTTGAATTAATTGTTTAGTGTTTCAACTATATTATGTTTTGTGTTTCAAATTTTATATTAGTGTTTTTAATTTTTACATGCGATGTTTTTAATTTATCGACATTAATAGAGTACATGTATTATTATATTATATTTAAAATAATGTTGTTCTAAATAACATTATTGATATATTTATTTAATTCAAGGTTTTTAAAAAATTTAATAAGTAAAAATTAAAAGTTAATAGAACTACTAATGAATTATATACTTATATATAATAAGTGAGGTGTGAAAAGTATTTGCATAAATTAAAATATGCTAATCTAATTAAATATATCTTTTTATATAATTTTAATTAAAGTTACAATTGTAAATAAAAAAAATGAGGTTTTACGAGGAAGTTTAAGGGATGGAAGTAAAATCACCCTTTATTATTGAGATGAAATTACATTTTAAATTTTTCAATATTATATTTATATATACAATATACTAATATTATATTAGAAATCTACTTAAAGTTTAAATGAATATTGTTGGAGTACATTTCAAAAATTTAATCACAATAATGTAAAATATTTGTCTAAAATATATTAAAAATTTTAGTCACAATATATAAAAAAAAATCCTATAAATATAAAATTTATATTCAATATGATTCTTTATTATCTTATTACTTAATTAGGAAATCACTATATTTTAACATTAAGTGAGAAAACTAAGGATGGACACCAAACCAAAAATTTTCGACTTTTAACATTTTTGGATTCAATTTAACTGTGAAACCAAAATTGAATATAAACCGAATTGAATGGTTCGGTTCGGTTCAATTACTGTTCAAATTTATGTTTTAAATTTTTTTTAAAATATTAAAGTTATAAAACTACATCTTTTGGTTACTATAAAACAATGTCGTTTTGCTTTAAAATATTTTGTCGATTCGGTTTGGACTTTTAGAATTGAAATGAAATGGAATTAAAATTTTTGATTTTTTAAAAACCAAAATTAAACCAAAATCGAATGATATATATCTCATAGGTTCAATCTGATCAGTTCATTTTTAAATTTTCAGTTATTTTTTTTCCCTTAGAGAAAATAATGTCATTAATATACTAATCTTTTTGGTGAATAAAAAATATTATTTTAATTAAATTATATACGAACGAGTAAATAAATTATAAAAAAATAAAATCTCTTTTAAATATATATTTAGAATTAAGGTGTTGTGATTTTAAAATCACAATTATTATGAGATTAAAACTCTAAATTTTAAATGTTAATAAAAAACTGATTGAGTTCCACCAAAATTTTTGTTATCAAACATTTTAAATTCACTTTTTTTTTAATTGTTAATTGTCAAATTGAAGAGGATTAGACTATATATATATCATAAGAGTTCATTATCACTGCAGAGGACAAAAATGTAATTATATAGAATTTTGTTGAGTGACCGTAACGGAAAGGTGTTAAGAAAGGGACATGCTTATTTTTTGTCGCCTTTTATTTTTTAAAAAAAATTAATAAAACAATTATTGCTAGACAGGAAGCACTTCAACAGTATTTTAGCTAATATATAATTAGATAATACAAAAATTTCTCTTAATACTATTTAGATTCGATAATAATATTTAAATAAATTTTTTATTTGTATATTATTAATTAAGGGTGGTAGCAATAATTATATAATGTACTAAATTGATAAATATTTATATTTGTATGGTTATTTGTTTTTAAGAGTGATGCCACTCTCATCCCTTCAAATTTCTTTTAAAATTTTATTCTCTTTAATTACAATTTTAATCTTAATTAAAATAGATAAAAAGATCAATCTAATACATATATTACTCTTCATATATCTATTATATGTATAATTAATTAATACTTCCATTGAGTTTTAACTTTTACTTATAATAAATCTTATTTTAAATTAAATAAATAATTTTTTTTATTCTTCCACAAATATATAATGAGTTTTAAATTAATAAAGAATGTAATCATGTAGAAAAAATTGATCGTGTAGAAGAAATTATCAATTACAATATGAACTTGAATTGTAATTTGCCTATTACAAGTTAAATGACCATTATTTTAAAGAAAAAAAATTCAATTAAATTTTATAGCACAAAAGAAATTAAAAACTATAGAGTTTGTAAAGTAACGAGATAATATCAATATATCATCCCTCTTATTTTAAGTGCACTTATTAACTTTAACTATCACCGGGTGATTTTCTTATTAGGAGGTAATTATATGCTAATTAAAGTATTATTTGTGTCCTTCACGAGTAATAATACTTCTAATGCTAAAATGCATGAATCCTGTAGAATGTAAATTAGGGTGGATAATTTTTCAAGTTTAGATTGGGTTTTTTAAAATTTGACCTGAACTCAAAAATAAAATTTATATAAATTTGGTCCAACTTAAAATTTTTTATTTAAACTTCATTTGAATTGAGTTTTAAATCCAAACTTTAAGACTTAGATTTTTGGTTTAAAAAAATATCGGATATGGGTTGAGAAAATCCAACTTGAATCCATACATATATACATACATACATATATATGAGGTAAGATCAATGATCTTTTTATTTTACATAAAATTTTACATCAAACATAGGCCATTGAATTTAGGCACATCCAACGGTTGAGATTACATCTGATATGTATATTAATTATGAATATATTAATTGTGCATTAATTACATGATTAGATACAATCTCAATCATTAAATGTGCCTAAATCTAATAGTTAAGATTTGATATAAGATTTTGTGTAAAATAAAGGGGCCATTGATCATGTTCCCATATATATATGTCAAATTTTCGAATACTCAGATTTAGCCCAATATATACCCGAATTTCTAAATAAAAATTTGGGCCCGACTCGAAATTTATTTAGAGTAGGATTTAATCTAGACTTTATCAAGACCCCCAAACTTTTCTGCCTATCCTAATGTAAATACTTATTTAGTACTCCTAAAGCTAATTAGCGCTATCAAATAGAACCAACAAAAATAATGTCAGACCTCCAAAGACTTGTTAAGAGGAGGCACTTAAAAGGGAGGTACGAGTCATTTTATCGAATACAACTGTACATGCGATGCGATCTGAAATAAAGTTGAAACTATGAATGAATCAAAAAGTGCCAAGAGATCCTGATATTTCACATCCCCTGGTAGATCATTCTCAACATTTTATAGCATACAAAATTGTTGCAAGTCTTGTGCCATTCCTATCTTTCAACTAAAGCAAGGAATGCAACAAGCTTTTTCACATCAAGATTTGGTGCTGTTTTCTCTATTATTTGTTCTATTACATGAATAATAGAACATACCTGATATTCAACAACAATTAACAAAACTTGCAAATCCTGATGAGGCAAAACAATACATCTCACCAGAACCGAGCCCTGTTTTGTAAAAGTCCGAAGTACTCTTCAGGTTTTGGACAATCATAAAGACTGTTCCAGGAAGAAAAGATCTTCATTAAGATCTGAATCTACCCCTTCATGTCCATCAAACTCATCAAGCCCCAATACAATTTCGATTGGAAGCTCTTCGTTTACAGCAAAATCATCCTGGAATAGATCTCTATCTGTACTACAGGGTTTTGTTTCTGTTGGTTCTACTTTATGATCATCTTCCAAGGAAAATTTGTTCGAATTTCTCAACCTCGAAGGCGTACGTTCTATTTTCTTGGGGTCCTTGTTGTTTGTTCTCTGTTTCAATTCCAGGATCTTCGATGCTGCTGATCCTGAGCTCAACACAAGTTTCCTCGCACTACCATTCTTCGGATGCACTTTCCGGGCAATGAATTTTTGACTGGTGGATTCAACAGAGTTCTCCTGAGGAGTCATAACTTTTATCAAGCCCTTCCGGGGAGACATGGAGAAACATTTCCAAGCTTCCTCAGAACTCCAATCCTTTTCTTGATCAAATGGCCAGAAAAGAGGTTCATCAGCACTCAGATCTTCCAAATCTTCAGCTTCCGATGCTTGCTTCAAACACACGTCATAATGCAGTTTTTCACTGCTGTATGATTGGCTAAGAAAACCAGATTGAAAATGTTCCGAATCAGATTCTGTATCCGAAATCCACTCAGAATCCTCCCCATCCAGATTCACTAAAGATTCAGAAAAACTAATTCTATCTGTATCCACTAAAGAAGAAGAATCAACTTCATCATTTCCTCCTTTTTCCTTCAAACTTTCCCAGAAATGGAGAGCGTGTCCTTTACCATAACCAAGACCAGAGTTTTCCAAACTTTCATCAGCATAGAGATGAAATGGAGCGGAGAGTTTATCCTCTTCGAAAAAGGATAACGGAGACATGCAATCCGAAGACAACCACATACATTCCTTATCATCCAAGCATCTTGCTATACCAAACTGTTCATCAAGATCAACATGCTCTTCTAATGATTGACAACAAATATTAGCAGCAACCTTTCTTCTGGATACATTTACAGTAAGTTCACCATTTTTATAACCCAAGAATTTCTTCTGCTGCTGCTTCTTCTTTGCAACAACGCAAGAGCTGTTCGTTTCAGTCAATCCCATTTCTGCAAGAGCTTTCTGAAGTGATCACTGTTACAATTGGGTCACCCATAATCAGATAAATTTTAGAAAAAGGAAGAAAAAAATTCCAGGTTGCCTGCTGAGACCGGCAACTTTGAAGAATTATTCCAAATAGATTAAACAAAAATAATGTCATTTTTTCAGATATTATATAAGACAAAAACAGATAATATGATATTTATAGTAAATGTCAAGGGGATGAAGACATGGGTACTGACATTTAACAATTTTTATTAAAGAAAATATTCAAACAGAATTTCCTGAAGAACTATTCAAATTCCAAGGAAGTTGAAGGAAAATCAGTCAAAAAATTCCGTTTAATCAACTGCTTGGATTGAATGATTTAAAGTTGAAAGCCCATTTCAATATTTCATGAGCCATTGAGTACATCAAACTATTCAGACGGCAACAAATGATTTAATTACTTCCAACAATTTTATCGGAGTTTAGGTGACGAAAGCAATGACTGTGGCCAAAAAGTGTTGCCAAAAAACACTTGAGGGTCATCAATATCAAAACATGAAAGTTTTGGCAACTTCGAAGACTCTGGTTCAACTACTTATATACCAGAAACATTCAACTTCTTTTTTGTCAACAGCTTATGTGATATTAATGTAATCAAAGATGAATCTAAAAGTGCTTTCCAAATCAGTTAAAAACGCTTTCAAAAATTAACACCGCTTTTCCAGAATACTTTTGAGAACAGCGCTTAATGTACATTTTTTAAAATTAAAAAAATAATTTAATAGATCATGAATAATATACTCAAAATGTATTTTTCGCTACAAAAGCAATATAAAATAACCCCAAAACAGAGTCAAATTTCACAGAATTTCAAAGAAAAAACCAGAAATAATATAAAGAAAAAAAATTAAAAAATTACCTTGAGGAATGAAGCTGAGATAAACCCCAGAAGGAGATTGAGAAAGAGCTTTAGAATGGAATCGAGAATGTCATTGAATGCAAATAAATATGAAAAGAAATTGATTGAATTTAATTAGAAATTAATTAATTAATTATGGAGGAAAATATTAATTGCCGGTAATTTACCAAATTTGGAGTTTGGCGCGGTTCGTTTTCGCGGGTCTCTTTATTTGGTAATTATTTATTGCAAGGCGTCATTTTCTTAACTAATTTTTCTTTTTTTAAAAAGTTTGTTTTCTTAGAAATTTCATAAAATAGAACAATGTAATGGGTAATACGTCAAATTAATAACACAATAAATAAATAAAAATAAATAATTTTTATTTTACCTTTCATTGTATATTTTTTTATTCTCTTTAGACTTTTCAATGTAAAAAGGAAAATGATATATACTCTTTTAGATATCAACTAAAACAATAGTATAGTTTGAATAGCTGTTTATTTTTTTATCTAAAATCTTAATGAATATAAAATATGAAGAAATATAAATATATAAATCTGAAGGAAAAAGGATATACATATCCTTAAAATTTAACTTAATATACCAATTAATCTTAATAATTTTAAAAATACTCATAAATATTCTAATTTGTTTTAAAATAATGATTATAACTCTATCAGTAACAGTTATTTAACAAAAATTATATGAAATCTTTCAAATTTGACAAAATATAATATATGTATAAAAATACATTAGTAAACAATACATTAATAATGTAATGTTCAATACATTATAAAATTATACATTTTATAAATAATATATTTTATTTATATTATATTATATATATTAGATATATAATATATTTTAGTTATACAAAAATATAGATTATAATATACTCATAATTATTGTAGTATAGTATATTTTATTTATACATCAATATTTATTTATGACTTATTTTATTTATTTTCTAATACTTAATTCATATTGAATTGTTAGCATATTGTAAAATAAATAATTTATATTTTAGTTATAATATATTAACAAATATATTTATATAATAATATAAATGATATTTGTTTGTGAATAATATATTATTAATGAACTATAAAATAACACTGGATCTATTTTATTAATGTATTTTTGATAAATATATTATCTTTTATTAAATTTTAAAGATTTAATAATAATTTTTGTTGAATAACTATTACTGATACGGATATAATGATTATTTAAGGATATAATGATTATTTAAAGATAAATTGGGACTTTTATGATTATTTTTGAAACTATTATGATTCATTGGTATATCAAGCCAAACCTTAGAAACTTGCACGTTCTTTTCCCAATGATTCTAAATTATATGTTCGCTTTTTATTTATCATACCCAAACATAAATATAAATATTTGTGTTTTAGTTCCTTAAACCTATATTTAGATTTTGGACTTCAAACGTTAAGTTAAAAATTTAATTTATTTTATTAAAATATAATTACCATTTATTAAGTTTTTCAATATTAAATTAGAAAACAAACACTTCAAAATATCTGAATGACTGAAATTGAACTATATTTAGACTTCAAATTGAAAAACAAACAGCATTGAGTCTCATTAATTCTTGATTGATATCAAATATTGTTAGTTTAAATGGGTTTATTCATTTTCAATTATAAATATTATAATATGTTTTAAATTATAATCATTTTAAAATTTAATGTAAAAAATTCACACACTCAATGAATGCAATTTGTAGGTATTTTTAGTCAAAATTAGTAAAACGCTTCGAAGTGCAATTATTCTTTTTCCCTTATCCCTCAAAAGTATGTAAATAATATAAACATATAACATGCGATCAATTCAGCAGTGATAAAAAGCTATTTTGTTCCCACCTTCTTTATCACCAACATTTTATGATAATTCATGCATCTTCTACTTTCCTTTTTCAAGAACTGTTGTTCACAGTCCAGTCTCTTCTAATCGTGAGTGAGTTCCAGCAGCTATTTCCCATAACCTAACTGGGCTTTGTTTTAGCTAACAGATACGTGAGGGTGAGCCTAAAATGAAATGAAACTTGTTGATTCAAGATGAGCCATTTGAGAGGAGCCCGTTAATAATAGGGCTTACAAAGGGGGGTGTGCCCATCACTAAGCTACTAAATTTTTGAGGTTATAGAAACGCATTTTTTTCTTTTCTTATATTTTTCATATATTTTAAATTCTATTTTACTTTATGTAAAAACAGAAATTAAAAATAATTCTCCTCTAAAATTGGTGTGACAGGACTTAATTCTTGTTAATAAGTGATGTCAAAAAACTATTTTATCCGTTTTTTCTTCTAAATAGAAAGTACAAATTAATGAAAGAAGTTTTTTTTAAGTATTTTTGTAAGATTTGGATCCAGTCATGATCTTTTATATCCTAAATTTTAAAGATCTATTGACACTAATATGACTTGAAATGGAAGGTTGAAAATACATTTTCAAGATTTTACTAATTAATTATAAAATTATTTTTTTACCTTTTAATATAGTAAATTGTGGTGGTCAATTGTTAAGTTTTTTAAAAAAATAGTCTCACCTTTCATTTTAAAACATGTTATATGTCAATGAATCTTTTGAAAGTACGAGATATAAAAGATTAAGACTAGATCAAAATCCATTTTTATAACTAGTAGGCAAGATTTTTAGGACCAAATTGTCCTTTACCCCGTGCCAAATTACTTAGCAAGTGTTTTGACCAAGTAAATATAAATGACAATCTTAGGGTAGAACTGATGTATGTAGACAATAAATATGAATTATTTGAAAAACGAGTGGAAAAATTAGCTACGAAGGACGAAAACTAAGACTCATTAGACTAAGAGGGCCGGCAACGGATAAATGTGGAGGAAATAGAGGAATCGAAATATGAAAGAATTGAAGAGCCACACGCAATTTCTTACAGCATCTATGTTCTATATCCCAAAGAAAACAGAGTCGAGGGAGACGAGAATGAATAGTCAGCTGGAGTTGTACATCATTTTGTTGCTATGGCTATTCAATGCTTCGGCAGCTCTCCGTATCTGTCCAGCGACGAACTGTGGAAATGTCCTCATTTTTTATCCCTTTGGAATCGGAAAGGATTGCTACTTCAATAAGTGGTTCGAAGTAACTTGCAACTCTCAAAAACCTTTCTTAAGGAAAATCAACCTGGAAATACTGGATATTGGAATATTTCCGGCAACGGTTAGTGTGAATATTCCTGCAATCTCTTCAGGCTGCGGTAAGAACAGCACTGCTGTGTCGGTCAACCTATCAGGTAGCCCTTTTTCCTTTTCAGATTCCAATAGATTCACTGTCATAGGTTGTAGTAACTATGCAACTATGATCAGCCAGAATAATTCTGTTATTGGTGGGTGTCTACCTGTTTGTAATGGTGATGAGGAAGCTGGAAAACATGGTTGCTTTGGCATTAATTGTTGCCAAACCGCCATTCCTTCAAATCTGCGATATTTCAAAGTAAACATATCCAATTTCCCTAATTTTGACAATATCAATAACCGAGAATGCAGGTCTGCCTTCATGCTTAACTCAACTTACCCAGGAAACTACAAAGATTTGTTAGATAACCAATATACTCCTGCAGAGCTGAGCTGGGGAATTGAGATTGGAAGGTGTTTTGAGAGATCATATAGTTCAAATAGGTCAATTTACCCAGGCAACTGTTATGTACCATTAAGTTCAAACATTTTGTGTGCCGGCCATGACGACTTCTACCCAGGATATTGCGATGGTAACCCTCTTTTTCTATAAATTTTCTCTTGTTGTGAACTGTTGAATTTTATTTTAATTATTTTCCATGGACAGGGTACATGTATTGTATGAATAACACTTGTTCCCAATGTCCTGCTGGCTACAATACTTCTTCTACTAATGGGTATTGCACTGCCAAAAGAACACTCAAATCTCCAGTAAAAATTCAAATTATTGCAGGTATAAATCTCTTCTGTACCCCAGCTACAATTTTATTTCTATACATACATACATACATACATACATACATACATACATACATACTTTACTGTTGGGGGATGCAGGTTCCATTGGTGGTGCGCTTGGAATATTTTTGCTACTGATCGGAGGATGGTGGTTCTACAAATTCGTAAAAAGAAGAAAGGAAATGAAGCTCCAACAAAAATTCTTCAAAAGAAATGGTGGTTTATTATTGCAACAAGAGTTATCTTCCAATAAAGGCAATGTTGATAAGACAAAATTGTTTTCTTCAGAGGATTTGGTGAAGGCTACAGACAACTACAACACTAACAGAATCCTTGGTCAAGGAGGGCAAGGCGCTGTGTACAAAGGAATGTTGGCAGATGGAAGAATTGTGGCTATTAAAAAATCAATGATAATTGATGAGAGTAAAGTTGAGGAATTCATCAATGAGGTAGTAATTCTTTCTCAAATTAACCACAGAAATGTGGTTAAGCTATTAGGATGTTGTTTGGAGACAGAAGTTCCTCTTCTTGTCTATGAATTCGTTCCTAATGGAACTCTCTTTCAGTATATACATGAGCAAAGTGAGGAGTTTCCTATCACATGGGAAATGCGTTTACGCATTGCTATTGAAATTTCGGGTGCTTTATCATATTTACATTCAGCAGCTTCACTACCAATTTATCATCGAGACATCAAGTCTGCAAACATACTTTTGGACGATAAATATCGAGCAAAAATTTCAGATTTTGGAATTTCAAGATTTATGGCAATTGATCAAACACATTTGACTACACGAGTTCAAGGGACCTTTGGATATTTAGATCCAGAGTATTTTCGATCAAGTCAATTTACAGAAAAAAGCGATGTTTATAGTTTTGGGGTTGTGCTCACTGAACTTTTAACAGGACAAAAACCGATTCGTCCAACTAACTGTGAAGAAGATAGAAGTTTGATAGCATATTTTTTATGTGCAATGAAAGAGAACCGTCTATTTCAGGTGCTTGATTCTCCAGTTCTGAAAGAAGCAGACAAAGAAGAGATTGTAATAGTTGCTCGACTTGCCCAGAGATGCTTGAATCTTAGTGGGAAGAAGAGACCTACAATGAGAGAAATAGCCATTGAATTAACCAAGATTAGAGGAGATTTCATTTTGCCACCAAATTTTGAAGAGATCATTGATTGTGAAGATGATGACATGACGGGACATAACTTGGAAACTGGATCAATTTTTAATACAAGCGCCACTTTGTCCATTGATACAGATCCTTTGATTTCAAACAAGTGGCGATGAGAGTGAAGAATTGCCTTTTACATGTATGGATTTTAGATGCTTATCTTTTTATCTTTTCCTTCACTAATTTCAGTTATAGTACTTGAGTATTATGTAATAAGATCTTTAAATTGTGTGACTTTACTAAGAATTTGTGTTTTATAGAAGGTCATTTTGTATAAAATTTTATATTCGGTCGCAATTGGAGAGCATCAATGTCGGCATAGGAAAACACCTAATATCCAGCCAATATGCAAAGATGCAGACCCGAAACAAATTTTCATACCAGTCCAATCAAAATCGTTGGAGGTGACAACACCGAATCCGATAGCAAACACGGTTACTTCACTGGCTACTGTCCACGGAGTAGAGAATGGCCTAAACACTGACCCCAACTCCGTTAGCAGAGCACCAACCGAGAGGCATGTGCCATCTAATACACGTCAGATTGAGCAGATGACAAGTGGTAACAATCATCATATAATCTTAGAGAACAGGCAGCACGTGCATGACAGAGAAAGCGCATCACAGGAGCATGTGCAAATGACGCATGTTATTACGGGTGACAATTCGAATAAACGAATCGAATTTAAGTCGATACGAATACTATTCGTTTAATATTTATTTGACACAAATACAATTTGTTTATTATTTATAACAATTCTTTTAAATCCGAATACGATCCGTTTATTTAGATACGATTCGTTTAGATACGATTATTCGTTTAAAATACTATTATTCATTTATTTATTTAGACACGATTATTCATTGAAGATCCTATTATTCATTTAAGATACGAACACAATTCGTTTAACTTAGTAATTATCATTGAGGTCTTTAAAATATTAAAAATAACATACTTGATCAAATATAATATATATTTAATAATTAGATGCTTGTATTAGGAGTTGTTTATAATTAATAAATTTATATTATATATTTTTCTAAAATTTATTAAAATATATTCGTTAAGGATACGATTATTCGTTTAAGACACGATTATTTGTTTAAGACACAATTATTCGTTTATTTGTTTAAGACACGATTATTTATTTATTCGTTTAAGACACAATTATTCATTTATTCGTTTAATTAATTTTGTCTTAAACGAATAATCGTGTCTTGCATATTAAACACGAATACGACCCAAATAATAATCGTATGGACACGAATAATAATCATGTCGACACGAATATGACACGATTATTATTCGTATTAAAATTTTAAATTCAAATTCGTTTAATGATATTGAATTTGTATCGAATAATCGTGTCGTATCTCAAATTGTCACTCTTACATGTTATGGGACAAAGAATCTATACTAAGAGAGGGTAATAAGGAAACAAGTCATAATAAGCATAATGGGGAGGATGTGCACATGACACATAAGTCATGTGATAAAGATAAAAAGGAAAATGGGGAGACAAAGCATGTCGGTGACAGCAATGCTGAGCACAACAAAATCAACGTTTGCTTTTTTCTTCTTTTTTTTTTTACCTTGAAAAAAATTGCTAAAAACAAAAGGTTACGTAGTGATGCTGGGCAAACTTGTATTTACCTTTATTTTTTATATTATAGCTCACAATTTTAAGTCTAAAAGAATGGCTTGGACTCATTTATACATGTGTATTATGTATACATTATCAAGTATCAAAATTAGCCCCTTCATCGTATAAGTTGTGCAATCCTTTCAAGGCAAGTAAACTTTATTATGCATTATTATTATTATTATTATAAAATTTATTAGTCTTGAGCTTAATTTCTACCCACTTTATTCCACTAATTTATACAAAATTCTCTAGATATATACATCAATACTATCCTACTATATTACATTTTATAGAATTTTATTACGATGATCAAGAATTTTTGAAGAACTATAAAAAAAGTTATTTGCTATAGGAAGACTAATTGATACTTTATAATTTTATTATATTTATATTATACGAAAAAAAAATTAGATATGTTTACGACAACTTTAATTGATATCTATTAATTACAAGAACACCAGATTTGGTCAACTTTAATTCATATTTATTAATTGCAAGAAGACCAGATTTAGTGGAAAATTTTTAGTTGATACGTTCTAAACACGTCTATATTATATTCTCAAATATATTTTTCTGTTTCACAATTAATTAATTTTAATGTGATTCGAATTTCTCAATTCTATATTTACAAAATCACGCCTAAAAAATAAATAATTAATTAAAATTAAAAATTACCCTATCAACAAATCTTTCAAATTTCAAGTATGAATGAACTTTTTGTATCTTAAAGTATATTATTCAATTTTTATGTTTTTACTAGTATTATAAATACTTGTGTTATTTATACCAAATCTAAATCGAGGAATTAATACCATACTTAAAAAAAAAAGGAAAAATACTAAATTGAGTTTTTTTTTAATTTTTTTTACTTGATATAAAACTATAAAACATTTGAATGGCATCATTAACTACTATATATCTTCTGAAAACTTATCTACATAATAAATCTATTACTTCCATCCCTAGGTAGAAGTATAGTCTTCCTAATATAAAGGGCTAATAGTAGTTGGACTCTCAATTTTAAAAATAAATGTCAAGTGCTCATCGAATTAAAAATATTTGAAAAAGTAAGACCCATTTTTCTGTATCCAATAAAATACATCAGTTTACTAAATTGCATATTGCTCTGAAAGATTGGATAGTCCAAATACCATTTGTAATGAATTTGGGTATTCTAATTGGATACCATTAAGTTCAAGTCACTTAATTAACTCTTGTAGTAAACTGCTATATTTTATTTAATTAATATTTTAATTCATCTATTATAATTTATTAATTTTATTTTATTTAAAATTTTTTGATATAGTATAAACACACTTAACCCAATTTTTTTGTCAAATACTTATTTACATTTTTTTACTTATTTTTATTATTTTAACTTGAATAAAGAATTTAATATTTTTCAAAAGTCAGGAGAATATGTGTATAAGAATATTTAAATAAATTGGGGTAAGTTTACATAAGTATTTTATGATAAAAGAGAATAATAAATTATAATAAGTGAATTAAATTTATTATTTTATCAATAAAAGAATATAAAATTTGAATAAATAATATTTTTATTTCTAAATTTTGAAAAATAATCAAATAAAAATAACTTTTTTATTAACATTTTAGCCCCAAATATATTAGAAATAAAGACTTAGATTTAGGGGGGTATCTTCTTATTTTCTTAAAATACAGGGGATATTCTATTTTCTCAAGAGTAAAGAGGGTATCTAATACTCTCTAAAAACCTAGGGGGTATTTACTCTTTTTCTAAAAGTTGTGGAGTATATTACAATATCCCTATTTTAATTAACTTAAGGTTAATTAAAATAAGTATTTTATATTAAATAAGATTATCTAGAGTAAGTGTTTGATTACAAGTATGAGTTTTTAAACACCTCTTTTAAAGAGGATTAAATTATACTAATTGAATTTCTAGATAAAAAACTTGTCTTAGCAAGACAACTTGTATTAGAATATGATTGCATGAGTTAATTATGTCCTACTACAACTCCACGTCACATACTATATAAGAGATCCATGATTTCACGTTCAGGGGTTAGAGACTTTCATTAGCATAAATTAGCTTAAAGAGACTTTGATTAGCCTAAATTAGCTTAAATTCTTTAAGGAACGCATTCTTCAAGAGCATTATCTTCTTCACAACAACATTGCAACCTTTGCTAATTTTTGGCTATTTTTCTACCATCATCTAAATTGGCTTTACAACACTCACTAGCGTTTTATTGTCTTTCTTACATATTGACCTCAATCTGGATATTTTATACTCAAAAAACACATTTTTCATAGTCACTCAGATGCAAATAGACGTATTAAATACCGCCACAAATCGGTCTCTTCAATCTTGATTTGATTCCTCAATAATTGCGGTCTACTATTAAACCATTGCATTCTTTTGCATTGGTATTGAGACTAGCTTACTCCCACATATACGTAAACTCATAATTTGAGTGTCGTGTCATGTCTTATTGAATGTTACGAAAGTAGTAGCAACGGTAGAAGATTTATTCGAAGAAGTCGATCTCATAAGGTTGCAATATCACAATTCTTGGGCCACCATATGAGACCTAAGAGATGATCTAGGCCTTACTCCTTGAAACTTAAAAGGAGTGCGAAAGCTCAATTTAGATATAAAGACCTAGTAGTATTGAAGCCTACAAAAAGTGATACAAGACCTATTATAATAATAAATCAGTTGCAATTCAACATGTGGATTGAGAAAATTTTTTCTTGCAAATATTTTATGTGACTCCACTGAGGAGTTTGATTAGAATCTTATGATATATAGTGGCCACAAAGAAAAATAATCGAACTATTGGCAATAGTCTTCTGCAAGGCACACAAAAAATATTCTGCCACCAAATAGTTTATTTATTTTTAAATTTTAATTATAGTTTAATATTTTCTCATTTTTCAAAAAATAAAGATAAAAAAGTATTTTAACTTAATGATATTTTTAATATTTCATATCGGCCCAATTAAGCATGAAATATAGATTCAACTTGACACCAATGGGCTAGGCCCAATGTATTTTTTCCATTTGTTGATATTGCTCCACGGGATCATATACTATATGGCACGGGTGAGAATGCTCACGTGACCATATACCGTGGCACGTGCCAAAATGCCTATGCGACCATATACCGTGGCGTATGTGGAAATGCCTATGCGACCATATATTATTGCCACATATGAAAAAGTGTGGTTATATACTGTAGCATGCACAAATAGATGAGAAAAATAACTCTAATTCTCCATTGTGCCTTGGAACAGCCATACTCGTCTCCAATAAATAAGAGCTTCACCCTTCTAAGTAAGAGAGGTAGGATACTAAACTACCCAGACAGGTAGGACACCCAGTTGCCCAAGCACCTAAGTGAGCGAAAGTCCATCTCTTTGCACCCCAAAAGAATCCCTAACACATAAGAAAATCTCTTGCAGGGACTATTTCAAAAGCAGGAGATAACACATGGTCTTGGCAGCAGCTAGCTTGGTACTGTGCAGATCCTACCTAACACTGTGCAGACAGTGCACAGAGCCCAGGTGGGGACCATTTAGAGCCCAGGTAAGGGACCATGTGCCAGCTGGGTGAGTAAGGTTACGTCACTTATCCACCAAGGTATAGAGTAATCTTCTTGGCTAATAGAGGGTCGACACATGTCCAATGAGCTTGGATAAGAAAAAGCTCACCAACTCTAGCTTGTCACGTGGAGTTTGAGTTGGGCCACAAAGAACCAATGGGAGAAGGACATGTGAAAAGGTAAAATCCCTAAAATTAGGGCAAAATAGACCAGTTAATCAGGTATGAGCATTCCTTTGTTTCATATAAAAAGATATTTTTCTCATTCTCGTACAAGACAAGTGATTTGGCCACAATATTCCTAGGAAATGGGCTCTCTTCCTAAAATAGATTCCCTATTTCTTCTCCCATGACAATATACACAGCCTCCATAGCCTAAAGCTGCATGAACACAAAGAAAACCCAGAAAAAATCCCACTGTTTGTCCATTTAAATCTCCGTCTACCTGATTCGTGACCTTGCCAAGACCTTCTCCTTGTGTTCTTTCCTCACCACCTTAACATAACATTGATTTTCTTCGTTTAGAGGGATATACCCAAGCCCTCATCCTTTTCCTTTCTGTCATGAGGCTAACTTAGGCATCGAAGAGGGGTCTTCGAAGATGCGACTCCTGTCTAAGCCTTGCTCTGTTTCGCAGGTATTCGCGGATAAGCTCAGTGAAATTCTTGGATTGAGAGTATTTGGGAGTGAATGGAGATAGGGGACCATGTGCCAGTTGGGTGAGTAAGGTTACGCCACTTGTCCACCAAGGTACAGAGTAATCTTCTTGGCTAATAGAGGGTCGACACGTGTCCAATAAGCTTGGATAAGAAAAAGCTCACTAACTCTAACTTGTCACGTGGCGTTTGAGTTGGGCCACCAAGAACCAATGGGAGAAGGACATGTGGAGAGGTAAAATCCTTAAAACTAAGGAAAAATAGACCATCCAATTAGGTATGAGCATTTCTTTGTTTCATATAAAAAGATATTTTTCTCATTCTCGCACAAGACAAGTGATTTGGCCACAATATTCCTAAGAAATGGGCTATCTTCTCAAAACAGATTCCCTCTTTCTTCTCCCATGGCCATATACACAGCCTTCATAGCCTAAAGCTGTATGAACACAAAGAAAACCCAGAAAAAATCCCACTGTTCGTCCCTTTGAATCTCCATCTACTTGATTCGTGACCTTGCCAAGACTTTCTCCTTGTGTTCTTTCCTCACCACCTTGACATAATATTGATTTTCTTCGTTTAAAGGGATATACCCAAGCCCTCATCCTTTTCCTTTCTGTCCTGAGGCTAACTTAGGCATTAGAGAGAGGTCTTCGAAGATACGACTCCTGTCTGAGCCTTACTTTGTTTCGCAGGTAGTCGCAGATTAGCTCGGTAAAATTCTTGGATTAAGAGTATTTGGGAGTGAACGGAGGTAGGTTGGATAGTTATTTGATGAGCGGGCAGTAGGTGTACTGTCGCTCGAGGGGTCTCAAGAAGTTTCGGAGCCATTGAAGTCGAGCTTGGAGTTGAGAGGTAGTCTAAGGCATTGAGCTAGGAGGTGGATAGACTCGGGCATTGTGTGAGTATTTGGACAGTGAAGTAGCAGGGTGGTCTCTGGTGGTTTGGGATTGTGGACTTGACTTGTACGTGCACTCTTGACTCGAGCCATTCCGCCGCCTCTGGTGCATTTATCGTATCTTTTTGTGTGGGTGTCTGTGGGGATTCCGAGCGAAAGGCCCCCGTACAATTTGTGTGCTTGCCAACGGAGCAACATGCCGGCATCCAAAGCTCCAAGAGAAGGTGGTCGGGACCATGTCCAAGAGCCTAGCTATAGTAACCATCAGTTATGAAGTCAAGCTCCCATGGGCCTTGCGAAAAGTCAGAATGTGGGGAGTATAGTTGCGGACTCAACTCGAAGGAGAAAAGGAAAGATAGTAACTGTGAAACGAGACTTGGATGTAGAGAAGGTGAGGGAGATAAATGAGTTAGCCGAAACTAAAGCTCAGTTCCAATATGTGATGGACTACTTGTGTGCCACTCTAGGCATCCTTCCACCACCACCATAACAACTCTGCCTAGGGAACCAAGCAGATAGCTTCCCTAGGCAAGAGCCAGTTCGGACTAATCAATGTGAGGTTCACCGGGTCGACTTAGGTGGCCCGAGTTATCGCAGTAAGCGTTCAAAAACCATTAGGATCGGGGATCCTACAAGGGAAGGTCCTTAGAGCCACTGCAGCAAGGGAAGATCCATGACCAACAACTAGGTCGAACACTTAGAAGTTAGGCCAAAAGGTTAATGCATAGAGACGTGTGATATTCTCTAGCGGCCAGGCGTCAAGGGGGAAATAACCTCGAGCTAGCCATCATAGAGAACTTGAGAAAGCAGTTACTGGAAGTACAAGCTGAGATGAAGGAACTGAGAGCAGATAATTTAGACCTAGTATCGAAAAACTTACTCGGGAATTTTTGTGCACCATTTTCGGAAGAGGTTAAACGAGCTAGCCTACCAAGAAGATTCAATATGCCTCATTTTGAGCCCTACCAAGGTCAAATTGACTGGGTCGCTCACGTCGAGATGTTTCAAGACTTAATGTTGGTCTAAGAGGCATTAAACGAGGTGATGTGCAAGCTTTTTCCTACCACCTTATTGGGGCCAGCAAGGACCTAGTATAAAAAGCTCCTGCTAGGTAATGTTTGAGATTTCGCCAATTTTGCCAAAGAATTTGTTTGCCATTTCCAAGGGGCCAAGTCGCCCAACAAAGATCTGACCACGTTACAGTACATTAAGCAAAGTGGACAAGAGCCATTAAAGGACTTTGTCAAGCGTTACAATGATGAGGTGATGCAGATAGGAGTGTGTGGAGAGGTAGACACCTTGCACAATTTCTGGTACAATCTTCATACAAGCTTATTATGGTTTTCATTTGAAGAGTGGCCGCCTACCTCATACCAAGAGGTATATAACAGGGCCATCCGACAAGTGGTTATTGAAGAAAGGCGTAATATTAAGCGAGAGCCGGAAAAGGCAGAAGATATCAGTGAAAAAATGAGGGAAAAGAAGAAGGTAGAGTTGACACCCACCTTGAGTTGGGCGTCAACTCTAGGGGAACCAGTCAAACCCACCTAGCCCGCGAGGGTACCAGCCAGCCCCCATTGCCATTCAAGCGCTATTCTATACCAAAATTGGATATGCATTGACCTCCACCTCCATTGAGGAAGAAGCCTGTCCATACTGTGAGGAGGGAGCATGACTTAATGCCCACCTCAACTTATCATCCTCTGAGCACCTATTGGGAACATATTTTTTATGCTATTCGATGCAAAGGGCTCTAAGTGAAGCTTGCTAAGCTGGCAGGCCCACCTGAGAAAAGAAACATGCAAAAATATTGTGACTTTCACAAAACCACAAATATAACATCTTCGAGTACTATAGCTTGAGCGAGCAGATCCAGAACTTGATTAATAATAGGTACTTGAAGGAGTTCTTGCTCAAGGTAAGAGGAAGGATTCAGGAAGGAAGAAACAAGGTGATGCCCCGAGGAGGGACGGGAATAGCCTGGCAGAAGATAGAAAGGACCAAGACGTGGACTTTGTCAATACTATCAGTGGGGGACCCACCCTGGCTGGGGACTCTAACCGGGCCCGAAAGGCCCATTCCTATTACCTGGTGTGGTTGTACAACAAGTACGAGGTTAACTTGACAGTTGGGCCATCGAAGTACCTTAGATGCTCACCACCCTAATTATGTTTATGGAGGAGGACACTAAGAATGTGGTATACCCACATGATGACGCACTAATTACCACCTTACAGATAGGCAGCAAGGACATGGCAAGAATCTTGGTTGACATTGGGAGCTCGGTCGACATAATATTAAAAAACGCTTTCGATAAGTTAAGGTTAATAGTGCGGCACAGACCCAGCGGGAGCTCATGCCACTTAGTGGCTTCACCGGAGATCAAGTATTACCGTGGGGGAGCATTACCTTGCCTGTGAGTATGAAGGAAGTGCCAGCCTAGTTCTTTACTATAGTGGATTTTATTATAGTTGACTAGTCCAGCTCATACAACGTAATACTTGGGTGCCCATTCCTCATAATAATCAGAGGGGTTATGTCAATTTACCACTTGAAAATAAAGTTTTTAGTTGGGGACCAAGTTGGAATCATCCGTGGAGACCAACTAGCCGTGCATATGTGTTACATTATCTCAGTGGGAGGTTGCCACCAAGTTTTGGCCTTAGACCTAAGGGCCGCAGAATTAGAACAACGGGGGGAACTAGTAGAGGACTTGGAGCTGATTCCATTAGCAGAAGATAATTGCTCTAGAGTGATCAAGGTGGAATCTATTAACAAAATCATCAAGGACCTCCTGAAGAAGAAGTTGGGCAGCAGAAAAGGTGTTTGGGTAAAGGAATTGCCGGAAGTGATTTGGGCTTATCGAACCACCTATAAAATAGCAACTGGAGAGATGCTATACTCGCTAGCATTCGGAGCAGAGGCAGTGATATCAGCTCAAGTGGGAACGCCAACTTTCAGAACCTTACATTTTGACGATATGGAAAATGTGACCCAGCTCAATATCGCGCTTGATCTCTTTAAGGAAAAGAGAGAGCAAGCTCAAGTTAAGACAATAACGTACAAGCAAAGAATCGCCTGGTACTACAACTCCAAGGTTAGGCCTCGAAGTTTCAATGAGGGTGACCTGGTCTTGAGGAAGGTCACACCAACGCTAAAGGACACAGGTTCCACCAAGCTCGCCAAGACATGGGAAGGCCTATATGGGTAAGATATCTTACCCAGATGGCTGCTTGGTCAAGAGGTCGCAGAATACTGATCAGCTCTGCAAATACTACTAATGACTAAGGCTTAGCTTGACCTTGATCTATGTGTTACTTCATCGTTTGTTCGCAAGGTGTTATTTTGCCATTTGTTCGCCATATGTTGCTTTCTCTATGTGTTGTTTCGCCGTTTGTTCGCCATGGGTTGTTTTCTCCATGTGATACTTCGCCATGTATTTGGCATGAGTTGTTTTCTCTATGTGTTGTTTTGCCTTTTGTTCGTCATGGGTTGTTTTCTCCGTATGTTATTTCGCCATGTGTTCGTCATGCACCATTTTCTCCATGTGATATTTCGCCATGGGTTGTTTTCTCTTTGTGTTGTTTTGTCATTTATTTGCCATGAGTTGTTTTTTCCATGTGTTATTTTGCCATATGTTTGCCATGCATTATTTTTTCTATGTGTTATTTCGCCATGTGTTTGCCTATGCCGTTTTCTCCATGAGTTATTTCGCCATATCTTCGCCATATTTTGTTCGCTATGTTGATTCTCCTTTCAATGTATTTGTCAAGGGCACCCAACTGGGTGGTTATGTAGCTTCCAGTGTTGGGGCAGGTTTGGATTAGCCGCCAGTTGGGTGCCGTTTTCACATATGTCATATTATCGACAATTGCGAATTAATGAATATGTGTTCTTCTCCGATGTTTTGCTCCATTAACTCCATGAATACTCCATAATTATGACTGTGACAAGATATCTGTGCATTATTTATGTGATATGAGGTTGGTTGTTATTAGGCCCACCTCAAGCAGAAGATGACCCACCTCCTACTAAATCTGGACTTTGGGAAGAATTATGAATCACCAGCAAAGACAATGCAAAAAGTTAATTTGGGCACATGACGATATAAATAAGTGGCCACACCAAAGCATTACAAACCGTAAGTATAAGATATTGAGCTTAGCGCTAGCGCTGCTCCACAAATCTGCCAATCCTATACAATGTTATGCAAAACAAGTCCATAAAAACTTATGACAATATAAAAAAGAAAAAGGAAAGGAAGAAGAAGGATTTAATGGATGATCATGCATCTGCATCAGAGTCGCTCTTCTCTTTATCATCCATGGTGTCACCTTCATCATGCTTTGAAGCAGCTAGGGACTCTTTTAGATTCAGTCGGTGGGCAACCTCTGACCCAGCTGGGGGATCAAAGGGAGCGGAGGCCTCGGGCTTTCTGAATTTTGTAATAACTTCTTCTAGGTCGAAGTCGACACTCATAAAGCTTAAGCTCATAGATGGATGCTCCATGTGAACCTCATACTAAGCTAGCTGATAACTACCCTTGTAGCTCAAGCCCAAGTTCGCCTCTGGCTGGGCTATCTTATCCTTATTCTAGGTTGTTTCCTCTTAGAGCTACGCTGGGACAGAGTCGACCTCTTTCTTCACTCTCGCAAGCTGGTTGGTTAAACATTGGATCTCAGTATCTTTTTCACGTGACTCCTGCATTCGCTCAACCTAGGCTTTAACCTCCTTCAAGCGGTCAGATAAAATAACGACACCTCTGAGCCATTTGCTATGCAGGACTTTCTATGAGAGGAAAACAAGAATACCAGTTATAGAAGGATTAGAATGAAAAGGCAGAGGAGATATAGAAACAAAATCTATTTGGAGGGACATATGGGATCCTATCTCCAAAACCTTGTGCAGTCCCAAGTTGGCAAGCTCAGCAATTTGTTGAGTGTCGATAGAGTCATAGGTAAACTACAGCAGGGGAAGAAATGAAGTAGCACCTAAGAGGTAGCTTCCTAGAATACAGCCCACCTCACTTGTGACTTGGGGGGATCAGTTGGAGCTTTTTCGTCTCTTAGGCCACGTAGAAGATCTAATTGCAGAGTTGCTAGCCAATCCATTGGTGCTAGGGGCGCCCTGGGTTATTGTGGCTCCAGAGGCCTTCATCATCGAGCTCCTCACATGTTTGATGTACGCCACCCTTCCAGTACTACCTCCAGCTTGAGCTCTTTTGTTACTCCCGGGGGCATATTCTGCATACTAGCCAGTGCAATTGTTAGACAAATGTGAGAGCGTAGTGAGAAATCTGATTTAAGGGGTGAGCGATCTTTACTCTACTTCTGACTAACAGATGGAGCTAGACTCAACTGAGCCTCATCTATGTTGTCCAAGGCATCGAGATGACTCTTCACATAATTGAGAGCTTTCTTCATGCCTTTCTCTCTGGTCATGCGTTGCTCCCATTTCACCGCAACTACAGAGAAGCACTGTTAGATGCCTTTCAAAAAAAAGGAAAAATAAGAGATCAAGAAGCTTAACTTACCATCTCCCTTGAACCCAGTTGGAACCACGTACTCGGTTCCGTTTTCTGCATATGAACGGCCTCATTCACTGGACGCCACAAACCACACATCATCCTAAGACTTGTCAGAGTGAGTAGGGACACAAGATGGAATGACATGAGGATACTTGCTCTAATTTTGCAAGTAATAATGTCCAAGTTTTTTAGAGTTGGCAGTAATAGTGAAGTAAGCCCGCATGTCGTTCGAGCTGGGCTGGGAACAAGCCCTTGCTTTTACATCACCTCGAGCTGGGCTGGAAATACGCCTCCAAGCTAACACTTATACAAGCTGGTCTAAAAATAAGCTACAACTACACCACCTCCGCGAGCTGGCCAAGGGCAAGCCTTAGTTACTACATCTGTAAGAGCTGGGCGGGGAATAGGCCCCAGCTCCTATTACTCTGCAAGTTAAGCAGGGAATGAGTTTTAACTCATACTTATACTCCACTGTACCTCGAGGTGAGGAAAGCCGGATTGGCCGATGATCCACCAAAGTGGATCCGCGCCACTACAAAATTATCATCATCCATCTCCAACCGTCGTGTGCTTATCTCCGTAAGTTTTTTGCCACTGAAAATTTCTCCAAGGACTTTCTACCATTTTGAATGCCTTCATACAAAGAAGCTAAAAATAAGGCAAAGCAAGACATAGCTTCCAATGCCTTTAGCTTCGCTTCAGCCATTAGAAAGTAGGGGGCCTCTGCTATGGGAGAAACTATAACTGGACACGTGGCGAAACGTAAGCCTACAAAAGTCTGAATCAGTTCACTATGAGATAACCCACCTCACACCCTCTTCAAGGTAGGACGTGGTACAAGCTCTGTTCGCTGCAGCTACATAAGACCCACTGTGAGCTGAGCTCCCCGCTAAGTATCTTCAACGTATTCGCCACTTGAGCGGCTAGGTAAGACCCATTGTGAGTTGGGCTCTCCATTATGTATCGCCAACGATTTCTCTATTTGCTAATATTGTCCCACGTGACCATATATCGTGGTGTGTGTGAAAATGCTCACGTAACCATATACCGTGGAACATGTGTAAACGCCTATGTGACCATATACTATGACACATGTGGAAAAACGTGGCTATATACCATAGCACGCATAAATAAACACGAAAAATAACTCAAATTCTCCATTGCTCATTGGAATGACCATACTTACCTCCAATAAACAAAAGCTTCGCCCTCTTGAGCAAAAGAGGTAGGATACCCAATTGCCAATGCCCAGTTGCCCAAGCACCTAGGTGCGCGAAAGCCCACCTCTTTGCGCCCTAAAAGAATTCCTAAAGTGGCCCAACACATAAGACAATATCTTGCGGGGACTTTTTCAAAGGCAAGAGACAACACCTGGTCTTGGCAATAGCCAGGCTGGTACCGTGCAGATCCTGCCTGACACTGTGCAAACAGTGCACAGAGCCCAGGTGGGGGACCATGTGCCAGTTGGGTGAGTAAGGTTACGCCACTTGTCCACCAAGGTACAAAGAAATCTCCTTGGCTAATAGAGGGTCGACATGTGTCTAATGAACTTGGATAAGGAAAAGCTCACTAATCCTAACTTGCCACGTGGCGTTTGAGCTAGGCCACTAAGAACTAATGGGAGAAGGGTACGTGGACAGGTAAAATCCCTAAAACTAGGGCAAAATAGACCATCCAATTAGGTATCATTTGTTTCATATAAAAAAGTATTTTTCTCATTTTTACACAAGGCAAGTGATTTGGCCACAATATTCTTAGGAAAGATGCTCTCATCTCAAAACGGATTCCTTATTTCTTCTCCCATGACCATATACACAGCCTCCATAGCCTAAAGCTGCATAAACACAAAGAAAACCCAGAAAAAATCCCACTGGTTGTCCATTTGAATCTCCGTCTACCTGATTCGTGACTTTGCCAAGACCTTCCCCTTGTGTTCTTTCTTCACCACCTTGACATAATCTCGATTTTCTTCATTTAGAGAGATATACCCAAGCCATCATCCTTTTCCTTTCTGTCCTGAGGCTAACTTAGGCATCGGAGAGGGGTCTCCGAAGATGCGACTCTTGTCTGAGCCTTGCTTTGTTTCGCACGTAGTCGCGGACCAGCTTGGTGAAATTCTTGGATTGAGAGAGTTCGGGCATGAATGGAGGTAGGTTTGATAGTTATTTGATGAGCGAGCAGTAGGTGTACTATCACTCGAGGGGTCTCAGGAAGTTTCGGAGCCATTAAAGTCAAGCTTGGAGTTGAGAGGTAGTTTGAGGTAGTGAGCTGGGAGGTGGATAGACTCGGGCATTGTGTGGGTATTTGGACAGTGAAGTAGTAGGGTGGTCTCGGCCACCTCGGGTGCATTTATCCTATCTTTTTGTGTGGGTACGGGGTTCGCAAAATCCGTACATCAACGCTATCCTACTATATTAATTTTGTAGAAAAGAATTTTATTACATGGGAGCGCAAATTGTCACTATTAATATAGAGAAAAAAGAAGAGAGAGGCAAGCTTCAAGACTTATTGAAGAATTATAAGAAAAGGTTTTTGATAAAGGAAGACTAATTGGTATTCATCTTTTAAGTCATATGGAAAAACTACATGTTTTGGCTTCTTTCATTATTGATATTATTTTAATAAAAATTCATATAAAATAACCCTAAAGTTAAATAGTTCGATAGATAAAAATTCATTTATTTGGATTCATATAAAAAATATACTTATTATTGAAATTATTAATTTTAACATAACAAAATAGTAGTTACCATCACATAAATTGTTTATATTGTTGTTGTCATGAGATAATTTTGAAATATATTGTAAGAAAAAAATTAAATAGTGATGAATAATATTTAGAAAATGTTTCTATTTTCTTTTTTATTTTAGACTTTAATCTTTACATTTATGAAATTAAGTTTTTATAAATTAAAGATAGAGAATACAATATTTAACTGAGAAAGCTACCCCCTTCTTGGCTCGAAATTTTACATGGGACCAGATAATCGTCCTCACCTATATTATATTCTGCTTTTATATTTTTTTAAAAATTCCAGGAAACAGAAATAAGCACGCTAACATTGACCATTTGTTTTCCTATGTCAAGATGAAATTGTAAATATTAATTATAGATGATAAAGATTGGAAAAAAGAATGTGGAAAATTAGCTAAGTTTGATTTTCCGGCTGAAGTTTGAATAATTATTCAGATGTTTAAGCTTCGTTTGTTTTTTAATTTATGTTTAAATATTTATTAAAAATATTTGAATATAATTAAGTTAAAAATTTTAACTTAAATTTGAATTAACAAATGTTTGAATAATTTAATATTTTTATTTTAAAAAAAATATCTTTTTTATTAATTTATTTACTGACAAAATTAAAACACTAGTTAACTATTTTTGAGGTATCTCTTTTTTATTGTAAGTCCTTTTACTTATCTACTTAATCCTATTTATTTCATACTTTAATTATTACAAAAAGTTTATATAGTTATATAATTATAACTCTATTATAAGGGATATTATCACATTCCTCCCCTAAGGTTTTGAATTATATCACTTAGATAGAAATTATAAGGAATGTATCACTTACCTCCCCTGGAGTTATATTTGATTATTAGTTGACCGTTAGTTGTAAGGGTAGATACGTAAAATATTATTATTTGATATTTATTTATTTTTGAAGAAAAAAACTTTACTTTTCTAATTTCTTACACAATTAATAAAAAAAAGTCCAAAAATACTTTATTTGTTTGTCTTTTTATATGTATTTATGAGTATTCATTTGAAAAATATTTATTGAAAAAATTATACTTCAAATTAAGTTTTTAATTTTTTAATTTTTTATTTTATAGTTATTTTTTTTATTTTGTATACTTGAATTAATTAACACACGTACCAAAATAAAAATAGGTATTAAAAAATAAATCATCAAGGATATTTAAGTAAATTTAATATTTAGAGTTAGTTGACTAACACTTCAGGGAAGATATGTGATACAATTTACATTCTTTTTCTGTAAGTGATACAAAATCAAACTTCATGGGAGAAATATGATAATACCCCTCTATTATAATATGATTTTTTATTTTTATTTAATTTTTATTGATCTTTATATCATCGATTAAAATTATTTTTTAAAAAAAAATTATATATCAAACAAATAAATAATGTGCATACTAATATAATTTTTGAATTTTTTTATCTATTATTGTACTAATATAATCAAAATTATTATAGATATAAATATATTTCAAAGTAAAAATATCCAGTTCATTGCCTAATTTTGACAATACCAATAACTGAGAATGCAGGTTTGCCTTCATGCTTGACCAACTGAGGTCCGTACGAGTCAATTTACCCAAAATACAAAGACTCAATATATTGGATCATGTCTTAGACGGTGGCATGATAGGACATAATTTGGAAACCAGTTCTTCTTCCATAGAAACCGGGTCAAACTTTTTCCATTGATGCAGACCCTTTGATGATTTCAAAAAGTTGGTAATAAGGGTGAAGAATTGCCTTTTACATTTATGGATTTGGATACTGAATTTTTTCCTTTTCCTTTATTTCAGTTATAGTATTTTAGTATTACGTAATAAATGCATAACTTAGAAGTATAACTTTATTCCAAAATTTGCATTTTATAGAAAGTAGTTAGTATAAAAGTTTATGTTCAGTTGCAATTGAGAAGATTAGTATTGTCCGAAATCTAATTTCATTGAACTTCAAGTGCCTGAAATGTTATTGTAAAATGGATCATAGTATTACAAGAGAATGTGTACGCAATGTCTAAAGCTTGATTCATTAAATAGTGATTAATTATTTAACAATCAAATGTTGATAAAGCTTGATTGATTAAGTGCCCAATGTCTAAGCAATTGCAAACTCCAGCCGGCACTGAATTTGTTATTAAGGAAGTCTATAAATTCTAGCTTAAGAAATCCTCCAGTTATGAATGGTATTGTTATGGGGTAAAAATAGGCTAGACACCTGGCGGTACGTAAGCCCACGACATTCTAGTCGGCACCTATAGGACGATCCATTCATGCTGAAACCCATCTCACCTCGGATCCCAGCTGAGGCAGGATCCGACCTCAAGTAGTGTAAAGGGTGTTCATATGAAGGGTGCCACGTGGCCTATAACCAATAGTCCACATAGATAGGGCAAAACGAGCAGACCCCACTCTGGAACAGCCCCAAAAGTGAAGGGATTTGGTTCCCCCAAAAATATGAAAAAGGTGTCCTATGATCCTAGGTCACCTGGGGGGACCACCTGAAATCGCCCAAAATGGAAAGCTGACCAAGGAGACAGTGTAGCACCTTGGTAGCTGAAAAAGGGACCTCACCTGACGTGGTCAACCTTTGAGGGACCACAAGTAGAGGCGAATGAGCATTCGCCACCTGTACACAAGGGATAACGTAATCCCTTACTCGAATCAAATCGTGCCATGTGGCATGTAATCTCGGATAAGGTCTTAAGGACCAATCCCTGCTCACCAAGTGTTCCTAATCTTGACTTCGAGCTAAGGTTTCAAGCTTGGGAAGAGGAAGGAAAGGAGGAACTAGGGCAACATTATTTGGCCAATCATGTGTCCACAAAGGTATAATATAAAAAGACACTTATGTCAAGGTAAGATAAGGGCTTCTTCAAGTTTGAACTCATTTTTCTATTACTCACACACACTACAAGCAAAAGTTACCTCACTATTATTCTCTCTAAGAAACAAAGAGACAACCTTAAACATCTATTGAAGGTTATCCTTTGAGAACGGATTTACTGTTCTAGCTTACAAAAAGTCCATACTTACTCACTTTCTCTATGTGTTTTGTATGCTACTTGTTCAACTAGCTCTTAACTACAAAAACTCGAGGTACTCCTTGATGGCCCGACGCCAAGGAGAAGGTAATGAGCTTGAACCTCATTATGTGGAATTTTTGTAGAGACAATTGCTTACCATGCAGGAAGAAATGAGGGAGCTATGGACCAGTAGGGGGGAGTCCAGCTCACCTAATATCCTTGGCGACTTCACTGCCCCCCTTGCTGACTCAGTGGAGAGCGCAACCTTACCTGAGAGATTCAAAATGCCTCAACTTGACCCCTACCATGGACAATCCGACCTTGTGGCACGTGTGAAATTTTTTCAGAATTTGATGTTGGTTCAAGGAGTGCCCAATGAGATAATGTGTAAGGTGTTTTCAACCACTTTGAGTGGGCCGGCTAGAATATGGTATAAAAAGCTTCCGTCAGGAAGTATAAGAGACTTCACCACCTTCGCCAGCAAGTTTGTCCTCCATTTCCAAGGAGCTAAGCCACCTACTAAAGACTCCTCTTCTCTCAAATACGTCAAGCAAAGAGGGATAAGAAGAAATAAGATACTAGGCCACCTAGGTCTATCCCTCCTCAGCAAGGGCTAGTCCTGCGTCAGCAAGATAGCCAAATAGCGTTATTGCCTTACAGGTGCCCACCTCAGCCTGGACCAGAGCCAGTGAAGCCTAAGCCCTCACCGTCGCCAAGGGAAGCGCATCAATCGCCGAGAAGAGAATCCACTACTACACATGCCTACCATCCCTTGAACATGACAAGGAAACAAGTGTTTTACGCCATAAGAGACAAGGGTCTCTTGACGAGACCACCTAAGTTGATTACCCTTCTTTCTAAGAGAAACTTAAAGAGGAGAAAGCCCAAAGAGTTAGGCAGGCAGGAGAAAGCTCAGGAGGGGACCAAGGTCAGCTAAGATCCCAGACGATTAAAGATAGAGACTACGTCAGTACAATCTTAAGGAGATTCACTATAACAGAAGACTCCAGCTGGGCAAGGAAAGCTCGCGCTAAGAAAGCCCGCTTCAGTCCGACATCATCAGGAAGTAAATTTCTCCAAGAGGACGACAAAGCTACTTATGGTGGCTTCCACCCCTATCATGTTTACTGAAGAGGACGCAAGAAATGTGTTGTACCCTCATGACGACGCCCTGGTCAACACGATAAAGATCGCTATGAGGGATGCTTTACAACGTCATCTTGGGGAAACCATACGTCATGTCGACTAAGGGAATGATTTCTATATATCACCTAAAGCTGAAGGTGGTGACTAGGTCAGGGTTGTCAAGGGGAACTAGTTGGAGAAGCAACCTAGTATCAACCCAGCTCAGGAAGGACCACCACACTTAGTCACCATAGTGCTTAACCAGGACTGTCCCAGCTCAGGACGCACTTCTATTAACTGCTCAGAAGTTATCACAACAACTAGAGAGTACTACCAATAATAAGCTTGAGGGTCGTAAGAGCAACTTAATGGGTTTATCCATAGTGATTTAAGATATGCCTAATTGATGGAGCCTCCAAAGGACGGTAACTCTAAACCTTTTTCTGTTAAATATTTGGGTGACTTTTTTGTTCTCCTTGCTGATATGGTTAGAAATGCATGTTTATTTAGAAAGTTTAAAGTATCCTACATATATTACCACCAAGGTTAGATCTACTTGGTAGCCCATATTATTTTCCATGATTTGATACTTTGTGTAAATATTTTGTATGGTGTTGGATGGATTGATAAGAACTTAGTATAAGAAGCTTCCATTTGGAAGTTGTGGGATTTTTGTGTGTTCATCAGTGGCTTTGTCCATTTTTACCAAGGTGCGACCCCACCTCAGCAAGGACAAGTCCCACTTCACCAGGAATACATCTACGCCAATACACCAGTGTTATACTGGTGCCCATTTCAGAAAGAATATTTCCTATTTCATCAGGGAAATCCACCTACGCCAGTACCATACAGGCACCCACCTCAGTAAGGACAAGTCCCACTCCACCAGGGATACATCTATGCCAGTGTACCAGTGCTATATTAGTGCCCATTTCAGCAAGAATATTTCCCGCTTCATCAGGGAAATCCACCTGTGCCAGTACCATATAGGCACCTACCTCAATAAGAAGAACTCTCATTTAATTAGGGATATATCTACGTCAGTGCATCAGTGCCATTCAGTTGACCATGTCAGCAAGGTATCATCCCACCTCATCAGGGTTACTGTCAATGCCTACACCTTCTAGACGTTCACCTCCTCCATTGAAGGAGCCAATTCTCTAGCTAAGAAAACAAGTGGAATCTATCTACTATTTAGTATATCATCCCTTGAACACCTTCAAAGAAGGGATTTTCTACATCATTAAATATGAAGGCCTTTTGATGAATCCTTTCAAGAAAGCAATCACATGTAGGATGAAGAATCTACAGAGGAATTTGTACTTGTGGTTAAAGAAAAAGAAAATTCAAGAAGAAAGACAACCTGAAGATATCCAGAAAGATAACAAAGGTCAGCTGGGATCCTAGGTGACTTCGTTTACACCATCAGTGGGGGGCCAACCTTAGCTGAGATCTCTCCAGTAAAGCAAGGAAGACATAATTTTGTGATCTCACTTTATCTCACAGAAATCATGAAGTCAAACCTCAGAAAGGATATCCGAGATGACCTCTACTCAAATCTTGCTCAGCGAGAAAGATACAAGATATTGTCTACCCTCATGACGATGCCTTAGTCACCTACATGAAGGTGGTCAGTAAGGATGCACTTGAAATCCTACCTGACGCAGGAATCTCTTTAGACATCCTATTTAAGGAAGCTTTTGACAAGCTGGGTTCGACATCAGCATGGATACAATAGCCGCAAAATGATTATTTTCCATATACCACTTGAAGATAAAGTTTTCGGTGAGGGACCGTATTGAAATTATCAAGAGGGATCAACATATAGTGAGAAGGTGTTATCCCACCTCAGTAAGGATGTGCCTTCAAGTATTCATCCTTGATCCTAGAATACCAAACTTGAACAGTGAGATAAACTTGTTGAAGAGTTGGAGTCTGTCCAGCTTAGTAAGGATGGTCTTATCCAGTCCAAGCTCATCTGAGGTCCAAGCTTACTTGGTAAACCAGCTGAGGAAGTATTATTTGTTACATTGATCAAGCTTAATGTTGATCTCGGTTCTATCGCCATATTATTTATCGCCAAGTCTTATGTGACTGCGATTTTCTTATATATTCTCCCGAAAAGGCCTAGGTGTGTTATATCATTGCTTTGGTTTTCATAAAGCATTTTTTGGGAAAAACACCACCTAGGCTGGATTGGATATTATTTACTCCCCCTATAAGAGAAGGATACTAATCCCAGCTCATAAGGGATATCAAACTGGTACATCCCACCTAAGCTCGGCAGAACATCAAGCACATAGACCCTTACTCAGCACGGAGGCAGCATCTTTCTAAGAATAACTTTCAGTGCTAGCTGAGCCAGTCATTAACAATATCTACATCATCTTTTGTTTCTCTCAGCTCAGTCGACAACTTCAGCATGAATATAAGAAAGAGTCAGAGCCTGGTATCCCACATGAGCAAGGATATACATCAACAGTACTTGGGATGCTAAGCCCAAGGCCTCGTTAAAGCCTAAACGAGCCATGCTACTAGTCTTCTTGACATCAACAAATAAGAGGGCGAATTTCCACATAGGAATCACTTGAAACATATGAGAGGACCTGAGGAAGAAGGAAATGAAGAAGGAAGAAACTAAAAGGTTACCTTCGACTTAAAGTAGGAGCTTACTAAAGCTACGGGACCGCATATAGAGTCCATCCCAGCGTATACAACCCTGCTGAGCTCTTCCATGACATCGAGTTGAGCTGGGGAGAAGCAAGCTTGGTATTTTCACAAAGAGAGACTACATCATCATCAGGAACGATGGCCTTATTCAAGCCATGTATTCGGCCTCAATTCACAAAGAGTAGGGCTATAGTCAAGAACAACTACTAGCTGATCATGTACCAGGGACTCCAGAGTCACTTAGGAAACCTGCCTTACTTGCCAAAAGCATGCTAAGCTAATCAAGCTTCCACCTAAGAATCTGACCCTGCTCAGCTCGCTTTGGCCCTTGCTCAGTAGGGAATCGAACTATTTTTTCCAGCAGAAACAAGCCAACCTAAGCTGGTGCACTACGCCACCAGCAAGATAGCCATAATGGAATAAAGAAGAATCATCCTAGAGTTAAGAGGGATTATCCTTTATCATAATGGAGTTTCACCAAGCTCAACACTAGAAGATGAGGGATATCGCCAAGCTTGATCTTAAGCCTACCTTAATAAAAGAAAGGTAAGATAACCCAATAACATGGGATTGAAGTGGCCTCACTAATACTACTCTAAGTACATTTATCTGGGCTGAGGAAGAACGACCTTCTAGGTTAGGAGGGAATTTATGCCCATCCGAGCTCAGCACGGTTCAGTCTCCAAATAGAAGGGAATGATCCCCTAATTTCGCCCAAAGATAAAGGTAGAAATTTCGCCAAGCCCTACTTAGATGTAAGGGGCGGAAGAGCAACATGAGCTCGAAAATATTTTCGCCTTGAATGTACATCATTAGCCATCTCGGATCACCCTGAAGAGGTGACAAGGTGTGCATACACCCCAAGGTGGCAAGAGATAGACCACCAAGGAGGAGGGATAACGATGCGATGTGGGCTAGGAACTCTTAGAAGCTTCCAACGCCTTTGCCATCTCCTTAGCCATTGGAAGCTGGGGGACCTCTGTTATGGGATAAAAATAGGCTAGACACGTGGCGGTACGTAAGCCCACGACGCTCTAGTCGGCACCTATGGGACGATCCATTCATGCTTAAACCCACCTCACCTCGGATCCCAGCTGAGGCAGGATCCGACCTCAGGTAGTGTAAAGGGTGTTCACATGAAGGGTGCTACGTGGCCTATAACCAATAGTCCACATAGATAGGGCAAAACGAGCGACCCCGCTCTAGAACAGCCCCAAAAGTGAAGGGATTTGGTTCCCCAAAAATGTGAAAAAGTTGTCCTATGATCCTAGGTCATTTGGGGGGACCACCTGAAATCGCCCAAAATGGAAAGCTGACCAAGGAGACAGTGTAGCACCTTGGTAGCTGAAAAAGGGACCCCACCTGACGTGGTCAACCTTTGAGGGACCACAAGTAGAGGCGAATGAGCATTCGCCACCTGTACAAAAGGGATAACGTAATCCCTTACTCGAATCAAATCGTGCCATGTGGCATGTAATCTCGGATAAGGTCTTAAGGACCAATCCCTACTCACCAAGGGACCAATCCCTGCTCACCAAGTGTCCCTAGTCTTGACTCCGAGCTAAGGTTTCAAGCTTGGGAAGAGGAAGGAAAGGAGGAACTAGGGCAACATTGTTTGTCCAATCATGTGTCCACAAAAGTATAATATAAAAAGACACTTATGTCAAGGTAAGATAAGGGCTTCTTCAAGTTTGAACTCATTTTTCTATTACTCACACACACTACAAGCACAAGTCACTTCACTATTGTTCTCTCTAAGAAACAAAGAGACAACCTTAACACCCATTGAAGGTTGTCCCTTGAGGACGGTTTTACTGTTCCAACTTCCCAAAAGGCCACACTTATGCTCTTCTCCATGTGTTTTGTGTGCTATTTGGTCAACTAGCTTCTAGCTACATACTCCTCAACATATTAGCTACTCCAAGCTACCAAAATCGAGCCATAACATCACCCCCTCAAGGTACTGACTTGAGCGTCAGAGTGGGCTCGCCGGAAAACCTTCGGCGCCTCCTTTTTGACCGTGTTCTATGCTGCAGGCATCCTCACCAAGTTCGGGTCCGAGGTCAGCAAGGAGAGCAAGGTCAGGAAGGTTTCAAGCGATTTGGCTCGGGATCAGCGAGGCGTGATAGGTCAGCTTAGGAGCCTCCGGGGTTAGGTAGGGACTAAATCGAATGCGGAATATTGAGCTCAGACTGTTGACTGGGCATCCATCTTCAGTTCGGATACTAGATCAGCAAAGCATTACCACCTCACCTTGGTTGATATTTTCACGCATCAACAGGTATACTGCTAGAACTTAGAATTGATTATTATTAAATTATAACAAATTATTATATTTTAATCATATACTATAACCCGTTAAGATCGAAAGTCTTTTTCTATAAATTATTGAATTAATATATTTTTAGTGCTTGAAATTGCGTTTTGCTTTTGCAAGAGAAAATGAATGAATCTACATAAAAGTAAATAGTTAACGTACTAACGTGGAAAAAAATCTAAAGAGTACTTGTAAATTTTTTTTTTAAAAAAGTATAAGGTGGGACAGAGCCCTAAATAGTGTCGAACTAGGCAGGATGATTGGGAAAGTTATTGCTGGCTACCATACCACTTGGACTGAGTACTCCAAAGCATGCAATGACTTAAAGATGATTACTGTTAAATATCAATGAGTCTTCGTATACGAAAAAAAAAATCTTATAATTCTTCGACTAAGTCTTGGTTGTCGTTGTGTCTCCTTTCTTTTCTTTCTACACTAACGTTGACAATTTGTGTTTTCGAGTAATAAAATTCTATAAAATCTAATCTACAATATCTATTGTTATGGGGTAAAAATAGGCTAGACACGTGGCGGTACATAAGCCCACGATGCTTTAGTCGGCACCTATGGGACGATCCGTTCATGCTGAAACCCACCTCACCTCGGATTCCTACTGAGGCAAGATCCGACCTCAGGTAGTATAAAGGGTGTTCACATGAAGGGTGCCACGTGGTCTATAACCAATAGTCCACATAGTTAGGGCAAAATGAGTGGACCCCACTTTGGAACAGCCCCAAAAGTGAAGGGATTTGGTTCCCCCAAAAATGTGAAAAAGGTGTCCTATGATCCTAGGTCACCTGGGGGGACCACCTGAAATCGCCTAAACGGAAAGCTGACCAAGGAGACAGTGTAGCACCTTGGTAGCTGAAAAAGGGACCCCACCTGACGTGGTCAACCTTTGATGGACTACAAGTAGAGGCGAATGAGCATTCGCCACCTGTACACAAGGGATAACGTAATCCCCTACTCGAATCAAATCGTGCCATGTGGCATGTAATCTCGGATAAGGTCTTAAGGACCAATCCTTGCTCACCAAGGGACCAATCCCTGCTCACCAAGGGACCAATCCCTGCTCACCAAGTGTCCCTAGTCTTGACTCCGAGCTAAGGTTTCAAGTTGGGGAAGAGGAAGGAAAGGAGGAACTAGGGCAACATTGTTTGGCCAATCATGTGTCCACAAAGGTATAATATAAAAAGACACTTATGTCAAGGTAAAGTAAGGTCTCCTTCAAGCTAGAACTCATTCTTTGCTCACACACACCACAAGCACAAGTGACCTCCCTATTGTTCTCTCTAAACAACAAGGAGACAACCTTAACAACCATGGAAGGTTGTCCCTTGAGGACGGTTTTACTGTTCTAGCTTCCCTAAAGGCCACACTTATTGCCTTCTACATGTGTTTTGTGTGTCATTTGGTCCATTAGCTCCTAGCTACATACTTCTCCTTATATTAGCTATTCCAAGCTACCGAAATCTAGCCATAATATCACCCCCTCAAGGTACTGACTTGAACGTCGGAGTGGGCTCGCCGGAAAACCTCCGGCGCCCCCTTTTTGACCGTGTTCTCTGCTGCAGGCATTCTCACCAAGTTCGGGTCCGAGGTCAGCAAGGAGAACGAGCTCAGGAAGGTTTCAAGCGATTCGTACCGGGATCAGCGTGGCGTGATAGATCAGCTTGGGAGCTTCCGGGGTTAGGTAGAGACTAAATCGGGTGCGGAATACTGAGCTCAGACTGTTGACTGGGCATCCATCTTCAACTCGGATACTAGATCAGCAAGGCAATACCACCTCACCTGGGTTGATATTTTCACGCATCAACAGTGGCGCCGTCTGTGGGAAACCAGAACGAAAGGTCCCGTTACAACCTACGTACCCGCCAGAGAAGCCAAATGCCTAACTCCGAGGCCCCAAGAGGGTCTAGAAGAGAAGTCACGAGGGACCCCGGCCAAAGCAGTCGCCCACCTCCGGCTCCGCCTCAGGACGAGTATGCGGAGAGTCAGAACGTGAGAGCACTTGACCCAGGACCCAGCCGGAAGGGAAAAGAGAAGGCTGCCACCAGCCGGGACGTGGAGGCAGAGAAAGCTAAGGAGGTGAGAGAGCTAGCTGAAACTAGGTCACAGTTTCAGCATGTGATAAAGTACCTGTGCGATAACCTGGGCATACCGCCTCCTCCTCCCCGAAATCTGGCAAGTCGGCTGGGGAGCCAACTCAGAAGCAACCCTGCTCACGTGGAACCATCCACACCGAGTCAGCAAGGTGCTCAGATGCGACTGTCCCAACTGAGAGCAAATGTCCACGACCAGCCCAGGAGTCACCGCAGTGACCATCGTTCGACCGCCAGCAACTGGCTCGAAGGAGCAAGGAGCCAACTCGAGGGACTTGTGCATGGTGACTTGAGGTACTCCTTGATGGCTCGACGCCAGGGAGAAGGTAACGACCCTGAACCTCCTTACGTGGAATGTTTGAGGAAACAGTTACTTACCATGCAGGAAGAAATGAGGGAGCTCAGGTCCAGCAAGGGGGAACCCAGCTCACCTGATATCCTGGGTGACTTCACCGCCCCCCTAGCTGACTCAGTGAAGAACGCGACCTTACCTGGGAGATTCAAGATGGCTCAACTTGATTCTTACCATGGACAATATGATCCTGTGACCCATGTGGAAATCTTCCAGAATTTGATGTTGGTGCAAGGGGTGCCTAACGAGATAATGTGTAAGGTGTTTCCAACCACCCTAAATGGGCCAGCCAGAACATGGTACAAGAAGCTTCCGGCAGGAAGCGTAAGAGACTTCACCACCTTTGCCAGCAAGCTTGTCCTCCATTTTCAAGGAGCCAAGCCACCCACTAAAGACCCTTCCTCTCTCCAATATATTAAGCAAAGGGGACAAGAACCCTTGCATGAATATGTGAAGCGTTATCATGACGAGGTAATGCAAATGGGAGTTTACGAGGAATCGGAAACTTTGAGAAACTTTTGGTACAACCTCCACACCGGGTCTTTGTGGGTGTCATTCGAAGAGAGACCTCCCACCTCATATCAGGAGGCACACGATAGTGCCATGAAGCAAATCGCCATTGAGGAGAAGCACAACCTGAAGAGGGAAAAAGAGAAGGCCGAAGATTTCAGTGACAAAGGGAAAGATAAGAAGAAGCAAGACGTTAGGCCGTCCAGGCCTGTCCCTCCTCAGCAAGGGTCAGTCCCGCGTCAGCAAGATAGCCAGCGGGCACCACTGCCCTACAGGCGCCCACCTCAACCAAGACCAGAAACATTGAGGCCCCAGCCTCCACCACAGCCAAGAGAAGAGCCCCATCTGCCAAGAAGGGAATCCGCCACTACGCATGCCTACCATCCCTTGAACACAACAAGGGAACAAGTGTTCTATGCCATAAGGGACAAGGGCCTTTTGACGAGACCACCTAAGTTGATTACCCCTCTAGGTAAAAGGAACCTGAAGAGGTATTGCGATTTTCATGAAGAGTATGGACACAGCACAGCCGATTGTTTCAACCTGAGGGAGCAAATCCAAAATTTAATCAACAATGGGTATCTAAAAGAGTTTTTGCTCGAAGTAAGGGGGAAAGCTCAGGTGGTCAGGCAGGCGGGAGAAAGCTCAGGAGGGGACCAAGGTCAGCCAGGATCCCAGGTGACCAAAGACAAAGATTTCATCAGCACAATCTCAGGGGGACCCACCCTAGCAGGAGACTCCCGTAGGGCAAGGAAGGCTTATGCTAGGGAGCCCTCCTTGGCCCGACACCACCAAGAAGTGAACTTCACCGAAAGATCGCCTAAGCTACCAAGGGTAGCCACCACCCCCATCATGTTCACGGATGAAAACACAAGGGATGTAGTGTACCCCCATGACGACGCCATGGTCGTCACAATGAAGATCGCCAGTAAGGACGTGGCGCGAATCCTCATCGACACGGGAAGTTCGGTTGACATATTGTTCAAGGAAGCTTTCAATAAGCTGGGACTGAACTCAGCAAGGATGCAACAAGTCACCACCCCTCTCAGTGGGTTTACGGGAGACCAGTTGATGCCGTCTGGCAGCATCACCTTACCGGTTACCCTTGGGGAAGACCCTTCTCAGCTCATCACTATGGTTGACTTCGTAGTTGTTGACCACCCAAGCTCCTACAATATCATTCTGGGAAGACCCTTCCTCATGGCAACCAGAGGAGTGGTATCCACGTACCACTTGAAGTTGAAATTCCCGGTGGGCAACTAGGTCGGGGTCGTCAAGGGGGACCAGCTTACGGCCAGGAGGTGTTACGCCTCCTCAGTTGGGAGGTGCAATCAGGTCTCCACCCTTGACCCACGAGTCTTTGAAGTCGAGCAGCGAGGTGAATCTGTAGAGGAATTGGAGGCAGTTCCGGTATGTGAAGACAACCCAACCAGGGTAGTTAAGGTGGGAACCCAGCTCACCTCGGATGTCAGAACATCCTTGGTGGAGTTTTTAATTGAATACTTAGACGTATTTGCTTGGAGCCACAGCGACATGCCGGGGATCAGCCCTAGCATAATCTCTCATCGACTTAACGTGGATTCCATCCACCGACCGATACGGCAAAAGCGACGAGCTTTCAACCAAGAACGCTACGACGCAATTGAGGAGGAGGTCGACAAGTTACTACGCGCGGGGTTTGTTCGTGAATCCAAGTATCCAGATTGGGTCTCCAATGTGGTGCTGGTGAGGAAGCCGAACGGGAAGTGGCGCATGTGCGTCGACTTTACCGACTTGAACAAGGCGTGCCCCAAGGACAGCTTTTCGTTGCCTCGGATAGATCAGCTGGTCGACGCCACCGCTGGCCATGAGTTGCTCAGCTTTATGGATGCCTTTTCAGGTTATAACCAGGTGAAGATGTATGCTCCAGATGAGGAAGGGACCTCTTTCATTACAAACAAAAGCCTGTATTGTTACATGGTAATGCCCTTCGGCTTAAAGAACACGGGGGCCACGTATCAATGCTTGGTGAACAAGTTATTTAAGGAGCAGATAGGCAGGACCATGAAATTTATGTCGACGACATGATCACCAAGTCGATGAAGATAGCTGACCATGTGTCCCACCTCAGGGGGACATTCGACGTGCTGAGGAAGTTTGGTATGAAGCTTAACCTTGAAAAATGCGCATTCAGGGTGGCAGTCGGAAAGTTTCTGGGCTATATGGTCCACCAAAGGGGAATAGAAGCTAATCCAGAAAAGATCAAGGCCATCGTGGAAATGCGATCACCTCGGACGACCAAAGAAATACAGAGCCTAGCGAGAAGGGTAGCCGTGCTGAGCAGGTTCGTGTCCAAATGCACAGATCGTTGTCACCCCTTCTTCCAAGCTATCAAAAGGGCTAAGGGGCAGCAATGGGACGAGGACTGCGAGGCTGCCTTCCAGAATCTGAAAAACTATCTAGCTAGCCTGTCGATCTTAGCTAAGCCTCATCCAGGGGATAACTTACTGATGTACTTGGCAGTGTCCACGACTGCAGTCAGCTCAGTTCTAATCCGAGAAGAGGAAGGAGGGATGCAAAAGCCTGTGTACTACACCAGCAAGGCCCTGACCGAGGTAGAAAAGAGGTGTCCCAAACAAGAACAGCTCGCGTTAGCCCTGGTCATGTCGTCCAGAAAGCTAAGACCGTATTTCCAAGCTCACGCAGTCAGTGTAGTCACCAGCTTCCCACTCAGGCAGATCCTACATAAGCCAGAAAGCTCAGGAAGGCTCATGAAATGGTGTATGGAACTCAGCGAGTTCGAGATTCACTACCGACCGCGAAACGCGATCAAGGGACAAGCCATAGCTGACTTTGTGGCTGAGTTTACTCCTGACCTGGAGGATTTGGGAACGGACATGAACCAACGTGAAGAATGGGAAGCTGAAACTAGCTCACCATGGATCCTCCATGTAGACGGATCATCCAGCTCGCAGGGGAGTGGAGTTGGGGTGTTAATCACTAGCCCAGACGGGGTTGAGATAAGTTATGCGCTAAGGTTCGAGTTTAAAGCTTCTAACAACGAGGCTGAATACGAAGCATTGATCGCCGGGCTCAAGATGGCAAAGAGCTTAGGAGCAGAATGGTTAGAGATAAATAGCAACTCCTAGCTCATCGTGCACCAAGTCAACGACGAATACCAGGCCAAGGAGGATAACATGATAGCTTACCTGAAAAAAAGCGAAAGATTTGGTGGGACAATTCAAGCAAGTTAAGCTGCAACAGATCCCAAGGGAGAAGAACTTTCAGGCCGACATGCTATCAAGGTTGGCATCCCTGTCAGAAACCTCCTTACCTGGTACAGTGCTAGTAGAAGTTCTACCCAGGTCGTCCATAAAAGAACTTGCTGAGGTAGTTCACTGTGTTTCAAGCCCCTTATGCTGGATAAACCCTATTAAGGAGTACCTAGAAGAGGGACGTCTTCCCGAAGACCAAGAAGCCGCAAGAAAGCTCAAGTATCGTGCAGCTCGGTATTGCCTTTTTGAGGGTGTGTTGTACAGACGAAGTTTCACCATGCCCTACCTGAGGTGTCTGCACCCAGATGAGGCCGATTATGTTCTGAGAGAGATCCATGAGGGGGCCTGTGGAAATCACTCAGGAGGAAGGTCATTGGCATACAAAGCTTTACGCCAAGGATATTACTGGCCAACCATGCAAAGTGACTCTCGGGTCATCTGGCAAACCTGCCTCACCTGTCAGAAGCACGCCAAGATGATCCGGGTTCCACCAGAAAACTTGACGACACTGACTTCGCCTTGGCCTTTCGCTCAGTGGGGTATCGACTTGATTGGACCTTTCCCGGTTGGCCGGGGTCAGGCCAAGTTCGCCATAGTGGCAGTAGACTACTTCACCAAGTGGGCAGAGGTAGAGCCGCTGGCCAAGATCACGGAGAAAAGAACCACCGACTTCATCTGGAGATCCATTATCTGTCGCTTTGGAATTCCGCGGGTGATAATCACTGACAACGGGCGGCAGTTCGACAATGAAAAATTCAGAAACTTTTGCGAGACATGGAAGATAGAAAATCGATACACCACGCCGGCTCATCTGCAGACAAATGGGCAAGTTGAAGCAGTCAACAAGGTCATCAAGGATTTGTTGAAAAAGAAGCTGGGAACTAAGAAGGGAGCATGGGTTGATGAACTACCTGAGGTGTTGTGGGCATACCGCACCACCTTCAAAACAGCCTTTGGAGAAACCCCCTATGCATTGTCTTTCGGCACAGAGGCAGTAATCCCAGCTGAGGTAGGAATGCCAACTTTTAGAGCCCTCCACAGTCCCACTGCTCCCCCCCAAGTGAGCATTTTGAAGGGAAACATCACCTAGGTGAAGAGGGTTGTTGTTCTATTGATTAAGATGTACATTCCTATTTAATGGGTTAATGACACACGCCTTAACAAACGGTTTGCCACCCTCCATTTTATTTCGCCATGGCTGATATAATCGAATTGCCAACAAACTGTCAGGATTGATTTGTAAATCAACCTAGGTAAGGAAGGATACCTACTCAGGTCGGATAGTCTACCTTAGGAAGGTTCTATCCTGCTAAGAACGTCACGTGCATAAAATCAGCATGCATGGGTAAATCAACTGCAAGCTCACAACAATCTATACGGCAAACTAAGAATGTAGAATATATTAGCCCAAAATAGGGCCACTGTCATTTAACAAAATAATGTTTCCCAAAGGCAATAATGTGTCAAACAAAACCACACTGAGAGTTCAAATCCACAGTACAGAGAAACAACACCTGAGTTTACAAAAGAAAGAAAAGAGAAAAAATGTGTAAGAAAGCTTGGTCTGATGGAGAGGCAGCACGAACGAAGGCCAAGGGTCAGATCAGGCGTCTTCGCCGTTTTCCGACTGAGAACCTTCATCATCTGAGTCGTCTTCCGAGTGATCCGAGTGAGGCGGGGAAACTTCCAGGTTCAGTGGGTGCCCTGAGGTAAGCTGTCGAGAACTCTCTACGGCATCAGCTGGGTTCTGCTCCTTGCCAAACTTGGCCACCAACGCCTCTCGGTCGAATCCAAAGTCCATATAGTGCGAGTCCAAATCGGGAAATTCCCTGGTGACCTGGTATTGAGCGTAATGGTATCCGTGAAGAAGATTAGAGCCCGCCTCAGTCTCCAACTTATCCACACTGGCCTGGAGCTCATTGGCTCTCTCCACCTGAGCTCAGAGCTGAGTCTTCACTGATCCTGCCTCATCCCGAACCTCTCCTAGCTAGTCCTCCAACTTCGAAATTTGATCGTCCTTGTCCTTGACCTTCTGAGTGAGCTGGGACAGCTGAGCCTCAAGCTTGGCAACACGACCAGCTGAGGTCGATCCCTCCTTAAGCTTATCACCAAATTGAGACATGAGGAAGGATCCTTGGTAACAAAACAAAAGGGGGAAGAGAAAATGAAGTTCGGAGCTTATAATACAAATCCCAAAACAGAGTTGAGAATTGAGAATCGCTTACCTGAAGAAAAAGGTGAGATGCCATGTCAATTGCTTGACTAGGACTCAAGCCCACCACCTCGCTTCCCTTCTCCGAATCCGAAAGCTCAAGAACTTGTTTCAATGTCGGGAGAGCTCGAGAAGCATGGGAAAAATGACTGCCAAGAACGCCTCCAAGGTCCACGGCCAGCTGGGACGTCCAACCTGGCCCTTCTACCTTCTTGGCACGCTTAAGTCGTGGAGGAAGGCCACTAGATGTAGCCGCGCTCTTGCCAGACCCCTCAGACCCTGTTGCTGCTCGCTGACTAGACGCCCCTGCTGCCTTGGCCATCCTGTCTCTCACTAATTGAAGAAAGGCCAGGTCGGTTTTGCTTCCTTCAGCCATCCTCCTAGTGGTCGAACTAGGAGTCGGAACCTCATCTCCTAGAGCCCCTACATGGCCGAAGAAGAGGGGCATAGTCAGATTAAATAAACACATAAACAAGGGAAAAGACAAAGCCCAAATCAGTACGGATACTACCTGAGGAAGGTGGCGGAATCAATCCCACCTTGGCAAGGCGCTCCTCGGTGACAATGTCAGTCTCGGACGGGTTAGTCGCCACGTATTCTCTCACACTCTTTAGATCATTGTCCCGAGAAAGGTCACGAGTCCATTTCCCTGGGCAATGGCAAGGTCAGTAAGGCAAGTATAGAGTTCAGTAAACCGAAAAGAACTCTTAGAGAAACATACCTGCCCACTTGAATTGATTGGGAACCACATACATCTCCCCATCCTCGACCACTGTTTGGCCCCAATCACCAGAGACGACAAACCAAAAATCGTCCCAAGCCTTATCGGCAGTGTTCGGATTCACCTGGGGGACGAGATGAGGTTGGCCAGTATACGTCCTCAAGTAGTAGAGCACAGGTTTCTTCGGGGCTGTGGTCAAGATAAAGGTGGCATGGACATCTTCAATCGTAGGCTCAACGCCCAGTACCTCCTTCCACAAAATATAGAGCCCAGCAAGGTTCCGCCAAGCCATAGAACTCAGCTGAGCAGGGGCCACCCCTAAGCGGCCTAGCCCGCTTAGTATTTATGCAAAAAAATGGCTGAATGGGAAGCCGAAGACCATACTCGAAGGACTGACGGTGGATCACCACCTCGCTAGAACCCAGTTGGCTTGGTCTGAATCCTGGTCGGGGAAGCGACAACTCAACAGAGGAAGGGATGTCATAGGCCTTCCTCAGTTGGGCAGGCATTTCCGTAGTTACGGAGGTTCCCTCATCGTCTAGAAAAAATCCCTGATCAGCACCCTCCTCAGAACTCTCCCCGGCCGCGCTAGAACGGCCACGACCAGCGCGAACCATGTAGTGCCTGGTTCGTCTCGAAGAAATCGGCGAAGACGCAATATTTCCTGGGGTGACAGCTCCACTGTCTGCGGGGGAGTGCTGAGACTCGCCGGCGTCCGACATATCTACAACAAAAAAAAGAAAAGGAAAAGAAGGGGAGGAGAAGTGAAGATCGGAGATGAGCCCACCAAGCATTATGCAAATAATTCCAACCCAAGTAAAACCAAATGGGAGAAATGGAATTGAAAACACGAGAAGAACACTTGCCTTCGGAGGTTTCTGATGATGAAATCCACTGAGGAACAGGAGAAGCGTTGGGATGGTTGGTCGGCCGACGTTGAGATCGTGAGGCCGCGAACGACAGCAGCAAGGGAACGACGGAAGGGCAAGACACGATCTTTCCAGGCCGTCGGAACGAAAGAAAAACGGCGAAGAGAGGCCGATTTTGCCGTAAGCGAGGAGACAGGATGAAGGTGATGGTTAGGGATTGCGAAGATGCGAATGTGGTCCCAAAAGAGAAGACAAAATGGAGCTTTTGGTTTCCTCAAGTTCGTGGGGCCGGATTATAAAGAAAGTGAAAGGACACAACTCTTCCCAAACGGATAAGAACCTTTTGACCATGTGGGCCTTTTGAAGGTTGTGTTGTTTCATTAAGGACCCGCGTTATTACATTGGCCTCCACTACTCCACTTTGGAAAGTTTGAGAAACAATTTGACAAAGTCCCACGTGCACGCCCACGGATATCTGGACTAGAGAATACTGATCCGAGCTGAGGAAGGCTAGACTCCCAGGTCAGGAGGGAATTCACCCATGTCAATCCGAGCTCAGCACGGTTCAACCTCCAAATGGAAGGGAATGATCCCCTAAATTCCGCCCAAAAGTAAAAGTATAAAATTCGCCAAGCCTTACCTAGATGTGAAGGGGGGGGAAGAGCAACATGAGCCCGAAATATCTTCGCCTTGAATTCACATCATTAGCCATCTCGGATCACCTTGAACAGGTGACGAGGTGTGCATACACCCCAAGGTGGCAAGAGAAAGACCACCAGGGAGGAGGGACAACAATGCGACGTGGGCTAGGAACTCTTAGAAGCTTCCAACGCCTTCGCCATCTCCTTAGCCATTGGAAGCTGGGGGACCTCTGTTATGGGGTAAAAATAGGCTAGACACGTGGCGGTACATAAGCCCACGATGCTTTAGTCAGCACCTATAGGACGATCCGTTCATGCTGAAACCCACCTCACCTCGGATCCCTACTGAGGCAAGATCCGACCTCAGGTAGTATAAAGGGTGTTCACATGAAGGGTGCCACGTGGTCTATAACCAATAGTCTACATAGTTAGGGTAAAACGAGTGGACCCCACTCTGGAACAGCCCCAAAAGTGAAGGGATTTGGTTCCCCCAAAAATGTGAAAAAGGTGTCCTATGATCCTAGGTCACCTGGGGGGACCACCTGAAATCGCCTAAAACGGAAAGCTGACCAAGGAGACAGTGTAGCACCTTGGTAGTTGAAAAAGGGACCCCACCTGACGTGGTCAACCTTTGAGGGACCACAAGTAGAGGCGAATGAGCATTCGCCACCTGTACACAAGGGATAACGTAATCCCCTACTCGAATCAAATCGTGCCATGTGGCATGTAATCTCGGATAAGGTCTTAAGGACCAATCCTTGCTCACCAAGGGACCAATCCCTGCTCACCAAGGGACCAATCCCTGCTCACCAAGTGTCCCTAGTCTTGACTCCGAGCTAAGGTTTCAAGTTGGGGAAGAGGAAGGAAAGGAGGAACTAGGGCAGCATTGTTTGGCCAATTATGTGTCCACAAAGGTATAATATAAAAAGACACTTATGTCAAGGTAAAGTAAGGTCTCCTTCAAGCTAGGACTCATTCTTTGCTCACACACACTACAAGCACAAGTGACCTCCCTATTGTTCTCTCTAAACAACAAGGAGACAACCTTAACAACCATGGAAGGTTGGACGGTTTTACTGTTCCAGCTTCCCTAAAGGCCACACTTATTGCCTTCTACATGTGTTTTGTGTGTCATTTGGTCCATTAGCTCCTAGCTACATACTTCTCCTTATATTAGCTATTCCAAGCTACTGAAACCGAGCCATAATATCACCCCCTCAAGGTACTGACTTGAGCGTCGGAGTGGGCTCGCCGGAAAACCTCCGGCACCCCCCTTTTGACCGTGTTCTCTGCTGCAGGCATTCTCACCAAGTTCGGGTCTGAGGTCAGCAAGGAGAGCGAGCTCAGGAAGGTTTCAAGCGATTCGTGCCGGGATCAGCATGGCGTGATAGGTCAGCTTGGGAGCTTCCGGGGTTAGGTAGAGACTAAATCGGGTGCGGAATACTGAGCTCAGACTGTTGACTGGGCATCAATCTTCAACTCGAATACTAGATCAGCAAGGCAATACCACCTCACCTGGGTTGATATTTTCACGCATCAACATCTATGCATGGCCCTCTAGCTTGTATCTTAATTAGCTAGTCTTAGTCTTTAGCTAAATTTTCACACTTCAATCCAATAATTTATATAATATTCTCTAGATGTAAACATCAATATTACCCTACCAATAATTATATTTTGAGGAATTGATGTATATGTCTAGAGAATATTATATGAACTATTGACATAAAGTGTGCGAAAATTTAGCTTAAGACTAAGACTAATTAAGAAATAAGAGGGCCATTCGTAGATATTCTCTATAAATTTTGTAGAATTTTATTACTCAGAACACAAATTGTCAATGTTAGTGTAGAGATAAAAGAAGACAAATGTAAGGCCGGCAAGACTTTTTGAAGAATTATAAGAAAGGGTTTCTGATATAGAAAAACTTCATCCACAATAACATTAATTGACATCTATTAATTGTAGGAAGACTAGACATATTAATTTTTTTTTAAAGAGCATTAAAGGTAAAATGTAATAGATCGAAATTATATGATACAATATTCTAATAGACATTGTATACTTTATCATACTTTTTAAAGACATTGAGACCGGCGTTTTTGAAGAATTGTTCCAAATAGATTAAACAAAGATAATGTCATTTTCTCAGTTTTTTTTCCTTAAAACAAACCTTGGCAAGCAAGGTAAATCGAAGAAAAAAAAAACAGATAATATGATTACTAAATGTCAAGGGGATGAAGACATGGATACTGACATTTAACGATTTTTATTAAATAATAAAATTTTCAAACAGAATTTGCTGATGAAGAACAACTCAAATTCCAAGAAAGTCGAAGGAAAATCAGTAAAAAATTCCCATGTAATCCACTGCTTGGATTGAATGATTCAAAGTTGAAAGCCCATTAATTTTAATATTTCATAAGTCATTGAGTTTATCAAACCATTAATATCGGATACTAAATTTGAGAGGTTTTTCACGTTACTCCTATATTGTTTTATGATTGTTTTGGTCACTTGAATTTCATAACAACTTTGCTCAGAATTGATGAATGATAATTATCAAAAGTTTATGTTCCACATGGAAGAACTAGGTAGCACTTACAAAGTGCAGATAAGTCTCTAGGTTGCGATAGATATAGGGCACTAATGGCTAACTTGACCACCATGAAATTTGATACATGATGAGCTGAGCACACCATCGAGATGACAAATATTGCTTGCTGCAAAGTAAAAAAAAAAATTGGTAATAAATGTCAGATGATAATTCGATAATATAAATTCTTTGCATCCTCAACATGAACCATTTTAGATTAACTGGACTTCCTCACAATCTCGTTATCGAGGGTGAATTGATGGATTGTAAGTTAGGTATTTGTCATGTTAATTAGGAGAAGCCTCATACATTTTCTATTTGCTTTACTACTACATATTCATTCCCATAATCTGTTTATATGGAAATTAAGCAGATATATCTTTTTCTTATATATTTCTCCTCTCAAGTCTCATCGGTCGTGGTTCCATTAGCATTTTCCAGTTTGTCTTCCTCCCCATTTCCAATGTCAGCTTCTATTTGATTATGATAATATTTCTCTTCGTCCCTTCTACGTGTTCCCAATATGACACGCTCCATTCAGTTTGATTTTCATCTAAATATTTCTGATACATCAACGTCGAGCAATTCAACTGCTTTTGAATGCCCACTGAACAATAATGATCTTTCGAAATTTTTTAGTAAAGAAGGTAAGAGAAAAATGAGATGAAGTACTATTAATTTCTAATTGTAGTGAACTAAGTCAATATTTCGAAACTGATTGGGGTCATTTGTCAACTAAAGAACAAAATAAAAGGTTTTGATATATTATTATTGTGAAAAATACATGAAAATTTTTTTCCTTCGCTATTCATCATAACTCGAGATATACTATTTTTTTAGTGTTGATAGTAGCATTAGAGTCTATTTTAGTATAAGCTGGAATTTACTACAATTATAGTGATGCAACTCTTACCCTATTTTTTCTTTATTAATTTTGGTAGTCGTGACATTTTGTTTATTACAAGTTTCAATATTTTTGTCCTCGAATTTTTATTTTTTAATTTTACAAATAGTTTATTGATTTATTTTCAAATTTTAATTACAATTTAATATTTCCTCATTTTTTAAAAATAAAGATGATAAAATATAATTGTAATTATAAATTTTAAAAAATTAATGATATAATTTAGTATTTAATAATTATTTAATTTAATAATATTTTTAATATTTGAGAGGGCCAATTAAGCACAAAATATAGGTTCAGCCTGCATCAATGGGCTTAGCAAGATGTATTGTACCAGACTTACAGTTTTTGTTTTCGGCATGGCCTGATTACTTTGCGTACTCAGCCAGCCCAGCATGAAGCTCAATTGGGCTCAAGTAATTCGGTTCCCATTAGCCCGATTTGCATCTCTAGTATGAACACCTCCAAAGACTTAATTTAGTATTTCATGAGGGGAGTAAAGTACACAATGCTACTTATGTTTCTTAATTAAAATAATAATTCAAAATAAATAATAAGTTCCATAAAGTATATAATGCCTATTAAATTGTATTCTACAAATTTTATCTCTTAATTATAATTTTCATGTTTTTGTATTATATTTATGTCTTAATTTTTATTTTGATACACATTTTAGCTTGAATATTAGATTTAAAAAATATAAGAGTATATATGAACGTGTCAGAAATGGATAGGCTAAATATTTTTCAATAAATCTAGTTATCTTACAATTAATATATATCAATTAATGCTGTTATGCATGCAGTTTTTTAATGTGACTTAAAAGATGATATCAATTAGTCTTTCTATATAAAAATGCATCTTTTTAAGTCACATAGAAAAGCTGCTTGATTTGGCTTCTTTCATATTTGAAATTATTTTAATAAAAATTCGTATAACATAACCCTAAAATTAAATAGTTTGATAGATAAAAATTAATTTATTTTGGATTCATATAAAATTACAAAAAAACACTTATACTATTGAAATTATTTTAACATAACAAAATAGTAGTTACCACCACATAAATTGTTAATAATTGTTGTTGTCATGAGATAATTTTGAAATATATTGTAAGAAAAAAATTAGGCACTTGACGAATACTATATTTAAAAAATATTTTTTTATTTTTTATTTTAGACTTTAATATTTACATTTATGAAATTAAGTTTATAAATTAAATATAAAAAAAAATTAATACCAATGACCAACTCTTGGATCTAATTTTTTAAAATGACCACTGTTTAAAATGTGTTTGAAAAATGATCAATTTAAAATTTTTTGGATCAAAATATCCTTAATAAAAAATGTACTTTTGAGTACGAAGTATATTTTTGATTATGAAGAAATTGAAATTTTTTTTCGTGATCGAAAGTATACTTTTGATCACAAAAAAATTTCGATCATGAAAGAAATTAAAAATTTGTCATTTTTTAAAATTTTTTATAAGAATATTTTAATTTAAAAATTTTTGAGTTGATTATTTTTAAAATATATTTTAAATAGAGGTTATTTAAAAAAATTAGGTTCAAAAGTTGATCACTGTTAAAATACTCACTATAAAAAATACAATATCTAACTGAGAAGGCTATCCCTTCTCACTCGAATTTTACACGGGGATGCGATAATCCCCATCACCTCTATTATATTCTGATTTTATATTTTCTTAAAATTTCCAAGAAAAAATAAGCACGCTAACATTGACCATTTGTGTTCCTATGTCAAGACAAAATTATAAAAATTAACTATAAATGACAAAGATTGGAAAAAAGAATGTGGAAAATTAGCTAAATAAGACGAAGACTAAGAGGGCCGTGGACATCTATATATATATATAAATATATATATATATATATATATATATATATATATATATATATATGGTGTTAAAGAACTGAATGAATCAAAATATCAAATGAAGTGCAGAGCCACACACTTTCTTACAGCAGGCAGCTATATACCCGAAAGAAAAGAGAGTCGAGGGAGACGAGAATGAATACTCAGCTGGGGTTACACATCATTTTGTTGCTATGGTTATTCAACGCATCGGAAGCTATCCGTATCTGTCCAAACACAAACTGTGGAAATTATCCCTATGGAACAGAAAAGGGTTACTGCTTTAACGAATGGTTTGAAGTAACTTGCAACTCTCAAAAACCTTTCTTAAGGAAGTTCAGCATAGAACTACTGCAAATTTATGGTTCATCAGTTGGCGTCAATCTTCCTTTAATTTCTTTAGGTTGCGGATAGGACAAAATTGTTTTCTTCAAAGGAATTGGAAAAGGCTACCGACAACACAACACTAACAGAATCCTTAGTCAAAGAGGGCAAGACACTGTGTACAAAGGAATGTTGGCAGACGGAAGAATTGTAGCTACTAAAAAATAAAAAATAGTTTATGCGAGTAAAGTTGAGGAATTCATCAATGAGGTGGTAACTCTATCTGAAATTAATTACATAAATGTGGTGAAGTTATTAGAATGTAGTTGGAGATAAAAGTTCCTCTTCTTGTCTAGGAATTCATTGGCAATAGAACTCTCTTTCTGTATATACACGATCAAATTGAAGAGTTTTCAATCACATAGGAAATGCGTTTATGCATTGTTGTTAAAATTTCAGGTGCTCTATGGTATTTACATTAAGTAGCTTGAATTCCTATTTATCATCGAGACATTGAGTCTAAAATTTCAGTTCCCTTAGCTTTTGTTGCTCTAATGACACTTAGGAATATATTGTTGGAAACTCGGTGAATTTTGCTGAGACCATTCATATCCCGTTGCTTTTTGTCCGTTAGATTTCTTTATTCTTGTTCTTTCCAGGTAAAAGTGGATTCGAATTCATCAATTCCAGTTTTTATTAGATCCCAAAGATCTAAAGAAATAAAGAGTCTTGTCATCTTCACACACCAAAAATATAATTTTCTCCACTTTAGATCTTGAGGTTTGAAGAGGTTGAGTTAGTCATCTTGTTTTTGACTTTAAATCTTCACTTTCTTCAATTTTGCAACCTTGCTTTGATTCCATAAAATGTTTGCTGAATTTTCAGCAAATATTGGCTGAACTTTCAGCAAATGTCACCAAGAGCATGTTGTTAACAACTAAGCATCCAAACAAGTGAAATAAAGAAGGAGAAGTTATAGCAACCAAAACAATGCAAAACAAAAAAATTTAGAAGTTAAAACAGAATTTTCGAACATCCATATTCAAGAATTTTTCTAGATTGATTTGAACAATCTAAATTAAGTTTTTTACCATAAATACATCTTATATACTTTCTAGAAAATACTTATACGTGTCTCACATTCATTGGTGGATTGTAACTGTGTTAAAATGCTAATAAAACACAAGATATATTGTAATTTTTTTGGGAGAACAGTAGCCCATAAATAGTTTGAATAGTGCCCAGAATATTTTTCGGCACATTAACATCAAAAATTGAATTCATTGGCATTTTTTATTGTACAAAGGCTAGAATTTTGTATGCTCATTTGTACATCTTCGTGAAAATTATGAAGATTCTATCACCGTTTCCTTTAACAAGTACATGCCTTCACTACATTTGATTTCCATCACAAATTTTTTGTTGTAAATTAACTTGATTTGAAAATTTGGCATATTAGATTTGGACCCAGGAATAGTGTGACCCAGTTTTTAGAAATTTATAAGAAAATATCTAGATATTTGTAAAATAAAAATCTAGATATTTGTGAAATAAAAATCTAGATATTTGTAAGAAATATCTAGATAAATATGATAAATATTTAAATATTTGTAGTAAATATCGAGATATTATTATGAATATTTCTAAAGAAAAGTTTATAACCATTAGATTAGATGTGTGTTGGCATAATCCTAACTATTGGTTAAGGAGTGTTATACTATAAATAAAGCTGAATTCTTTCATTGTATGTAAAGCCAAAAGAATTAGAAATCAATATGATTGTAAGCTTCTTTCTCCTTCCTTGTCAATAATTATTCCTAGCAAATTTTATCTTCTCTTGTAATATAAAGCCTATCACCTTCCAACAAAGTGGTTTAAGAACTAAGGTTTGAGTAACCAAGGCAAGCAAGGGAATGACTTTCTTCTACGTTCCAATGCTCACCAAGAGCAACTACAATAATCAAAGCATCAAGATAAAGGCTTTGCTAGGAGCTCAAATATATGAGAAGTTGTAGATAAAAAGTTTGATGTGCCAAAAGATTATGTTACCCTTACTTAAGTTGAAAAAGATCTTTTAAGAAGGTTTCAAATGTGACCATCACCAAAGAAGCTCAGGAGATGCTTAAACTTCATATAAAAGTGTTGAAAGAGTGAAGAAGGTACGTCGTTAAACTCTAAGAGGTAAGTTTGAATCTTTATATATGAAAGAATGTGAATCAATTTTTGAGTTCTTTTTTAGAGTTTTGGCAGTTGCTAATCAATTAAAAAGAAATGAAGAAAGCTTAAGTAATGAAAAAATTCTTCGTTCCATAGATTCAAAATTTAAGCATATTGTTGTAACTATTGAAGAAATAAAAACTTTCGAATCCTTAACCATTGAAGAACTTATAGGCTCATTACAAGCATGTAAATAAAGACAAAAGAGAAAGCAAGAATGCTTGGAACAAGTTCTCCAAATAAAGCTCACCTTTAAAGTAAAGGAAGAAAGTTTCGACAAAGAGAGAGACCAACGTGGAAGAGGAACGGTCAAGGACGAGGTCATGGACATGGAGAAGACCTTTAAATTATAACAACAACAACAACAATGGTACAGGAGAAGGCTTAACAAGAGGTCATGGAAGAGGCAATCTAACTCAAGGTACAATAAGTCTCAAGTTAAACATTACAATTGTCAAAAGGTTGACCATTATGCTTCTAAGTATAGAGCTTTCAATAACAAAGCTGACCAAAAGGCCAACTATATGGAAAACAAAAGTCAAGAAGAAGAAATATTATTGCTAGCATTCAGGGACGATAATAGTGGTAGCATTAATACATGATGCCTTGATAATGACACAAGCAATGATATGTGTAGAAGCAAGGATATTGTTGCGAAAAATCAGCCTCAGTAATGATGTTCTAGTACTAATTAATTTAATCAAGATTATGATATGATAAAAACTATCAGGTCTGACCAGAAAACACAAAACAAATAAATAATAAACAAGTTCAGAAACACAAGAATTACGTGGTTCAGCAAAATTGCCTACATCTACGGAGCAAACACATGTAAGGTCTTTTATTAAAATTAGAAGATAGAGCCTGTACAAGATGACTCTCTTCTCTCAAATCACCTCTCTTCAGTTTCCCTCTCTCCTCTCTTCAGTTTCTCCTTCTCTTCTCCTCTATCTCTTTCAATCCCCTCTAAAAAGCTCTAGAGTAAGGGTTTTTATAATGTTCCTAAGTATCCTAATTCAAGTAGGTTTACTATCCTAATTCTAGTAGGTTTGGTATCATAATTCAAGAAGGTTTGATATCCTTTTCAGATCAGGATAACAACACCTATTCACGACTTTAGGTCCTTGGGTACTCGAACACTAGATCAGATCCTCTTCAGGTTAGGATGACTAGTTCATCTCATGACTTTAGGTCCTCGGGTACTCGGGCACTAGATCAGATCCTCTTTAGGAACTCCACCTCATGACCTTAGGTCCTCGGGTACTCGAGCACCAGATCATATCCTCTTAAGGTCAGGATGACAACTCCACCTCATGACCTCAGATTCTCGGGTACTTGGGCACCAGATCAGATCCTCTTCAGGTCAGGATACAATACCATCTCATGACCTCAGGTCTTCGGATACTCGGGCATTAGATCAGATCCTCTTCAAATCAGGATGACTACTCCATCTCATCTTCAAGACCTCAGGTCCTCAGGTACTCAGACACTAGATCAGGTCCTCGGGTACTTGACACTAGATCAAGTTCTCGGGTATTTAGACACCAGATCAAATTCTCAGGTTCTCGGGTATTTAGACACCAAATCAGATTCTCAGGTCCTTGGGCACTCAAGTACTCAGATTCTCAGGTTTTCAAGAATTTAAAGCATTTATTCTTCACAGATATATTCATGGATCTTGATGAATCGGTGAGTGGTAATGTCTCCTTTGAGGATGTATTCTAAGCTTAGGACAACCCTTAGAAAAAGACTATGATAATTTTATGAAAAATTATAGCCTTTCTATAGAGATTGCAAAAATAATTTTATTGCAAAGTTGGCAATGTCAATGCATTAAATATTTTTGTTAAATATTCAAAATGTAGTAGCAAAAATGTCTCAAGGAGTGCTTTAAGGATACATCATGGTTATGGCATTTTCAACTTGGACATCTTAATTTTAGAGGTTAGGAGCTGTTATATCTAAGAAGAAAATAGTGAGAGGATTATCTTGCATCAATCATCTTGACCAGTTGTGTGAAGGATGCCTACTTGGGAAGCAGTTTGAAATGAGCTTCCAAAAGACTCTACATTTAGCGCCAAGAAGCTACTCGAACTCATACAAATCAATGTATGTGATCTTATTAGGCCAAGTTCCCTAGGTAAAAGTAATTACTTCCTTCTTTCTACTAATAATTACTCAAGAAAAATATGGGTATATTTTTTGAAAGAAAAATCCGAAGTTTTTGGGATTTCAAAAAAAGTTTAAATCCTTCATAGAGAAAGAAAGTGGATGCAAAATCAAGGCCACGAGATCTAGTTCAGGAGGAGAATTCACTTTGAAGGCATTTTAAAAGTTCTGTGAAGAAAATAGAATCAAAATTCTTCTAACTGTTTCAAGATCTCTTAATAAAATGGCATTGCTGAGAGAAAAAATAAAACTATTCTCGACATGGCTCAAAGCATGCTCAATAGCAAGAAATTGAAAAAAGAATTTTGGGCTGAAGCTACGGTATATGCAGTGCATTTATCCAATCGATCTCCTACTCAAAGTGTATTGGGAAGGACACCACAAGAAGCTTATAGTGGAAGATCCCTGACATTTCTCATCTAAGAGTTTTTGGAAGTATTTTTTATGCTCATATGCCGAAAGAAGAAAGAAGTAAGCTCGATGATCGAAATGAGAAGTTTGTCTTCATCGACTGTGACTCAAACTCTAAAGAGTACAAGGTGTTGAAAATTAGGCTTATAAGATTTGAGCTTAGGAATAGTGTGACATAATTTCTAGAAATTTGTAAGAAAAATACATGCATCCATACTCTTATCCAGCCAACTTAAACAAAAATTTACAAACTCCAACAAAAATTCATAAAGCATAAAATTGCTATAAAAACCTATCAAAGTTTCTTAATCCAACAATAATTAAATTTACAAAGTACAAAATTTCATCATCTAAATATAATAGTTAAATCGCATAACCTACCAAACTTCTATTTTCAAGTTAAATTGCAACATGCCTATATAAAGCAAAAGTCAGCAAAATAAAAAAACCTCCTAAACTTCATCATGCATATACATCTAAATATAAGAATAAACATATAAGCATCCAACAATTACAATTTCATCATCCAAAAAAAGGGGTTTCATATAAGCAAAATAAGCATTAAAGTAGTATAGACATCTAAATTAATATATTTGTATCATAGGCTATTATAGTTACAAACAACCTTGTAGACTATTTCTAAAAAAAAAGAACATTCAAACGAAAGCTTGTTTCTGCCAAAAAATACCACAAAACAGTCTTAAGTCAAGAAATCTTTATGGATGCGAAGAATTAATGCAAAGGTAACTCAAATGTCTAACTGTAGAAAATAGAGAATAAGTTGAAAAGTGTGCAAGCCTCTGATCACGTCCATCTGGTATCTTAGTCTGAATCTGTCATCATTGAGTATTATAAATATATTTTCTACACGATGTTAAAATAAATTGCTACCTCTCTACCTTGGACCCTGACCTAAATTGCTACTTACATGTCCATATGCAGCATTTCTCTACAAACAAAAAAAAGAGAATGAAATGTCAATTCATCAACAATTGCTACAAAATTTCATAATATACAAGTGATTGTAATAATATGAGATAATAACATATGAAAAATAATCATATATAAAAAAGCACTCAAACCTTTCTTTTTGAGTTATTACTTTGCTTATTAAGGTTTTGCTACACTTGAGTACAAACCCTTTTTTTTGTTCCAACAATAACTTCACCAAGTTTCCTTTACCTTATTTTCTTAGGCCTGCTAATTGGGTTCTTTTTGATTGGTGGAAACAAAAGTTGACAACCAACATCAAACCACATAACATTGTCAAGTATTGGTTGATGATTCCAAAATATGTTCTTATAAATGCTTCTTTCTTGAAATAATTGTGCACAAAGTCTTCTGGATTTTGTCGCAAGCATAATATGATACATGCAGTATATTTGCATGGCATTCCACTTATTTGCCAATACATGTAATCACACTCTCTTAACTCCATGTTCACTACATTGTTTGTGGTATAATTCTTGAGTGTTACATAAGTTGCCCCACCTCCCTAAAACACCATCAATTTTCTCCCTCACTCGACAGCTTTGGCAAGCTTGTTGTGCACAATAAGGGGTAAATTATGAGGCTATGCTTGAGCATCTGTATACTAGGAGATGAATTTGTTCACGACTTCCCTTTTAATATATTCCATCAAACTAAGCATCGGCTTATCCCTATAGGAGTCTATCCGTGCATTAAAACATTATGTGCAATTATTGATAGTGTGAACAACATTTGAACTTCAAAGGTTGACGTTGACCATTGATTTGTAGGTATTTCAGCCAATCATGCATGAGCAGCAAGGCCTATCTTGAAGCCTCTCAGAAGAGTTTTTTCAACTCTAATCCAAACCATTATAGCTTGAAATTGGCATAGATATACCTGGCACAGTATCCTGTAGTTGCTAGGGGCCATTGTTGTTCTAAGGCTGAAAGTAACCTTTTTCGTCTATAGATCATGAATGTAATATAATTTCCATCATTGCTCTAATACTTTGATAGAAAATTCTTAAAAACTGGCTTTAATTATTTAGATTTTTTGAATCGACAACCGCAATCGCTAGAGGAAAAATCATGTTGTTAGCATCAAGAGCTACTGCAGTGAGCAATACTCCTCTATATGCCCCCCTTAAGTGGTAACCATTCAGCTCAATATAAGGCCTACAATTAGCAATAAAACCTTCAATTTGTGCTGCGAAAGATAAACAAAATTGCTCAAATATTGGGTCTTCAAGACTAGCATCAGTATTGCATTTCATAAAGGCAAATTTATGATCTTCTCTAATGCTTTTTAATGCAAACCTCTTGCCTATATAAATTCTAGACTTAGGAACCTCTAACCTTTGGTTTGCACAAATCATTTCTTGAAGCACTCTCGCTTTAATGTTTGGATTCGTTCTAATTAAGGCACCATATGCCTTGCAATCCACACTGCTATTGTATCATTACACCAATTTGTTCTTGTACACGTATGTGTCGGTTTGTATGTTTTAATTACAAAAACATCCAGATCACGTGCATGTTTCACATCCAATCTCCATTTTCACTTTAGATCCCTACAAATAGTTGTGACCTTATGGGATTCATTTTTCACTTTGATAATGCTCACACTTTCTTGAATACAATAATCAATCAGTATTTGCCTAAAATAATCAAGGATTTGAAAAGAATGTCCTACTACCAATTTTATAGATCCATCAGGTTAATATTAAACTCTCTAATTACTATATTTCTATAAATATCTAAGGGTGGCTATTCATCTTCAAAATCACATCTCCCATCTTCTTCATCTTTTGAATCACATGAATAGAGCACTATATCTTCTATAACTTCAAAGTCCTCAGTATTGAGTTCATTCAATTAATCATCAAAACCATTATATTCAGTACCATTCACTGCACCTAAACCACTAGAATCATCCCATCTACATCATTCAAACCATTGTAATTTCCTTCGTCAGCATTCACACCTAAACCACCACAGATCTCTCTCAACATTCACACCAAAACCATTAGAATGTCTATGCACACCATTAAAATTCCCCCTTCAATATCCACACCTAAACCACCATAATTGCTGCCATGTATACTATTCAAACCCTCACTAAATCCTATATCAACACATGTAACAGATGCATCACCTAAATTATTGCATTCAATAGCCAAATTATCCCCTTCACCATGAATTAGCATAAGATACAAGAAGAGAGTTGTTTGAGTGTTGGCTCTTAGAAGGTTTCAATGGAGGTACTACAGTGGACAAGTTTTTGGGCAATCCTAAGATGTGAGCTTTTCTTCAAGGTAGCATTTTGTATAATGTACAAAATCAATTTAAAAAATTGGCATATACTAAATTAATCCTATGAATGTATAAAAATAAGACTAACATGCAACAACACAAGTTCAATGCATTGCTTGTCAAAACCACCAATATGAAATAACACATTAATATAGATTCAATACAAAATATAAGAAACCAGCAACGTGCAACAATGTATGAATGCTAGTTTGGCAACAAAAATCCATGTATGCCTACATCTTATGAATTGAAATATAATTGACTTGGGACTATAAGATAGGTAGATAATATATTCGTTTTATTCATGCTAGTATAAAGGAGTATTTAATTAACATATAGGTTGAAAGTGTCCAAATAATGTCACATACACTCCCTAAATTCCAATCAAGAATAGAATATATTTTTAAAGATCCAAATTTATTATTATTATAGATCCAAGAGCCAAAATCTAAAACTTAAACATCATCTTTATATCTATTCGCATTTCCTTTTTATGAAATTATTTCTTTTTTTTCCCTCTTTCTCATGCAAGATGTGCAAAATTTTTTGTTTTCATCTTAACATTATTATGAATTTTTTTTTAAAATAAAAGTTAAAAAAATTAATAGAACAAATTCTAAAAACAATTAAAAAGATGTCTTCCGAATTGGGTACTTTTTAAAGATCCAAATTTATTATTATTTTTCTTTTATTTAACAAAAAAATTAAAAAAAATTTCCTCAATTATTTCTACCTTTTATTTAGTCAACAAAGCAGTTAAAGATATTACAATTTGTTAATTAATCAATTAATTAAAGATAAGAATTGAATGGATGAAATTAAAGGAAACAAACTACTTGGACTTTAGTTTTGGTGGAAATTTAAAGAGATTAGGTTATTGCATAGAAACAAGAGAATAAAGGCAAGGTAAGGCCAATCATTGTCATTTCATTCTTTAAAATTGTTCTACTAAATGCGAAATGTGTTTCAAACTCTTTGATGTTTTCTCGATTTCATTTCAAAACTAGGATTTCTTCCTTTCAACAGCCTTATTCACTTTTTTTAAACTAGAACAAAATCAATATATCAAAACTAGTTTAGCGGACTTTGTGTTCTTGTATTTTCAAATCCATATATGCCTACGTCTTATGCTATAAATGTCCAAGTTATGACTTAATTTGAAGAAGAAAAAACAGGAAAAGAAAGGTCAATTTTTGTTAACACTTGCATTCATTTAGCTACTCTATATTTGGTTAATAATTTTTTAATGTTAACACTTGCATTCAATTAGAAAAATTTCACATGTAAAAGTTCAACGAGAAGAGAACAATAAAAACAATCAAAGAATAAGCCAATTATACTCTCTAATAACTAAAGACAGATTCTAGACATAAACCATTTTTACAAAGTAGAGGAAGACGTAACATATGAAATTTTTAGTGAAATTGTAAACTTGAATTCTTTTATTAATTTGGAATTCCTTATCAATATAAACATATATCATCTTCTTGTATAGTATTTATTGTTAACCTAAACATCATACAACAATGAATCAAAACCAACCATTAAGACACTAACAAGTTTTAATACAAAAAATATCAAAACTACCAACATGCAACAACATATCAATATAGATTCAATGCACAATATAAGAAACTGGCAGCACACAACAATGTATCAATGCCAGTTTGCGAATAAAAATTGACAAAAATCATCACCAAAATTAGAAACGTAAGTTCTAGTGCTACTCAATTCATATTATAAACCCCAAAATAACCAACATGCAATATTAACCAAAAAGCCAACATGCAAGCAATTTATCTGCTCCACAATCATGTTTTTCACATAATATTATCTATCAGTATCACATTTTTCCACTTAGAACAAAAAACTCCTCAAAATAGCATTCAAAACCCTAACCTATATTCAACAATTGAAGCATAAATGCAATCACAAGTTCAAAACCTTTTTTTTTCTTCATACAATCATCCTTATAATAAATCAAGAATGCATTGTAATGCAAAAAAAAAAAAAAAAAAAACCGAAAACGAGCATAGGTTTTACCTTGTTCAGCTTGAACCGTACTTTAACCACTTGAACAACTCGAAATGCTCAGCTAACTAGCTTGGAGACCACCATTACAACCTTCAAACCCTTGAACGTCGTAAATGGAAGTTTGTGCGCCAAAACTTGTACCGACAAGAAAAATTAGGAGTTCTTTTGATGTTCGACAAAATGGATTAAGGTGGTCCCAAATGACTTTAAAAAAATAGTAGGATTTCTTTTTTTTTTTTGAATTTTTTGTAAAATTACTAAATTATTCTAAAAAATCTAACGACAAACTCACAAACTTTTAACACTAGAGGGTATGTATCTATTTGGACAAACTTGAGGGGGGTATTTATTTTTTTCTAAACATCAGGAAAATATCTATCTATTTCCCCAAACTTCAGAGGGATATCTGTTAATTTTTTTATTTTTATTTATTATTTTAATAATTTTTAAAAAAAATATTATTATTGAAAAAATCTAACAATGAATTAGACTAAACTCATATACTAAAATATTTTTAACCCCATTCTTTTATTTTATATATAATATATCTATTATATAAAAAATAAAATATTAATCATTTAATTTTTTTATAATTAAATATTAAATTATTACTGAGAAAGTAAAAGAAAAAAGTTAAAATTATATTGTATGTTAATTCTTTCAAGGTAGGAGCATCCTCAACAGTACTTTCAACATTTCGCATTCATATTCCACCAGGAGGATCTAGTACATCAATTATTGACTCTTCTAATGAATAAAGCCTAGAGATTAAGTTCAAGGAAATCATTCCCCCTCTATTATCGTTATCAATTTTAAAATTTATGGATATTGTCACAGAAATCCCTTAAAGTTTGTGGAAATAACAAATAAAGAGAGTTTTAGAAATTTATAAGAATCTTCTGCAGTACAGTGTTTTGAATCAGTTACATTTTCGCCATCAAAAAAGTATCAAATGACTAAAATAATCTTGTCAACACATATTGATAAAACTTTAATCCTACCCGTCTTTTTACCCATTCATTTTTTTTTATTAAATTGCTAATCTATTCCAAATTAGTATACATAATTAATGATTTTTTTTATGTTATTGTTTTATTTGTTATTTAACTTATTTTTATTTTTATCAAAGAATAGAAAGTACAAATTATTGCTGCATGAAAATAGTAAAAAACTTGATTTTTTATTTTTTATATCTCTTATTATTATTATTATTTGACTTCTTAATTTTATAATAAAATAATAGTTATTTAATCTAAAACTAATAAAAAAATAAAATAAAAAATCAATTTTTTCTTATTAGTTTCATAAAACAATTATTACTTTTTATTCTTGAATAAAAATAAAAATAAATCATAAAAATAATATCAAAATAATAATAATAAATTAAAATTAAAATTTATTGAATTTTAAGTGCTACATTTGCTTTAATACAGAAAAGTAAAAAGTGAATAGATAAAAAAAAAATAGAACAACGATTTTTTTTAAAATGTGTTAATCAAGTTATTTCAGCCATTTAACGCTTTTCTAATGGTCAAAATACGGTGTTAATTAGATAGAAATACTATAGTAGGAGAGATTCTTATGAATTTCTATAACTATCTCTCTATTTGTTATTATGCAAACTTTAAATAGATTGTGTGAAAATATCTATACATTTTAAAGCTAACAGAGATAACAGGAGGAGAGAAACATTCCTTTTTTCAGGAAATTTCATTCTAAATTTTCATTTGTTTAACTTTTTAAGGCTAGCTGCTTGTTGCCAACCACTCAAAAGGAAATTTAATACAATAGATCTTCTCACAGAAAGGCAACGATATCAGAAAGAGATGTTTAATTTCAACCATAATACTTTTTTATTCACAAATTAATTAAAGTTATTAACTAATTAATTATTTAAAAATTACCTATAATATTCTAATATTCACTAATATAAACAACTTAAGAATACTAAACCATAGTCTTTATCACAAAATATTTTGTTTCTACATGATAATGTTGGATCTTTAATCCAACATTGGGCTTATATGTGAATAATTATGTTTTGTGGACTGTCAAATAAAGTCAAGCTCGAATTAAAGTGATCTATTAAGGTTTTAGGTAATTGGGCTTTGATGTATCTAATAAGATGTAGGCCTTTAATGTGTAGAGACTAAAGGGTAATTCTGTTTTTATGATGGGCTAAAATAGGAATACCTTATGATAATAGGAAAGTTATCTTATATATAAAATGGTCATGGTCCCCAGATTACACGTAATGTTATTTTTCTGATATAGCATCATTAGAAAATATTTAGAGAGAAACAAAGGGCTCTCAAACAGAACGTGATAATCTGGAAGGCCAATCATAGGATTCTAGAGAGCAATTTCAGACTATGGATTTAGGTACGTTTCCGCTTTTATGTTACTTTATTCTTGATGATCTGACATGAATAATCCTGTGTTATTGGGTGATGGTTTTCACTGTAGATAATTATTTCTAACAAGTGGTATCAGAGCCTATTCATGTTGAATTATTGAGAATAAATTAAGATCAATAAGTTTGGAATTTTTTTGTATGGTTTTGAGTATGAATATATATTTGTATATAATTTTTCATGATTATGGTTATGAATATATATACATTTTTCGGATATATAGATATTTATATATATATATATATATATGTTTATTATTAATATTAATTGTGGCCGGCGGTTTATCATCGTCGGCGTTGGGTTTTTCAGGAGGCCGTGCCAATGGGATAGCTGCGGCCTGATGGCCGCGGCAAAGGGAGAAAGCGGCGGCCATGGCCGCTGCACATATAAGCTTTTATATATATATATATATAAATGGTGGGGGGAGATCGGCGGTTGCCCACCGCCGGCATGGAACGATCGGCGCGAGTAGCTTGCTGCGCCGGCTGAGGCAACGGTAGCCAAACGGCCACCTGATTTCCAGTAAGTAGGGGCGGCCGTTTGGCCGCTGGAAACCCTAGGGGAAATCCTAGGGTTTCCCCTAGAGAAGACCGGGTTCTGGGCTGGAATAAGGGTATCTAGTCTTTTCCCAAATGTCATTAAATAGCACTATCCCAATATTATATATGCATTAATTTTTAAATATATCAAACTGTTTATTGTGGATGGGCGAAGGTGGGTGGTAGAATCTCGTATAATGTTAGTTAATTTACGAAGAATTTTGAGCATAATACCTATAGTATTTTCTGTGATTCCAAATATATATATTAATAAATTGGGAGTTTTTAATTTTCATTTAATATTTGACTGATATACTAAATTAAAAAGAAATGTTAATTTTAAAAAATTACAATTGAAAATTTGAATAACATAAACGTATACGTCTGGGAATTCTTTTACTTGTATAAAATTAATTTGTTTGACTTGTGAAACTTGCGACTGGTTACCGACCACACAAAAAATTAAATATAAAAGATTCTCGGCAAAGATATCACACGATGTTCAATTTCAACGATAATAGTTTTTTATTAACAAAGTTATTAACTATTAATTATTTAAATTACATATAATAATATTCTGATAGAAGACTTTCAGCATTATTATATTAGGTCCGAAAAGTCACTAATATAAATAAGATAAAAAGGCATATACATATAATAATAATAATAATAATAATAATAATAATAATAATATTGTCCTCAACAACTTAAAATATTTCGCTACTATAATACAATTAATGTCTAATTTTCAGGGTTCATTGATTTGATTTTATAATATCATTGATTTGATTTTAAATTAGATTTTATAAGACAAAACTCTAATTTAAAATTTAAAAAGAAATAAATTGAATCTAAAAGAGCATATATAAATGAGAATATATATTGGAATGTAAGAAATTAATTAACTTGAGAGCATCTTTTTCATACAGCATGATCCTTTTAGGTTAAATGTATTTGTACTTTATAAAATAATCGTTAATTTAATCTCTTCTATAAAATTGATTTAAATTAAACTAAAATAGAATTCACGATATTCTTCATGAAATGTACAATGATATTGTTGCTTATGTCTTGTGAATGTCTATACATTTACTGGAATTAGAAGGGCTAATTGCTCCCTGCAAAGTCAAGATGGTGCAGTAGAAGTAAGCTTGAGTAGGTTAGACACTAAGTCACAAAATCAACTTAGAAAATTACTTTTAATGAAAATATCTACGAGTTGATCAATGAATAAAATAGAGTGGAGTTTGATGGTGCTCTAAACTTCCATTGTTGGAGTTTGATGGTGCTCTAAACTAGGGCTTAGACTTCTACTCTAATTAGGTTATATTGGAATTATGAAGACTAATATTTAATGTTAAAAGAGAAATTTTTAGGGTTTAATATAATACAGTTGTACATTAAATAGGTATGTGTTAGATGAGTACGTATCAATAGTAACACTATTTTATTTATTTATGTCAAATTATTTTTAATAATAAATTAAATATATATATATTTTTAAAATATGGATGTTTGAAGTAAATTACAGGTGACAGAATCCATACTAATTGTTTGATTATAGATTTAGTTATTAGCGGCCTGAGTTATATATGAAAACTCTCCCTCACAAATAGTAAGAGTACTATGGGGCAAAGCTGTATTTGGACTTAAAAAGGGGTTATGGCTTCCTAAACACCCAAAATAAATAAGCACGAATAACTAAAAAACTATGCATATACTTACAATTATAGTACTTATAAGTATTTATATTTTTCCACTTTGCCCTTAAAAATAAAAAATTTAATTGAAAATAATTACATTTGACCCCTCACAATCAATTTTGAGCACCTTCATAATTCTCAATAAAAAATGACCACTGTTATTAGCTTTAGATCAAATTACCCTTGTCAATATTTCTCTTAAATCTAACTTTCTGGATTTTGTTTGTTCCCTCTCCAATTTCGCACGAAAAACACTCCCTAAAAAATCGAAACTTAACTTCAACACCCAACAGAAATCGTCCCTTGACATTGTCATTCTTATACATTATAGCAAATAATAAATAGTTATAACGAATTGAAGATTGAGTACAAAGTGAAAATCAAATTTTTGTATTTTCAATTTAGTTAGTTGAAAGTATATTATTTTGTTTTATGTTATTTGAGGTAAAAATAGACAATGTAATAGTTGGAGTTAACTCTCTAGCAAGAGATAATTAACTCTCGAGTTTGATAAGAACTTACTTTATACTGAATTGATCTTCTTGTGTGTTTTTCACAAAATAATAACTAACATTTACACATCCATGCATTATAGTTATCAAAAGCATTTCCAAGTATTGTAATTAATTTACTTCAAACTCAACAATGATATTACTAATTAAATCAATATAGGCCAATATATAATGATTATGTTTTATTGTACATAACTATTAATTAAAGGTTTCGAGAGTTAACTCCTGAGTTTGATAAGAACTTACTTTGTACTGAATTGATCTTTTTGTGTGTTTTTTACAAAATAATAACTAAGGGGTTTTAACATATACCTCTCTTGAGATTTGAGACTTTAATACTTAGATGAAAAGTTTGAATAAAGACACACTTACTTCCCCTGGACCTTTAGTTGATCATCCATTTCTACTTAAATGACTATAATACCCTAAATTACTTTAAAGTTAAAATTTAAGAAATTTAATTTTAATCTATATAATATTTTAAAATTAAAATAATTAAAAATTTAATTACCAATAATTTATATTTATATTTATTTAAAGTTAAAAATTTAATTTTGAATAAATATTAAATATAATACATGATTAAAAACTGAAATTGTCAAGTTAGAAAACAGTCGTTTTGTATATTAAGGTTTAGAATTTAAATAAATATGGTACATGAATAAAAATTAAATTATCATTAATTAAATTTCTAATTTAAATAAATTAAAATTATCAAATTTTATTATAATTAATTAAATTCTTAATTTTAATAAATAATAAATAAATATAAACTAAAATGGTCAAATTAAAATATTATTACTTTAAATAAATATTAAATAAATATAAATATAAATTATTAATTAAATTTTAATTATTTTAATCTTTTAAACATTATATAAATCAAAAATTGAATTTCTTAAATTTTAACTTTAAAGTAATTAAGGATATTATAGTCATTTAAGTAAAAATTGATGGTCAACTAGTGGTCCAAGAGAGGTAAGTGTGTCTTTCCTCAAACCTTCCATTCAAGTATTAAAATTTCAAATCTCAGGAGAGGTATGTGTTAAAATCCCTAATAACTAATATTTACAATATAGGCCAATATATAATGATTATATTTTATAGTACATGACTATTAATTAAAGGACTCAAGAGTTAACTCCTGAGTTTGACAGGAACTTACTTTGTACTGAATTGATCTTTTTAAGTGTTTTTCACAAAATAATAACTAACATTTATACATCCATGCATTATAGTTATCAAAAGCATTTCCACGCGTTGCAATTAATTTACTTCAAACTCAACAATGATATTACCAATTAAATCAACATAGACCAATATAAAATGGTTATGTTTTATTATACATAATTATTAATTAAAGGATATAACATATCGTACAATTCAAAATAAATCTACATAATAACAATAAAAAAACAAATCACATTGTTAAGAAATCATAAAATATAAGTCCTGCATCCCCTCGAGCATGTACTGCTCTAGAACTCTTGAGCAGGACCAACTCAAGAGTGCTACCATACTCTCGAGTTTTATTGTTCATCATACCAATCGCATGATTATCAATTTTTTTTTGTTTATTGTTCATCATATCCATTTAATGCAAGTGTGGTAATTTTTTATTGAGAATTATAAAAGTGGTTAAAATTGAGTGTGAGGGGTCAAATATGATCATTTTCTGTTAAATCCCTAAAAATTATTTTTCGTTTTATTTTGACCATAACTGTTAGGACGCTTAGTCTGATTGCTATTCTAATTATATGTTTTATTTTCTATTGCACTTAGCTTTTGATTACGTTATTTGTGTTTGAATTAGATTAGGAGATTTATTATTATATTCCTATAAAAGGGTATTTGTGTGAATTAAATAAGGAGATTTCATAACCCTAAATTATATTCTCCTCCTACATTTCTCCCTCTCCTCTCTCTATTTTCTATTCTCTTTCTCCTCTCTCTCTTTTCTATATTCACTTTCTCTTGTCTCGGTTTTTTGTAATCTATTTCTCTTACTTAGACAGAGACCTAACACTGACCAGCCTTCAAAGTTTTTTAAAGTTATGTTCATTATGATCCCAAGCTCCAACTTGTGGCTACGCCGCAATAACAGAAAAAAAAATAATCGATGTAATGGTTAATTTTTTTTTTAATTTCTTTTAAAAATAAATCAAAGGCGGTTGAAAGTGCTTCACATTTTTAAAAGGGTTCCAATGGAGGAAATTAATAAGGTACTAATTATGAAACTGCATAAAATGTGGAGGTTATTACATCTGGATGGCCTACAAAGCTACGGTGACCATATAATCAAATCGATTTCTCAACCTACTTGCCTTCCCAAATATATGATCCAAAGAATTATAAATGAAATTAGAACAAATCCAACAGAACAGCAAAGACACAAATTAAATTACGCTTATCTCCCGGAGATATACAACTCCATCATTTCAATTCTGAGCTACTTTGGTAAAGAAATATTAATTAACAAATTTGAAATAAAACAAAAATAAATCGGCCACAACCATGCATAATAATTAAGTTCGAATACTCTTGTCTTTTATATCCATTAAGAGAAATATAATTTACAACTATGTTTTACAGCGTTTTGATATGATACAAGGAGCTCTGAACATCATTATTTACATAATAAAACAACAACAACGCAACCGCAACTGAATCCCGCTAACATAACTGCAAGCAACAACAGTTAAATATTTGGAAAGAGAAAAAATAAATTAACTTTTCCCCTCAACTTTGAGCACCAAATTGATTCAGCCACAAATTTATTTGAGAAGAAACCTTGTTGAAGCTTGCCAGAATTAAGGCCACGGTCATTAATGACGTAACCAGTGCCGACGAAACTGTGGAAATTAAGAAATAACATTTGCGAAGCGTTGCAAACTCGGGCTTGTTTCGGATTAACAACAAGCTAAATGAACTGGTGAAGGAGAGCATGTTGAAGATCACAAGCGCCTCAAACATGGATGGATGTTGTTTAAAAAGCGAAGGAGGAACAGGCTTTCCATTCATGTACTGCTGAGGAAATGACAATTGAGCCAAAGCCATGGAGAAAGAAAAGGAAGCAAGCGTCATCGTAAGTTTGTTTTCCGGACTTGAGGGAAACTCTGAAGAAATATCAGACGCTTCAATTTCAGACTGAAGACCCATAGTCTGTTGGTATTCCGGACCTGAGCGAAACTCTGATGAAATATCATAAGATTAAATTTTAGACACCATCATCCTCCTTTCGAGACCCATGGTAAGTTGGTTTTTCGAACTTGGGAGAAACTCTGATGAGATATCAGAAGCTTCAGTTTTAGACGCCTTCCTCCTGTTCTTGAGGCCCATTTTGGTTCACAAGATGGAAGAAGGGGATGAGAAACTTATTCAATCATAAAGATTTTATATTCCTTTTCCAGACTCGGTCTTGCCCAGCCCCGCACCATCCGTGAAATTTTTAATATCATTTCATTGACTATTGACATTCCTATTGATTTATTTATTTTGTTTTACATTTTATTTAATTTACGACAACAACGGAGAACTTTCCTGCTACTGCCCTTCTCAGAATAAAGTTAGCTGATATCTTCAATACTTCAAAAGCTTAACTATTTGATAATTTCTTCTTCTTCATCATCTTCATTCGAAACCTTCTCCAACTGAGATGAAAGGCGCCCATAGTGATACTTATGATGATCTTTTGAAATTAGCCAAGGCGCCTGTTTTAAAGGATCGAAACATGAACTTCAAGTTCTAACCTCTCATGGTAACCTACTTTTGATTTGTCTTACGGAGCTTAAACTTGCTTGTTCAAACCCTAAGATGTTCGTTGATTATAGTTCACTCCGCGATAAAGATCGGCTCCACAATCCCAGAAGTACGGAAAGGAGCGACGGAGCTGAATGTCACTGCGATTTCTGTGAATTTCAGAAAAACTATGAAGTCCAATTTGAAGAGATAAAACACACAATGGAAAAAGGGAAATCAATAGATCTACATGAGGAAGATGAGGGATTCTTCGTGACTACTGCTGAGACTGGTTATATTCTCAAGTCTTTGTCTGCCAAGGTATTCTCCGGGTCCATTTCTCAGCCAGAACAGATGAAAACTACTGGAATATTAGTACCATCAGTTTATGACTTGAATAATGGAGATCAGTACTCTCCAAAACCAGTAAAAGGCGCTGTATCAATCTATTGTCGTGATGATTTTGTGGGTATTTGTTTGTTTCAAGATAAAAATCCTGACAGCCCTCAGTCCTCTTTCAGTGGTTTCATTTTCGCTCAAGTAGTTTCTGAAAATAGTAATGAAGGAACAGAACTAAAGAACAGGTATGCAGGTGAGAGCTCTCGGCAGGCAGCAGCTAAACTAAGATCTCGTCAGAATTCTCGCTATGATCATTGGATCGATATCTCATCTTCTGATGAACATCAAGCTGATCCTGAGCGCAGAACGGCGGCCTTTCGTCCTGTAAATAGAGAGGAAGAACAATTAATGCTCAATCAAACTAGCGTAACGGAGACATTCGTCATGATGCTTTGTCAAACAGCCGCCACTGTGTGGTCAGCGTCAAATACCAGCAACTCTCTATCCCGTAATGTTAGAGTCCTCTCAACTTTTTCTACCGTTTGTAACATCACCGGCTTTCTCTGTTTGTTATACGCTATCTTTGTATTTGATTGTCATCCAGGAATTACTCCGCGAATACTAAGAGGCATTGGATACACGGTCACTGCCTTTGCATTCTTAGCAGTATTGGCTATGCGATTAGACGATGATCTCAACTTATGGATCACGGCTACTGCTTGTATAATTGCTTTACCTGCTTTAGCTCGTGCATTCAGGAGGTAAATAAATCGGCTTAAGATGTATATTCGTTAAAGTTTACTTTTCTCAAGGATCAGTTGGTATTTAAACAGTACAGATGATCAAAGTTGGTTTGGTATTATTTCTTTGTTGTATCCTCTGTTTTGTAATCCCTTTGTTACGACTACGAGAACAATCATGCTAAATGCAATATGCCAGCCAAGAGGCATGGAAAGATTTGAACATCGATGAATCATGTTCTGAAAATACGCGACATGTGTTCTTTTAATTAATTGTTGAATTCTTATATATAGGAGAATTCTACCTATACAGATTGATATGGCAAATTACATTATTATCACATATTCTTCATAATTAATATTCTTTTATACTCTTACATCAATTTATATAGGAGTTTGCATACTTATAATGTATATATTATTAAATTTCATATATTTAGTATCAGTTGTGCTGTAAATATAAACTCTCTCTCTCTCTCTCTCTATATATATACAGGTGGAATCAGAAATTGAATGTTCGGGGGTCTAGATGAAAAAAAGTGACGTTAATGGGTTACATTATCAAAACAATTTATAACTTTACGGAGAAAAATGATGTATTTTCAAAGTTATAGGGCTAAAATATAAACATTTTATTTTATAATTACAAAATATATATAAATTTTAAAAAATTTGTGGGGACAGGTCTAAAGTCACTCTAAGCCCCATGTAGCTCCTCCTCTATCTATATATAAATTGTGAAATATAAACTAAGGTGATATGATAATATTATTTGTCATGTAAGCCACATTAATGATTTTTACTAATTATATTGATTATATATTTTTATCAATTAATAGTAATACTATCATATTATATGAGTTTATATAAAGTGGTAATAGTTATAGCTAAAATTATTAGAATGGACCAATATTCTATGATGACATTAGATAATTTTATGTATCAATAAAATCACCCATATGATCGACAATTAATATTTATTTAATATTGACAATTAAAAGGAGGAATAGAAGTCAATAAGGCGCATTTTGAAAATGAGGGAGGCCAAATTTACATATGTGAAAATCCATTTGTAAAATATAATTTATTGTTATAGAAGATTTTCAGGAGCTTAAAGGAGCCAATTAATGCTTTTCAAAAGTACTTTCTAAGTTGGGCAATGCTAACACGCAAGTTCATGTACTAAAATTATTTTTTGTGATTGAACTTTCTTTTTCTACTATTTTCATTATATATATTTAATTAATTTAAACATTTGTGCATATATAAACTATGCAACTTCATGCATAGTTTCAACTAGACTGCTTCCTATATGAAGTAAATTAATTTTAAAACATTCTCTCTTCTTCGAGGAAAAATAATTCTTAATTTCATTTTTGACTTGTTAACAAACAATCAAACGAATTTGATAAGACAGATTATTGGAGCAAGGCAATGATGTAAGAAAGCGTGTTTTCAACTATATTAGTGTTCTAGTATTAATGTTCCTCAATTATTCCAATAATATTTCAATAATTTTAGTCACACTTCAAAAAATATATAGTTTTACCCAATAATTTATTGTTGCCCCCTTCAAATGCGAGCTAATACTATACCAATTTTATATATTTAAAAAAATATTTTAAGTAGAACACTACTTAAAATTAATTAGTTTCATTTTTCATTTACTCTCAACGTGTACATACGTAGCTCCTTCTATGTAGTTAGCGTCAATATATTATACTTGTCATTGTATATTGCAATCTTCAATTATGCAAGCTTTCATCCCTCATTAGCACCAAAGATAGATAACTTGGTAGTATTTTGATGACCTATTAATTCAAAACAAGATAGCTCCAATATTATTAAGACTTCACTTAAAATTCCTACTCTAGTAGAAAATCTGAAATACTTTTCAGCTGAGCATCCAAAGATGTCAACTTCAATAACAAGATTGTTTTTTTGTTGATAACTAGCACGGATGCAAAATGATCTGAAGCTGCTGTTCCACTCAATGATTTGCTGCTACTGATAAAAGTGGTCAATTCTTCAAAAATAGCAGCTTCTTCAACAATAGTTTCAACATTCCCCTTCTACCTTCTATTGATGTGATATCAATACATCAGTTATCAACTCTTTTAACGAATGAAGTTTAGAAATTATGTTTGAACAAATTATCACCCCTAGTCTAGCATTCACATGGTTGTGGCTGCCAACATGTTTTACAAATGAAACTCTTAAACACTTGAGACTAGTCAATTGTCGAATTTGGATGGGCAGACATTAAATTCTGGTTTGACATAATCAAGGATTTCAAGCTTATTAAGATCTCCTATCTCAGTTGGTAGGAGCATTAGTTACAACAATTATTTAGGAACAATGCTTTGAGATTTATCAAACTAGAGATAGATGGTGGAAGCAACCTGAAAGTTGTATCATGTAAGTCAAGAAGTTAAAGACCATACATGCATCCAAATAATTATTTAGGGATGTCTAACAAGCTATTCTCTTGAAGTAAGAAAGTTAAGATTTTACAGTATTTGGGTCTCTATGGTAGTATGGATAGGCACAAACAAATAAGAGGAAGTCTCTTTGCATTTTCCATTCTTTTTTGCTAATCTTTTCACTCTTCTTTACCAAAATTTTGCAACTATTCTAATCACAGTTGAAAATTCTTAGTGTTACTCTATGAAAATGCTCAAACATCTTTTAATGGGCCCCTTTTTCTCCAATTTTTTAATCGAACCCTAAAAGAGAGGTGATATTATTAAAAAAAAAGAGTCAAACACAAACCAAACTAGTATAAGAGGACAAAAGAAGAAGCTAAAAGAGCTTCGCCCTATGCCAAAAACTAAGCAATTGAGACAACTTTAAAGAATGAGAATAAAGAAAAAATCAAATACAGGAAAGCCGTTTACAAAGAAATAATCCAACAGGGCAGCAACATAGAAGAAGCAGAGCAAAACACCTAGGACTTTTTTCTCCGTTTACTAGAGGATATCTCTCAACAAAATTCATCCAATCTAGCATGCCCTTGGTCACGTGCCTCCTTAACTGTGCAAAAAACTTATCTGCTTTCTAACATTCAATGATATAGTCTTTATAAAATTGATAACTAGCAGAGAAAATTACCCAATATAGCAAGTAAGGTTACACATAAGTCTATCTCCTCATATATTCTTTTAAAGACCTTGTAGAATTATTTAAATTTGCTTTCATTTCGTACTTGGTGATCTTAATTCATCCAATTTAGCTATGCCATATTGTTGGATTACTCACTTTTGCCAAGTCAGTTCCTATTAATTTTATCATGTGTAGTATATCACCACACTTATTGATAATTATTCTTGTCATTCACTTGATGTTTGAATTATTTTACAAATGTTTACTACGTTTTTCAAAAACAAAATCTTTTCTTTTGAGCATGCTCATCGGTATACGTACATTAACGTCCTTATCTATCTCTCCACAACAGTTCCTATTCTTGCATGTGAAAACCATTTACCAAATTCTTGCTCTAAAGTAAATGGGAGCTATGATATATTCTAGTTCTAATTGAGCTATCATCTCCTAAGTATATTACAAAAAGTGCATAGATATATAAGATTTTGTGCAAAGTTTAGTCTAATATTATTGAATATTGTTTTGACATGAGTAATGTGCAAATCTGAAATGTGCACACCATTGAATGCAACTTAAATCTAATCATTTGATTATTAATATGCATACCATTGACACGAGAAAAGTGTGAATCTAAAATATTGTATATGTTTGGTTACTGCATATTAAGATGACAAAGTATGCATATTTGAAAAATGCACATTGTTGAATATAACTTAACTTTGATCACTAAAATTATTGAATGTGCATATTCTTTATCACTAAATTATAAAAATGTGCACTTGATTGAATGTAATTTGAGTTTGAGCCCTAAATTATTAAAATGTGCATATCGTTGAACCTAATTTAAGTCTGATCACTAAATTATAAAAATGTGCTAAATTATTGACTATTTGTAGTTTACATTAGCCAATCTAAAATTAAAGCATAAGGGTGGAAGAAGTTCATTAGACAACAAAACCATTTAATTCTTTAACCACAAAACTAAAATATAAGTCTGTACTTATCCCTTATACAGTGAAGACATTATGTATTATTTATATTTCAACATTTTTGGTGTTTAATTTGATGCATAAAATGGTATTTATTGCTGATATGCGAGCCTTTTTATTTCATCTATTTTTATGACGTGTTTCCATTTTGCCACCTATTTGATGAAGATACGTTAATGCTCAATGGTCCAAATTATAGTTAGAGTAAGTTTCAGTGATGATAATAGCTTTTATCTAAATTATATATTAAGTTTAACTAGCAAAAATTATAATTTTTAGGTTTTCATTGTAGTTTGGTTGTTACTACTAGGACAATACCATCTCATTAAGTCAAGAATCATGCTCAACATCATTAAGATGACAATACGATGAAAAAGTAGATAAGTTTATTGTATCTCAAATTTCTTGGAGACATAATTTTATAACTGACTAGTTTGACTTAACCATTGCTCTAGACTTTTATATTAGAATGTATAATGATTAAAAAGTAAAGAGTTATTTTTCTAATCAATAGCATATGTGTATATATAATGATGTGTACTTTAGATACTTGATCTACGTGTAGAGCCAATTTGATTACTGTTTGTGTTATCTAATTCTTTTTGTGGTTGTCCTAGTATTACATATATCCCTTATAATATTGGTCCTTTTGTCACTGCTTATGACAATAGGAGGTTATTTGTTGGTTAGCAAAAGGCATGCCTCAAATATCCAATCAAATACATAAAATATTTTTTATTATCATATTCATGACTTCTATTTTGTGATTTTGTTTGTGTTTTAAATTTTCTCTAGAGCAAAGATTGACTTGGTGGTTTGTACCAAATTAAGTTGGGTATTTTAGGCTTTTTAAAAGAAAAAAGTTGAGTGTTCTAGGTACTCTATGCGTTAAAGCATTCAATTCATATTGGTTATATATTTTTTTAAATATAATTTTTGTTAGGGATGTCATTCTAGTTTTATTTGGGCTATTATCTCTTGAGTATATTCTAACAAGTGCATGGACATATAAGATTTTGTGTTGAATCTAATGTAACATATTGAATACCGACATTAGAAATGTATGCAACAATGAATATAACTTAAGTATATATAATCATTAATTTATTAAAATCTGCACATTGTTCACTTGGGTAGCGTGTGCATCAAAGTGTTAAATGTATCATTATTCAATGTTGAAATGAGATGTGTGCATGTTTGAAATGCTAAATGTGTGAGGTATTAGATTCATCATGATTCTTTTATTTTATAAAAGTTTTATTAGGGATTTCATTCTAATTTTACTTGAGCTGTTATTTTTTAAGTATATTCTAAAATGTACATGGAAATATAAGATTTTATCTCGAGTTCAGTGTAATAATATTGAATGTTAAAATAAGAAATATGCACATATGAGATATGTACATCGTTAAATATAACTTAAGTATAATAATTAAATTATAATATGCACATCATTTAATGTGTATGTAAAATGTTGAACGTATTATTATTGAATCTTGAGATGAGAAATAGAAATATTTACATCTAAATGTCCATATCATTGCATGTAACTTAATTTTGACTACTAAATTATTGAAATATGCATATTATTAACATGAGAAGTTGAATAACATTTTAAATGTTGACATGAGAATTATGCATAGCCAAAATTGATCACATAGTTGACTATAACTTAATTATGATCATTAAAATATTGAAACGTGCACATCATCTAATGTAACTTAAAATTTGTTAATAAATTACTCAGCACAAGAAAATCTATATACGGGAGCATCTTAAAAATTATAATACCCAAATTCCATTTCTTTTTCTTTGGTAATAAATATGAATATATATAAGTTGCATTATTTGGGTGAATGTGACTATAATTCTTAATAAGTGAACTTTTAGTTATTCATTAAATTCTTGTAGGTAAAGAGTATAAAGGAAATAATTGAGAGATCCAAGTGAAATTATACTTCTTAATCCTATGGTTTCACCGGTATAATATTCAACGTTATACTACCACTCTTGAGGAAAAGAAAAAGACAAACACAAATCCATTTCTCTTTTCCCATGCCTTTGGTGATGTGGTCTTCTTCATTAATTCAAGGTAACCAAAAAAAAAAAGAAAAACAGAAATGTTTTGCTTCTCATCTTATTCATTTTATATTAGTTGTATATCACTTTCTAATTTTGTAGTTAAAATTTATGTTTTCCTTGTATTATTTATCTTTTCCTATACTAGTGAGTGGAGTTGCATCCAAAACTTTTACTGAGTATAGAGTGTGTTAATAATTCTAATAGAAGTTATGTTAAGGATCTTGTAACAAATAAGTTTTATGTAGAATTTTGTTTCACTCAAGTTGGATCAAAATTCAATTTTTATGATTTTTTGAAGTTGGTACATGGATTCTAGAAATTTGAAAATTTTACAATGCTATTACGGAGGAAACCTTGTTTATGTGGTCAAACGGTTTTTAAAAAATTATGAAATTTGATATGTTGGTTCCTCTTTTTATGTAGTAGTTATCCTAAAAATTTCGTAATTTTTGGATAACTCTAAAAATAGTTATAAATTTTTTATTAAAGAAATTATAAAGCCCTAAATACTTTGGATAGAATTCTGTTAATGGGAAAATAAATTGTTTTGACACAAAATGAGATGAAATTTTTGCATGTGATAAGTCTAAGTGTGGACAGTAAATATAGAAAGTTTTGAGTCAATCTAATTTTTAATTTGAGAGATAAAATTCTTAGAATCTACGAATGTCAGAAAAGAAACCAGAAAATGAAATCAAGTTTAGATTTTCAAATAGGTGGTTTCAAGCATGATTAACTCTAGAATATTTTTTATATAGTATACTAAGTGCCCTTTTATTATATAGAGAGTTATATTTATTTGATTGATTTGGAAGTATATATGAGGTTATTATTATTATTATTAAAGATGTTACTAGAAAAAAATTTGGTAACATTTTTTTACCTTGAAAAAAATATTACTTGCAAATGATTTGATAAAATGCTACTAAAATAATTATCTTAATGCAAGCTATTATATTGTAATTAAATGTATATATATTTTTATGAAAGAAATTTTTTTTGCTCATCTGTCCATAGTATTCTGATATTGATTATGATTATGATTATGTTCGACTGCCATTGGTATTTTTATTTTGGACTAGTTGGGATTCTATCTCACATTATATGATTATGTTATTCGCTGGGTCACCGGGAGTACAGGTGACATTGTATGACATGAGCTAATCTAAAAGATAATTTATGAATAAAAGTTTTGGTATTTGGAGACATAACTATATTTGAATATGTTTACTAAGTTTTGATATTTTGATATGAGAAAATTTAGAAATTGTTTTATGAATAATGATTTTGTGAATCATGTCTCAATTCCTCCGATTTATTTAACAACTTGCTTTGCAAATGATCTTAATATATTAATTTTGATTATCATTTGAATAAATGTATCTCATACGTCTACAAAATAAAAAAGAGGCTTTCAAATATTTATGATCTTTTAAAAAGGACGCTCATGCATATATTATGAATGACATTATTTACCGAGTTGATGGGTCACCTTTCATAATTTATTTTTGCAAATGAAGTAACCTACAACGGTGAGTTGATTATATCTTTTGGATGACAGCTTTGAATTTTTAGTTATCATTTTGTTGCATTAATAAGCAATTGAGGATAGTGTTATTGTTCACTATGTTTTACTTGGTTTATATTTGGAGTTTTGACTGTTGATGAGATGTTGGTGGATATTTGGGATATTGTTGGATATTTGGTTTACTTAATAATGTTTCCAAGATATTTTAGTTGAGGATTTAAAGCTTCCATATATAAGTGATAGTATTTTGGCCTATGCTATCTTAGCCAACATAAATAAAAGTTTTAGACTTTTGTAGCATTTTTTTGATGCTAGAAAAAAGGATTAGTACCATTGAAAAAACACTTTGTCAATAATGTGGCATTTAGCTGAATCATTTCGAAAAAATAGTGGATCTTAATTTCTAGAATAATGTGAAAAAAACATGCATTGTTGTTAATTAAGAAATTACTTGATCTTAATTTTGGAAAAACACACATTGGACACACAAAATTGATGTTTTAGAATCTCTTAATCTCTTAGTTTCTTTTATCAATTAATTAATTCTATATATCAATTAATTAATTTCCTGTACATGATTAAGATTAGAGTTAAAGCTTCTTCGTTTTGAGAAGAGACAGAAATTGTTTACAGATCATTTTTTTTATTTGCTCTATTTTAAGAAACAAAAGTAGCAACCTGGTTTTGTTACTTCCAACTTCACAAGGGTAAGAAAGAAAAGCTAACCAAAGCTTAACGATAGCGTATATATTAGTCCATGATTGTTATTGTTTCAATATAGATTAAAATATATACTATGCATTGCAGTCAAAATGGTAGTGTTACTTTCAATAATGAGAAAATGCACTTTAGAAAATTTAAAATGTTTAATAATTCCATCCCATTGTTTAATTAATGAAACCACTGAGATAAAAAAAGAGATATAATAATATTAATGATATAAATTACATGAGTGTATTTATTTAAATAAAGGTTTAGATTACCAGGGAAGTTTGATTCTTGAAAAGAGAAGAAAAAGGGAGAAACAATAATACTATTGCACAAAGTTTTATTATAAAAATGTATAAATCTAATTTAAGGATTTTCCAACCAATGTTTTGTGCATATGAAAGCCTCGTTGATATCAGAACCAAAGTCCATAAAGTAAATAAGATTATGCATTTTAGCCTTCACAGCAGAATTTGAAAAAGTAAATGAAAAGAGTATTGCTAATTAATGCAAAGGTTTCTGAAAATTTTTAATGTAAAGAAAGATAATGATATATATATATATATAGGATCTCCATTTCTTTTGTTTGGGTACGAGCAGTTAAAACAACATATTACAACCTTTAAAATTGGTCAATGCGATATCATTTACTATCTTTTATGATCTCATTACTCATATCAATGCCTTTGTTAGGAAATATATATTTTATTAAATTAAGTTCGAGTCATAATTAGAATCTAACTATATGTCTTTGCAATTCAATTTTAATAGAAGCCATTGATATTATGGACTGTTTTGAAAAGACGTCCCTTTTGTGGATTTGTTGTTATGTTGTTTCATGCTATTGGCCGCAACACTATTACTTCTCATTTTCATTCATAATATGAGGGGTAATATTATTTTATATTTATATATTTTGATTTTTAAAAAATTTATAATTTATTCTTATTTTAACTAAAGTTAATTATATATTTGTAATCTCATTCGCTAGAAAAGTACAAAAGAAAGGATAAAATTCTTAATTTTATTCTTGTTTCTTGTAAGTATTTTATTAATTTCAAATATTCATGCTATGTTTGGCAACTAAGTAAGAATAAAATTGTATATTGAATTTACTTATTTTAATATAATTTTAACAACTAAGATCCTCCAATTTATTTTAAGTGCAGGTTATCAAATCTTATTTTGAGTTTATTAAAATTGAGTTATAGACATAAGTTGATTGAGCACTGTGAAGACTCTATTTTAGGGACATCCATTAGAATTTGCATCATTTTTTTTCTTCATCAAAATCTTAGAGGTACCATTAGTTTTTGTTAAACCTTTTTGTGATGATACTTGAATTATTAAGTAGAAATATTGAAATTTGAATTTGATCTTTTTAATAATAAGTCTTTCTAGTAGTAATATTTGTTCATGATAAAAATCTAAAGCATTAGTTTATTCATTTAAGCCTTAAATTCTCTATTGACGAAGTGGAAACACAAAGATAAAACGAAACAAAAGTTTTACAAGTTTCTGAATAAAATTTTATTGAATAAAAGATAACTAAACAATACTATAAGCTCCCTATTTATAATAGAAAAAACCTAAGCCAACCCTAATAAGGAAAACAAACTCCTACCAAACTAAGAAAACTAAGAAATTAAAAATAACATATTAAATAAAAATAAAAGATTAATTTGTCCTATATCAGCTCCCCGCCACTTCATCTTCATGATACTCATACAAGTCTACTACATTAAAAGTGTTTGAGATATTCCACTCATTTGGTAGCTGTAACACATAAGCATTATCATTAATCTTCCTTGCAACTCAAAATGGACCATACTTTCTGTTTTACAACTTGCTTCGAATCCTAGAAAATCGATTTTTGCACAAGTAAGCCATTACCAGATCGTCTTCCTGAAAAACCTTTTGTCGTCAATGTTGATCTACATCTTGTTTGTATTTCTCGTTGGCAGCTTCTAAACTAGCATGAACCTCCTCCTGTATTTTTTGTATCTTTTTTGCCATATTTTCTGCAGCTTTGCTAATTCCTGGCAAAGCTGGTAAAGTCACCAAGTCTAATGCATGACGGGGTGGTTGTAAATAAACCACCTCAAATGGAGTTTTGCCAGTCGAACGATTCATCATACTATCATAAGCAAATTCTACCTGAGGCAATACTGCATCCCATTGTTTAAGTTTTTCCCCACAAATACAATGCAACATATTTCCTAATGTTCAATTAACCACCTCTGTTTGCCCATCAATTTGAGGGTGAAAGGCACTACTATATTGCAATTTCGTATCAAACTTTCCCTATAAAGTTCGCCTAAAAAAACTAAGAAATTTGACATCCCTATCTGAAGTAATAAACTTAGGAATACCATGTAAACGAACCACTTTCTTAAAGTATAATCCCGCCACATGGGTTACATATTACTAGTTTTTTTACAAGCAATAAAATGTACCATCTTTGAAAAACGATCCACAACAACAAGGGTAGAATCATTACCTCGTTAGGTACGCGGTAATCCTAGCACAAAGTCCATCGACACATCCTCCCAAATATTTTCAGGCACAGGCAATGGCATATACAATCCAGTGTTCTGATCCTGTCCCTTAGCAACTTGACACACTTGGCACTTTTGTACAATTCTTCCTACGTCTCGTTTAATTTGTGGCCAATAATATCTCTCTTCCACCAAAGCAATTGTCTTGTCTCGCCCCACATGACCAGTTAAACCGCCACCATGTAATTCTCGTATTAACTGCTCTTGCAATGAACGAGGAATGCATAACTTGTTGGCTTTAAACAAATAACCATCATGAATAAGAACATCTACTGCTCGCTGATTATGGTTACATTGATTCCAAATTGTGTGAAAATCTTCATCAGTTGCATACTGCTCTTACACTACCTTAAACCCAATTATTTCATTACTCAATGTTACCAGTAAAGTAGCTCGTCTACTCAAAGCATCAGCTACCTTATTCTGCTGCCCAGACTTGTGGTTCAATACAAACGTAAATTTCTGCATAAATGACACCCACCTAGAATGCACTTTATTCAAATGATGTTGACTATTGATATACTTCAATGCTTGGTGAACACTATAAAGCACAAACTCTCTCTGAATCATGTAATGTTCTCAATGCATCAATGCTCTGAATACTGCATAAAATTCTTGGTCATATGTAGACCACTTCTGTCTAGCATCATACAATTTTTCACTGAAATACTCTATAGGTCTATCCTCCTGAATGAGAACAACACCAATACCTATCCCTAAGGCATCACACTCCACCTCAAATACCTTGTCAAAGTTAGCTAGTGCCAATACAGGAGCTATACAAAGTTTTTCCTTCAAGATGATAAAACTTTTATTTTGTTCATCACCCCAACTAAATTTTCCCTTCTTCATGCACTTAGTAATAGGTGCTGCGATGGTGCTAAAATTACGAATAAACTGACAATAAAATGTCGCTAATCCATGAAAACTCCTCACTTCATTGACAGTCTTTGGTGTAAGCCAATCTCGGATTGCCTTAACCTTGGACTCATCAACCGTAATGCCGTCAACATCAATAACAAACCCCAAAACTATCAAATTGCGCTGCAAAAAATTACACTTCTTCAAGTTGACAAACAACTTATTCTCCCTAAGGGCTTTGAACACCTCCCTCAAATGTACTAAATGACTCTCCTCATCACTACTATAAATTAAGATGTCATCAAAATATACCACAACAAACTTGAAAGCAAAAGGCTTTAATACCTGATTCATAAGCTGCATAAAAGTGCTTAGTGCATTTGACAAATCGAAAGGCAAAACCTTCCATTCAATAAGCCCTCTTTAGTCTTGAATGTTGTCTTCCACTCATCTGAAGGTTTGATGCGAATTTGATGGTAACCGCTACGCAAGTCAAGTTTGGAAAACACCTTTACTTCCCCAAGCTGGTCTAGCATATCTTGTAACCACGAGATCGAAAACCGATACCTAATGGTTATTTTGTTGATTGCTCTACTATCCATGCACATCCACCAACTACCATCCTTTTTTGGGACTAGAAGCGCATGAACTGTACAAGGGCTTTTGCTCTCCCGAATAAACCACTTCTTTAGTAATTCATCCACCTATTTCTACAAGATCTCATGCTCCTCTAGACTCATTCTATAATATGGCAGGTTGGGATAAGTAGCTCCAGGCATAAAATCAATGCTATGTTGTATATCCCGCATAGGTGGTAAACCGTCTGGCATCTCCTTTGAAATTATGTCAGAAAATTCAAACAATAATGGCTGTACAACCTTAGGAACTTCTACCATCGGCTTCAATTCCTCATCTTTTGCAACCATCATACAACACTCACAATCTTCCTTCATATGCCCCTTAATTACAGTTAAAAAGTTTGTTCCCTCTGCTTCAAGAACTCTTTATACCTCCTTGGTTTCACTTGTCGGCACCAATACTATCTTCTTCCCATTCCACCAAAACTCATAAATATTTTGTCTTCCCTTATGCATCGCATCAACATCATATTGCCATGGCCTTCCCAATAACACATGGCATGCATCCATATCCATAACATCACACAATACATCAGTTTTATAAAACTTACCAATTGAGAAAGGAAGCTTACACACTTTAGTTACGCATGTTTCAGTTCCCTTTTTGATCCAACCAATTTTGTAGGGTGACAGGTGTTTTTAGTGGGTAGATTCAAGGCATTCACTAATTTTTTTGACACTATATTCTCACTACTACTGTTGTCAATTATCACCTTACAAACCTTATTTTTAATTGTTTCCCTCGTATGAAAAATCATATGAAAAGTCTCTTCCTCCCTTTTTGGTGCCAATAATAACTTTTGTACGATACAAGAAACAACTTCTCCTTCATCACCATCAACTACATCAACCTCTTCCCCGTCAGCATAATCGTCATCTTTATCTTCTTTCGCAGCTCCTACATAATACGTCACACCTTTATTTTTCCTCCATTCTGGGCATTCATTGGATTTATGCCCAGGCTGTTGACATCTGTAACATTTGCTTGGCATTGGCTTCGCATACGAGTTACTAGTTTGTTGTTAAGCAGTTCACGGGTTACCCTTTTGCCTGGTTTCTCCTCCAACCATATTTGGTGCTACACCCCTATTTAGTGGTACTTGGCTTGGCGAAGTCGAAAATTGACGTGCTACAGCCTGTGATTTAATAATAGGTCGCTTTAGTTGCCTTTCTAGCTTCCTTGCCTTACTCACAGCTTCCGAAAAATCCCAGATCGTATACATGTCAAGCAAATCTTGTATGTCAATTCGCAACCCTCCACTGAATCTGGCAACCAATTACGATTTTGACTCTTTCAAATTGTTTCTAGAACATAACCTATGAAATTCTACAGCATAATCATCGATCGAACGACTCCCCTATCGACAATTGTTTAATTGTTTAAATAAGTCCTGCTCATAATTAGAGGGCAAATATTAGGCCTTCATCTTTTGTTTCATGCACTCCCAAGACCTAATTATCTATTTTCCTTCACGCCGTCGTTTATTCTGAACCTGCTGCCACCAAGTGGATGCACCCTCTTTCAACTTCATGGCTACCAATTTCACTTTCTTCTCATCTAGGATATCCATATAATCGAAAGAATTCTCTACATCTGCCAACCAATCAAGGAAGTCTTCTACGTGCAAACTCCGTTTAAACACAAGAAGGTCTAGGTTTGCCTTATAATCACTATAATTTTCACTTCCACGCGTTCTAACAGAACCTCGGTCAATAATGTCTTAATCTGAATCTTCATCTCTCTGAGTTCTGTTGTGAATAATGCCAAGTGGTTGTAGCACTGGCGTCGGACCACGGGGTGGGATCCCATCTGTCCCTCTATGCTCATGTTTAACCATCTTATTGCCACCTAGTTCTAGCCTCTTTAACCTTTAATCAAATTTGCCAATTCTTGACGAAAAGTTTGAGCGAATTCCTTAGCGGCTGCCTTTTCGGCTTTTACGACTATCGCACGAATAGCCTCCACTGTTAGTGTCTGTACCCCCTGAACATCATCAATAGGATGGTTGCTTCCCATATCACTGTTACGCACCATTGCAACTCTTGCTCTGATACCAATTGACGAAGTGAAAACACAAAGATAAAACGAAACAAAAGTTTCACAAGTTTCTGAATAAAATTTTATTGAATAAAAGATAACTAAACAATACTGTAGGCTCCCTATTTATAATAAAGAAAACCTAAGCCAACCCTAATAAGGAAAGCAAACTCCGACCAAACTATGGAAACTAAGAAATTAAAAATAACATATTAAATAAAAATAAAAGTTTAATTTGTCCTACATCATCTATTTTCCCCCAAAACAGAAAGTAAGGCGCAATTGCTCCATCCAAGTGCACACCTGAGTTGTACCTATTGTTTGTCCTTCCCAAAACAAAATCAAAGGCGTGCTCGGGCCACTGCATATTTTGGTGTTTCCAAGGGCAATTTTTAGCACTTGGATGAGAATGGATAAGTGAATATTGCCTAAATTAAAGTGTTTCATCATATTTAAGTGAGAGTAGTCATTTGGAATTGGGGGAGATGAGTTTTTAGAGATAAAGAGAGGAAAAGAAAGAAAATCCTAGGGAGAGAAAGAGGTGGACTTCATCAATTCTTGAAGGATTTTAGAGAATACTTGAAGTTTTGTGGATTGGAGCTTCCACTTCACTAGTTTTATCTCTTAAACTCTTCAATTTATCTTAGATTTTATATTATTATTATTGTTTTACTTATGTTAGAATTATGAACTTCTTGATGAATTGTGTTGTGGATTATGATATGTTAAGCTAAATTTATTATTCTAGGGACTTGATGTAACTATGTTTTGATCAATTGGCATATTATTAAGGTTAGTATGATTTGATTCACTTGCGTTTACCTATGCTTAATGCCTCTAAATTGTTAATTGATGAATTAGTTGATTGACGATGAATAAATTGATTCTTGCAAGAGATTAATTTGTTTATTGAATTAAGGAAACATAATTTAGGTAGTTGTGAGACTAGAAGGAGATTATCACCTTGATAATCTAACTAACACTTAGGACATCAAGAGAAGAGGAGATAATTAAGTTCTATGTGCCTAATAACAAGGGGTGCATAATGACGTGAAGAATATATACTTTAAATTCTTGAGAATCTAAATGCCTAGTACCCAAGGGTTTGAGGACCTAAGAAATAAAGGTAGAGTAGTCATCTTGACTTGAAGAGGATCTAATTTTGTATCGAGTATCCCAAGACTCGAGGACTTGAGGAGTCAAGATGGAGCAATCATCCTGACTTGAAGATGGCCTAATATGGTATTATAGTATTAAAAAACCTAAGGAGCTAAGGAGTCAAGGTAGAGTAATCACCTTGACTTGAAAAGGATTTGATTTGGTATTTGAGTACCCAAGTACCCAACGATCTGAGGAGTCAAGTTAGACTAATCATTCTAACTCAAAAAGGATTTGATCTAGTATCCAAGTACCCGAGGACTTAAGGAGTCAAAGTAGAGTAGTCATTTGACTTGTAGAAGACCTGATATGGTATTTGAGTACTTGAGAACTAAAGAACTTGAGGACCTAAGACTTGAGGAGTCAAGGTAAAGTAGTCATCCTAACTTAAAGAAGATCTAATTTGGCATCCAAGTACCCAAAGAGTCAAGGTGAAGTAGTTATACTAACTTGAAGAGGATTTGATTTGATACCTAAGGAACTGAAGACTTGAAGACCCGAAGACCCAAGAAGTCAAGGTAGAGTAGTCATCTAACTTAAAGAGGATTTTATCTAATATCTGAGTACCTGAGTATTTGAGGATCCCAGGACCTGAGAACTTGGGAATAACTAGACCTACTTGAATTATGATACTAGACTCACTTGAATTAGGATACTAGCCCTACTTGAATTAGGATACTAAACCGACTTAAATTATTATACTAAACCTAATTGAATTGGGATTCTTTAGAGGCATTATAAAAGCTCTGTTTTCTAGAAAATTTTAAAAAAAGGGATGTGAGGGAAAAGAATAGGAAAGAAGGGGAAGATAGGTGACTTGAGAGAAGAGAGTTATCTTGTACTTCTAATAAAAACATTACATGTGTTTTCTTTCTGGACGTAGGTAGTTTTATTGAACCACATAAATTCTGGTTTGTCTTTGATATTGTTTATTATTTCAATATTTTGTGTTCATTATTTAGTTAGACTTGGTAGCTTCTCATCAATCGCAATCTTGCTTCAATCATATCAATGTTAGAACATTATTTTTTAGATTGTTCTTTTGTAACAGAGTGTATAGTTAACTGAGTCAAATAAGGATATCGACTTGTTTATTATATGTAAGACCTTATTTTATGCTTGAGAGAGGTAATGAGGATAATTTTCATCTTGTGATTAGTGAAATGGATCAAAACACATTAATAATGACCAATTAAGAGAAACATAAGGGCAAATAAGTGAAATCAAGGGCCTTAGATAGTTCACCATCGATTCCTTCTAATTTTTAGTTAATATTGTTGTTTATCAATTTCTATTCAATTATTCATTTTAATTTTGCTACTTTTGTTTCCCAAAATTATGATTTGCTTAGATAAAATTAATTTCCCATAATTGCAATACTTAGTTTACTTATTACTTGTTACTATTTCTCGTAGACTTTGTTTTTTATCCTCATCCTGTTCTATGTTTTGTTGAAGGGTCAGGCTCATGATGTCCTCCCTTGATTATTTTGTTTCTTTTGTTTTCTTAGACAAAAGTGGCCTTGGTAATCAAGGTTTATTCCAAAACAAGACAAAAAAAAGATAGCCCTGGCAGAAGAAGTAGGCAAGGAAGTGAAGTAATTGAATATTTTTAATAAGGTTGTGCTAGCTATTGTATCTCGGGCTCCAAATTTCAGAAATATTCAAGATCAAATTGCAGACTCATTAAGTTTGGAATTTAAAGAAGCAAGTGAATATGGAAGAGCAAGAAGATTACCTATGAGGTTAAAAAATGAGAATAAGATCCTCATTATCTTGGATGATGTTTGGGCAAAAATAGGAATCTCTTAGACAATGATGATCAAAAGGGCTACAAATTCTTCTTACCACTCTCCGTGCACGTGTTTGTGATGTTATGAGATATAGATAAAAATTTTTGTTGAATGTCCTAATGAAAAGAAAGTATTAGCTTTACTTAAAAGAAATGCAGGTATAGGAGATCATGATTTGTCCACTTTAAATACTTTGGCAAAAGAAGCTGCTTAAGAATGCAAGGGTTTGCCTTTAGCACTTGTTATAGTTGGAAGTGCTCTAAAAAGAAAGCATATTGATGGATGGAAACTTTTGTCTCAAAAGCTGAAGAATTCAAAATTTGTGGATGTAGATGATGTTGACACTGACATCTATACTTATCATAAATTGAGTTATGATTATTTGAAGGATAAGGACACAAAGATATGTTTCTTATTGTGTTCTCGATTCCTTGAAAATTTCTTCTAGGGATTGGTTACATATGGAATAAGGATAGGATTGTATGAAAATGATAACTCAATTGAAGAAACAAAGAGTGAAGTGCACGTAATTGTTAAGCACCTTAAAGCTTCTAGTTTATTATTAGATGCTAACGGAGAAGTATTTGTGAAAATGCATGACATAGTTTGAGATGTTGCCCTATGGATAACACTTAAGCAGGGAAGAAATTTATTAGTAAAGTGGGTGGAAATTGACAAAGTGGCCAAAAGAGGAAGGTTTGGAACGTTGTCCAATAATCTCTTTGATAGGGGACAAAACAAAGGATCTTCTTATTGGTTTGGTATGTAATCTTGATATTTTGCTATTTGGTTTAAAATTTTAGGAAGCATCAATCCAGAATATGTCACATGATTTTTTTCTAGAAATGAAAGCGACAAAAGTTGTTTCTTTAAGTCATTGGAGGTTGTCGCTAAAATTATTTGAATTCTCAACAAACATTTGATCTCTACAATTGTATTATTGCAAGTGGAAGGACTTATCTTCTATTGGAAAGCTTAGTAGGCTTGAGATTCTTAGTTTACAAAACTCTCCATTGGAGGAATTGCCAAAAGAATTAGGAGAACTTAGCTAATTAAGACTTTTGAATTTAAGTCAGCATCATGGATTGAACAGATTTTTGTCTAATGTAATTCAGAGGTTATCTTAGCTAAAAGAATTATACTTGGGTGCTTTTGGCTTTGAAGAATATGAGGTTGAAAGAATGAGTAATGCAAGCATCTGTGAGTTTAATGCCTAAAAAGTTAGACTATATTGCAAAGGTACAAAATAGTAGTTAATTTTTGCCTCCTTTTGGGTGATGATATTCAAGGAAGAGTCTTAGTAATCAGAACTAGTTGTTAAGCCTCACCGATGATTGCTTTTAAAGCACTCTTGGAATGGTTGCAACGAACAACATTTAAGCCTTCAATATCTTACAGATGTTCATGTGTTTGAATGCACAAACATGACAAGTCTTTTCACAGTATCAATCGCCAGAAGTTTAGTCCAACTAAAATTCCCTGCAATGGCTGATTGCATGATAATAAAGCATATATCAAGGAAGAATAACTATTTGCATTGCAAGAGAAGCAAATAATAATCATAATGATGAAAATTTTCTTCCACGGTTAAGAGAATTAAAGCTTGATGGACTACAAACCACCATCAATTTTTGTCCACAAAATTATAATTTAAGGGGCCTGAATTTTGCAAAATTTAGAAACAACACTGTCCTAATTTGAGTTTCTTGTTCATTAGTAAAGAATCACTCAAAAGTGTATATGTGGAAAATTGTGACCGATTTTTGGATAAACTACAATCGGAGTTAAGCTACGACTTCAAAAGTTTTGAAGAGTTAGAGTTACAAATTAGGCATGGTGGATTAAAAGAGTTTTTAAGTTTGACAATCTTGAACATGAATTATCACTCGCAAATCTGAAGACATTGAAGTTGGGAGACATCTTTTCTCAACCGCTCTTGCTCAAAATTTGTTGTAATTGAAATCTTTAGAGATTTCCAAATGTGAACAATTAGAGCAAATTAATGTCGAAGAATATGAAGAGAATCAAATTTCCTCAAGGATGGATCGTCATCTACAATTTTCATGCCTTCCAAATCTCTTGAAAATTATTGTCAGCAGATGTGGCAAGTTTTTCTGGTTCATGTCATTACGGCTCAAAATTTGTTGAAACTAGTTTTTATCTTTGTTAAAGATTGTGAGAAGTTGAAGCAAATCATTTATGGCGATGATGACAAACAGGAAGACCAAACCACATTGAAGGCATGCGTTCCAAATATCTCAAGGATTCGTATCATCTAATAATTGAAGCAAATCATTTATGGCCTGAAATTAAGTAATATGGCTGTTGTAGATTGCCTAAAAATGGAGCAAATCTTTGTTGGAGATGATAAGTGTCAAGAAATTTGGTGGCATGTTAGGGAATTGTCACTTGAAAAATTACCAAGCCTCATTAACTTCTGTCCTGTGGGTTAAGTGATAAATTGTCCTAAGATGAGAAAAAGATCTTCCATCGACCAAAACAAAAATATCCATTTGCATGACGAAAAAGATGTACTTAATCACACTTTATAATTTGGATAAATGGTTGGCTTGTCTTACGTTAAATATTTTTTGTTGATAATAATATCATAAAAATTATATATTGTTAACCATATTTTATATTTCAATTAATTGTTTGTGTGGGAACCGCAGGAAGATGTTAGAGCACAGTCCAACATGGAGATTGATTGCTGGAATAAAGACCAAATTCGGAGAAAGTTGCCACACAGGGAGGGTATTATGGATTCATAGCCCGGGTAGGCATGCTTCTTCCTCACTATCTCATCTTACAGATTACTGTGTTTGTATAAAAATATATTTCTTAAATTATTCCATTGATTGATCTACTCTATATATATATATATATGCATGTTTGTATGCATGCATGTATATATATATATATATATATATATATATTTATATTACAAAGTCTATATTATACATGCTATTACTTGAGAAAATTAATCGCTTCTGATATAAGTAATAGTCACTGCAAAAGTTATAATTTTTGCTTATAATCATAAATTCTTTCTGAGTGATTTCTTCATATTATGCACCAGTGATTTTATGATTATCTTCAATTAGATTCACGTGACCACTCGTAGAGTGCGACTACTTGGCCTTGAAGTACTGATTTGTTTCATTCTCATTAATACATTATTTGCTATTGTTTGTTTTTCACGTCACAGAGAAAATAGTTTCTGGGTTTCGTTCAAGGTGCTGGTAAAACTTCTCGTTTCAAGGCAATACTTGGACTAGGAAAATTGCCCATTATTACGGATACTGGGAATGTGGAGGCTTCTGTTTTTAAGAAGGTACTGCTGGTGGTTTATCTTACTCTAATTAGGCTGCTGTAAATCTGAAGGTTCATCTCTTTGACTAGTTTCGCATTATTCTTTTTTTCTCTATCTTCTTGTTCTTCTCTCTCTCTTTCTTTTCTTTTTTCCCTTCAATCGCATTTGTTTTTTTACTTATTTTTGCTTGTATGAGAGACTGCACCACCTCGCCCGCCTTTTACCGAAAATCAAGATTTGTATTTGATTGCAAATCTTAAGAGATCATGACTAATAAGTATTGAATTCATCATTTTTATTACAACCTTATCAGTTTTGAATCGTGATCATGGAAATGCCTTTAAAATGCATTTCTTGATTCCCAAAAACTATTCTTATTATGACCATAATGCGATTGAAAAACATGACCCATTTTCTATTTCGTTGTTACCAATTTGATGTTCTATTTTCTACATTTACTAATAAATATTTTAATACCAGATAGACTGGATATGGCAGTAGAAATTTTGAACGATATATTATCAAAGATTGGAGAATACTTATTGCAAGTAGCCTTACACCAAGTTGGCTACTTGTTCCGTTTTAAAAAGCAATGTTGAAGACTTAAAGAAAGGACATGAAAATTTGATATTGGCACTAGATCGTGTGTAGCAACAAGTCAAAATAGCAGAAAGGAATATAGAAGAAATTGAGAAAGATGTAGTACATAAGTGGTTAACGGATGCAAGCAAAGTTATAGCAGATGTTCAGAAATTGGAGGAAGAAGCACAAGCAAATAACGCATGTTTTAGTGGGTTATGTCCTAATTTTGCTTGGCGATGTTCATTGGGTAGAAAAGCTGAAAAAATGACAAACTCAAGAGAGTGTCCCTATCGAACTAATTTACAAGACATTGAGATCTTTTCTAAAGATTTTGAGACTTTCGAGAACACAAAATCTATTTTTGACCAAGTGACTGAATCATTGAAAGATGATAAGATCAAAATGGTCGGCAATTATGGTATGAGGGGTGTTGGTAAGACAACCTTGGCAAAAGAAATAGGCAAAGAAGTGAAGCAATTAAATATTTTTAATAACTTCATGTTGGCTGCTGTATCTTAGACTCCAAATATTAAAAATATTAAAGATCAAATTGCAGACTAATTATGTTTGATATTAAAAGAGAAAAGTAAAGATTGAAGAGTAAGACGATTATCTATGAGAATAAAAGATGAGAATAAGATCCTTATAATCTTGGATGATGGTTGGGCAAAACTTGATTTGACGAAAATAGGAATTCTCTTAGGCAATTATGATAAAAAGGATTGCAAAATTCTTCTAACTACTCGTCGCGAACAAGTATGCAATGTTATGGGCTGTAGATAAAAAATTCCATTGAATTTTTTAGAAAAAGAAGAGGGATTGGCTTTACTTAAAAGAAATCCAAGTATAGGAGATCATAATTTGCTCACCTGAAATGCTTTAACAAAAGAAGTTGCTGAAGAACGCAAGGGGTTGCCTTTAGTGCTTGTGACAATTGGAAGTGCTCTAAAAGGAAAGCCTATTGATGAAAGGAAGTTATTGTCTAAAAGGCTAAAGCATTCAAAATTTGTGGATGTAGATGATGTTGATACTAAAATCTATACTTGTCTTGAATTGAGTTACGATCATTTGAAGGATAATGACATATAGTTGTGCTGTCTATTCCCTAAAGATTTTAAAATTCCTTTAGAGGAATGGGTTACATATGAAATAGGGATAGGAGTGCATGAAGATGCTAAATCATCAATTGAAGAAGCGAGAAGTCAGGTGCATGTAGTTGTTAATAACCTCAAAGCTTCTGGTTTATTATCAGATGCTGGCAGTGAAAAATTTGTCAAAATGCATGACATGGTTCAAGATGTTGCCTTATGGATAACATCTAAGTAGGAGTAGAAATTCATGAGTAAGGTTTGCAAAGGATTAACGGAGTGGCCAATAGAGGAAGGTTTGGAATGTTATACTACAATCTCTTTGATGGAGAACAAATTAAAAGATCTTCCTCTTGGTTCGGTATGTCCTAGTCTTGAAGTTTTGCTATTGAGCTGTAGAATTTGGTATGAAGTGCTCAAAAAAGTTACCAACAAATTTTTTGTAGAGATGAAAGAATTAAAAGTTGTTTCTTTAAGTCATCGAAGGTTGTCATTAAAATCATTTGCATGACTGTGATTTGCAATATCTTCATTTTTGCTACATGATTATACGTGAATTATCTATTATTAAGTAATATACTTAGCGTAATTTAGTCCGCTTTAAGTAGTTATTTTGCTTTTTAAGTATTTTAGTTTTATTTTGTAGGTGTTGACTTACTTTAATATAAAAAACATGAAAACGAAGCATAAAAGCACATTTGCCAACCATCCTTGGAAATAACAAAGTTTTAGTCATAGGGACCAAATTGCAAGCAAATGAGGACTAAAATAAAGAAACATCAAAATAGAGACCTAAATTCAAAATAAACAAAAGTAATGGCGCGGCTTGGCCATCAGGGTATGTGGCGACGCCATCTACGCCACCTCTTTAGTGCCCTTATATTAAAAATAGCGCCCCGCCATTTGAGTTCAAGCTTGACGATTTTTGCATGATTTTTTACCCTTGGATCATCAATGGATGGCCAGATTTCGTGGGTCTTAGGTTTTTATGTTTTTATGTTTTTCGTGGGTCTTAGGTTTTTATGATTTCGTAGGATCATCAATTGTGAGAAATGATGAATGTTGTTTTAATTTCTTATGTTTGACTTGTCAACAATTTTATTTTACTCAAGGGGTCCTCTAAAATCATTGAGCATTGAGTCATATTTACTTAGTTGTTCGAAAATTTAGAGAAAGCTTTGTGATCTAGAAAAGAGGTTGAGCCCTAGTGAACTCTTGAATTTAGTTGATGGTCACTAGGAGTGAAACATTAAGGGGCACTTCATTAGGGAAATGAATTAGGCCATCATTGATTAATTCAAACCTTTCAAGCCAACCTAGAGAAAATTAATCCATAGTTCACCCCTTTGAGCTAAACTTTTGCTTTGTTTCACCCCCATGACAATGAATAATTTATAGTATGCATAGCCTTTAGTTTTAGCACCCTCAATTGCTTTTTTCCATTCTAGGGCTATCAAATTAAAAGAGGTTAGAAGGAGTATGAAAAATAAGCCGAACTCTCATCAAGTAACTGGGTCTCACGCCTAGGCAAGCGTAAAGTACTCGTGTTAAAAGGTGAGAGCAAGGTCAATTATGAGTCAGAGTGTGAAAAATAAACTGAACTCTTACCAAGTAACTGGGTCTCACGCCTAGGCAAGCTAGAGTACTCGCGTCAAAAGATGAAAGTAAGGCTGATTATGAGTAGAAGTTTGAAAAATAAGATAAATTCTTACCAAGTAAACAGGGTCTCACACTTGAGTAAGCATAAAGTACTCGTGTCAAAAGATAAGAGTGAAGTGAAAAAAAGAAGAAGAAGAAGAAGATGCAAATAGATAAGTGTGGGCGTGCATATAGTCTTATGGAGAATTGAGAGGTGAGCAAAGAAAAGAAGCATTTTATCGTAGAAACAATGCTAGAAGGATTAAGTTAATTAGGCTGCTGGAAATTTACTTAAGGAATCCAAAATCCATGTTACCTTAAGGAATTTTTCTGTTTTTGGTGACTCATTTGATGATTGTTTATCAAATTTAGAAAAAGTTTTGATTAGGTGTGAAGAAAAGAATCTCGTGCTTAATTGGGAAAAATGTCATTTCATGGTCACAAATGGTATTGTACTTGGTCACATTGTCTCATCAAAAGGAATTGAAGTAGATAAATTTAAAATTGGATTAATTACCAACTTGCCCATTCCAAAGTCTGTTAAAGATGTCAAATCATTTCTAGGATATGCTGGTTTTTAAAGGAGATTTATCAAGAATTTTAGTGTTATATCTAGACCATTGTGTAATCTCTTATCAAAAGATGCTCTCTTTGAGTGGACTAAGCCATGTCAAGAAGCTTTTGACAAACTTAAAAGCATGTTAACATCTGCTCCTATCATGCAGCCTCCTGATTGGACTTTACCTTTTGAAATCATGTGTGATGCTAGCGATTATGCTGTTGGAGCTGTTTTAGGACAATGAAAGGACAAGAAACCTTATGTGATTTACTATGCTAGTAAAACCTTAAATAGTGCTCAAATGAATTATTCTACCACTGAAAAGGAATTACTTGCAATAGTATTTGCATTGGATAAATTTAGATCTTATCTTGTTGGCTCACCCATTGTCATCTTTAGTGATCATGCAGCTTCGAAATACCTTCTCTCGAAAAAGGATGCTAAACCTAGGTTGATTAGGTGGATCCTACTACTCCAAGAATTTGACATCACAATTCAAGATAAGAAAGGAGTACAAAATGTGGTTGCTGATCACTTGTCCAAACTTGTGTTTGAAGAATAGATTGAGACAACACCAATTAATGACAATTTTCCCGACGAGCAACTTTTGACTCTTTCAACTGTACCTTGATTTGCTGATATTGTCAATTTTCTTGTTACAGGTCAAATCCCAAATCATTGGAATGCTCAAGACAAGAAGAAATTTTTAAAAGAGGTACGCAATTTCTTTTGGGATGTGATAACTCTATATTTATAGAGTTATTTGATATGCTTTTGAGTTTGAAAAGTCATTTAATTAGAGTGATTTGTGTTTGTAAATACTCAATTTGATTAATTTTACTTTTATGTTATGTAGGAGTCCAAATTTATTTTATTTCATTTCATTTTATTCATGTTAATGCTGAAATGTTGAAACAGGGCTTGAAAAAAAAAGAAACTTCCCAGAATGCTGCAGCATTATTGTTGCAACAAAAGAAATCAGCTGGTGGAATGAATTGGATGACGTGGAAAGCAATTGAATCACTTAATGAGCTGGACAAAATAGCATGACGTGGAGGGAGAAAAAAAGAAAATTTCCTTTTAAGGCACTGTCCTAACTCAAGATAAGGAGAGCCAGCCGTCAAGAAGGGGATATCCACTTTTGTTTAGCAAAGCTTGGAGAGAGGAGAGTTTTAGGGGGAGAAAAAAAAGGGCTACTGTTCTGCTACTGTTTTGGAGGAAAGGAAGAAGGAGAAGAAGGACCAACTTGAGAAATCAACTTTGGGCTTGATTTTTCTTACTTTCCTCTTTAGTATTTCTATCATTTTTTCTCTTAAACTCTTATGGATCAATGGTTAAGTTGTATATGAATATTTTTAAGCTTTTGAATATGAACTAATTTCTTGGTAGCTAGAGTTGTTGATGAACCCTTTATTGTAAATTGGAACATTTTGTTGCAAGGAATGTTGAAGTAGTTAAGCTTTGTTCAATCTTGTGAAAATATTGATTAATGCTTGCTTATGTTTGGCCATCATTAGTGAGTTGCTGAATTAATATTAATACTGGAAGGGTTAATTTTAATGGACTAAAAACTTGATTGATGCAAGTTCATTTCTCTATTTGAAATTGATTTGTGATAATATAGGAATATATTATTACCTTGTATGACTAAAGGGAGTTAGAGCTTATCACTGCATTCTTGAAATTAAATTGGCATAGGAATATGTTAGTTTAACAAAGGAATTAAAATCATAAACACTTTGGAAAAAGACTATCAACATATATAGAATTCCTAGTTAATAAAGCCCAGATTGCTATAGCATTTCTCTGCAACATTTTTACCAACCTTGCATTTTAAGGGAATTCACAACTCTAGCTCATTGTTCTCATATCATTTACTGATATTTAGATAGTTATAATTTGAGTTCTTTATTTTATGTTATTTTTATTCATAAGTTGATTAAATTTCCATTAGATCTCAATTGACTCATTGGTTACTTCTGAATTGTTTAGAGTTGATTTTTAACAATTTATCACTTGAACAATCTCTGTGGAGACGATAACTCACTTATCATTATATTACTTGTGTGACTGTGTACACTTGCACATTATATACAAAATTTCACGAACAGGATGATCCATATCTTTTCAAGTATTGTTCGGACAAATCATAAGAAAATGTGTACCTGAAAATGAAATTCAAAGTATCATTTCTTTTTGTCATTCTGGAGCATGTGGTGGTCATTTTTCTTCAAAGAAAACCGCTGCAAAAATCTTGCAATGTAGATTTTATTGGCCCACCTTATTTAAGGACACATATATTTTGTAAAACATGTGACAGTTGTTAAAAATTAGGTGGAATAACTCGTAGAAACATGATGCCATTAAATCCTATTTTGGTCATTGAAATATTTGATTGTTAGGGCATTGATTTTATGGGTCTTTTTCCAACTTCTTTTGGATATCAATACATTTTGGTTGGAGTTGACTATGTTTCAAAATGGGTAGAGGCAATCTCATGCAAAACCAATGATCATAAAATTGTTTTGAAATTTTTGAAGGAAAATAATTTATCACGATTTGGAGTACCTCGAGCCATAATAAGTGATGGTGGTTTACACTTTTGTAATAAACATTTTGAGAATTTAATGAAAAAATATGGAATTACTCATAAAGTGTCTACTCCTTATCATCCACAAACAAGTGGACTTGCCAATAGAGAGATAAAACGCATTTTGGAAAAAACTGTGAACCCAAATCGTAAAGATTGATCTTTAAGATTAACTGATGCACTTTGGGCTTATTGAACTACTTTTAAATCACCTCTTGGAATGTCTCCCTATACACTTGTTTTTGGAAAAGCTTGTCATTTGCCTGTGGAATTAGAACATAAAGCTTTTTGGGCCATTAAAATGCTCAATTTTGATTTAGACAAAGCAGGTTCATTGAGAAAACTCCAATTAGATGAACTTGAAGAAATCAGGAATGAATCTTATGAGAATTCTAGAATTTACAAAGATATAATGAAGGTATTTCATGATAAACATATCATTAGAAAATCTTTTGAACCTTAACAAAAAGTTCTTTTGTATGATTCAAGATTGCATTTATTTCCTGGAAAACTTCGCTCAAAATGGACAGATTCTTTCATTGTCAAGACAGTTTACCCATATGGCGCTGTTGAGATTGAAAATCCAAAAAATGGTAATGTTTTTAAAGTTAATGGACATCGTTTGAAGCCATTCCTTGAGAATTTTCCTAGTGAGCTAGAGTCTACCACTTTGAATGAACCTGTTTACAACACTTGATGCTTTTTTCCTTACTGTTTGTTGTTTGTTTTCAGTTCTTTTCCCGGCCAAGTAGCGGATAACGGTACTCCGTGACTCTTCAAGTCGGTTCTTTCAGTTGCCCATAATAACTGATAAAAAAAAAAATAAAAAATTCTCTCTCATTTTTTTTTCTTTACTTTTCTCTTATTTTCATAATGGATGTCATTCATTCTACATTGCAAACATATTTTCATTCATTTCCTAGAGATGTTTTGCTAAAAATGTACCAAGCTAGGTGTGAAAGATTGAGAATGCTTATGCACAAAGGCATTCTTGAAGATGTGCGATGGATAATTGAAGCAAAGGTACGACTGGCAGGTGAGTTTTCTAATTCATTTGTTTCACGCATGCCTGGCTTAGGTAAGAGCTCTTTTGCAAAGAAACGAAGAGCCAAAAGGTTACAAGTGTGTCATAAATGTGCGCGTTCAACCTGTAATAAGCGATGCCGATCTCTAGGGATGGTGTTTACAAATAGAGAAGATAAAATTCAATTCATTAAGGATGGCCTGAGTAGAGAGTCTTTGGATAATATCCTTTTGACTCTTGAGACGCATCCTAGTGGATACGTGCAATGTGAAATTCTCAATTTGTACACACAATTCCAAAAAGAATGTGATCGTTATAGTCTTGGGAATCTGACTTTAAAAGACCATGTTTGCCAATTTATAAGAAAATTGGATGGGAAGCCAATCCTCGATCCATAAAGGGCGTTTAAGCCGTTACTGGACGTAAAACTAGAGGAAGATGTGAGCCACAATCACAACTATCTGTAAATATTAATTTCTAGCTGTCATTATTGAAATCTTTATGTTTTATATTCCAATATTAGTTGTTATCTTTGACAATTTTAAATTTTTAAATTCAAACTTCTGTGACAATTGTTAGCCTACCCCTATTGGTTTAATTAATGAATTCTCTTTTGAAGTTGTATAAATGCAGCACTTCAGCTTCTCTATTTTCAGGCAAAATTTGAATCATTGACAAGGGTAAAAGATTGCAAAAAAATAGAGGGAGCTTCTGTTCGTCAATTTAAAACTATTTGTTTTCTGTGGGACAAGCCCTGGGAAAGGTGAAGAGTTTGTAAAAGCAGCAGATAACCTTAGCCGAGTTTTAGCTGAGCGAAAACTTCACCTAGTATATGGGGGAGGTAACCTCGAGTTAATGGGGTGTGTATCAACTGCCGCACATATTGGAGGAAGTGAAGTCGTAGGTATCATACCAAAGGCTTTATCTACAGGTAACATCACTGGCAAAACAGTTGGAGTGGAACTAACAGTTCTAACAATGCATGAACGAATTGCTAAAATGCTTGATTTTGCAGATGCTTTTATTGCCTTACCAGGTGGTTTTGGAACCTTAGAGGTAATTTTTCAAATTACATCCTGGGCACAACTGACCATTCACCAAAAACCCATAGGATTGTTAAACGTTAATGGTTTTTTTAATAAGTTGCTGTCTTTTCTTGATCATGCTGTAGAACAGAACTTTATTTCACAGACGGCTCACAAACTTCTTATTTCTGCTTCAACTGCAGATGAGTTGATTAATCAGTTGCAGAATTTTGTCCATGAACCAGATCCAACAATGGCAAGGTTAGAATGGTCAACTAAAAGCAGTAAAAAGCGAAAATTGGATTTATCACTCCGTCTGTAACTTTTCTTGTCCTTGTTATTTCTTTAATTATTTTTGTTTAAGTTTGTTGCAAGTTTTATTTGTTTTTCAATAAACTATGGTGTCAGGTAATGTTCTTTCTACTATCTCTATATGCATTTAAACATTGGGGATAATGTTGTAATTTGGTTGGGGGGAGTATAATTAACATAGTAGTCAATTTGTTTTCTTTTTCTTCTTCATGTCTAAAATATATATATATATATAAAAAAAATAAAAAATAATAATAATAAAAAAATAATAAAAAAAATTAAAAAATTAAAAAAAAAACCTTTAGATTCAAAATTTTAAGGATGGTAGAGTAAGGGGTAATTTTACTCCTGAGACACATCCTAGTAGATATGTGCATTATCATTTGTTTTGATTTATAAATTTCATAACAAAGTTTTTATCATTCACTTTCTTTTGAATTGATCAAATTTATAAACTCTCACATCATTATCACATAATAAATTTTGCTCAGATACTCATTTATTAAGTATTAATAAACCATCTTCCACACACACACTTTGATACATGATTGTGGATGATATATTGGAATCTTATAATATTTGAGTTCTTTTATTTTGTTAAAGGTAGCAACTAAGGGTAAAAAAAAAAAAAAAATTCTCTCAAAAAAAAAAAAAGAGAAAAATAAGTAAATTCTAACCAAAGCTTTTACTTAGTAACCGGGCTTCTTGCCTAATCGGCAATGAATGCTCGCGTAAAATAGTAGAACTTTGGTATGAATAAATTCATAGTCTTAGCTCGAGTAATTAAGCCCAAAGGGGTGTTTTAACACCTAATACCCTAAGGCCAACTGGTCTGGGAGCTATTGGCCCAAAGCTCGCTACATGGGTTAAGGTTATGAGGAAAAAAAAAAAAGAGATATAGAAGCAATCTTTGCCCAAAGAAGTTACCTTGACAAAATTTAGAATCAATGTTATTTGATCCTAATCAAGTCCCATAAATGTGTATTAGTTACAAAATGCACACAAAAAAGGTTTATAATAACTTGACTAAAGAGTATTTGGCACATATATAATAAACTTTTAAGTGAGAGTTTGTTTATTTTGAGAAGATCGAAAGAAGAAGAGTGATGATTACCTTGGATGTAAATTTTATAAATCAAATCTAAATAATATACCTTTAATTACTAGGGACTAGTAATAAGCTGGTTGGAGGGTGTGATAAATGTTTAAAAGTATGGGATTTTCAAGAGAAATATTATATTTTACACTTAAGAATATTATTAATTTCACCAAAATTAAACATTTTTCTTTATACTGAATTCCAAAACAAGAATTGGACTTAATTATTGGTTTTGCGCAGGTTTTGTATAATGAGCATATCTTTTCCTACAAAATATCATTTGATACGATTCTTGGACCGTAAATATGTGGATTCATTCATTTACAAAAGTGTAGATCAGACCAGTTCATGCATCTATTGGGTCAAACTCGGGCTTCAACAGAACTCAACCACAGCTTGAGGCCAGCCCATCATGGTTTCATATTTGGGCCGTATCTCCCTATATATGTATCCAAAAGTCATACGGTTGGAGTTGTTAGAACGCCTACAGATAGATGTACACTTGTTATGTTTTATAGATGTCCAGATTCGAAGTGGTTGCCTGTCAAAAATAGCTGTCATTCTAAAAGACCGGTGGAGAAATCCAAACTGAACACCATTTCTCATTTTCAACATAACTCTTGTTTTACATTATCAATTTGGTCGACGTTTGGACTATCGGAAACCTAATGAAGGCACCTATAACTTTGAAGAAGACATAAGCAATAAATTCAATGTATTCTATAGTCCAAAATGTGCTGCAATCATGAAGAGCATAATTAAGTTGAAGGTTTGCAACTTGTGTTCACACATGTGAGATATATCTTGTTTTGCCTCTATAAAGGAAGTGGTAGAAGTTATTTAGGACATCCTTCTTCTTCTTTTTTATTCTCCCTTTGTATAATTTTGGTTTCATTTAATGTCTTTCTAAATTCGTAATTAGGGTTGAGGGTAAAGTTTTGTTGATTTTATAGTATTCTTCTTCAATCATTCTAAGTTGTGTTTCAATGCAAAATCTTTTCAATTAAGTGAATTCTATTTCTCAAAAGTGTTTTGATTTGTTTGGAAGCTTGATTCATTGTTAACAAAAGGTACACCGAATGCTTGCACATTTTCTACAAATCAAGAACAAGGTACGTTATAGTTTTCACAAATAAATTGAACGATTATTCTTTTATTTTACTACCTTTTCTACAAAAAGGTGTTGCCATGTATTTAATGTATTTATCTTCCGATTAAGATAATCTCTTGAGTGATTCTTAGTTGAGTAACAAATGATTGAAGAATGATTTCTATAATTATCAACAAAATGAATCCCTAATGCCTTAATTGTTAATCTTATCAAATTTACATTCAATAATTTAATAAATTCATTCTACTTCCATCATATTTGGACTCATAACATTTAAATGTTGAACTTGTGGATCTTATATAACGTATTCCCTGTGGATCGACACTCGGACTTCCGAACTTTATTACTTGAGACAACTTACACTTGGGAAGTACAACCTTTAAGTTGTAGCATTAAGCATTATTATTGGGAGGATCTTTTTTTTTCTAAGCAATGCTCAGATCAAATAATTAGTAGTGTATTCTAGAAGAGGAGATTATGAGTATTCTAAAGCATTATCACTCATTTGAATATAGGAGACATTTTAGTGGAAACCAAGACAGCAACTAAAATGCTTTAATCCAGTTTCTTTTGGCCTACTTTATTCAAGGACTCTCATACATTTGTTACTATATGTGACCAATGCCAAAGGTCTTGAAATATTTCTTGAAAGAAAGAAATGCCACTCAACAACATTCTTAAAGTGGAGTTGTTTGACGTTTAGAGAATAGACTTCATGAGACTTTTTCCGTCATCCTTCTAAAATCAATACATTTTGGTGGACGTGGATTATGTCTCAAAGTAAGTAGACATGATAGTTTGTCAGACCAATGATGCGAAGGTGGTTTCGAACTTTCTATGTAAACACATTTTCACCCAATTCTACACACCTCGAGTAATCATTAGTGATAGCGACCATTTTTGTAATTGCCAATTTAAAGGCTTGTTGAAGAAGTATCGTGCGAGTCACCGGATAGTTATTGCTTATCACCTAAAACAAGCGGTCAAGTGGAAATTTAAAGAAAAAAAAAGTTGAAAAGAATTCTTAAGAAGACTGCAAGCACTTCAAGGAAGGATTGAGTAAAGAGACTGGATAATGCTCTATGAGCTTATCATACGACATTTAGTTCCCCCATTAGAATGTTTCCATACAGATTAGTTTATGAAAATCCTTATCATCTTCCGGTATAGCTTAAACACAAGGCATATTAGGCTATGAAGGTCTCAAATTTTGATATGAAGGCTACTAGGGAGAAGAAGTTGCTACAACTGAATGAAATGGAAGAATTCATAAATGAGGTATATAACAATGCAAGATTTTACAAAGAGCATGCAAAGAAATGGCATAAGCTGCTCCGAAGGTTTTATTGTACAATTCTCGTCATTAGCTCTTTCTCAAAAAATTGCGTTCCCAATGGTCAGGCTCTTTCATGGTGGTTTGTGTGTTTCCGTATGGTGCGGTCAAAATTCATCATGAAACTAAAGGAACATTCAAAGTAGATAGACGTATTAAAGAATTATGTGAAAAATGAGTTTGAGAAATGCAAGACCGTTATCATTTTGGCTAGAGTTTGAGTGTTTTTACTGTGGTCGCACTTCGTCCGGCTGAAGATGTTAAACTTAGCGCTTCTTGAGAGGCAACTCAAGTTTTATGTTTTGTGCTTCGTTTGAATTTTTTTCCTTTAGTCTTTTGTGTTTTTTTTTTGTGTTTTAAAGTATTAATTGCTTTTTGTATGTATTTTGTAGGTGCAAAACTTGTAAAGGCTCAAAATCAATTTTAAGAGGCATAGGTGATGTTTTGGCACAAGAATCGGGCCGCAAAGAAGACATGGACAGAAGTTGTGGCATGCCCGCACACTTCTGCACCCAAACAGTATCACAAGCACAAGGCAGAATGCTAGGTGTGCCCCTGCACGCCATCTATAGCACAAGGCTGCATGGGGTAAAATGCCTAGCGCTTTCGCACATGACTAGGGTGTGCCTGTGCACCTTCCCTTTGCATAGCCCCCGCTTTTGTTTTATTTTGTTTTTTCCTTCTTTCTTTGCTTATTTTGTTTACCTTGTGTTGATGCGTAAAAATATCAACCCAAGTGAGATAAGATGCCTTGCTGATCTAGTATTTGAGTTGAAGATGGATGCCTAGTCAACAGTCTAAGCTCAGCATTCCACACCCGACTTGGCCTCGTCCTAACCCTGGAGGCCCCCAAGCTAACCTTTCACGCCTTGCTGATCCTAGGCTGAATTGTCTCAAACCTTCCTGACCTCGTCGTCCTTACTAACCTTGTCGACCCTGTTGACCTCGGACCCGACCTTGGTGAAGATGCCTACAGCAAAGAACACAGTCAAAAGAGGGCGCCTGAGGTTTTTTGGTGAGCCCACTCCGACGCTCAAGTTAGTACCTTGAGGGGGTGGTTTTATGGCTCGATTTTAGTAACTTGAAATAGCTAATAGGTGGAGGATTTATGTAGCTAGGAGCTAGTTGGCCAAGTAGCACACAAAACACATGGAGAAAATCAATAAAATATGGCCTTTTTGGAAGTTAAAACAGTAAGCAAGCTTCAAAAGACAACCTTCAAAAAGTGTTTGAGGTTGTCTCTTGAAGGCCAACGAACAAGACAAGGCTTTCTCCTTGTTTCTAAAGAGAAAAATGTGAAGTGACTTATGCTTGTAGTGTGTGAGAGAGTAAAAAATGAGTTAAAGCTTGTAGAAGACTTGTGATATCTTGAGATAAGTGTCTTTTTATATTATACCTTTGTGAGCATATGATTGGTTAAAGTATGTTGCCCTAATTCCTCCTTTACTTTCTCTTCCCATGTTTGGAACCTTAGCTTGGAGTCAACACTAAAAGCACTTGGTAAGCAGGGATTGGTCCTCAAGACCTTATCCAAGATTACATGCCACGTTGTATGATTTAATTCGAGTAGGGGATTACATTATCCCTTACGTACAGGTGGCGAATGCTTATTCATCTCTAATTGTGGTCCCTCAAAAGCTGACCACGTCAGGTGGAGCCCCTTTTTCAGTTACCAAGGGGCTACACAATCTCCTTGGTCAGGTTTCCATTTTGAGCGATTTTAGGTGGTCCCCCCAGGTGACCTAGGAAGGTAAGACACCTTTTTCACATTTTTGGGGAGATCGAATCCCTTTACTTTTGGGACTATTCCAAAGTGGGATCCACTCTTTTTGCCCTATTTATGTGGGCTATTGGTTATAGGCCATGTGGCACCCTTCATGAGAATACCCTTTATACTTCCTAAGGTCGAATCCTGCCTCAGCTAGGATCCGAGGTAAGGTGGGTTTCAGCATGAACGGATCGTCCCATAGGTGCCGACTAAAGCGTCATGGGCTTACGTACCGCCACGTGTCTGGTTTATTTTTACCCTATAACACCTTGCACTTATCTTCTACATCCAAACATAAAACACACTGGCTCCTTTTCTCTCCCAAAATAAATATTCACCACTACAAAATTCAAATTTCTTCACACATTCACTACCCTCCACACTAAATACACTTCAAATTTTAAATCCATAAAACAAATCCTTACTAATTCAAGCACTTAAATACATAAAAAATTTCAACATTGTAAGAATTGGAAAATTGTGGTGAAAGTAAAGATATCAACTCTAATCTTGGATTTTTACACCAATTGCAAGTTTCTACTTATATTCAATTTTTTTTTTTTGATTTTGCAATTATGGTGAGAAGTTGGAAGTTGTGATTTTGGTAGAAGAAATAGGAGTGTTAGGGTTGATTTTGGTTGCAATTGTTATGGGTGCTATGGATTGATTGTTATTTTTGAAGTGTTTGTATTAATTATGACTATTTTACGTGAAAATTGAAGGATTGACATGGAGATTGGGAGGGTTTTCAAAATTGCACATCAAGTGTTCGACAAAATGATTAAGTGAGGTTTAGTGTAGAATTCTTAAGTTTGATCATTTAGAAACACTTGGACTGTTTAGGAGTGCAAGGAAAGTAGTACAAGTGGTTTAAATGCAAGAAAGGAGGTTAGAAAAAATTGGCATTTCAAGTGTTCAGTGAATTGTTGGAAAAAAAAAATTAGAATGGAAATGACACTAAAAAAAAAGGGTAGTTCTTCACAAGCTTCATAACCTTTTGACAGTAGAAAATTCTTTCATTTGAAGCTGAGAAAAAATTCAAAAAGTTGAAGAATATGATAAAGCATTAGTGACGGAACGGGCATTGAAACATTTTGCAATTTATTTGGGCTCAAAAGTGGGAATCACTTACCAATTTTCCAACTCATGCAATAATGTCATTAGTGAGAGAATTTTATGCTAATGCTTCGGTGAATAGAGAAAATGATCAAGTGTTTTATTTGGGTAAAAGGATTTCATTCAGTTTGGAGACTATTAACATACATTATGGCCTACCTTCCATTGATGAAGATGAGGATCTATACGATGCATTCAGGAAGGATGAAGACAACTACACTATCATCATTGAAGAATTATGTGTTCCCGGCACTCAATGGTTGAAAGGTCGTGGTAAATCCAACTAATCTCTTGCCTTTCTGGAAAACACGCTCAACAGATGTGCCAAAGCTTGGCATAAATTCATTTGCTCCAATTTCATGCCCACTTCCTACCTCAATGAAGTCACCACAAAACGGGCTGCCTTGCTCTAATATATTTGTGTGAAAATTACAATTGATATAAGGAAGACTATAAAGAATAGCTTGGTTGCATCTATTGAAACTAAAACAACGGGTGAACATACACACCCCTGTCTCATCACTGCCTTATCTTTAAAAGCTGGGGTAAAAGTTGATAATTCGGCTGCTCTGATTGACGTGGAGCTCATATGTTAGGAGTACTGTATCTAGCATATTTCCTCCTACATTCTCAAAGTTAATGTAAATGCCTTCAAGAAAACACTTGGCAAAGAAAAGAAAAATTGTGAGTGATCTTAGTGTTTAAAATCATAAGCAGCTATGCACAACCAGCGATATACTAACCTTTTAAGGATTGCATCCAAGTCATATTCTTCTTTGTAATTGAAAGCATCATCAAATCTGAATTTATTCTTTGGTAGTTCAACCTAAGATCATGCAGTAGAACTTATCCAACTGAACCACTTGAAATTTGAAGAAAAATAAAATTTTTATTGTTAGATTTAGTTCACCTTTTCTTTAGTTTCAACACTTCCCACAACATAGCAACCCATCAATTACCCATCAATTTTGCAAATCGCCCAACAAGCTGCGCAACTACACCAGATGCAGTTGAAATGCATGCATATTCACCTTTCTTAAGAGCAGCAATTAATTTCGTAAAAAACTAGCCCAGGCTATTACACTAGTTATACCTTCACGCATAAATAGATGCACAAACAATAATGAGCTCGTCAGCATACTTCCAATTATTCAAGCAAACATGAATGACTAAATAGAGAAGGGGGGTACTAGTCAATTCAACTAGTAATTACAAGAAATCTGAAGTTCAAACTCTGTTCATCAAGTTAAATAGATTTGGGTTATTATTTTATAATATCTATAAAAGAAATATAAAAGAATTCCACAAAGGATATGTTTAGAATTAAAGTTCTATGAATTTTTATTCTCAATTACTATGCAGGAAAATATATTATTAATAGAAATATAAAAGAGTAATATAACGAGAAATCCAAAGATAGAAACATAACTAACAAACGATCTTTCCCAAATACTTTAATTATTATATTTTGGGATAGTTTCGGCTGACTACTCAATTTTAGGATGTATCTCATTATGATACAACAAGTATTCTGATACTACACTGTAGTCCAAAAAGATAACAAATATCTTAAAGAGCCACATATTCGTAACGTTCGTCTAAAAAAATTTAACGGCAAAAGTTGAATGACCATTATGCCCTTAATCTGTCATGTAGCACAAATTACAAAAAAAACCCTTAATATATTTTGTCATGTAGTTCGTTGAGATATTTGTCATCTTTATAGACTGTAGTATAGGGTTATGATAGTTATTGTATCACAATGAGATATCAAGAAAGTTTAGCAATTGTATGAAATTGTACCCCCAAAAAATTAAAAACTTGAAATAGATTAAAATTCATAATCCTAATTTTCTAATTTGATTCAAAATTTTAATTTTTAACCCTTTCATGATTCTAGCAATCCACCCACCAGCAGAAATTATTCTCTACACCGCGAACATCGCCAGTTACCAGTGATTTTGGTGCGGCGAAGAAGATTTAGTTAAAGGAGTAAAGGAAATGACATTGGTTAGCAGTAAATTCAACGATAATTTTGGAAATAGCATAAGGAGTTAAGTGATGGATGATTTAGGATTCAAGGGAAGGAGAAAAAAAGAGGAGAGAGAGAATGTCTTGTAAAGGAGAATGAAGAAAGAGAAAATAGTTGAATTTTTTTTCTATATACATGGAGAAGAAAAAATAGATGAGTGTTTATGAATTGAGGTAGTGGATAGACTTTAAGATAAACGCAAGTTTAAGTTTAATTAAAATAATAATTGTTGATACCAGATTTCTTCACCTGATATCAACTAGTGAATTATTTTATTGTGGGAGCAAAAAGCCTCTTTTTCTCTTTTTTCTTTTCCTTAAATATTTATCGATTTCTTGGGTTATCTGAAAAACTAGTTTGAATGGAATTCTCATTTGAAATAATCCTAGATTCAATGAAATTCTAGTTAGAGATCATTTAGTACCTTAGTTTGCCTCTAATTCAGATGATAAGACTTTCTATTATATTTGATCTTAATAAAAAATATTGATTAAAGTTTTATAAATTTGGATCTTTGCCTTTTATCGTTTAAGTCTTTGTTCTATAACATAGGTCCAAGTAGTTATCTTATTGGACTAATATACAAGTGAAATATGGGTCCAAGTAATTATTTTATTGGGCTAATATGTAGGTGAAAGTCAACCCAATATAGATGTTTAGAAAAACAGTCGAACAGTAAGTCCCCTAGTTTTAAAAGTAACGTAGTTATTTTTGAAACTAATGAGAGCTCGGAAACTCAATAACAATTTTTTTTTTTCTTATATGCTATGAGAACGGTTTCTGGCAGCTTAAAAGGATAATGTTTTATGGCCTTCGTTGGGCATTGAAACTGGCACTGCGGAGGTGCATTATGTTTGCTTTTGTGGAACATTAAAGCTTGCACTGCGGAGGTGCTTCGTGTTTGGCCCCCGCGGAGTAATCAAGGTAGCACTGCAAAGCTGCATTGTTTGGCCCTTAAGGGGCAATGAAGCATAGCATTGCAAAGGTACATTATCTTGTCCCCTGTGAGGTAATGAAGTTTGCACCGCGTAGGTGTATTGCATTTGGCCCATCTAGGGCATTGAAGCTGGCACCGCGTAGGTGCATTATCTTGGCCTATGTAGGGTAATTAAGCTACCACCGCGTAGGTGCATTGCATTTGGCCCTCGTAAAGCATTGAAGCTGGCACCGCGTAGGTGCATTGTATTTGGACTTCTTAGGACATTGAAGCTGGCACCGCGTAGGTGTACTATCTTGGCCCTCATAGGGTAATGAAGCTAGCACTGAATAGGTGCATTGTATTTGGTCCTTTTAGGACATTAAAGCTGGCACAGTGTAGGTGCATGATCTTGGCCCTCGTGGGGTAATGAAGCCGGCACCGCCTAGGTACATTGTATTTGGCCCTCTTAGGACATTGAAACTGGCACCACGTAGATGCATTATCTTAGCCTTTGTGGGACAATGAAACTGGCACCATGTTGGTGCATGATCTTGGCCCTCAAGGGGCAATGAAGCTAGCACCTCGTAGGTGTATGATCTTGGCCTTCGTGGGGAAATACAGCTGGCACCGTGTATGTGCATTGTCCGGCCCTTATAGGGCAATGAAGCCAGCACTGCGTAGGTGCATTATCTTGGCCCTCGTGGGGCAATTAAGCTGGCATAGCGTCGGTGCATTGTCTTGGCCCTCGTGGGGCAATGAAGCCGGCACCGCGTTGGTGCATGATCTTAGCCCTCGTGGGGCAATGAAGCTAGCACCACATAGGTCCATTGTCTTGACCCTCGTGGGGCAATGAAGCTGGCATCGCAAAGATGCATTGTCTTAGCCCTCGTGGGGCAACGAAGCTAGCACCGCCTAGGTACATTGTATTTGCCCCTCTTAGGACATTGAAGCTGGCACCGCGTAGATGCATTATCTTAGCCCTTGTGGGGCAAAGAAGCTGGCACCGCGTTGGTGCATGATCTTTGCCCTCAAGGGGCAATGAAGCTGGCACCGCGTTGGTGCATTATCTTGGCCATTGTGGACCAATGAAGCTGGCACCGCGTAGGTGCATTGTCTGGGCCCTCGTGGGGCAATAAAGCTGGTACCGCGTAGATGCATTTTTATTTGGCCCTCGTAGGCAATAAAGCTGGCACCGCATAGGTGCATTATCTTGGCCCTCGTAGTGCAATGAAATTGGCACCGCGTAGGTGCATGATCTGGACCCTCGTGGGGCAATGAAGCTGGCAAGCCGTAGGTGCATTTTCTTGGCCCTCGTAGGAAATAAAGCTGGCACCGCGTAAGTGCATTATCTTGGCCATCGTAGGGCAACGAAAATTGCACTGCATAGGTGCATGATCTGGACCATCATGGAGCAATGAAGCCGACACCCCGTAGGTCATTGTCTGGGCTCTCGTGAGGCAATGAAGCTGGCACCGCGTAGCTGCATCAAGCTGCATTGTCTTGGTCGTCGTAGGACAATAAAGCTTGCACCACATAAGTGCATTGTGTTAGCCCTCGTAGGGCAATGTCGCTGGCACCACGTATGTGCATTATATCTTGGCTCTCAAGAGGTAATGAAGCTGGCACCGGATAGGTGCATTTTCTTGGCCTTCGTGGGGTAATGAAGCTGGCACCTCGTAGATGCATTGTCTTGGCCCTCGTAGGGCAATGAAGTTGGTACCACGTAGATGCATTGTCTTGGCCCTCGTGGGGCAATAAAGCTGGCACCTCGTAGATGCATTATCCTGGCTCTCGTGGGGCAATGAAGCTGACACCACGTAGATGTATTGTCTTGACCCTCGTGCAGCAGTGAAGCTAGCACCACGTAGGTGCATTATCTTGGCCCTCGAGGGGCAATGAAGCTTGCACCGCGTAGGTGCATTGCCTTGGCCCTTGTGGGGCAATGAAGCTGGCACCTCGTAGATGCATTGTCTTTGCCCTCGTGGGGCAGTGAAGCTGGCACTGCGTAGGTGCATTGTCATGGCCCTCGTGGGGCAATGAAGCTGGCACCTCGTAGATGCATTATCTTGGCCCTCATGGGGCAATGAAGCTGGCACCACTTAGATGCATTGTGTTGTCCCTCGTGGGGCAGTAAAGCTGGCACCACGTAGATGCATTGTCTTGGCCCTCGTGGGGCAATGAAGCTGGCACCTCGTAGACGCTTTGTCTTGTCTCTCGTGGGGCAATGAAACTGGCACCTCGTAGATGCATTGTCTTAACCCTCGTGGGGCAGTGAGGCTGGCACCGCGTAGTTGCATTATCTTGGCCCTCGTGGGGCAATGAAGCTGGCACCGTGTAGGTGCCTTGTCTTGGCCCTCGTGCGGCAATGAAGCTGGCACCTCGTAGAGGCATTGTCTTTGCCCTCGTAGGTGCATTGTCTTGGCCCTCGTGGGGCAATGAAGATGGCACCGCGTTGGTGCATGATCTATGCCTTCCTAGGGCAATGAAGCTGGCAACGCGCAGGTTCATTGTCTTGCCCTCGTAGGGCAATGAAGCTGGCACCTCGTAGATGCATTGTCTTGGCCCTCGAGGGCCAATGAAGCTGACACCGCGTAGATGCACTGTCTTGACCTTCGTTGGGCAGTGAAGCTGGCACCTCGTAGATGCATTGCCTTGGCCCTCGTGGGGCAATAAAGTTGGCACCTCGTAGATGCATTGTCTTGGCCCTCGTGGGGCAATGAAGCTGACACCACGTAGATGCATTGTCTTGGCCCTCGTCGGCTAGTGAAGCTGGCACTGCGTATATACATTGTCTTGACCCTCATTGGGCAGTGAAGCAAGCACCACCTAAATGCATTTTGTTAGCCCTCGTGGGGCAATTAAGCTGGCACCACGTAGGTTCATTGTATTTGGTTCTCTTAGGACATTGTTGCTGGCACTGCGTAGGTGCAATATCTTGGCCCTCAAAGGATAATGAAGTTGACACCGCATAGGTGCATTCTCTTGGCCCTTGTGAGGCAATGAAGCTGGCACCTCGTAGATGCATTGTCTTAGCTCTCGTGTAGCAATGAAGTTGGCACCGCGTAGATGCATTGTCTTGACCATCGTGGGGCAGTAAAGCTGGCACCACCTAAGTGCATTGTGTTAGCCCTCGTGGGGCAATCAAGCTGGCACAACATAGGTGCATTGTAATTCGTTCTCTTAGGACATTGATTCTGGCACCGCGTAGGTGCAATATCTTGGCACTTAAAGGGTAATGAAGCTGGCACCTCGTAGATGCATTGTCTGTGCCCTCGTAGGTGCATTGTCTTGGCCCTCGTGGGCAATGAAGCTGGCACCTCGTAGATGCATTGTCTTGTCCCTCGTGGGGCAATGAAGATGGCACCGCGTAGGTGCATGATCTTGGCTCTCTTAGGGCATTGAAGCTGACAACGCGCAAGTGCATTGTCTTGGCCCTCCTGGGGCAATGAAGCCGGCACCGTGTAGGTGCATTATCTTAGCCCTCGTGGGGCAATGAAGTTGGCACCGCATAGGTACATTGTATTTAGGTCTCTCAGGACATTGACGCTGGCACCGCGTTAATGCAATATCTTCCCCTCAAGGGGTAATGAAGCTGGCACTACATATGTGCATTGTCTTGTCCCTCGTGGGGCAATTAAGCTGGCACTTCGTAGATGCATTGTCCTGGCCCTCATGGGGTAATGAAGCTGCCACCGTGTAGGTGCATGATCTTAGCCATCGTGGGGCAATGTCGCAGGCACCGCGTATGTGCATTATATTTGGTTCTCTTAGGACATTGATGCTGGCACCGCGTAGGTGCAATATCTTGGCCCTCAAGGGGTAATGAAGCTGGCACCGCATAGGTGCATTTTCTTGGCCTTCGTGGGGTAATGAAGCTGGCACCTCGTAGATGCATTGTCTTGGCCTTCGTAGGGCAATGAAGTTGGCACCTCGTAGATGCATTGTCTTGGCCCTCGTGGGGCAATGAAGCTGGCACCTTGTAGATGTATTGTCTTTGCCCTCGTGGGGCAATGAAGCTGGCACCGCGTAGGTGCATGATCTTCGCCCTCGTGGGGCAATAAAGGTGGCACCGCTTAGGTGCATTATCTTGGCCCTCGTGGGGCAATGAAGCTGGCATCGTGTAGATGCATTTTCTTAGCCCTCGTGGGGCAATGAAGCTGGCACCGCCTAGGTACATTGTATTTGGCCCTCTTAGGACATTGAAGCTGGCACCGCGCAGGTGCATTATCTTGGCCCTCGTGGGGCAATCAAGCTGGCACCGCGTTGGTGCAATGTCTTGGCCCTCGTAGGGTAATAAAGCTGGCACCGCGGTTGTGCATGATCTTGGCCTTCATGGGGCAATGAAGCTGGCACCGCGTAGGTGTACTGTCTTGGCCCTCGTGGGGCAAAGAGGCTGGCACCGCGTAGCTGCATTGTCTTGGCCCTCGTAGGGCAATGAAGCTGGCACCACCTAGATGCATTGTGTTAGCCCTCGTGGGCCAATAAAGCTGGCACCACGTAGGTGCATTGTATTTGGTTTTCTTAAGACGTTGATGCTGGCACCGCGTGGGTACAATATCTTGCCCCTCAAGGGGTAATGAAGTTGGCACCGCATAGGTGCATTGTCTTGGCCCTCGTAAGGCAATGAAACTTGCACCGCATAAATACATTATCTTGAGCCTCGTGGGGCAGTGAAGCTAGCACAGCATAGGTGCATTATCTTAGCCCTCGCGGGGCAATGAAGTTGGCATCGCTTTGGTACATGATCTGGACCCTCTTGGGGTAATGAAATTGGCACCGCATAGGTGTATTGTCTGGGCCTTCGTGAGGCAATGAAGCTGGCACCGCGTGGGTGCATGATCTTGGCCCTCTAGGGGCAATGAAGCTGGTACACCGTAGGTGCATGATCTTGGCCCACGTAGGGCAGTGAATCTGGCACCGCATACGTGCATTATCTTGACCCTTGTGGGGCAATGAAGCTAGCACCTCGTAGATACATGATCTTGGCCCTCGTTGGGCAATAAAGCTGGCAGCACGTAGGTGCATTGTATTTGGTGCTCTTAAGACATTGATGCTGGCACCGCGGAGGTGCATTGTCTTGGCCCTCGTGGGGCAATGAAGTTGGCACCACTTAGCTGGATTGTCTTGACCCTCGTAGGGCAATGAAACTGGCACCACCTAAGTGCATTATGTTAGCCCTCATAGGGCAATGAATCAGGCACCACGTAGGTGCATTGTATTTGGTCCTCTTAGGACATTAAAGCTAGCACCACGTAGGTGCACTATCTTGGCCCTCGTAGGGTAATGAAGCTGGCACCGCGTAGATGCATTGTATTTTGTTCTCTTAGGACATTGATGCTGGCACCGCGTAGGTGCATTATCTTGGCTCTCGTAGGGTAATGAAGCTGGCACCGCATAGGTGCGTTGTCTTGGCCCTCGTGGGGCAATGAAGCTGGCACCTTGTAGATGCATTGTCTTGGTCTTCATTGGGCAATGAAGCTGGAAGCTCATAGGTGCATTGTATTTGTCCCTCTTAGAATATTGAAGCTGGCACCGCGTAGGAGCATTATCTTGGCCCTCGTATGGCAGTGAAGCTGGCACCGCGTATGTGCATTATCTTGGCCCTCGTGGGACAATGAAACTGGCACCGCATAGGTGCATGATCTGGCCCCTCTTAGGGCAATGAAGCTGGCACCCCGTAGGTGCATTGTCTGGGCCCTCGTGAGGCAATGAAGCTGGCACCGCATAAGTGCATGATCTTGGCCCTCAAGGAGCAATGAAGCTGGCACTGCGTAAGTGCATTGTCTTAGCCCTCGTGGGGCAATGAAGCTTGCACCGCCTAGGTGCATTGTATTTGGCCCTCTTAGGACATTGAAACTAGCACCACGTAGGTGCATTATCTTGGCCCTCGTAGGGCAGTGAAGCTGGCACGGCGTAGATGCATTGTCTTGGCCCTCGTGGGGCAATAAAGCTAGCACCGCGTAGATGCGTTGTCTTAGCCCTCGTGGGGCAATGAAGCTGGCACCGTCTAGGTACGTTGTATTTGGCGCTCTTAGGACATTGAAACTGGCACCACGTAGGTGCATTATCTTAGCCCTTGTAGGGCAATGAAGCTGGCACGGTGTATATGCATTGTCTTGGCCCTCGTGGGGCAATGAAGCTAGCACCGTGTAGATGCATTGTCTTAGCCCTTGTGGGGCAATGAAGCTGGCACCACGTAGGTGCATTGTATTTGGCCCTCTTAGGACATTGAAGCTGGCTCCCCGTAGATGCATTATCTTGGCCCTCGTGGGGCAATGAAGCTGGCACCGCGTAGGTGTATGATTTTGGCCTCGTGGGGCATTGAAGCTAACACCGCGTAGGTGCATTATCTTGGCCCTCATGAGGCAATGAAGTTGGCACCTCGTAGATACATGATCTTGGCCCTCATTGGGCAATGAAGCTAGCACCTCATAGGTGCATGATCTTGATCCTCGTGGGGCAATGAAGTTGGCATCACGTAGGTGCATTGTTAACATTTTTAGTCTTCTTCTCTTAAAAATGGTGGGCAAATAAAGGATTATACAATATTATCATAATTTGATTAAACATAAAGAAATAAATGATGTCATATACATAAATTAAATATGTCCGAAATTCTTGATATAACGAAAAAGGTTTGAGGAGAGTATCATCAAATGATAATTAAAACTTATTTTGTGAGTATAATATTATATTTTACTAGCTTACTCAAAACATAGATTTTTTTTTATTTTAAATAAAGGAGATCAATTTCAACTTAGCATACACAATTATTTTAAATAATATTTATTCTTCTTACTATTTAAGAAAAAATAATTAACTACAATATTTCTTCTTTTTATTGTTATTATTTCTTTATTTCTCCTAATAATTAATGATTTTTTGTTAAATTATAAAAATAATTATATAATTATAAACAGAGAACAAAAATTTATGAAAATAATTCAAAATCATATTATAATGAATTGAGAATGCTAATATCTTTAATTCAACACACAAGTATAGTATGCATAAAATAAGTTTATAAATAAATTATAAATTTTTGGGCCATATACAGATAATTGAAAATGATTAATCATACAAGAATTATTTTAATAGTCATTAGGATCAAATATTGAAGATTCAGACAATTTTTCCTTAAAACATAAGTATTTAAAGTCAAAAACATAAATAATCAATAGATAAAAGTACATGAAATGAAATTTTAAATTCAAATGATATTTGTCACTAAACCCGAATGATATTTTTGGTTAGCTGGGTCATATTCATACGGAGCTCAATTGATGTCGTTTTCCCAACTGATATTTAATTTGGATTTTGTATTTTTGCAATCTTTTTTTTTTTTAGCTTAAGGATTTTTTTTATTTTTATTTTTTTATATTATTTTTTTATTTAAACTGAGTCAAATTGTTACTGCAACTAAATTACATGTCTCACATGATAATTTCTCGCTAATAATATCCTATAAGTCTAGTTCTATAGAATTCAAAACAATGAGTCTCAATAAATCTTAAGCAATAACTAAAATGTTTAGCATAAAGCTTTAAACAATATCTTATAGGCAATCTTTGTAACACAGACAAGCAACTAAATGTGGTTACAATTAATTAATATTCCTTTCTAGCCATCAAACCAGCTAACTTAAGATTTCAGTATGATATGTAGTCAATTCTATAAGGTGTATATATGCCTGTCTATACGTATATAAAAGCAGTTGCATTGAATATCAACCTACGTATATAATCATCTTATGTTGTTAATTATATTTTAGCTTTGAATTGTAAAGATCAAGTCAATGCCTTTATAACTATAACATGTAGCATACGTGTATACAATTAATTCTGATGAAGTTTACATTATTTGCCATAATATATATACACAGTGCTAAGTAATAAATTGATTAATAAATATTAAACAAAACAGGGTTATAATTTTGTAAGATGCATGCTTGCAACGAGTTCTATATTTCAAATCTATAACCTGCATTCTTGTATTAATCATGATTCCAATCACACCATTGAAATTCACTAATAATCAACGAACTTATCAAATGCTATTCACTTGTAAAAGTTATTTCACCGAGCAATATACAAATTGGGACCAAGCTTATTAGATAATTAGTCAAGTTCTTAAAATTGTAAACTTCAAAAGCCATAAAACAACAATTATAAAGTAACTATATGTGCATTTGATATAACTAGAAATAAATTGATACCTTAACATATTGGACGGAAGTTTAGATACGGCAGTTATACTACATTCTAGATATCTATGCACACTTATACATCAAATTAACTATGATTATCTATTTATACTAATTAATTATTCTACGATCCGATAAATCAGTATACATAACTATCAATATCAAATCTTGAACCACGAACACAATTAATACAAATAAAAATAAATCCATATATGCATTTGATATAACTAAAAATAAATTCATACCTTATACTTTATCATGAAATTTTGTTAACGTCAAAACTCTTCTTAAACAATAACAAACTGGCTTCTTGTCTTTTTCCCACAGACAGCACCAACTATTGATACCAGATTTCGTCACCTGATATCAACTAGTGAATTGTTTTATTGTGGGAGCAAAAAGCCTCTTTTTCTCTTTTTTCTTTTCCTTAAATATTTATCGATTTCTTAGGTTATCTGAAAAATTAGTTCGAATGGGATTCTCATTTGAAATAATCCTAGATTCAGTGAAATTCTAGTTAGAGATCATTTAGTACTTTAGCTTGCCTCTAATTCAGATGATAAGACTTTCTATTATATTTGATCTTAATAAAACATATTAATTAAAGTTCTAATTCAAATGATAAGACTTTCTATTATATTTGATCTTAATAAAAAATATTAATTAAAGTTTTATAAATTTAAATCTTTGCCTTTTATCTTTTAAGTCTTTGTTCTTTAATATGAGTCCAAGTAGTTATCTTATTGGACTAATATACAAGTGAAATATGGGTCTAAGTAATTATCTTATTGGGCTAATATACAGGTGAAAGTCGACCCAATATAGATGTTTAGAGAAACGGTCCAACAATAATATGCGGGGGTGGAATGCTGATTTTTAATAAAAAGTATGTATATCAAATATATGTTAATAATTTTAAATAGAATTTTGATTTTGTGGTATAGTGTTGAACTACTTTTTAAGCCCTCACAAAATCTGCAAGAATTTGTCCAATAATCTTATCCTATCCCAAACATGCATTATTGGATTAAAAACTTATCTTTGCATTGATTATTTAATAAAGCTTTGCATTAGATAAATTTAGTTTTAATATAGATGAATATCATTACTATAAAATAGACTGAATATAGAGACCAATTAATGTTGCCATGAGGGATACTTATTCTATGTGACTTAGAAGATAGAATATGATTTTTATAAAATATCAATTAACGGCTTTCATTACTAATATTGACTTTTTATTTTATTCTTAAGATTATAATAAAAAAGTTAGATATTATTAAAAAAACGCGAATAAAAACCACCTTACATTTTAAAAATTGAAAAGTCCTGCATCAAAAAACCTTTCTTACAATTCTTCGATGATAAGGTCCCCACTGCCTTCCATTCTCACTGCGTAATATTCTATACAGATGACAAAGATTGGAAAAATGATGTGGAAAATTTTACGGATGTATGTGGACAATATATATGAATATTCTTGGAAAATAGAATGTAGAAAATTAGCTAATAAAGACAAAGCTAGACTAAGATAAGAGAGCTGTGGGCATCTATATATATGTGGCTTTAAAGAACTCAATGAATCAACATATCAACGAAGTGCAGAGCCACACAGACTTTCTTACAGCAGTTATATATCCCAAAGAAAAGAGAGAGCTGGGAAACGAGAATGAATACTCTGCTGGGGTTCCAGATCATTTCGTTGCTATGCCTCATCAATTCTTCAGCGGCTGTGCATAAGTATCCAGATACGTACTGTGGAAATGTCAGAATTAGATATCCCTTTGCAACAGAAAACGGTCGCTACTTTAACGATTGGTTTGAAGTAACTTGCAACTCTCAAAAACCTTTCTTAAAGAAGATCAACCTGGAACTACTGCACATTTATAGATCATTAGTTGAGGTCAATGTTCCTGTAATTTCTTCAGGTTGCGGTAGGAATAGCACCGGGGTATCAGTTAACCTATCGGGCAGCCCTTTTTACTTTTCAGATTCAGAGAATAGATTCACTGTCATAGGTTGTAGCAACTATGCAACTATGATCAACCAGAATAATTCTGTTATTCGTGGATGTCTATCTGTTTGTAATGGTGATGAGGAAGCTGGAAAAGAAGATTGCTATGGCATCAACTGTTGCCAAACCACCATTCCTTCAAATCTGCAATATTTCAAAGTAAACATATCAAGTTTCCCTAACTCTGACAACGGCAATAACCAAGAATGCAGGTCTGCCTTCATGCTTAAGCAATATTGGTCTATGTCAATTCTCTCAGAATATTCGTCCAAGTCAGTGTACCCAAAAAACTACAAAGACTCAGTATATACTCCTGCAATTCTGGGCTGGGGAAAATATATTGGATCGTGTCTTGAAAGAATGGATGGTTCGAATACCATTTGTAATGAAAATGGGAAGTACTGTCAGTTGCAGTTAAGTCCAAACCTTGTATGTGACTGCTATCGCATGGACCGAGGATATTGCAGAGGTACCCCTCTTTCTCTGTTAAGTCCAAACCTTTTATGTACTGTCAGTTGCAAACTGCTGTATTTTATTTTTATTATTATTATTTTCCATGCACAGGTGCCATGTATTGTATGAATAACAATTGTTCCCAATGTCCTGCTGGCTATCATAATTCTACTTATGGGGACTGCACTGCCAACAAAACACTCAATTCTCTCGTAAAAGTTCAAATTATTGCAGGTACAAATATCTCTTCACTACCTCAGCTACAATTTTATATCTACAATTTTATATATAAATATATTACCATAGAAAAAGTAATTTACCCCTGCCTAGGTAAGAAACCCCTGATTTTTTAAAAAATACGAAAATTATTCTTATTTAAATTAACTATTTTAACCCTTATTTATTAAAAAACATAAAAAATAAATATACTGTTTTTATTTTTATTTTGTAATAATTAAATATTTAAATTTAAAAATTATAATAAAATTTTAACTCTTAATTTTTTTATTCAAATTTGCTATAAATATTTTTTACAATATTAATTAAAGTTGTTTTCAGCTGTGCCCTCACTTTTATTGAGATATAAATTAATTTTTGTGCAAATTATGACTCATTTTTCAAATAAAGATAAGATGACTATTTTGTTTTTATTTTAATTAAAAATAAAAAAATAACATTGTAGTCTCTAAAGTTTAATAAAATAATAAATTATGACATACTTTATCTAATTTTAATATTTTAATCTCTATCATGAATTTTGTCTTCCATCATTCACCACTTTTTATCCATCTTTTTTTAAACACCAATTTAGTCTAAATTATATTGAAAGATTTACTAAGAAAAATTACAATAATCTATTTAAGCAAATTCATACAATCTTTGTTATTATTTATTTTTAAAAATCATGAATGAAAGTCACGTATCATGGGTTTAGTTTGTGCTTCCAGCAATTTAGGGTTTTCTACTAGAATAAAATTAGGACTTTATAGTGTTACACGAAAAAAGTCAAGTATACCCTAAAAAATTTTAACGAATTGTGACAAATATAACAACACGACAAGGACTATAATATTAAAATTGGTCTAAATGTATCTTAATTTGTTATTTTACTAAAATTTAAAAACTAAAATATCATTATTTCTTTTATTTTTAAATAGAAAAAAAGTATAATATTTATTTTATCACTATTTGGGGTTAAGGACAACTTTTCACAAAAATTGATATATATCTGATATATGTCAATAAATATGTGGGCACAATCTAAAATAACCTTATTAATTATATATAACTTTTTGAAATAGTTTATTTTAAAACTTGTGTATCAATATTGTCAAATTTGTTGTCAATTTTTTAGAATATTAATTGTAATCAAAGTTTACTATTGGGGGATGCAGGTTCCATTGGTGGTTCACTTGGAGTACTGTTGCTACTGATCGGAGGTTGGTGGTTATACAAGTTTTTTAAAAAAAGAAAGAAAATCAAGTTGCAACAAAAATTCTTCAAAAGAAATGGTGGTTTATTATTGCAACAAGAGTTATCTTCCAATAAAGGAAATGTGGATAGGACAAAATTGTTTTCTTCAAAGGAATTGGAAAAGGCTACCGACAATTTCAACACTAATAGAATCCTTGGTCAAGGAGGGCAAGGCACTGTGTACAAAGGAATGTTGGCAGATGGAAAAATTGTGGCTGTTAAAAAATCAAAAGTAGTTGATGAGAGTAAAGTTGAGGAATTCATCAATGAGGTGGTAATTCTATCTCAAATTAATCATAGAAATGTGGTTAAGTTATTAGGATGTTGTTTGGAGACAGAAGTTCCTCTTCTTGTCTACGAATTCATTGCCAATGGAACTCTCTTTCAGTATATACATGATCAAACTGAGGAGTTTCCAATCACATGGGAAATGCGTTTATGCATTGCTGTTGAAATTTCAAGTGCTTTATGGTATTTACATTCAGCAGCTTCAATCCCTATTTTTCATCGAGACATCAAGTCTGCAAACATACTTTTAGATGATAAGTATCGTGCAAAAGTTTCGGATTTTGGGACTTCAAGATCTATGACGATTGATCAAACACATTTAACTACTCAAGTTCAAGGGACTTTTGGATATTTAGATCCAGAGTACTTCCGATCAAGTCAATTTACAGAAAAAAGCGATGTTTATAGTTTTGGAGTAGTTCTTGTTGAACTTTTAACAGGACAAAAACCAATTCGTTCAACTATTTGTGAAGAAGATAGAAGTCTAGCAGCATATTTTCTATGTGCAATGAAAGAGATTCGTCTATTTGAGGTGCTTGATTCTCGAGTTCTAAACGAAGGAGGTAAAAAAGAGATTATAATGGTTGCTAGACTTGCACAGAGATGCTTGAATCTTAATGGGAAGAAGAGACCTACAATGAAAGAAGTAGCAACTGAATTAATCAGGATCAGAGGAGATTCCATTGGGCCACCAAATTTTGAAGAGATCGTTGACTGCCAAGATGGTGACATGATAGGATATAATTTGGAAGCTGGTTCTTCTTCCACTAGAATCGGGTCATTTTTTAATACTAGTACTACTTTTTCTATTGATGCAGACCCTTTGATTTCAAGCAATTGGTGATGAGAGTGAAATATTGCCTTTTACATGTATGGATTTGGGTGATATTTTTTTATTTTCCTTTATTTTAGTTACAGTACTTTAGTATTATGTATTAAGATCTTTGTTCCGTGTTACTTTATTATAAAATTTGTGTTTTATAAAAAATTATTAGTATAAAAGTTTGATGACAAATATTAAGAAAATTAGTATTATCCGAAATCTGATTTCATTAAATTTTAAATGCAGTTGAGAAAAATTAAGTGCCCTACGTCTAAGCAATTGCAAATTCCAGCTAGCATTAAATATGTTATTAGGGAAGTCTATAAATTCTAGCTTAAGAAATACAATTATGAATGGTATATTGCTTGAACTTAAGAATTGATTATTATATCTTAATTATTTACTATGACCAAAAGTCCTTTTTTATATTTAATTTATTGAATTAATATATTCTAAGTGATTGTAATTGCATTTCGTTTGTATCAATGTCAATGTATAGTTAATGTATAAACAACTCTGAAAACCACTTGTCAAGTTTAGTACCCCAAAAAGGAGAAAATGCACAGTATCCATTTTATTTTGTTAAGATTCTTATTTCGATTATTTTCTTTAGATAGGATTAAGTTATTATTTCATTGTGAAATACCTTATTAATGGAAAACTTTTGCTCTTTTAAGACAAAGATAAGTATTAATATAAATAGGCCTTATTATTTATTAAATAATATTTTATTCAATTAATTCTTTGTGGTTTATTTACTTTTTCTTTCATGAGTCATTTGTCTCTTTTTGAGATTTTTCGTTCTTAAATATTCAAGATGCACGTTAGAATGAAATCTAGTATTTTCGCACTGCGTTAAACAAAATTTTTTCCAATAAATCTAGTCTTCATATAATTAATAGATATCAACTAACATTGTCGTGCATGCAATGACAGAAAATGATTACTATAAAATATAATAAAAACTCCTTATAATTCTTGGAAAAGTCTCGGTCATCGCTGCCTTTTTCTTCTTTTCTTTCTGCTCTAATAGTGACAATTGGTGTTGTCGTGTAACAAAATTCTACAAAATTTAATATAGTAGGGCTGTATTGATGTATCTATCTTAGGAATAGTATATGAATTATTGTAATAAATTGCGAAAATTTAGTTAGAAATTTAATTTAGGTATTTACTAATAAAATTAAAATTTTAGTTAATTAATTTTGCCATTCTTCTTATGTTCCATCAGTCTCCTCTTTTTTTCTTCTTAATTTTCGCTTGTAAGTTACTTTTTTTTTATTTAATTAAGAATTTCTTTAATCATAAAATAATATATGATTTGTGATACAAAGTTTAATATTGCATTTAAGTCAGCATTTTCTATCATCAATTCTTGATTATTTTTGCCTCATAAGCATGCATGCACCTGACTACAGTCTTTTTATAAAAATCATTGTCGTTCTTCTTCCCTATTCCATGCCTCACGTTGTATATGCCTCCCTTCTTTCTCTGTTTACATATTTACACAAACCACTAAAATCATGAAAATTAAAAAAGAAATTAAAATTATAATCAATATTATTTAAACTACTTATATGACAAAATATATAAACTATTTTTATTAATCAATATTAATTATCTATTTATATATAGATTGCTGAAAATAATGCACATGTTAATATAATTTATTAAAAATTATTTATTTTTTAATCTATTATTGTGTTAATATTATTAAAATTATTATAAAATTTAATATATTATTTAAAAAATTATATATATTAAAATATTAATTTTCAACTTTATATTTTTATAAAACCAAACAATTTAATACTTATTAAAGAGAACATATTTGGTTTAAGGTTATTGGTTTTAAAATATTATACTTCTTTTATATTTCCTACATGAATCAACGTTGCTCTCACTGCAACTAGAAGAAATTACAAGAGTATTAAAGATTTTGTCGACTTGATAGCTACTTCAAACTACTCACTAAAGTAGCAATATTTTCCTCCACATATCCTTGCACGACCCACTTATATCTTAATTAGTCTTTGTCTTTAGCGAAATTTCCATAGACTTTAATTTATTCCAATAATTCGTATAATATTCTCTAGATATATACATCAATACTACCCTACCATATTAAATTTTGTAGAATTTTATTACACAAAAATACAAATTGTCATTGTTAGTATACAAAGAAAAGAAGAATTATAAGAAATGGATTTTGATATTGGAAAACTAATCCATATTCATCTTTTAAGTCATATAGAAAAGCTTCATGCACAACAACATTAATTAATTGCATGAAAACTATACTTTATTAGAAAATATTTAGCTGATGCCTTCTCAAGTTAATTTTTTTTAAATATAATCTAACATTCAAGTTAAAATGTGTATTAAAATAAAAATTAGGATGTACATATAATAAAAGAATATGAAAATTATAACTGAAAGATAAAAATTGTACAATACAATTTAATGGACATGGTATACTTTATCATTGTTTTTATTTATTTTGAATTATAATTTTAATTGGCAAATATTATTAGCATTATACACTTCTCTCTATTTGTGATGTATTAATTTTAAGTCTTTAAAGGTGTTCATAATAGAGATGTGAATTAGGCCGGAGTTGTTCGAATTTCTTCAACCCAATCGAGCTTTCATGTTGGGCCAGCCAAAACAAGCATAGTAATCGAACTGTGCCCAAAGTAAAAATTATGTGCCCAGCACAACACATTGTGACGATATTTCTTGCTTAATTGAGATAAAATATTAACTTGTAATTTGCTTTAAACTATTTATAAAATAAAAAATTGAAAAAAAAATTTGAAGACAAAAATATCTAAGCGATACAAAGTCACGTAACACGCAAGTATACGAAGTCCTACAAGTAGTAAAATGGTAAAAAGGAGTTGTCATACCCGTGAGGATTGAATTTTCAAAGAAGTACTATAACTACGACAACTTAATTTTATCTAGGTAACCTAGTTTCATGTTTCATGAAACAAAATTTAAATATAAAAATATAATCAAAATAGTAAACTAAATTAAATAAAATAGAAATCTATATAATAATAGTTCTAGGGTCTTGAGTTCACTTACTTAACCCCCATGTTCTTCCTAATTAACAATTGTTAATGCATTTGATTCAATTCACTAATCACGAGTTATAGAACTACCTCATTCCCTCTCCCAAATGTCGAACAAAGTCCTACGTATAATTAAGCTGATATCCCTATCTGCCTCGGTTAAACTATATGTTCATTATGCTTTACCCGTAACTAACTACCAAGGACTTGATCATTTCTCGATCTCACAATATCCTAAGTGTCAATTTAATTATCTAAGTGTTTATCTCCTCCCCCTCTCACAACTACCTAAATTGTGTTACCTTAAACCGATAAACAACTAAATATTTGCCGGGCATCAAATCATTTATCAACCATCATCTTATTTATCATATAACAAATTAGAGGCATTAAACACAAGGAAAACAAATGAATTCAGTTGTACTAACAATAACAAAATACTAAATATTCAAGATATGGTTCAAATAAACTACATGAAGTTCTTAGAACATGAAATTTAGCCTAATATACAAGAATTCATAACACAAAGCAACAAGAAATTTATAAATGCAAACATTGAATGAAAACAATAACACTATATAAATTCTAAGACAACATAAAGAGAGGAAGAGATAAAACTAGAAAAATTGATGCTTTAAATCCGTAAATCATCAAGTATTGTCTCGTATTTCTTCAATAAGTGATGATTTTCCACTTCTCTCTCTGGAAATCACCTCCTCTTTGTGTGGTTATCTCTCTCTCTCTCACATTTTTCTCACTCTAAAACTCGCATTCTATTCTTGAGTAAGTTGTGGCTCAACCTCATTAACATAAAAACCTAGTAAAGACCTAAATCAGACCACCTAAACATAATCTCCCGCACAAAATTCATCCAAAAAACGTCACTCTCAAGTCTAGATGTCGTGGGGGCACTGAAATAGTTGTGGGAGCACTAGCATACTGTTTACATAGGTACAAATAATATATCATAGAAAAGTTCTAAATGTCTAGTTTCTAATGCCTTAAACAGATTGTGATTCTATGTTAGTAGACGAAGTTATCACATTTTAGTACATCATATTCTGAATGTTAATTTCTACTTTTGTCACAGATTAATGGAGAGGTTCACAAATGTGCGCTTGTTCTCCATTTTATACTTTTTTGTAGAAAAATACTATGAAATAAAAAATAAAACACTTAAAAGAAAATTAAACATGCAAAAATGGACAAAATAATAATAAGTGTTCTACTTAATAATAGATAAATTAAGCATAATTATGTAAGAAAATAAAGATATCATTCTTTTTAAGGTATCATCATAATATGCTATCAATTTTAAGATAACACAATGATGTATTATTTTTTAAGGCAAGAATTTTAAAATTTTCTACCTTATTTTGTTTAAAATATTTTTTTTTCTTTCTTTTTTTTAGTTCCATAATATTTTTTTTAAAGTCTGAATCTAATATAAAGGTCCCTTAAAACTAACTAGTATTAGGAAATAGGATAAGAAAACCTTGTTAAAAGCCTTCAGAGTATGATGAGTGATCTTCCACATCCTACACCGTCAGATTCAGAATCAAGCGATCTATCTTTTGGAAGCTCTTCAGAGTTGTCGATAGTGAGCTAAGTTACTTGATTTTAAAGGTGCTATAGTAACGTCAATGACGAATCCACTTCAAAAACAAGATTTTCTGGCAAGTGAACTCTCAACTTTCACACCATCAGATTCAGAATTACGCAATCTATCTTTCGAAAGCTTTTCGAAATTGTTAATAGCAAGCTATAATGACATTGAAGATTAGAGACAAATGATTCTTCTAAAATTTTTTTCTATAAATTTTGCGGTTGTTTAATTTGAATAAGTAATAAAATGGAGGCCAATTTGGCACAATCTGTTCGACCAACTAAAGATTCTAAACATCAAGTCAAAAAGCCTACTTTTACATCTCGATTTACAGTTCCTAAGAATATGGTTCAATTTTCGGATCAGTTACCTCTTTTTATCCAACATGGCGAGACCACTATCATATGTATTGATCTAAAACTTTATGCGCTTGTAGTACATTCTTGCGGAATTAATTAGGGATGGGCGGAAAAAATTGAGACTCAAAAAATCGAACGTGATCGAAAAAAATCTGAAATTGAACTAAAATAGTATTAAATAGTAAAATAACATTGTTTTATAAGCATTGAACAACGTCATTTTTAGAAAATTAAAGAAAAAAAGAAAAACCAAAACTCGATTATAAAAATTGAATCGGACTAACAGGTTCTTATGTATTCGGTCCAGTTCCAATTCGATTCTTTTTTAGGTTTGGTTTGGTCATGTTCTAAATAAATTTAGGCCCCAAATTTTGCAATCTAGTCCAGTTTCAATGAAGTTTGGATTGAATTGGACTGTGCCCACCCCTAGAACTAATGTCATTAGGAATATTGTACTTTTACAGGATTCAAAACCAATGAAAATCGAGAAAATCTGCTCCCATATATTTGCAAAATATTTAACAACCAACATCTTCATGGTTGTTAACTCCTCTAACTCAGAGGATTTTTTTACATACATTTTGACGATGAGAATGATAGGCAGAGGACTTGGAATGGTAGCACTTGTTCTTTACCTTGAGGCTTGTTCATAATTTTTCAATGGAAGCCCAATGTTCAATCCTTTATTATGCATAATTCTACGGGTACACTGTACTTTATTAGAAGATATGAATGTTTCATTCATAAATTAACTTATTTAGTTAATTGTATTATAATTTAATAGTTAATTTATCAACATGATTATTTACTCATCGATATTTGATGTAATATTAAGATCAATTGATGTGAGTGTATTAATGTTCATTATTCACATAATATCTGAAGATCGCTTAAAGTGAATTGTTTATTGTTATTTGAGTATAAACAAAATTGGGATGATTTACATTTATACTAGAGATCAAAAGATAACACCATCTATCTCTTTTAAATATTTAAAATTTTAAATTTATACACCATATATCACCTTAATTAATTAATGTGGTATATATGTATGTATATCTTGTCAATCAATTTATCAAAATTTTAATTAATTATTCTAATAGAAGTAATTAATAAGATAAATAATTTGTGTATTATAGTATCTAATAAGAAGAACTTTAATACACAAATAATTGTTGCTTACTTACATGAATTATTTTTTAGAATACTTATAATTCAAAATACTGATGTATAAATAATTTTATTATATTTTGTAGTATCTATTGAATTGTTGTTGCTCTTCATTCGCTTGCTTAATCTGTTCCTATATTCAATTGATTGAATTACTCTTCACAGAGTGCTAAACAAGTCCAGTTTAGATGCTCTGGATCTTGATTGAACACTCTTCTTAACAAAGAAACTAGCTTCTCTTACTCATGATATACAACAATAATGAAAAAATGTCTTTCCATAATTTGTGGATGAATTAATGTCAGATGATAAATCATAATATAATTAATTTTAATTTATTGTGAATTCCAGCTTATATATCGTCAACATGAACGAACCATTTTAGATTAACTGGATTTCCTCACAGTCTCGTTATCAAGAGTACTGACTTAATAATCTAGGAACAGTTTCTTGATGGAAGTTAAGTTAGATATTTGTCATATGTATATATATATATATATATTAGGAAAAGCCTCGTACATTTTCTCTTTGCTTGTTTAATCACTACATATTCCTGTCGGCAATGTTTTTCTTTATCAGATTTTCTATTTGCTGTCTCAAGTCAATTAATGTAGTGTGTGATAACATATATATATTGCTCATGATCTTAATGGAAAGCAAGCGCATATCATTTTCTTATTAATTTCTCCTCTCAAGTCTCATCGGTCAGTGGTTCTATTACCATTTCTCCATTTTTTATATATGTCTTGTCAGACCTGGGTAGGGTAAACACTTCGTCAGATCAGGCGTAAGCTTTTTGCAATTCACAATCCGCGCAACTGATATTGACTTCCTATTTAATTTCTCTTGGTCGCACAGATTGGATGACGCCTATAGGCATATTAAACAAAAATTTAGTTAAGGGACTTAACTAATATTAATCAAAATAATTTGAAATTAAGTGATAATTTTCAATAAAGTTAGGGACCTTTTTATTTAATATATAAAACATACCAACTAAAGTGGCATTTTTTAAAACCATTAGAACCAAAATGAAAATAATCTATAATAAATGTCCTTTATGGTATTAGTTAGAAGAGTAAAGGAAATGATATTAGTTAGCAGTAAGTTCAATGATAAGGAGTTAAGTGGTGGATGATTTTGAATTCAAGGGAAGGAGAAAAAGAGAGGAAGGAGAGAATGTTTTGTAAAGGAAAATGAAGAAAGAGAAAATAGTTGGATTTTTTTTTTATATACACGAAGAATAAAAAATAGATGAGAGTGTTTGAACTGAGGTATTAGATAGACTTTAAGATAAATTCAAGTCTAAGTTAAATTAGAATAATAATATTTTTGCCCTAAATTTTTTAATTTGTCTTTAAATTTTTAAAAAAAGTAAAAAAAATATTTTTTTTAGTTTTATCAAAAAGATAATTTTACTCTCTCATTATTAAATTTTTTTAGATAGACATTATGAATCTGTAGCTTGTTGAGATATTTTATCATCTTTATAAACTGTCGTACAATATGCGAATACTTGTTATATCATAATAAGATATAATTTAAAGTTAAGTAGCTAGATGAAATTATTATTTTTTTGTTTATCAAAAAAACGATTTTACTCTCTTATTATTAAATTTTTGTAGACAGATGTTACGGATTTGTAACTTGTTGAAATATTTGTTATCTTTTTCAACTGCAATATAGCGTTAAAATATTTGTTGTACATAATGAGATACAATTCAAAGTTGAGTAGTCAGTCAAAATTACCCCTTATATTTTATCTACTATACTTATAGAATCATCAATAGAATGAATTAAATCTAACGAATTAGGATATGCTCTTGATACTTAAAACTAGAATAGAGATTAATTAACTTAAAAAGCAAAATGACAAATAATTGTTATGATTTCTTCTAGAGCATGTTAAGAAGGAAGAAAAACTCAGGATCTTTATTAAATGTCATGCGGAATCTCATATAAGCATCAATTAAATCCAGCTGCTTCTTCACCGGGTGAATGCACACCACCCAGTCACCATTACCAATGGGACTCGGCGTCGGCATGACGTAGCCAGCGCTACCTCCCCAAGGGAAATGGCAGAATCGGATCACCGGCTTGTCCCATCCGAAATCCATCCTGGAAGTCTCGAGCCCCTTCCTTGATGACACTATAAATGCTAGACCATCATTGCTTCAATTACTGTATATCTTAGCAAAAGCAGGCTCAGGCAACCCAATCAATTAGCCCGACGAAATGATCTCATTAACCACAATTTCCAGGAATTCATGAACTTTCTCTGCAACCCAGGATTAGGTTTTTTCAACGAGCTGATTTATTCTCTTTCCTCCGAAAGGAATTGATACTACACTTCCGAAATATTCATGCATCATCTGCTTTGATTTTTCATTATCTCCTTGGCTTAACCTAGGTCTTCCGTCAACAGCAATATCCATTTCAGAAACTTTTTCATTATTTGGACCATAACATTTTGCTACCCGTTTTCCATAAAATATGCAGTGAATGATTCAAATTTTGTCCTCTTGGATCTGTTTGGGCTGGCGAGTGAATTGATTTAGCTGATTTTGTCATCTGTGAGAACATTACTTTAAAATTGTAGAATTATAAGATTATCTTGAAATAATTTATCGTGAAATTTAATATATAGTTAATGTATAGGTTTTGTTTAATGTGGTTAGAAATAAATGAATCGTATAAGGATACGTTGGGAACTGAAAATTATAGAACGAGTCAGACGTTTTTCCCCATCAAGATGAAAGTCAAGAGCTTTAAATTTGACGAAAATAAACAAAAAAAAAAACCCTTAATTTTTATAAATGCTTGACGATAAGGCATTCAAACTTCAACTTAACACCAAACAGCAAGCCTTCACTTTATCTACATTGACTGTTACCCTTTAAAATATTTTTATACACTCCAATACTCCATGTGCATTAATCAATTCTATCTTAACATTTTATTTTACCTACTTCAACTATATTTATTGTATTTAATTTTTTTCATTTTTTTAAAAATGATCTTTTAATAACGCAGGGAAAAAGCAAAAAATATGTGGGAGTCTATTGATTTTGCCCATAGATTTACCCATGTCCTAACTTAGCAAATAAATTATTGACAAATATGCTAGTCTATTGATTAAATTTGTGTTTAATAGAAAAAAAATTGAAGTATTCTATTTCGTAATTTAGTGTGGGAGATGAATTGATAGCCTATATTTTTACACATAATTCTTACACCATTTTGTGAATTGTTAGACTAACATAACTTTTATCGTTGATATTAAGTTTAGTATACGCATTAATTATGATGAATTAATTATATATTAATTACATGTATTGAAGTTCAAGGCTCAAGTTGCCCCTTACAGTCCTCTTGGAGTTCTCATAGGTTCGTATCGCCGCCGCAGACGAAGTGAGGAGAGATTCCTTCAATTTGATAGTATGGAAGGTTGAGAGAGGACATAGGTTGAGTCCAGCTCCGGGCATCTTCGGGATCGAGTGATCTTTGAGAAAGACGTTGATGTGGAGAGCTTTAATGTGGGACCTATCCCTTTTGGTTAATCTCAACCATTAGTGATACTTAAATTTAACGGTCATGTTGGAAGAAGACTATATTAAAACTTACGAGGCTGCCGATTCATCTACTTAATGAGATATCATAACACCTTTTATGATTTATCTGTTTTTGTTGGATTTTAATCTCTCGAGTCATATTATCTGAAATAAATTTAGTACGAGGCATACAAAGGAAAGAGCAGAGTCATTCCCTGGCAACTGCAACTCCAACATTTTGGCCAGTTAATACACCTAAAAGAGCAGCAGGAGAATTTTCAAGGCCTTCAGTAATGTCTTCTACATAAACAACTTTCCCTTATCGGATTGAAGGAAACACTGTTTCCAAAAACTTGGAGTACTGCGGAATGTAATAGAAAGAGACCAGTCCTTTCCATTCGAATACGCTTGTAAACAATGTTCATCAGATTGTGTACACCCTGAAGCTGATTGGATCCTGAGATCATCCCACATCCAGCAATGTGTCCGTGGAGTCTCGTGTTTAGGAGCACTGCATCCAGCATCTTTACTCCTACGTACTCGAAGTAAATGTCAATGCCTTCAAGAAAGCACCTGGTAGAGAAAAGAAATTTGTGAGTGATCTCAGTGTTTATAATCATAAGCAGTAGCTGTGCACATCCAGCGATATGAACCCTTTTAGAGCTGCATCCAGGTCAGGTTCTTCTTCATAATTGAAAGCATCATCAAAACCGATTTTTTCTTCAATAGTTCAACCTAAGATCAAGCAGTAGAAATATTATCCAACCAAAATCCTTGCTTGAAATTTGAAGAAAAATAAAATTTTTCTTGTTAGATTTAATTCACCTTTTCTTTACTTCAACCACTTCCCACAACATAGCAACCCATCAATTTTGCAAAACCAACTCCGCCAGATACGACCAAAATGTAGACATATTCACCTTTCTTAGGAGCAGCAATTTCGTAAACCAGCCCAGGCTGTTATATCATACCTTCAGACATAAAGAGATGCACAAACAATAATGGAGTTCATCAACACGCTTACAAATATTAAAGCCAACATGAAAGACTAAACAGACTAAACGGTCAATTCAGTTAGTAATCTAAAGTTTAAACTCTACTCACATCAAGTTAGATAGATTTCAGTTATTCTTTTATAATATTTATAAAAAAAAGGTTCCATAGAGAGTAAGTTTAGAATTAAATTGCTATGATTTTTTATTCTCAGCTATTGTGCAGGAAAATATATTATTAATAGAAATACGGCTTTCTTTCCTTTCTATGTCTACTGTTACAGATCTTTGGAATTGGATAGTGGGGTGAGGACTAGTTCCCAGTTATACAATCTTTCGGTTGCAATTTCCTGTTCCAGACTCTACTCTATATAGAAGGTGCGCAACAGAGTTCGTTTTGACAATGTTCCTCCTTCCTTGAGTTGTCTTAAAACGGATATTTTAGCTCATATCCGTTATCTTGCGAAGTTCTGTCCTGGTTTTGTTACGTTTGGCCATGACAGACAGGTGCTCTCGGATTTAGGGATTTCATGGGAAATGGGCAAAGCTCCGAAGGTCTTGGTTCTTACTTGGCGTCCCTTCCTCGTGGCTGGATCAAAGCGAATACTGATGGCTTGGCGATAGGTAGTCGGGGCTCCTCAGCCTGTGGTGGTTGTTTCCATAATAGTAAGGGAGAGTTTCTTGTTAGCTTGGGCCTTGCTCTTGGCTATCAGACAGCCTATTAGTTAGAGATTATGGCTGTGATCCTGGCGGTTGAACTTGCTTTTGCTCGTGGGCGGTTTAACATTTGGCTGGAAAGCTACTGTATTTTGATTATTCATCTTTTGTTGAAGCATTCTCTTCGTCCCCCTAGGCTCCTGCAAAATTGGTGGTCAAAAAATTGTTAATCTCACAAATGAACTTCCGGTGCTCGGACTCCTTCAAGGAAGCTAATTCCGTCGCTGATGCTATGGCCAACTTGGGTTTGCTATGCAACTCTTTAAGATGGTGGTCTTCTTCTCCTACTGCCATTGGTAATCTGTTACATCATGATGCAAATGGTTACCTTTGGTATCGTTTTTCTTAGGCCAGTGTTTTGGTCTTGTTCAAGTTCTTTGTTTCTTTTAAATTATAAGTCTCATTATGGTCCCCCTTTATTCTCTTAATCTTTTCTTTGATGTTTTAATGCATTTGCGTTTACTGGCTTGTTTTAAATAATATATATTATTAATAGAAATAGAAAAGAGTAATTAAAAAAGAAACCTAAAGAAAAAATACTAAACAGAATTGATGTTTACTAAATGTTTCTCTGGAAGCCCTCTTTAAAATCCATAACACCGATGTTCCACTCTCTTACGACACTGTACTCTTCTCATCCTGCTGTTCCCCAAACTAAATCCCATTTTTTAAATTGTGGATTCCCTGAATCACTACTTTAGCCACTCCAAACCCATCCATTGGCTTCATTTTATAGTATCATCAACAGAATTAATTAAATGTAACGAATTATGACATCCTCTTCATACTTAAAACTAAAAGAGACATAAATTAACTTAAAAAGGAAAATGACTAATGTTACGTGTAAAATTAATAAACACAAGTGTACGTGTCGCAAGCAAGTAATAAAGTGATAAGTGGATGTCAATCTTACGAGGAATATTAATCCTATAATTACCGACGATAATTAATTTATGAATTTATCTAAAAGAATCGAAATAACTTTGGTTGAGGAAATTGAAAGAGACTAAAATTTACTAATGTGCAAATTAATTAAAAGATTTAACTAATGGAAAGTCTAGGACTAATGATTTATCGTATTTGATTGCATCCAATTCTTTAATTGATGTTGTTCTAATTTAAAACACGTGTTGCTAGTTAATTATCCTAATTTATTCGATTGTCTTTCTCGAGATCAATTGAGTCTACTTCGCACCTAAAATTTAACTATATCTTTATGTAAAATTAATTAAATGAAAGTGCATTACAATTGGTGATAATTTTTAATTAAATTACGCAAATCGTATTAGTATATCTCTATCTAATATATAATTTACGATATTTATCACACGGTCTAGATATGATATTCATTTTTCAATTCGCATTAATCCACAATTCATTCAAATATTGGCAAAATATTCAAAAGCATTAATTACCATGATAAATACTCAACACCCAATCTCAAATCAATTGAATAACACAATATTAGAAATTGATGCTTCAAATAGATTAAATCATTACCCTAGAAAATTGGGTTTACCCACACATAATATATAATTCAAATCCCACAATCAAGAATTCAACAATTGATAACATAATTTCAAATAATCACAATATTATCAAATTCAAGACTAAATTAAAAGATTAGAGAAAGTAAAACTAGATGAGGAGAGCTTGAATCTACAAAGTTGATGAGAATCTTCCAATCTCTTGTTGAAATCCCCCTTGTTATAACGAAAGCAAGAAAGATAATTAAAAACGCAAATAAAGAACACAGAGATTTAACGTGGTTCACTAACGATGTGTCAGCTACGTCCACAGGCAGAGGAGAGAAAAGTTTTATTGATCTTAAGGAGTAAAGATTATAGATTACAGCTAGGTTATGACCTAGAGAGTTTATATAGTACTCCCTAGACAAATGCGGAAAAGCCTAAAAAATTATGCCCAAACAGATAACCCTAGGCTAGAATAACAAATACAGCAAGATCCCTGTGCTGGGTTGTTCGAAAAGGACTAATTGATTCAAGGTATATTCTAATAAATCTCCACCTTGACTTGAATCCTCTCACAAATAACAGATGTACCAGATGCACCATACATAATGCCAGATGTACCAAAAAAAAAAACCTCATCTGCCTCAGATTTTGACCTCTAAAAGGCAATCAACAACTCCTAACATTTAGCAAGTCCAAACAATGTTGGAACTTGCTATGCAGAACTGGCTTGGTGAACATATCAGCTGGGTTATCAGCAGTACCCACTTTGTTCACCTTAATTCTCTTCTCACTTCTTAGAAAATGACACCTTACATTAATGTGCTTAGTCCTCTTATGATGAACTTGATCTTTAGCTAAACAAATTGCACTGAGACTGTCACAGTACACTAAAGCCTGATCATGATGTAGACCCAAATCACTGACCAATCCTTTCAACAAGATTCTCTCTTTGCCTGCTTCTGTCAATGCCATGTACTCTGCTTCTGTAGTAGACAAAGTCACTGTAGGCTGCAAAGTAGCTTTCCAACTGACAACTGAACTACCAAGAGTGAAAACATAACCAGTCATAGATCTTCTACTGTCAACATCTCCAGCATAATTAGAGTCTGAAAACCCTGTCACCAAACACTGTGTATCACCTCCATAAATGAGAGCAACATCAAATGTACCTTTGAGGTATCGAAAAATCCTCTTTACAGCTTGCCAATACTCTTTGCCAATTCACCCATAAACCTACTAATAACACTAACAGACTGTGCAAGATCAGGTCTAGTGCAGACCATCGCATACATCAATCTTCCTACTGCACTAGTATAGGGAACTTGAGACATGTACTCTTTCTCCTCAACAGATTTAGGTGCAAAAACAACGGACAGATGTGCATTTGCAACACTAGGAGTATCTACGGACTTTGCGATAGACATGCCAAATCTTGACAAAATCTTCTGAATATATCCCTTCTGTGACAAGAAGAGCTTCTTTTTGCTTCTATCCCTATCAATCTCCATTTCTAGAATTTTTCGAGCTGCACCCAAATCTTTCATCTCAAACTCAACACTAAGAAGATCCTTCAACTTCTGAACATCAGACTTGTTCTCTGTAGCTATCAATATATCATCTACATATAGGACCAGATAAATCAAAGAACTATTTGTTGCCTTGCTGTAATAAACACAACAATCATACGGACTCCTGGTGTAGCCAATCTCTATCATATAGCTGTCGAATCTCTTATACCACTGCCTCGGAGACTGCTTTAGTCCATAAAAGACTTCTTCAACTTGCAAACATAGTCTTCCTTACCAAGAACCTGAAAACCATCTAGCTGAGTCATGTATATCTCCTCTTCCAACTCTCTATTTAGAAAAGCTGTCTTCACATCTAGTTGTTCAAGCTCCAGATCCTGATGTGCAACTATTTCTAGTAGTACCCTAATGACAGTGTGTCTGACCACTGGCAAAAAAATCTCATTGTAGTCTGCTCCCTCTCTCTGGGTAAACCCTCTAGCTACTACTCGAGCTTTATACTTGATACCCTCAACAGATATTTCTCCTTCCTTCTTCTTATAGACCCATTTACAAGTGACGATCTTTCTGTCTCGAGGTCGCTTGGTTAATTCCCAAGTCTAATTCTTATGAAGTGACTCCATCTCATCTCCCATTGCAGCAAGCCATTGGGTAGACTCAGTACATGTAACTGCTTCTTTATAGGTGGATGACTCATTAGAGTCAGGATCCACCTTTTCAGCAACTTGTAGTGCATAGGCCACCATATCTTCAAAACCATATCTCTTGGGAGGTATCCCATAGTTAACTCTCTTTGATCGATCAAGAGCCAAACTGTGCTGACTTGCTACTGGTAATGAAGAACCTGATGGTTCTGATTCTGACTGTGGGTGTTGTTCTTCATGTTGTGGTTTACTCTCATCTAGAGTGACTTGCTGCTCCACCTGTTTCTCAACACTACCATTTTCTGGCACAACAATAGACTTCACAGTAAGGTTTAACATAGAATTTTCATCAAAAACTACATTTCTACTAAGTATAACCCTCTTTTCAAATGGGGACCAGATTCTATACCCTTTAACCCTATCCCCATAACCTACAAATACTCCCTTTTTAGCTCATGGCTTTAATTTACCCTTATTTACATGATAATAAACAGTACAACCAAAAGCTCTCAAGCTAGAGTAATCAATAGGCTTGCCAGACCATACCTCAAAAGGAGTTTTGAGATGTATACTTGTGTGAGGTCCACGATTTATCAGATAACACGCTGTACTAAATGCTTCTGCCCAGAACCTTTTAGTTAGTCCAGCATTAGAAAGCATGCACCTAGCTCTCTCTAGAAGAGTTTAATTCATACGTTTTGCTACACCATTGTGCTTTGGTGTATCCCTGACTGTATGATGCCTAGCAATCCCTTCATTCTTACAAAACTCATCAAACTCATATCAGCAAAATTCCAGACCATTATCAGTTCGCAGCCCTTTGATCTTCTTCCCTGTTTGATTCTCCACTAATGTCTCCCACTACCTGAAGTTCTTAAAGGCTTCACTTTTATGCTTCATAATGAACACCTAAGTCATCCTTGAGAAATCGTCAATCATTGACACAAAATATCTGTGACCCCCTAAACACTCCACCCAAGAAGGACCCCAATAATCAGAATGGATGTAATCAAGTGTGTCTTTTGTTCTGTGTATTGCTTTAGGAAACTTGCTGCGATGTAACTTCCCAAAAATATAATGTTCACAGAATTCAAGATTCTTGACCTTGTGGCCACAAAGAAGATCCCTTTTTGATAGAATTTGCATCCCTCTTGCACTCATATGACCAAGCCTCATATGCCATAACTTGGTCATATTGTCCTTATCAATCTCCAAGGATGCAACAGCAACAGAACTTGATAGCGAACCTTGAAGAAAATATAAGGTACCATGCTTTACACCTTTTAGAACCACATTCGAACCCTTGCAGACATGTAAAACTCCACCTTCACCTTGAAAACTGAAACTCTTATTGTCCAACATACTCAAAGATATCAGATACTTTGTCATAAGTGGAACATGCCTAACATCATTCAATGTGCAGAATTTATCATCATGTGTCCGTATTTTAATCGAGTCTATTCCAACCACCTTATAAATAGAACTGTTAGCCATAGAAATATTGCCTCCATCTACCTACTCGTAGGTTGTAAACCACTTCCTGCGCGGACATATATAGTAAGACGCTCCAGAATCTAGAATCCACACATCATTGTGATGCGTGTGCTCATCAGCAACTAGAGCAATATCTTCTTCAGAATTGGTATCTGCTATAGCAGCAGTACCTGTTGACTCTTCTTCTTGGGACAATCGGATTTCCAATGTCCCTTCTCTTTACAGTAGTTACAGACATCATTGGGTTTTAGACCCTTAGAAACTGGCTTCTTGAATTTCTTCTTCCCCGAATTACCATGTCCATAACTCCTACTGGCTACTAACCTAGCAGCCTAATTATCTGCACCTGTACCAGTCGCCTTATGGCGCAGCTCTCTAGTATGGAAGGACGATCTAACCTCCTCCAGAGACACAGTATCTTTCCCAACAATAAACGATTGCACAAAATTCTCATACGACAATGGTAAAGATACTAACAGAATTAAAGTAGCATCCTCGTCTTCAACTTTAACATCAATATTATGTAATTCTTAATAAAATTGTGTTTAACTGATCTAAGTGATCTCGGAGAGGCATACCTTCCTGCATTCGTAGACTAAACAGACGTTGCTTTAGAAGCAACTTATTAGTTAAGGACTTTGTCATATAGAAACCCTCGAGCTTAACCCACAGACCTTGCGCGGTTTCCTCCTCCGCGACCTTGATGATGATATCGTTTGCAAGACACAACATAATTGTCGAGTGTGCCTTCTCCTCCAAAACGGCCATCTCAGCGGTGATTGAATCCACCGGCTTCCTTGCAAGTGGCGCCCTTAGCCCTTGTTGTTTCAACAAAGCTTGTATCTTGATCTACCATAAACTGAAACTATTCCTCCCCATGAATTTGTCGATCTTCACGTTTATACCAGACATCTTTCTCGCCGAATTTCAAACCTTAGACAGATCTAGCTTTGATACCAGTTTGTTATAATAAAAGCAAGAAAGATAATTAAGAACGCAAATAAAGAACACAGAGATTTAACGTGGTTCACTAATGATGTGTTAGCTACGTTCACAAGCAGAGGAGAGGAAAGTTTTATTGATCTTGAAGAGTAAAGATTATAGATTACAGCTAGGTTATGACCTAGAGAGTTTATATAGTACTCCCTAAACAAATGCGGAAAAGCCCAAAAAATTGGGCCCAAACAGATAACCCTAGGCTAGAATAACAGATACAGCGAGATCCTCGTGCTGGGTTGTTCGAAAGGGACTAACTGATTCAAGGCAAATTCTAACAAATCTCCGCCTTGACTTGAATCCTCTCACAAATAACAGATGTACCAGATGCACCATACACAATACCAAATGTACCACCTAAGCAAAACACGGTGAGATTTACTTGCGTTTTAGTCCTGATTTTGTTGCAGTTTGGTCCACCTGGGCAGAACACGGTGCGTGGTCCTGCGGCTAAGGCGTACAATCGCGTACCACCTTCTGCCAAAAAGGTCGGAAAATTCAAAAAATAACGATTAGAACCCCATGATTTTTATTATTTTGACTTTTGTCTCTTATTGTAATGTTTATGCATTTTGATCCATACATCTGTTGCATTTGGTCCCTAAACATCTTCCTTTTCATGCCAAATATATCTTTTTCGAATCAAATTTGTCTTGGACAGCCAAATCTATCATTTCTATACAAAATAACTAAAATACATCAAATTCAAATGAAACTTGAGAATTAAACAAACAATTCAAATCTATGAATAAATGATTAGTGCGTGTTTTATGCACTTATCAACTAATAATTGTTTGAATTTTTTACAGAGCATGGTACGAGGAAGACAACTGAGGATCTTCATTTTTTTCTTTTTTAATCAAAATTATATAAATATTATTAGGATAAAGAAAGAAAAATACAAGAGCAACTTTTCGGGTTTAGAAAGGAATACAATGACAGCAAGTATAAGCCACAAAAAATAATTCCTAGCTGAAAATTAAGCTGCTCTTTCTTATGCTATTAAAACCAGTCGCAAGAAGCAACTTGACCAGTAGAACCTGCATTCAGTATAAAGCTGCTGAAATAGTAAGCAAAAATAGAGTAAGTTGCAGATTTTAGTTGTAAAATATCAAGAGAAGCAGTAGCAAAAGAAGCCCTCTGACAGCAGCCAGCATCTGCTACAACAGTAGTATCAAAAGCTTTTGTTTCCAGCAGCAAGCAAAACAGAGCATAGAGTAGTTGAAATTGCAACCATGCAACTAGAGAAGAACTGAAATTGCAGCAGAACAGCAACACAGCAAGCCAGTAGTAGGCAATGGCACTTGAGATTGAATTCATCAGCAGGAAACCAAAAAACAGAAAGCAAACTCCAAGATTAGCAACCCAAGCAAGGAAGCAGCATAGCAAATCGGCTCCCAGCAGTAGCAAAACCAACAACCAAAACACAGCAGTATCCACAAAGTCACAAACAACAAATGCAGCAACAAACATTTGCATTCTTAGAGAACTGATTGCAGATATCTTAGAGCAGCACCTCCCAGCAGCAGCTAAGAAATAGATTGAATTCATCAACAGGAAACCAAAAACAGAAAGCAAACTCCAAGATTAGCCACCCAAGCAAGGGAGCAACAGAGCAATCAACAGCGCAAAAACAGCAAACAACAACCAACAATCAAAATACAGCATGTAGCAGCAACCAAATACACAGCACTGACTGCAGATATCTAAGAGCAGCAAGTCCCAGTAGCAGCCAAGAAACACAATCAGCAGAGGAGAATCCGAATAGTAAACCAGCTCATGGATTTCAGCAACAAAACGTTCAGAACAGGACCAACAACAAAGAGTACAGGAGCAGCACAAAGGCTAAAAGTGTTGGGATAAACTAACACAGATAATTCGGAAGCACAACAATTACCTTATCCCCTCTTGCATGAACCTAATAGAAAACAAACAAATAGAGCAACAATCTTGGGCACAAATTTAATTCTTGGACAGCAATAAAATCACCACAACACAACCACACCACAATCAATTTTAACGTGGAAAACCTCCCTAATGTGAGGAGGAAAAACCACGGGACCGTAGTCCACCCAAAAAACTCCACTATAATCAAATAATGGGAATACACAAGTTCTCTCTAGTTAAAACTAGAGGTACACATTATAACAATCTCAAGATCACACAATCTTGGCAAACATTCAAGTTCTACAAAGAAATTAGAGAGAGTTCAAGAAAAACATCACCAAGTTGGTGGCTTAACTACCAGTCACGAAATCTGAAGAAAGAATGCTCCAAATTTGATCTCCACCGTTCAGAATTTAGTACTCTGAGTTATGAAGCCGCTAGTAAAATTTCAGTCCAATCGGACCACAAATCGACCTCCGATCGACCAGTTGATCACAGCTGTTCGGGATTTACTATTCTGCCTCTCTCGTGAACAGTACCGTATTTTTCTAAAGTCGTGAACAGTACCGCTTTCTTTCTTAAACTTGTGAACAGTACCCGCTCTCCTCTCCTTTATATACTTCAACAAAAATAAGAAACTAAACCCTACTTAAAAAAGGATTGAAAAATATCCTTAGACTAATTGGAATCCTTAGGCTAATTAGAATCCTTAGGCTAATTGGACTTAGTCACTATTTTTTGGGCCATCTCCACAAGGAGGAAACCCAACCCAATAAATCTCCCCCTTTCTTACTGTGTGGAGGGGTTTGCCAACCCGGCAATTGAACAACAAACTTCAAGTTTTTCTCTCGGAAGAGTTTTGGTTAACATATCAGAGGCATTGTGATCAGTGTGAATCTTTTCAAGCTCAAACATATTATCATTAAGAGCATCTCTCAACCAATGATATCTCACATCAATATGTTTTGATTTTGCATGGAAAGAAGAATTCTTACTCAAATGAATTGCACTCTGGTTATCACAAAATACCACATATTGCTGTTGCTTGAAATCAAGCTCCTGTAAAAACCTGTTCATCCACAACAACTCTTTGCATGCCTCAGTTGCTGCAATGAATTCTGCCTCTGTAGTAGAAAGTGCAACACATTTTTGCAACCTTGATTGCCATGCTACAGCTCCACCTGAAAGTGTCATCAAGTAACCCGTAGTAGACTTTCGAGTATCAACATCTCCAGCCATATCTGAATCGGTATAGCCAACTAGCAAAGGTTTTCCACTTCCAAAGGTCAGTTTAAAATTGGAAGTACCTCGAAGATATCTCATAATCCACTTCACTGCATTCCAATGCTCTCTTCCTGGATTGGATAAAAATCTACTAACAACACCAACTGCATGAGCTATATCCGGTCTTGTGCATACCATCGCATACATCAAGCTTCCAACCGCTGAAGCATAAGGAACCTTTTCCATGTCTTCCTTCTCTTTGTCTGTTGTAGGGGACTGATTGGTACTTAACCTAAAATGTGTAGCAAGAGGAGTGCTAACCACTTTAGCGTTGCTCATATTGAACCTTTCAAGTACCTTTTCGATGTAGTGCCCCTGTGATATACACAACTTCTTGGCTGCTCTATCTCGATGAATTCGGATGCCAAGGATTTGTTTTGCTGGCCCTAAATCCTTCATAGCAAAGGATTTACTTAACTGCTTCTTTAACCAGTCAATTCTAGAAGCATTCCTGCCAACAATCAACATGTCATCAACATAAAGCAACAATATAATAAAATCATCATCAGAGAATTTCTGTATAAAAACACAATGGTCAGAAGAAGTTTTTCGGTAGCCTTGCTCCCCCATAACTGTTTCAAACTTCTTATACCACTGTCTTGGTGCTTGTTTCAAGCCATAGAGGCTTTTCTTCAGCTTGCACACATAATCTTCTTTTCCTTTTATTTTGAAACCCTCTGGTTGCTCCATGTAAATTTCTTTGTCTAAGTCTCCGTGTAGAAAAGCAGTCTTCACATCCATCTGCTCAATCTCCAAATCAAGACTAGCTACTATGCCCAACACCACACGAATAGATGACATCTTGACAACTGGAGAAAAAATTTCATCAAAGTCAACACCTTTCCTTTGGCTAAATCCTTTAACAACCAATCTGGCTTTATATCGTGGTTGTGAGGTATATTCTTCCTGTTTTATTCTGTATACCCATTTGTTCTTTAGAGCTCGTTTATCCTTAGGTAACTTTACCAATTCAAATGTGTGATTTTCATGTAATGACTTCATCTCGTCTTGCATAGCATAAATCCACTCTTTTCTCTGTTCACTTTCTACCGCTTCTGCATAACATTCAGGCTCTCCCCCATCAGTCAATAACACATACTCACTCGTAAGATAACGTGTGGAAGACTGTCGGATTCTAGTAGATCTTCTAAGTGAAATATCTGATGAAACCTCTGATGTTGGTAACTGATGGACATCATCATCAATCTCAACCTGTGTATGAGTGTCAATATCACTTGTACCATGCTGGCCATCCTGGACTTCATCTGTAGACTGTGTTGGAGGAACTGGATCCAAGTCTATCAGTGTATCACTATATTGAGGCATTTCTTCTTTTAACTTCTCAATATCCTGTATAGTTTGGTCTTCTATGAATATAGCATCTCGACTTCTTACAAGTTTCTTCTGCACTGGATCATAAAACCTGTAGCCAAACTCATCTTGACCATAGCCGAGAAATACACATTGTCTTGTCTTGACATCAAGTTTAGACCTTTCATCTTTGGGAATATGCACAAATGCTTTACATCCAAAGACACGCAAATGATCATAAGAAACATCTTTTTCTGACCAAACTTTATCTGGAACTTCAAAGTCTAAAGGAACACATGGTGTGCGATTTAATACATGTACAACTGTATTCAAAGCCTCCCCCCAAAAAGATATTGATAATTGTGTTTGTGAAAGCAAGCATCTCACTCTTTCAACTAGTGTTCGATTCATCCTCTCAGCTAGCCCATTTAACTGAGGAGTCTTCGGAGGTGTCTTTTGATGACGAATTCCCAACTGTCTGCAATACTCATCAAATGGTCCAGAATACTCACCCCCATTATCAGTTCTGATGCATTTCAGCTTCTTCCCAGTCTGTCTCTCAACTGAAGCCTGAAACTGTTTAAACACATCTAGTACTTGATCTTTTGTCTTCAATGTATAAACCCACAACTTCCTTGAGTGATCATCTATAAAAGTCACAAAATAGAAAGCACCACCAAGTGTTTTTGTTTTCATGGGGCCACAAACATCAGAGTGTACAAGTTCGAGTATACCTGATTTTCTTGAAGGAGGAGATGTCTTGAAGGTAGCCCTGGTTTGTTTCCCTGCTAAGCAATGAATACACTTGTTCAAAGATTCGTTTTTCATCCCAGAAAGGAGATTTTTCTTAGCCAAAACAATTAAACCCTTCTCACTCATGTGACCAAGTCTTCTATGCCATAACTCAATTGTATCTTCATTCTTCACTGTATTGATACTGTTGTCTGCAATCTTTGCTTGCATAAAATACAATGAAGAATATTTCTTTCCTCGAGCCACAGTCATGGAACCTTTACTGAGCTTCCATTGACCACTACTAAAGTTGCTGGAGAATCCTTCATCATCAAGCTTACCTGCAGAAATCAAATTCAAACGAATATCAGGAATATGCTTGACATTTTTCAGAAGTAACATCGTGCCATTATTGGTCTCCAAGCGCACATCTCCCATGCCTATGGCTTTAGCTAAACCATTGTTTCCCATCTTAACGTCTCCAAAGTTGCCGGATGTATAAGATGTAAAGAATTCCTTTCGTGAAGTAGCATGAATGGAGGCACCACTATCAATTACCCAACTGGTCTCATGGCACATAAGATTGACAACATCATCATCATACATAATAAGGAAGTCATCTGTAACAGTAGCAACTCTGTCATCATCACTGCTGTCATCATTTTTCTTTTCCTTTCCTTTATCCTTCTTGTTGTCTCGCTTGAGCTGTCGACAATACTTCTTTATATGTCCTTTAAGACCACAATAATAGCATTCAACATTGGCAAACTTGTTGGTCTTGCTTTTACTTTTATCTCTATTCTTCGGACCTCTACTCTTACTCCTCCCTCTCTTTTCTGTGACTAAGATATCTGATTGTGAAGAACCTTGTGACTTTCTTCTATCCTCTTCATTCAGAACACTATTCTTAGCCAATTCCATGGTAATGATACCATCTAGAGCTGAGTTAGATAATGACATTCTAAATGTCTCCCATGAGTCCGGTAATGTGCCTAAAAGCCATAACCCTTGTACTTCATCTTCAAATTTGATGTTCATTCCTGCCAGTTGATTAATGATTCCCTGAAATGCATTTAAGTGATCTGTCATAGGTTTCCCATCTCGATATTTCAAGCTCATCATTTGTTTTATCAGAAAAAGTTTATTATTCCCAGTTTTTCTGGCATACAACTCTTCAAGCTTATTCCACAAAGAACTTGCATCTGTCTCTCCACTGATGTGATTCAAAACATTGTCATCTACCCATTGTCTAATATACCCACAAACTTGCCGATGAAGCAACTTCCATTGTGCTTCTGTTTTATTATCAGGTTTTTGTTTTTCAAACACGGGTAAGTAGTAATCTTTCACATATAAAAGATCTTCCATCTTTCCTTTCCATAAATGATAATTTGTACCGTTCAAATTAACCATTCTACTTGTATTAGCTTCCATTGTTCAACACAAGGCACTAGACAAATATAACCAATGCTCTGATACCACTTTGTTGGGATAAACTAACACAGATAATTCGGAAGCACAACAATTACCTTATCCCCTCTTGCATGAACCTAATAGAAAACAAACAAATAGAGCAACAATCTTGGGCACAAATTTAATTCTTGGACAGCAATAAAATCACCACAACACAACCACACCACAATCAATTTTAACGTGGAAAACCTCCCTAATGTGAGGAGGAAAAACCACGGGACCGTAGTCCACCCAAAAAACTCCACTATAATCAAATAATGGGAATACACAAGTTCTCTCTAGTTAAAACTAGAGGTACACATTATAACAATCTCAAGATCACACAATCTTGGCAAACATTCAAGTTCTACAAAGAAATTAGAGAGAGTTCAAGAAAAACATCACCAAGTTGGTGGCTTAACTACCAGTCACGAAATCTGAAGAAAGAATGCTCCAAATTTGATCTCCACCGTTCAGAATTTAGTACTCTGAGTTATGAAGCCGCTAGTAAAATTTCAGTCCAATCGGACCACAAATCGACCTCCGATCGACCAGTTGATCACAGCTGTTCGGGATTTACTATTCTGCCTCTCTCGTAAACAGTACCGTATTTTTCTAAAGTCGTGAACAGTACCGCTTTCTTTCTTAAACTTGTGAACAGTACCCGCTCTCCTCTCCTTTATATACTTCAACAAAAATAAGAAACTAAACCCTACTTAAAAAAGGATTGAAAAATATCCTTAGACTAATTGGAATCCTTAGGCTAATTAGAATCCTTAGGCTAATTGGACTCAGTCACTATTTTTTGGGCCATCTCCACAAGGAGGAAACCCAACCCAATAAAAAGGAGCTCTAAAGAAATCTAAAGTTTGGCACACCTAAAGCATTTAGATGAAGGTCCCTCAAGATATTTTGGGGTGGTCATGACCACCAAGTAACAGAAGAGAGAGTTAAACTTGTATTTACCAGTAGATCTGCAACTCGATTTCCTTCTCTGAAAATATGACTAATGTAGACTGTCATCTGATTAAGTAAGAATAAACAATTCTTCCATCTTGTAAAGATTGACCATGGGAGATCCAAGTTTCTCTGCTTTACGCAATGGAACAAGGATCACAAGACAAGTACCATGCTGAATCTTGACAACAATAGCATCTGAATCTTCTTCTACCATCAGTGAAATTGAATTTGTTTTCACTTCCACGTCCGTTTCACCATTGCCCGACATTGTTGCTCTGCTGAGCATGCTTATCTCTTATGCTTAATGGCTGTGTTTTGAGTTTTGTATATGATTTGAGTTTCTATTTATATGTGCATGGTCTTCGTATTTTCTTTATCTTTTTGTCTTCGGGGAATTTTATAAAAATAAAAAACACAATACTGTGCTTGGAAAGTCTGCAGTGACGATCCCATTAGTATAATTTTGTTTTTCTTGTTGGCTGTTTAATTCTTTTTTTAACTATGAATACGAAATTTTATGTTTTCTCCTAATGGAATTGTTATTTATGTATACAGTGTACTTTTTATTTTAAAAGTTTTTTTTGTTTCTTATTTAGAAGAAACTAAAAATTGTATTTCGTGAGTCACCTACGACGATTTATATTTTTACATAGTAGTAGTATTAGATATACATGTTTTTATAAATAAACTGTGGGATACAAACAAGTTATATATAAATAATGGGATTTAAACTAATGTGTTGCTATTTTGTTCTATTTGGGAGGGAGACAACAAATTTCTACCTATCTCAACTCTCTGACTTCTGTCAGATAAATTTGCACCTATTTCAATTTCTAACTCTTAATACATTTGTCATCATATATCAGCAAGTAGATTAATATAAGGGAGAATGTTTAATACCCCTATTATTTTGACCAATATCCCATCACCTCTTTATATTTTTTTAAATATTCTATTATTCTTCAAATTTCTATTTTGTTTTTCAATAATTTAAATATTTTTTATTTTACTATTTATAATTCAAATATAAATCAATTGAATTGAAAGGTAAAATTAAAAAAAAAAGTTAAAGGGTGATAGAATATTCTCCCTTAATCTAATTATTTCAAAAAAAATAATAAAATAAAATAAAACAAATAACAATTCATGGAAAGAATAGTTACGAGGGAAGTACGATTAAGTTTCCTTGCACCTAACTTAACAAATCAATATATAAAAGATATATATATGTATATATTAATTACATAAAACAACAGTATTAGACAAGTAACTAACTATGTTAATTAATAGTTCATGTAACAGTCGTTTATTGTGATGCATTTAACAGTTTAATTACATACAGACATACAGACATACACTGTGCTAGCAATAAAAGTTGATCAATTCAGATTGAGATAATTCAGTTTAGATATTCAAACGTCAATGGCGTAAAGACATCTGATGCCTCGGCCTCAATGAAATCAAGCTGCTTCTTCAACAGGTGCATGTATACCACCCAGTCACCGTTGCCGATAGGATTCGGTATCGGCATGACGTAGCCGGCGTTATCTTCCAAGGGAAAATAGCAAGATCCGATCATCGGCTTACCCCATCCGAAATCTACCTTGGAAGTCTCAAGCCCCTTCCCTGATGACACAAAAAATGTCGGTCCATCGTCACTTCCATTGATGTACATCTTAGACAAAATAGGCTCAGGCCTGTGCGTTTCAATCCGATCAATCAAGCCCACGAAATGATCCTCAGTAACTACAGTTCCCAGGAATCCTTGAACTTTCTCTGTAACTCAGGATAAGGGTTTTTCAACGAGCTCATTTATTTTCTCTCCACTAAAAGGAGCTGATACTACGTTTCCGAAATATCCCCGCATCATTTGCTTTGATTTTTCATTTTCTTCTTGGCTTAACCTAGATCTTCCGTCAACAGTAATACCCATTTTAGAAACTTTTTCCTTGTTTGAACCATAACATTTTGCCACCATTTTCCATAAATATGCACTGAACGATTCAAACTTTGTCCTCTTGGATCCGTTGGCACTGGCGAGTGCATTAATTTCATTGATTTTGTCATTTGTGACATAGTATATGCGACTTATGTTATGATCATCGTTGGCCTGTTGAGGTTCTGTTGGACGTGGCGGCAGCTTTGAGATCGGCACGTACATGGCATCCACAGTAGGATCGATGCTATGGCGCCGTTTAGGGTTTAGCAGAGATCGACGGAAACATGGTGGTGAAGAAATTGGCTTCGATTGAGCGATTTCAGTCCAGGAAATGAGAAACAAATTGATGGAGTATAAGTCTACAATTCGATGATCAGAGTTGCATGCCACCACAATACCGCCGCATTTCAGTTCAGTTGCCTGTAAAATTTGTTTTTCAAACTCCATGTTATAGTAATTGAACAGGAAAAATTGATTATCCTGTGAAATCATTTCATATTGATAAAAAGTTCTACTCGTTAATATTGCATGTTTGATAAAAATCATGATAATTATAATTTCAAGGAAGCGAATTCGGTGAATGAATAAATCAGATTTGACAAAAATTGCTAAAGACAACTTAATCTTTTATTCAAGTAAAACTGTAAATTTGTGTTTTCAGCATTATTATTGATTTAAGTTATAGTTAAAATTTGCTGAATATTCAAACATTTGAGTTCTATTATATTAAGTTCATTTGATAAAATTTTATTATAGAAATATAAGAAATATTTTAGAATTAATCAAGTTTCTAGGTAACTTTTTTAGATTAATTTGTCCGTCTTAATAAATGTACAAATAAAATTTTAATTTCAATAATAAAAAATAAAATTTTGTCTTATATATATATTAAGATAAAAGAATACAAATTTCGGTAAACTAATTTAAAAATTTATTCAGATAAAAATTAGTAATAATAGCTTTTATTCTTGAGGATCTTGGATGAAAAACATATAAATATATATGAAATAATACAAAAAACCTATAAAATCACGTTTTCATTATTTCATCTAATTTTTCTTTTCATAGGGTTTGGCAGGGATATAGTATAGCCGATTCCCTCTCTAAATGGATTTATGAATAAACACTTGTCAAATTGCTCAAATAATTAATATGACAATAATAATTAACGGCTAAACTAAATATAGTATCCAAGGACCAATTAAAACTTACGTTTTGTTAAAATCTTACTGATTGTATAGAGAAAATTAACAAGTATAAAGGGCCAATATTTCACATTGTAATTATTATTCGGGAAAAACTATATGATTTATAGTTATTCTATGAGGTAAATCAATTAGTCTTTAATTAACATTTTAAGAAATATCACTTTGATCTTTTATCTTTCACATATTAAATTTAATGGTTCCTAACATTATTAAAAATCACCAGTTAGGTCTAAATTATTTAGATATGTTAATTAAATCCCTTGATTAAACTTCTACAAGTATTTAGTCTTTGGCGACGTGGGATAATTTTCAGTTTATCCACCTAATATTAATAATCTTCAATTTTACCTCAAAATTTATAAAAACTATCATATCATATTCATATGTTAACTCTCATCTTTTATCGATAAAAAAAGGTAAAATTGTAATTCTAAAACTTAAATTAATAAAAAAAAATTATTTTTTTCTTTGTCTTCGTCTGTTTCTTTTTTCTTCTCAATTATTTTTTTGATTCAAAGAGAATGAAATTGCAATTAGAGTTTGTTTGTAGAGAGAAAATTTTTGGATTTGAGTTTTTTTTTTTGGTTTCAATTATTTTATTCAATTAATAAGATTATAAAATTGATTTTGATTTATAAGATTATGAATCAATTTGATTTGAATAAATTAATTTTACTGTGTATTAATTTTTTCAATTGAGAACATCAAATGACTAATTTTAATTTGTTTTAATCTCATTGTAATTTCTCCTTTACTAAAAAAACATGAGGAGAAGAAGAAGAAAGGAAGGAAGGAAAGAAATAGAAAAGAAATATGAAAAAGAAAATATAAAATTAATTACTAAATATTAAAAATTATAATTTTATCCTTTTAATTGTTAAAAGTAAAAATGAAAGTTAATGTTGAACTGAAGACTATTAATATTAGATGGGTGAAATGAAAAATTACCCTACCTGCTATCCGCTGAAAATTTACATAAATTTGGTTAAATGACTTGAGTAATATTGACCAAAATAATTTAGATTTAAGTTATGATTTTCATTAAAGTTAGGGATCCTTTTATCTAATAAAATATAACATGTAAAATTATATGTCTTAAAATATTAAGGATCAAAATGAAATTAACCTAAATTTTAATATTTGGTAACATGTAAATAAAATTATTGGATAAATTTTATTGAAATTCTCTATCTCCATGCATTACTTCATCATTCGGTGGACTTTTCTTTTTATCTTTATTAATATCAATTTCGATTTTGTTACTCGTGTTTCCATCGCATAGTGTTTTAATCGGATAAGTTTAGCCAAAATTTTCACGTAGGAGTAAGAAGAATACTAACCTGAACAGAGAGCACCCCGAAGTTTATCTGAGGCATGAATTTACCTTTAATGCTCTCGTCAGGATTATGCAAATCAAGCTCCCTCAGCTCAACGTTTGCATAAGCTTCAACAAATTCCACACCACGGTTGTTGCAGAGAAGCTCAGGCTCACCTACAGAATTGAACATAATTTCCCCGGCGAGCGCGTAATAGAGCAGAAGAACTTCAGCCAAGGACTTCTTTAGAACACCAACAAAGGACGCAAAGTTATTATTATTATCCAATTCTGTCTTCTTGTACCAGAAGAAGCAGCCCGCGTTTACCGGAGGAAGAATCAAATCCATATTGGAGAACGGCAACCAATACTCTGGCAATGGAACGGCCGCTGCCACAGCTTCTTTTCTGCTCACTGTAACTGTGAATTCTCCTTTCGTAACCATTTTTGGTTGTGGGATTTCTCTGTTTCCTTTTGGTGATAAGCGTGGATTGTGTGGTGATGGGCTTGTGAATGAGGAAATTAATATCCATAAGTTTGGAGAATTTAAAACCATATTTTAGGACCAATAATCCATTTTCCCATCAAATTATCCAGTACTAATGTTACAGCACTCGATGATTTAAGTCTAATTACAAATCAGATATATATTATCATGCTGTATCTTTAATTTCAAAGGTAATTGATGACTGTTTCAATTATCATTGTTGATGAAACAAATTGTAACCTTGAAGAATTTTTAATTTTAATCTAAAAAACATTAGTTACTTATGTCTAAGTCTTTTATTAACTAATTTTATGGGAGATCAGGGCACGCCTACTATTGCTCTCTCTCTTTAAAAAATTTTCACCAACTTTATTTAAGACCAGGGCACGTCTACTATCGCTCTCTTCTTTTAGAAAATTTTCACCAAATTTATAAGAAACCAAGCTATGCGTGGGAGAATTTAATTAATAACTGAATTAAGAGGAGAGATTTTGTTCAAATTAAACTCTCTTTAATCTGTCATATAACTAAGTGGGAGAGGGAGAGAGAGTTATTTGAAATTTAGCCATCTCCCCATCGTCATTGCATGCGTAAGTTTGAGAAGAGAGACGGAGAGGGGGTTATTTGAAATTTAGCCATCTCCCCCTCTTGGTTGTATGCATAAGTTTAAGTAGGGAGAGAGAGAGAGAGCTATTTGAAATTTAGCCATCTCCCCCTCTTAATTGCATGCTTGATTTTGAAGTGGGAGAGGGGACCACTTAAAATTTAGCCCTCTCCCCCTTTTTCATTGTACAAACCAAATAAGAAAGGAATATCTAAATTATACCTTGTTTCAAAATAAATAAATAAAATTTAGCTTTTTTTTTCTCTATTAAAAATTATATATATATGAGTGATATTTTATTACTTAATTTTTTTTTATTACCCCTTGTCCATTCTTTCTATTAAATGAGAAAGGGAATATTTTTTATCCTTCCTTCTTTTCTTTTTACTAAATAAGAAAGAAGATATTTTCAAAAAAAAAAATGAAAGAGTAAGTCTTCTTATTTTATGAATAAATAAGCAGACTTGGAGGGCTACTGTTATACCAACAACTATGGAGAGGAGAGGGAGATGACGATTGTAAGATAAATTCCTAGGAGACCACATTACCTAAAGTAAGTGAGTACTCTAAAAGAAGGGAGAGGCTTCCTTAATTGTGAAGTTTAATTTCGTTTCCTGCCGAGATCTTGTAGACACTCATTAGAAAGGGAGAGGCTTTATTAAATTGGAAACCTATGAACTCCCGCAGAGTATTAACACTTAGATGTGTGTAAATACTCAGAAAAAAGGGGAGTGGTTTCTTTAAGTGTGAAACCCATCGCTATCTCCCAAGGCCGAAAGTTCAAATAGAAGGAGACAGAAATGATGATTCCCCTCTCTTAGTAGCACAAAGGCTTAGAGGAGGGAGATAGCAATTAAAGTCGAACGCTAAATACACGTGGCAAAGTTATATGAAAATATGAGTATGCCATGTGGCGTCTACATCTCGACATTTGTCAAAAGAAATTGCATAACCCATGTCAAATCAATGAACGAGTATAAAATACTAAAGTTTTACTTTGAAGGTAAGAAGAAAAATAAAGAACATTAAGGAAAACTCTATCTTTCTAAACTCAGAGCTTATTTCTTTAACTTTATTTTCCGATAACTGACTTGATCGTCGGGGGGTTTACGTCAGAAAATAATCCGGCATCTCTTGATCACATTTTATTTTATAAGAAAGGGAGGGACCGTCTACCGTTGGGAGTTGGACACATAGATAAGGTATCCACATCATCAAGTTGAGCACAAAATTGCATCAACAGTTTGGCGCTGTCTATAGGAAATGTGACGAGGATCAAATTCAAAGTCTTAGCACTACTCAAAGAGCAAAGATGGATACTAACGACTATAACAGTTTTGACCTTAAAGCTGATGATGAAAGTTCTACCCATGAAGAGGATATTCATTTTAGGCGGCAAAGGCAACTAATGGGGAATTTGGAGAGTGAGATCTCTACATCAATGCCTAATAACCCCCCTCACCCAGATCCAAAGTTCTACAATCAACCCTGTGGTGGTCATCATCATGGTGGTAGAGGGCAGAGAAATAGAATCTTCAACCTTGAATGCCAAGTAAATAGGCTTACTACAACTATGAATAGAATGTTTAATCGAATGAACAGGGGTAGGATGTATGGAAGAGAAGGCTCAGATGGTTCGAATAGGAATATGGCGAATTCCAGTTCTAACTCTTCAAGGAGCAGGTCGAGGGAGGACCTTGAACAAGGAGACCTTAGGCATACACTAGATGAACGACGAACAAAGAGGAGGAAGGTGACAGAGCAATCGCAAGGAGAGGCTTATGCTGAAGTAAACCCCCTTGGGCCTGTATACACTTTAATGCAACAAATAATGTTGAGACTTGAACAGATGATGAGAGAGATGGGTTTTCAAGATACAACTACAGCAGAACCTGAACCACCTTTTAGTGATGACATCACGTTTACGCGGTACCCCGAACAGTTCCATCTACCTCAAATTGAACTGTATGATGGGCAGGAGGATCCCTTGAGCACATTGAGCATTATCTCTCTTCGATGGAAGTACAAGGAGCATATGATGGAATCTTTTGTAGAGCATTTCCTCTCATTCTTCATGGTGCAGCAAGGAGATGGTTTAAGTGTCTACGTTCTCATTCCATCTCTTCATTCCATGAACTTAGTCGCGAATTTATTCTTCACTTTAGCAGTGCAAAGCAAAGAGGATGACAATTTACATATTTACTACCTGTTAAACAAAGGGAGAAGGAATCTCTAAGGGATTATATAAAATGCTACAATGTTGAAATAACTCAAGTAGATGGGTTGAATGATGGAGTAGCTCTCTCGAGAATGATAGAAGGTCTTTTACCAAGTAAACTTTCTTGGTCTCTTGCTAAGAAACCCTCACTTACTTATTCTGAGCTGCCTATAAGGGCAGAGAAATATGTGAATGCTGAAGAACGACACTAAGAGCAAGAAAGACGGGGAAAGGGAGACTGTGGAAAAGAAAGAAAGAAAGATGATCATCGTCCTGATCGTCCTAGTCAAAATAAACGAGATTTTCGAATAAGGGAGCCAGTGGAAGAGAAAAGAAATCGACCACAACATGCAACTCACCTTATTCAGTACACAGAATTAAATGCACTGTATGACCAGATCTTCGCACAAATAAAAGACCGCTTAGTGTTGAGACAACCACTACCTCTTAAAGAACACCCTTTGAGAAGGAATTCAAAAAAGTATTGTCTCTTTCATAAGGATTTTGGTCATGAGACTTCAGAGTGTTTTGACTTAAGGGACCAAATTGAAGATATAGTAAGATGGGGTCATCTCTAAGAGTTTGTGAAAAATCGCCCTCTGCAAAGATTTGATCACAAGAAGGATCAACTTGAATCTTTTAGAAAGGCAAAAGGGAAAAAGAAAGATAATGTAGACAACGAGGATAACTTGTCTAATGTAAATGTCATACATAGGGGGCCAGTAGCAAGAGATATGAATAATGCAAGAAAAAGCCTCTCCCGTAAAGCTAGGCACCAGCCATTAGGTGTTGGCATCAATATCACCGATCATGTATCATTTAAGGATATAGTGAGGGGTATACCCATCATTTTTTCTAAAGATGATGCTAGAGAACTTCATCACCCTCACGCTGATGCCCTAGTTGTCACATTGTTTGCGGTAAACAAACGTCTACATAGAATCCTTAATGACAATAGAAGTGTAGTTGATATATTATTCTTGTCAACCTTTGAGAGGATGGGTTTGGATAGATAAAAGCTTCGACCCTATGTTGTTCCTTTAAAATGATTTATAGATGGAGCCATCATACCTGAAGGAATGATGGAATTGTTGTCATGTTTGGGAAAAGTCCAACTAAAGTGTCTCGAATGGTAGACTTTATTTTGGTAAACCACCATAGCTCTTACAATGCAATTCTTGGGCGTCTTACCCTCTACCTATTACGTGCCACCACTCAAATATAGTTTTACCATGAAGTTCTCGACTAATGAAGGGGTAGGTGTTATGAAAGGTGACCAAAGACAAGCTCCTGAATGTTATGAAGAGGTAGGTGTTATGAAAGGTGACCAAAGACAAGCTCCTGAATGTTATGAAGAGGCCTTCAAGAAAGGAACCGAGACTATGCAAATAACAAGTCTAGATCTGAGAACAACTAAGGAAGACAAGTGTCCTTTCAAAATTGATGAGTTGATAAAAGTACCCCTTAAAGAAGATAATGAGAAGATGATCAAAATTGGCTCTCAACTCTCAAGTCAATTAAAGGAAGAGCTCACCTCATTTCTCAATGAATATGCTGATATTTTTTGCTTAGAGTCATGAAAATATGCCTGGGATTGACTCCAAAATTATAATTCATCGACTAAATGTAGACCCTAAGATTAAAGTAGTTAGACAAAAAAGGAGAAGTTTGAATGTTGAAAGATGTATTGCAGTAAAGGAAGAGGTAGACAAGCTATTGAAAGTTGGTTTCGTCAAAGAGGCTAAGTACCCAGAATGGCTTGCAAATGTAGTTATGGTGAAAAACTCCAATGGAAAATGGAGAATGTGTGTGGACTTCACAGATCTCAACCGAGCATATCCTAAGAATAGTTTTCCTCTTCCTCAAATTGATCAACTTGTAGACTCTACAGCTTATTACAAACTGCTAAGTTTTATGGATGTTTACTCAGGATACAATCAAATTAAGATGTATGAGCCTGATCAAGAAAAGACTGTTTTATAACCGATCAAGGCCTTTACTATTACAAGGTCATGCCTTTTGGATTAAAGAATGCAGGAGCAACCAATCAACGATTAGTGAACAAAATGTTTACTGAACAAATTGGTCGCTCAGTGGAAGTGTACGTCGATGATATGCTCACCAAGAGCCTACAGGTAGATGATCATATAGAAGAGCTAAGAAAACCTTTGAAGTACTTAGGTAATACAAAATGAAGCTTAACCCTACTAAATGTGCTTTTGGTGTCTCCTCAGGAAAAGTTCTTGGTTTTATAGTTAGCTAGAGAGGAATTAAAGCTAACCCAGAAAATATTCAAGCTTTAATCAATATGAGATCACCTAAAAATGTGAAAGAGATACAAATGCTCAATGGTCGAGTAACAGCCTTGAATCGCTTTGTCTCTCGTGTCACAGATAGGTGTCTTTCATTCTTTAAAGCCTTGAAAAAGGGGAAAGACATGAAATGGACAGATGAATGTGAAGTGGCTTTTCAATAACTCAAGTCTCACTTAAGAATGACTCTACTACTTTTCAAGCCAATTGAAGAAAAAGAACTTTACCTTTACCTTGCAATCTCCCTCTACGCTATAAGTTCGGTAATTGTTCGACAAGAACAGGGAGTTCAGAAACCAGTTTACTATACCAGTCATACGATGACAGATTGTGAAATGAGATATCCCAATCTAGAAAAACTTACCTTTGCCTTAGTTATGTCAGTTATGAAGTTGAGACCTTACTTTCAAGCTTATATTGTAGTAGTGTTGACAGATTATCCCTTATGACAAGTGTTGTCAAAATCAGCCTTATCTGGGAGATTAGTGAAATGGGCCATTGAGATAAGTGAATTTGATATTCACTTTATGCCTCGCACGTCAATTAAGGGTCAAGTTTTAGCCAACTTTGTCGCTGAATTAACTAGTGAAGAAACTACCCCTATTGAGCCTGATTTGGGCAATGGAAACTTTTTGTTGATGGGTCTTCTAACAAATAAGGAGGTGAAGCAGGGTTGATTGTTGTTATCCCAGAAAACTCAAAGATTGGTTGTGCTTTGCGTTTTGGTTTTCCTGTTACCAACAATGAAGCTGAGTATGAGGCCCCCCTCACCGGATTGAGGTTGTGCAAAGCTTTAAAAGCTGAAAGTCTCTTGATACATATGTAGCTCACTTGAGTAACTCGAGATCTAAATATGATAGCATACCTCACTCGAGTCATCGAAATTTTGAAAGAATTCAAAAGATACGAGATCAAGTAGATACCCCGGGAGAATAATGTACAAGCAGATGCACTTGCTCGATTGGCCTTTACTTCAGAGGAAACTTTACTAAGATCAATTCTAATTGCTTTTATTTCAGAGTTAAGTATACTGAAATCTGAAAATGTTGTGGTCTCCACAATCGATCGAACTCCAACATAGATGGATCCAATTAAAGAGTACATACAAACATGGGTTCTCCCTCAAGACAAGAAATAAGCATGAAGGGTGCGATATCGAGCAGCGAGATACTCGATAATTGATGGTCAACTTTATAAAAAGGGTTTTCTTACACCTTTCCTCAAATGCTTTACCTTTGAAGATGGTAATTATTTGCTACGGGAGATTATGAAGGAATATGTGGAAACCATTTCGGTGCTCGGTCTCTCGCATGTAAAGCAATGAGACAAGGATATTTTTGGCCAACCATGTGTAGATGCCAAAGAATTGGTAAAGTGTTGTGATAAGTGCCAAAAATTTGTTATTGTCCCTAAAACGACACCAGAAAATTTATCCCCTCTCAGCTCTATGGCCTTTTACTTAATGGCAAATGGACATTATTGGGCCTCTACCTGTTGGAAAAGGACAAGTTAAGTTTTTTATAGTTATTATTGATTATTTTACAAAGTGAGTTGAAGTTGAACCCCTAGCTACTATCACAGAAAAAAGAACAACTGAATTTTTCAAGAAAAATATCATCTGTCAATTCGAAATACCTTATATGATAGTCACCGATAATGGGAGACAATTTGACAATGATAATTTTAAGGAATTTTGCAAAAGGCTTGGTATCAACAACGTCTACTCTTCACCTGTTCATCTTCAAACTAATGGCTAAGTTGAAGCAGCTAATAAAGTTATCAAGCAGACCCTCAAAACTAAGTTAGAACCAGCTAAGGGATTATGGCCTGAAGAGCTTCCTTATATTCTTTGGGCATACCGCACAACTCCAAGTACTCCAATAGGGGAGACCCTATTTTCTCTAACTTATGGGTCTGAGGCAGTTGTCTTTGTTGAGATTGGGATCCCAACATTTTGAGTTGAGTACTATGACCCAAGTACAAATAGATACCGCTTGCTTGAGAACCTTGATTTACTAGAAGAAAAACGGAACCAAGCCATGATCAACGTGGCCTCCACCAACATAAAGTAGCCCATTTTTACAACTCAAAAGTAAAAGTTAAGGGTTTTCAAGTAGGAGATCTTGTCCTTAGAAAAGTTATGTAGGATATGAGAGATCCACGGGATAGAACTTTAGGGCCTAGATAGGAAGGTCCTTATTTTGTGAGTAAAGTAGTTTAACCAGGAACCTATACATTGTCTACTTTAGATGGTCATCTACTTAAGCATGCTTGGAATGCACAACATTTGAAAAAATATTATCAGTAGAATGACTGTTGTACTTGTACCTACTTGTATTGATAAATAAAAGATATGTACAAAGTTGTTTGCATATACTACTAATTGACAAAGAGTTAACCAAAATGTGTCTTTCATTAATCATAAAAAGATGGTCATACATTTACTAAGAAGGAAAAGAAAACAACTAAGATAAAAAAAATTTCAAAAACAGGAAAAACAAAGTCTAAAGTTCTTCAAATCTAAGTATCATCTCCTTTATCTCCGCTTTGATGCTTGACATTAGCAGAAAGGTTATTTATGTTGAAGTCATCTTTAGGAGTAAGCGTAAGCTTAGAATCATCAGCGATAATACTAGGGTTTATAGGAGTTGATGTCTCTTTATCTTGATTTTTATCATGACATCCAAAAGTTGGTCAATGAAAGATAAGTCAAGTTGAGGATGTTGCTTCAAGATAACCTCTTTACATTGATTAACCTCAGACTTGTATTCTTCATAGTTCTTGTCCAACAAGTTTTCTTTTTCATTCTCTAAAGACTCTACCTTTTCCCTCAAACTCTCTACCTCTTTAGTCTCTTTTTCAAGGATTGTCATTCTTTCTTTCAAATTTTTTAACTTCCTAAGCTAATGCGTTTGCCCTTGTCGACTCTTTCTTTGCCCTATCTATAACCTCTTTAGCTTTTTTTAAAGCCTTGTCTTTATCCTGTTGAGCAACCTTCAACTTATTAGAAGTAATCACCAAGTTAGAATGATGATCAGCTACTTTGTTATTGGCATCAGAAAGATTATTTTGAAGATAAGAGATTCTACTCTTAGCCTCTCATAGTTATTGCTCCAGCTTACTAGGGGAGGATAGATACTACAAAATAGAAAGAGTTATAAAATTCAAAACAATTTAAATCTTAGATAATATGAAAAGGGAAGAAGAAACAAACCTTAAGGATCAAACCAGTTCCAAGTTTTAGATTATCTTCAGGAGTTAAAACTTGAAAATTAATCTCTCCGCTTACTTTAAAAAGATCTTCCAAAGATATTTAAGAAGCTGGGAGAGAAATGTTCGGTGGAATAACCAATGAAGGGGATGGATGAAGTGAATGAAAAGTATGAGAATCAGGGATAGTCAAATGGGGTAGAGGAGACCCTCTACTCTCTCCTTGAACCCTTTGAGGATAGTTAAAAGGTTCATTTGATCGCTCTTCAATAAGCCTAGGCCTCTTCTTTTCCTGCCTCTTCTTCACCTTGGGATTTTTTGTTGTCTTCTTTCTTAACTTGGATTGAGGAAAAGGAAAACAATGTAGAAAAGATTGTTTAAGCCTTACTATAACTAAGGTAGAGGGCTTCAAAAGTTCTTCCAAGTCTCTTAAATTTGATGCCAAAGCAATGTCTACTCTATTTTGCTCCTCAGAAGAAAGCTCTGGACTAGTCTAAGGTTGAAAAAAAAAAAGAAAAAAGAAAACAACAAGATTAATAGCAAAACAAAACATAAAATTTGCTAAGTTTAAAGATGATATCGTCTTTTACGTGCTGGATGGTATTTCCTTGGAACTCTGATATCAACTCAGGGTCATTATCCTCAAACTCCTATTTTCCATCTAAAAGGAAGAAAAGTTTCTTCCACGCATGATTGGTTTTCTTTTGTCCTCTAAAAAATGCTCTACCACGAATTTAAGACAAGAAATACCATCCTACATTCTTGGCAATAGGTTGAATACAGAAAAGATCTTGAATTTTAGCGATAGAAGGCTCTGAAAAACTTAACTTCCTCTACAAAACCCATAACCCCATGATCACCCTCCAAGCGTTAGGAACAAGTTGAGTTGGGGCCAAATTAAAAGCACTTTGGACTCTACAAATGTAAGGAATGAAAGGTAATGGAACCCTAGCATGTAAGATCATTGTCATCATCCATATTTTTTTCTCCGAAAGATTGCTTATCTCCCACCCACCTTTGGCTTCTTTAACTCCTATCTCAAAGGGGATAATATATCTAAAGTAATTAGTATATACTCTAATTGGCGATTGGCCACGAGTTAAAGTATCAATAGTATACACCAGGTTAAAAGGCCTCTCCATTTGATAAGGAACACTAGTCCCCCCATCTACACCTTCCTCATTGCTCTTGGAATTATCCTCTACTTCCTCTTTATCCCCTTCTTCATCACCCTCACCTTCATTATCCTCATATTCACTTGTCTCCACAATTTTATTACCCTCTCTCATCTCTAATATATTACTTGTGTCCTCCCCTTTATTTGACACACTATTAATCTCATCCTCAGGAATGACACTCTTGCCTTTATGTTGTGTGGAAGAATTTAGGTTAGCCATCTACCTACATTAAAGTTTACCCATGAGAATCTAGGAGGAGCCGTCTACCTATGATTAAACGTAAAAATATAAAAAGAATAATAATAAATAAAATAGATGATTAAAGAAAAACACCTCAATGGAAGATGCTTTTACTTCTGATGAAGGAGAGAATTTAAGCGCGTCTCTCTCTACAATTGCCTACTCTTTCTCTACAAGATCTGATATGAACAACAATTGAAGTAGAAGATTTAAGATTATATAGAGATGTCATTTAATGGGGCTTAATAAATATGAGTTACCTTGGGAAACGCAAATATTGAAATCTCAAATGACTTTTTGTATGCTTGGAAGGATATCTACCAACTTTATGAGAGATGTGGACATGCCTACTATCGCTATCTCCCCTTAAAACTTTTCCACCAAATTTATGGGAGATCAGGGCATGCCTACTATCTCTCTCTCCCCTTAAAAATTTTCCACCAACTTTATTGAAGACCAAGGCATGTCCACTATCGCTCTCCTTTTAGAAAATGTTCACCAAATTTATAAGAAACCAAGGTATGCATGGAAGAATTTAATTAAACTGAATTAAGAGGAGATATTTTATTCAAATTAAACTCTCTTTAATTCGAATTGTAACTAAGCGGGAGAGGGAGAGGGAGAGGGGGCTATTTAAAATTTAGCCATCTCCCCCTCTTGGTTGCATGCGTAAGTTAGAGAAAGGAGAGGGAAAGGGGGCTATTTGAAATTTAGCCACCTCCTGCTCTTGGTTGTATGCATAAATTTGAGAAGGGAAAGGAGAGGGAAAGGGAGAGGGAGAGAGGGCTATTTGAAATTTAGCCATCTCCCTCTCTTAATTGCATGGGTGATTTTGAAGTGGGAGAATGGACCACTTGAAACTTAGCCCTCTCCCCCTTTTTCGTTGTACAAACCAAATAGGAAAGGAATATTTAAATTATACCTTGTTTGAAAATAAATAAATAAATTTTATCTTTTTTTTCTCTCTATTAAAATATATATATATAGGTGATATTTTATTACTTAATTTTTTTTTATTACCCCTTCTCCATTCTTTCTACTAAATGAGAAAGAGAATATTTTTTATCCTTCCTTCTTTTCTTTTTACTAAATAAGAAAGGAGATATTTTCTAAAAAAAAATGAAAGAGTAAGTCTTCTTATTTTATGAATAAATACGCATACTTGGGGGGCTACTGTTATACCAAAAACTAATCATTAATAGTTTATATCTATGATGAGTAGTTTTGTGGAAGACCCTTATTTTTAAGGAGACAATCAATTTTTTAGAGAGATTAGTAAAACAACTATGGAGAGGAGAGGGAGATGACGATTGTAAGATAAATCCCTAAGAGACCACATTACCTAAAGTAAGTGAGTACTCCAAAAGAAGGAAAAGGCTTCCTTAATTGTGAAATTTAATTTCGCTTCCTACTGAGGTCTTGTAGACACTCATTAGAAAGGGAGAGGCTTCGTTAAATTGAAAACCTATGAACTCCCGCAGAGTATTAGCACTTAGATGCGTGTAGATACTTATAAAAAAGAGGAGCGGTTTCCTTAAGTGTGAAACCCATCGCTATCTCCCAAGGCCGAGAGCTCAAGCGAAGGGAGACAGAAACGACCATACCCCTCTCCTAGTAGCACAAAGGCTTAGAAGAGGGAGATAGCAATTGAAGTCAAATAATAAATACACGTGGCAAATTTATATGAATACATGAGTATGCCATATGGCATCTACATCTCAACATTTGTCAAAAGAAATTGCATAACCCATATCAAATCAATGAACGAGTATAAAAGACCAAATTTTTACTTTGAAGATAAGAAGAAAAACAAAGAACATTAAGGAAACCTCTGTCTTTCTAAACTCAAAACTTATCTCTCTAACTTTATTTTTCGATAACTGACTTGATCATCGGAGGGTTTATGCTAGAAAATAATTTGGCGTCCCCTGACCACATTTTATTTTATAGGAAAGGGAGGGACTGTCTACCGCTAGAAGTTGGACATATAGATAGGCTATCCACATCATCAAGTTGAGCAAAAAATTACATCAACAAGGGTATTAAGTGTTAAGAATATGACTAATTACGACCGCTAGAAAACAAGTTGTTATGTCTTGTAGATAGAGATAATGAATTCTATAGCTTTTGTACGAGCTTAAATAATAATATATGAGTGATTACCACACTATATCATATACCTTTTGTTTGCCACATAACCTCTTCACGGTCACTGTTTTTTTAACTTTTTACTTTTCACTTTGATCTTGCTAGAACTTAATTTTTAATTACTTTCGTTACACTTGAGAATTTCATACTTCTTTTTCCATTTTAAATTGTATAAAATTGATTTGTAAACTACTTTTAGTATTATTATTAATGAGCCTAATGTCATAACCAAGTCAGTCAACCATGTTCGAAGGGTTGGTTGACCAGATAGCCTTTGGGAGGCATTCTGCCTCAAGCCGGTTGACCAGGTTGGAAGGGTCTATTGATCGACACTGTTCACGAGGGACTGTTCATAGGTTTGAAAATTTTTCATTTTGGTCCATTTTTCAGGTTTTAAAATCTTCCAATTTAATCCAATTTTCAACTTTCAAAAATATTTTTTTTTCAAAAACTCTTGAGCTTGATACAAACATCATATACACTTACATACACAAGCATACAAAAATAATACAAAATAAAATACCAAGCTTGTAACTTCATTCTTCAATTTTGCTCAAGACGTTCCATTATGCTTTTCTTGAATGCTTCCATTTTGGATGTTCTTTCAATCTTTTCATTTGCTTTCCAAATTCTTCATACTAGAAATATAATAATAAATGCTACAAGAAGGATTTGATTAGTTAAGATCATTGTTTATTATCATTAAAACAATGGGTTATGAGCCTTAAGGCTAACAAAAAAGACCATTAATCTTAATCATGCATGAATAATAATATACATACTACGTAAGTTGTTATTATGTACATATATACTTGGAATAAGTCTACATAAAATTGTTAATTACTTTTGTTACACTTGAGGATTTCGTACTTGTTTTTCCATTTTAAATTGTATAAAATTGATTTGTAAACTACTCTTAGTATTATTATTAACGAGCCTAATGTCATAAGTTAACCGGGATTTATTTAAGTAATAACATAATTTATCTACTATATCAAATAAGTCCATTAAATTCATAAACATTTTTTTAATGCATGTGAGAAATCTGCTAAAAATTTGAGTCTTTAAATTAATTCAAATGTGACAGAGGTTAGATTTTTTGTGTTTAAATTGGACAAATTCTATCCCTATAATTATATATTTTTATTGGAAAAAAATCTTGCATATGTAAATTCCATATTGGTATTGTTTAATTGGATGGTCAGCTTATATATCCCCTAACTCTATATGAACTTCATGTAACGGAACTCGAAACAGATAATAAAATTTATGTTCACAACACAAGCAATCTGATTTTTTCTTTTTTTTCCCTATATATACATGGTTCTATTCAGTTTTAAATTGAGCCAAACACCTCCTAATTTTGCCAATTTAATAAACTAACAGCTAATAATAAGGCACAAGGTTGTTTCTAACTATGATTATGATTATTAATTACATATAGTGCACATAACATTGATGGCAGAAATGAGTGAAAAATATTACATTAAAAAAATTATTTGATAACAAGTGAAATCAATATGAGAGAACACAACGTTTCTTGCAAATGATTATGATAATACAAGAAGTGTCTCATGTAATCTTAATTTGAAGATTAATAATGTAATTGAGTATGTACAAGAAATTCAAATCAAAGACCTGTCTATTATAAACATAGTTCTATCTATTCATACTAAAAACAAAAAAGTTATTATTGAGAAAGATTTAGCTACAAAGATAAATTTAGTTGATGAGCACATTAAACCCGATTTAGGAAAAAGTTATGAGAAGTCTGCAAGTGATTTCTTATCACAAGTACATATATTTCAGAAGAGTTATTAACAAGTGCAAAAAAAAGATAAATTTTGGATATTTTCAAGTTTCAAGGAAGCTTGCCAAGAAGAGTTGCTCTTTTAAGTTACAAAAATGATTTAATGTTATAATACAAGTCTCGTCAACTACACAAAATTTGAGGACAAATTTTCTTTAAGAGAGTGGGGATCTTGATGTAAAACAATTTTAAAATTTAATTAGTTTAAAAAAAATTATTCTTACTAATTTAGTTTGTTATTTAATTTTTAATTTTCTTATTTAGATAATTATATTCTTTATTTGAGTTAATTTGTAACACTATATTTTCACTATTGTATATAATGAGTTATATGTTATTATTTTAATAATCTTTCAATTCAATAAAAAATTTCCCTTTACTTTTGTCCTTTATGGAGTTATTATCTTCAATACTCATATTTTGATATTAGAACAATATCTAATCTCATTAGTTAAAATTTTGTCAATCCAACTTATACATTATACAAGGAGAAAATTTGCTCATCAACCCAGATGGGGCCAACACCTGAGGAACTTGATGCACATACAATGGGACAAGAACCAGTTTTCAAGCCCTACGTCAAAGTCATCCTAAAGGCATCTGATTCCCAACAATTTGCTTAAACAAGACTTGTTTAGGGAATGAAATTAATTAAGGCATTTGCTTAGAAAAGATCCCTTACTTATGCTTGCACCAACAACAAAAGGCAAATGATACATCGATTATTGCGGTTAGCATGTCTAATGGTTAGCTTATTACAGTTGATCGAGATAGGAGTACTAATCTGATTCATGATTCATGAACCATGAATCATGATGTAGACACATTTTCTTGACAAATGTATTTTGAGATCCTCACGATCATGATGTGTTTTATCCTCTAAGCCTTTAACCACCCCCATCCGCCCTTTAGCCAACAACAGCTGATTACATCATGACATCATTATTTTTTTTTTAAAAGAAAAAACGGTGCAACACGGGCGGGGATTACATCATTACATTATGGTATTATTTATTATAATAGTATTGGAAGATTTTAGTGTTGGGATATTGTCTAAATCAGGTGATACGATTTGGCTATAATAGACAGTGTTTTTTAAAGATGTTATCTATTTTAGAGCTGCGTGCAAAATTTAGAATTTTAAATGTGATCGTTTAAAAAAGACAATATAAATTTTAATAGTGTCAGAAGAATATATTCAAGAGACTATAGAACAGTTATACTTTGAGCTGATAAAAATCAAATGAAGATACTGAATTGTTACACTTTTTATCGATAAGCATCAACCGAAAATATTAAAAATATTCAAGATGATTTTTTCATGATTCATTAGTCATGTACATGACAAGAATTTTATTTTGTAACTATGGAACTTATAATTTCCAAGTTTTTAAAGTCGACTTAATCACTAAAACACATGGTGGACATAGATGAAGAATTTAGGATAAAGCCTTCTTTTTGTGTCATAATTCTTTCTGTATCTATTAATTAAATGTTTCTTTAAATTCTGGCTAGAAATCTAAATATATTTATTTTACAAATAATTATTAGGATAGTTATGGGTGTCGATGAAGAAGGTAAAGACAAGACTTTATAACTTACAGACTGAAATATCTAAACTGCATTTCCAAAGAAATTAATGGTTTAATTGTATAATCTCCCCATTTAGATTTACTATACTCAATTTTTAATAGCTAAATGATCTTATATACTACAATAAACTATTAATAGCTAACTAATAATTTATTTTCAATTAATTTCTTTTATTTATTTATATCTTATCTATTTGAGTTGATAAATTTGTATAGATTGAAACTTTCTTTTTTAAAGTTTAAGGTATATGTGTGCACTGGTTACCATAACTTACGTACTTTATAAATATTTTTCTCATTACTGCAGAAACTTAAAAGATACAACACCTTAATATATCATAAAGATAATAAAATTCTTACAAAACATTGTGAGTAGTAAAACATTTATTGAAGAATAAATTTTTGGCTTGTTTTACAGATTAATTCGATTGCGGAGCCGATCCAATGTTGTTTGATGACTACTATATTATTTATTCATTTATTGCTTTTAAATTCTCCAATAAATTATAGTGCAAGAGCTGATTTTTTCACAACTGCAAACAACTATTTGGTTGAAGAAATCCAGAAGCCGTTCCATCAGCATGGCTACATGATGCTTCAGCTGGTTGATTCTTGTAAGTCAGCTTTACATCCTCCAAGTTTATTCTAGAGCATGGATTCTTTGAACTACAATCAAACTTTATAGCAATTTCAGATGTTCCATGAATATCCTCGTACAGCACATTGCTAATTTTAACTTCTGTAGCCTACATAACCCAAGTCGTTAATTAGCTGCTTGAACTAAGATTTCGTTCAAATTGATTCAATAAGAGATGAGACATGGGATTTGATAATTATATAGAGTAAGAGTGTCTTTCATGTATGAACTTGTGATGTCGTGCCTGACCAGGGCAATTTTTGTTGTTGGGATAGTAAGTTTTATCAATTATGATGGAATTTCGGACATTGAGCATTATGACATGTTCGAAAATAATGTTCCTCGCAAAGCTGATACTAGGTCTCCCCCAGGACTTAATCCTGACTCCATTTTTAGTACCTTCAAATGCTACAGTTTTGACTATCACATTTTGCACTGCAGGATTTAGCCCATGCACCAACAAATTAAGGCTTGCGTAGAGTCGGTTATTCAAGTCAGGTTTTGCTCCCAAGCTGAGCACATTGTAATTCACAGGAATTGCCGAAGATGAACTAAAGAAGAGAATCTAAGAGAAGTACTGAAAGAGCAAGAGAATTCATTTGTTTTGCCATTTGTTTCATAACGTGGTTGATAAAATGCAGAAGTGGTGATGCTTGAGAAGATTTAATTGAGAGGGTATTTATGAGATTTTGAGAGGGATTTCTTGCATAATTATTTTAAACTTTATTCGCGAAAAATTCCTTAACTTGAGAATTGATAACGTTTGATGACATAAGCTACAACTACATACAAAAGACAAGTGCACATATATGCAGTTGAGGATAGGGATGGCAAAAAAACCAGGACCTAGATCGGCCTGAGTGATTCTGGTTTTTTAGGATTGGATCATAAACCGGATCGGACTCGGGTTCTTTTTATTATACCTCGGATTAGGCCGAGTTCAGGCTGGGTTAATACCGAATTTTTCTGAGTTTTAGATAAATTATTATTAGGTCGGATCAGACCAAATTAAAACTCAACCCGTAAACAAAAGTATAAGAAAATTTTAAATTTTTTTATTTTTTTAAAACTCAATTTTTTACTCGACTCAATTTGGGTCCAAGTTTTGATCCAGTCCAATTTTATTAAACCTGAGTTTGAACTGGATTAAATACATGAAAAATAAACTTGGATTCGGACCGAATTTTTAAAATCCGATCCGAACCTAAGTTTTTGCCAAGCCTAGTTGAGGGTTTCTTAAGAAGTGATATTTCAAAGGTAGTTAATTATTCTCGTTTGTTTGCTTTAAGCACAAGACCAATGCCTCCTCAATTCCTGTGAATGTCAATCTTTTCATTTCTTAACTGCTTATTCTATTGCTTGAAATGTCAGGCTGTGCTTTATTTTTCATTTGTCCTTTATGAAAACCCTGAACTTGACATTTTGTTGGCAAAAATAACTATAGAAAAAATACGGGATAGACATAATTAATCACATTTAACAGAGGAAAATTATATTCTAGCCCTTTAATCACATTTAAAAAATATTTTTTTACCTATTTAATAATATTAAGTTTATAAAATAGTTGTATAAACCGGTGTACAAAATAATGTGAGTATTGTGACTAAATAACAAAAATTAAAAACAAAAATCAGATTCATACATCATCTAACAATGATAAAATAAAATAAAAAATATTGTGTTTTTCATAGATTGCAAGTTATTAGTTTCAGTATTATAAGCTTGGCTAGTTTTATGGGTTTTGTTTGTATTCTTAGACTCTATTAGGACATTACATGGTAATGATGGGGACAGATTTATTTATGTTGTAACAAAATCAATTGCGTCAAAAATAAAATAAAAATATATATAGAGGAGCTTAATACTGCAATTCTAAGAACATGGGCTGGGACTTGGCTTAGCATGTGGAGCAAAGAGGGGGAAGTTATCGGCGGTTATTTTTAAAACTGCCAATTTTGTCTTTGCGTGTCGCATACTATTTCATTTATGTATATAACATTTAATGTACCGAATTTTATTAAAATTTTATAGTTAAACCTACTTGAGCGAGAATAGTAAAGTAAATTTGAACGAGAATAGTAAAGTAAATTTGAATGAGAGTAATACTAAGATAGGTTTTTTTTTGTAAAAAAGAAATTATGAATTTATAATGATAAGAAATTCAAATAAATTCTTTTTCCTCTCTAAAATATGTATCTTAACATATATATATATATATACAGAGAGAGAGAGAGAGAGGATAGTTTATTAACCCTTAATATTATACATATTCTTATATTATTTATAAAAATAATATAAAAATTGTATAAATTTATTTATTCATTTATTTTTTTACTTTAAAAAAAGTATACATATGAGTAATTTTTTAACAATATCAATTCATTATAATAGATCTGTTCTAAAATTTTAATGACAAAAAGGATTAACATACATATAGTCAAAGATAAGGCGTCATTTTGAATTAAATTATAATTATCTTATTTAATTTTACTTTCAATTATTATTTTTATTTATTTATTTATTTATTTGCTTTGGAACTAATAAACCTATTTCTCAAGTTTAGGATACTCGCTTTTGCATTAAATTTTTTATTATAATTCTTTCATTTTCTTATATGTTACCAACATGGCCACAAATATATTTTGTTGAACCCAAGATTCATGGGCAATGGGCAGACAAATGTAAAATTACTTTTAGTAGGAATTAATGTCTTCAATGTAGACAAGACAAAAGCTGTGTTTAACCCATGCATTTCCATGTTTTTTGGGCTTTCCTTGTTTTAGGCATTTCTTTTTTTGTACACAGACAGCATGTGATTTGTTGAGTATTCAATTACAATATATTAAATATATTATATATTGAATACTACTTTAATAGTAAAATATATTAAACAAATATATTAGGTAAATTAAGGTCAAGAATCTTGGTTATTTTTCTTCAACTCTTTAATATATATATATATTTTAAATTATAAGAATGATGTCTTTAAAATAGTGCATTTATGAAGAGAAAATGTATTTGCTAATATTTGTTGAAAATATTTTTTTAAAATAAGAAAGTAAAATCATGTTTAATGTTGTTTTTAAAAATTAAAAGCAAGGCCATATAATCACATGAAAATACATTCTTAAAGCAATCCCCTTTCCAATTCAATGAAACTCTCATTTAGCCTACTCTAAAAATAGAATAGCAAAAAAAAAAAACAATTAAACGAATTGAGAAACCGATTAAGGAAAATATAGTTAAGAAATTTAAAAAACAAAAATGAAGACAGAAGATACGAGGAGTCTTGGATCTTGTGGATAAAGCAAATGGAACGTGTCATGAACTTCACTGTTGTGGTGGTGACTAGCTTGATTTGCTTTTTCACGTTAAAGGAAAAATCCTTTTTTACTTGATAATAAATATATCTCCTTTTTCAAGCTACTATGTACCTGCATTTGTCCTTTGTATTACATTTACAGGAATTCTGAATAGTTTAAGAATAAAGTCATGGGGGAGACCAAACAATGAATTCGCCAGAAACATTGTTTTCCAACATGCAGTGATGAATAATGTTCAATATTCAATCATAATTGACCAAAATTACTGCTACGATAAAAAAAAGTTGTACGGTCACGTTTCAGGAGTTAAAATTAGTGATGTGATTTACTAGGATATTCATGAAACATCAGCCGCAGAAGTTGCAGTGAAGTTTGATTGCAGTTCAAAGTTCCATGGTCCAAGATAAGACTGGAAGATGTGAAGCTTACTTTTAAGTATCAACCAGCTCAAGGATCCTGTAGTACTGCTGACGGCTCTGCTTCTGGTTTAGTTCAACCCAACAGTTGCTTGTAATGGTTAAAAGCAATTGTTATTTAATTGCTTTACAATATTCATTGATAGTACTACTGTACAGTGTGTAGTTAAGGTTTTAATATTGCTTGAGCTCGTGGCACTTTGCTTGGAGCCTGGCATTGTAATCAGCATTAATTATTATAAAAAATTCCAATTACCTATTGGATGTTCTTGATAAAATTAATTTGCTTCGAAAAGGGACTGATAATTGAATTTATTGCTTATTAATTTTTTTTCCCGCCTTGAACATTGGTAAGAGATTTCTCTCTTCAGCCTTAACAAAATTATGTATCCTGAGTGCTTTTAGGTAGTTCAAGTATTGGATTATCTCGAATTCGATTAACAGGAGAAAAAATTAGTATTTTGAAGGTGAAATATTAAATATTAAATATCTTGAAACATTAAGTATTTTTTAATAGTTTAGGTATTGGATCATCTTGAATTTAAGTGGGAGAAAAATTTAATATTTTATGAGTGAGATTTCCTATTCTGATCTAAACCTTTAAAAAGAATATTAATCAGCATTAATTATTATAAAAAATTTCCATTAGCTATTGGATATTCTTATTAAAATTAATTTGCCTTAAAAAGGGACTGATAATTGAATTTATTGCTTATTAAATTTTTTTGCCGCCTTGAACTTTGGTAAGAGATTTCTCTCTTCATTCTTAACAAAATTATGTATCTTGAGTTTTTTTGAATAGTTAAAGTATTTTGAGTATTATCTCGAATTTGAGCGGAAGAAAAAATTAATATTTTATAAGTGAGATTTCTCATTCTCATCCTCATCCACATCCAAACCTTTAAAAAAAATCTTAGATATCTTAAAACATTAATTTTCTAATTAAATTTTGATTAAAATAAAATGATATTAAAAAATCTAAAATGATAAGCTACTATTCATATACTTTTTTATAAATTACTAATAATCTCATATAATGTGAGATGTACATAATATAGTTATACATCATTTTTTTCCCCTTGTTTATTTAAAAGCAAAATAATTGACTGATTTATTAAATAAACAAAATAATTGACTGATTTATTACTGTAGTACTTTTCAAGTTAATGATGGTACAAAAGACCTTTTATTTTGCTTCCACATTCATTGAGACTGCTAGAAAATAATGATTGATGTGAATTAATAATGCGACTCTTAAAATAATTGACGTGAATTATGTTAAAAAATACTTAATTGTAGACAGATCTTATTTAAGTTAATTTGGGATTATATAATTTTGTAAGAATTTGTTACAGATGGATAGATTTTTATTTATACAATAATATATGCTCAAATGAGAATTAAATGTATCATATTTAGTGCATGAATTGAGGTGCTTCTCATGCTTCCAATTGGCAGAACAACATTTGTGAGTTGTCTTTTGCAAGTTATTCTACCAGCGCAAGCCATGTGAGCTCAAATTGTATACACAAATCCTCACGCAATCAAACTCTTCTGTTCTTAATATTTTCATTTTTTTAATTTTTCGAACATACATGCATGTCTCTGTAACGCATATATACGGTAAGAAAATAAATCTCATAGTTTCACAATGCATGTATGACCCAAAAATCACGGCAATAAAAGGTTTGGCCAATCTCCATGAACAGATCATAGTATACATTTAAAAGTACTTCCTGAAAACATTATGTTTTCAACTCTCACATAGACAAAGTCTTAATTTATTGAGCTTTTTGGTGTCAATGCTGCCATTTTCGTCATGAAATCATGTTTTGGGGCTTGCTTCCGGCAGTTCTTATTTGTTTATTTATTTTCACAATTTCCTATTTTTCTAAACATAGCATGTGATTTGTTGACTTTTTAGAATTATATATGCCTTAATGAACTTAGTTATGACAATAATTTAATCGTCGGATCTATGAAAAACCATTATAAAAAGATTAATCCAAATTTAAATTGGATTCGTAATTAATTTTTTGCATATATTTTCTTCTAATCTATATATTAAAGAGTAGTTTGATACAATATTAGCTAGTCTTATTCAATAATAGCTACCTTAAGAGAGATTTGTTTTTTAATTTTAATTATGTGATATATCCTTTTTATTTTATTGAAATTCGTAAAGGTAAAAGAACAAAAAGGTAATTCAAAGTGGAAGTCAAGCTCATTTTGTGATGTTACCATAAATAGAAGCCAAGTCTTATAATTATGGTGTGAAAGCCTATTCATTAACCTTTTTCAATTGGGTAGTCGAAGAAGAGATCTCCACGTGTTGAATTTAGTCAATCTTAGAACGTCGTTTAATTTTGACTTAAATAAATCATATGTCTTTGTCTTTAGGTCTAAGTTTTATCCTTTCGGTTCAGAATTTGGCATGAATATAGACCTAACTATGCTTCCTTGATTACTTAGTAATACGGCTCGATTGTTTGCTTAATTTCAGTAGTAAACAGAAACAATTAAGTCAGAAGAGCTTCATTAGAAAAAGGCTGAAGTGATGGAAGTTCAACTAAGATTGAAAATTAGAAAGAAATTAACAACTGGAGAATGATGTATAAATTTAGAAAGTATTTGAGAATGGTTTGACGTTTATTAATAAATATAGGTTAGAATATTACTATCTTGGGATATTATAACAATTTAAATATTGATGATTAGGATTTGATTGATTGGGTGTTCTTAATGTAATGAGAGTCTAATTAAGTCAAATTAGAGGGATCCAGGAATATTTTTATTCCTTTCTATCTTTTCAAGTATATAGTTGAAATTTGAATATAATTTTATTTATTCTCAGTAATAAAGAAAGGTCAACAAATGTCACATGCTAATTAAATTAAAGTTTATTTATGAATACAGCATTCACACATCCAAATTAAAACATCGCCAGAATACTGTAGCCAAAAGTTGTGGGTCAAACAATATTTCAATTCTCGTAGCTAAAGAATATAGTTTATAATAATAATAATAATTATTATATTTAAAGACTTAAATATTTAATAATTTACATTGTTTTTTTAATACTTTCTTATACCATTATTAAATTCATCTTTTATATGTTAATAAAAATGCAAAGAGCAATTTATGGATCAAGAGACCGTACAAATTCTATGTGCCAATGGAAAATCTTCTAACACCATTACCAATGTATTTTCACAAAGTGTTGGATTTATGGATTAGATTAATTAAAACTATATTTGAGAATATATATTAATCTTCGTTACATGATCAATTTAATGTTCGTTTGGTTTAACTTTTTCATTAATTAAAAAACTTTTTTAATGATAAAAATTTTTTTCAAAATTTTTGTATTCGTTTAGTTATCATAAAAACTTTTAAGAATTAAATAATTTTTTTTTATTGAAAGAAGATTAAAATTTGAATTTTTGACAGTAGAATTTTTTAAACTTTTTTAAAAGGCAAAATTATTTAAAATATCTTTACTTTGTTTTAAAAATTTAGTGTTTTTTTTAAAACTAACATTAAATATTTTTCTATTACAATAATTATTCAAACTTTTTTAAAAGTTATTTGTAACAATTAAACGATTAATAAATTTTTGTTAAGAACTCTATTTATAAAAACTTTATGGATAAAAGGTCTGCTCCAAAAAATTCTATTTAAAAAAACTTATACCAAATGGACCCTTAATTAAATTATTGCGAGCTACTATCATGCACTAATTAAATTTAACTATGCTATTAATTAGAAGTTGACATTGAAATTAATTGAGAGATTTTCTACATTGTCACGCTAATAATTATATTCATGAACTCAATAAAATTTTAGTAAAATATAATTTTTGTAAAAAATTATATGTTCACAGTGATTCATTTATTCAATATTTGATGGTAATTGATTTAATTAATAATTTTTTAAAAGTAAGGCGAGAATTATAGAATTTTAAATGTATTAAAAGAAAATTTTTTATTAATATTTTAAAAAATTTATTAAATAAGTCAATTTTTGAATAGTAAATATTTTTAATATATGAGAGTGGAAAATTCTATTTATAAAATATTAAATTATTATTTTTATTATATCTTAATTTTAGAATAATTTAAAAGTGTCAAAATGTATTCTAAATCACTCAGTTATATTTAAAAGACATTAATTAATAAGTAAATATTTATGACCTTGGATTTTCAGATGATATTATTACTGTATGGCTGATATTGGATCATGGTTTATTAAAGAAGAGAGTTAAGATTAATTATTGTTATTTATGGATTATGGTTATTTTTATTGTGATAGGAGCACATGGGTATCAAGTATAATATTCTGTGGGACATTATTTTTTATTAACTCAGTTTTGGACCAATATAAAGAAGAATAAGAAATCGTGATAACGTGGGTTTAAGACTGTACTTTGGGGTTGAAAAGGCTTTCTATTATTGACAAACTATTCACCAATGATCCTCTGCCACATGGAACTTTGGTAATAGTTTCAAATTTTCATTATATTATCTCCTTTAAAATTATTTCTTTCACTCGTTTTAATAATATAATTAATTAACTTTAATAAAAAAAATATACATACATAGTAATATATAATTTTATTGAATAAACATATATAAATAAATAATGTGGTGATTGGTGAGGTAAAAAATAAAGTTCCTTGAAACAAGAAAATAATGTCAAATTGTTAAACAGTTAATTAAAGTGGAAAAGGGTAATAAATAAGAGTATTTTGTTTCTACATCGTTTTAGAATATTGCTTTTCATGAAATATGCTTTAATATTCTTAGAACATTTTAAAAAATAAATAATACGAAAATGTAAATAAAAAAACGAGTAAAATACGAAACAATTGAATAACAAAACAGAAAGCCGCCGATTTCTTCTCCTTATTCTGCTCCACATGTCACGTCTAAACCCACGTTGCAACGTTCATAAAAATTTGCCCTCCAATTTTGACTTAAATCACAATTAATACTCAAATAAATTTAATTTATTCTTCCATTATTTCTCATATCAAGATTACAATTCTTCATGTGTATTTAATTACAAAAATTATGACACAATTCAATTACTATATAAGGATTATGGCAGCCCTTATCTACAATTTTTATTAAGCCAATTCGATAACGCCCACAAAAAAAAAGGTTCATGGATAATATATTTAAGATTTTTTTGTAATTATCAATAATGTTCTTAAAATTTTGAACATATTTTTATGGGTTTATTTTATGACATGTGAATGATGTCAACTAAAATTTTGTTTCTAGGATTAGGGACATATTTCAAGTAATATTGAAAATATTGAAGATTTTTTTCCAAGTATTCTAAAAGTAGTTAAATAAAGGAAAAAGGGAGGGAGAAAACCGACGAAGAAAAATATAATTAATTAATAAATGAAAAAAAGAGATTGAGAGGATAAGAGAAGTCGTTGATCTTGAGGATAAAGCAATGGGAATGTCCATATTAATCTATTGCTAATTAATATGAAGCAATGAATTAACCTTTTTTAGCCATGATTGCTATGTTAGTATACATGTTACGTTCAAAGGTCAAGCCAATAATAAACTCAAAGTCATCATAGATTAAATATCTAAAACATACACTAAAATTATTCATGCATTTGTCTATAGATATCGGCCATTTTTCTGACTTTTATGTCAAGATGTAAAAATTGCCTAACTAGCCACATATATTTGCATAACACATGCTATTTGGACAACAAATTCAATTGCTTCCCATGATCCCATGCTTGATTGATACAAAGTTTTGATGAAATGAAGTTTTAACAAATTTAGAAAATAAAATAAAATGGGCTAACGAAATTACAAGCTTAAAATTAAAAAAATATGTCAATTTGATGAAGAGTATCTAAAAAATCATTAGACATATATGTTTTTTTCTCAAAATTTAGGAGACATCATGATGTATTGATCTAATTCATTACTACTTCCAACAGAATGAATATTCTTCTAAGTTGATGTTGGCTGCACAATACAAACTATGAAACCTATAAATGCAAGGGTATTTCCGTAAACTTAACCTGAAAATATTTTAGAAAGCCAAAAAAACCTGAAAATAGTTTTAAAAAGCAAAATCTGCTCACAAAGTTCGGCGCAGCTTGCTTCTGGTGCATGCAGATCCAATATCCAAACCCTTTACGAAATTCTATAAATAGCCTTCCATTTCAACCGTCTCAACTCCATCTTCACCACTACTTCGTCTTCTACTTCCAACTCATACATCTTACTTTCTCTTTGAATCAGAACAACAATGGCCAAGACAATGGTTTATCTTTTTCTTCTCTCATTTCTCTTCGCTTCATTGTTTGCAGCTCCAACTACGTACGATGTTGTAAGTTTCGGAGCAAAGCCTGATGGCACGACTGACTCAACCAAGGCGTTTCTCTCTGCATGGTCTGAATCCTGCGGCTCAGCGTCGGAGGCAACTGTTTATGTACCGCAGGGAAGATTCTTGCTAAGCAACGCTGCGTTTCAAGGGCCATGCAAGAACAGTCGTATTACTATACGTATTGACGGCACGCTTGTTGCCCCGTCTGATTTTCAGGTTATTGGGGATGCTGAAAACTGGCTTTTCTTTCAGCATGTTAACGGAATTACAATCAACGGCGGCATACTTGACGGCCAAGGAACTGGCTTGTGGGCATGCAAGAACTCTGGAAAGGATTGCCCCGACGGTGCCACGGTAGGTTGAAAATTACCATCTTTGTTTTGGGGTAATAAGTATCCCCGTTTTCTCAATTAAATACTAGTATGCAATTCAGAAGGTTATTAAGAGGGAAAGCAATGGTTTTTCTTAAAGGATTTCAAAGGTCAACTAGCATATGTTTTAATTTTATTTTTGGGATAATTTGTACTAACTGGAACTTTTCTATATGTATTCTTTTGTTTTTCAGTCAATACGCTTTTCCGATTCCAACAACATAGCAATCAATGGATTGACATCACTAAATAGTCAGTTGTACCATATTGTTTTCGATGGCTGCAACAACGTGAAATTGCAAGGCGTCAAGGTTTCAGCCTCTGGAAATAGCCCCAACACCGATGGAATTCATGTTCAATCATCAACAGGCGTCACAATCCTGAATACCAAAATCTCTACTGGCGATGATTGTGTCTCTATTGGCCCTGGAACAACCAATTTGTGGATACAAAATGTTGCATGTGGGCCTGGCCACGGAATCAGGTAAAAAAACGATAAGGGAATTTCTAAATATACAAATAATATAGATTGCTCTTGTATTTATGTGGCTTTTGGTGATATTTTGCAGCATTGGGAGTTTGGGGAAAGATGCAAACGAGGCTGGAGTACAAAATGTGACAGTCACAACTGCTACATTTATAGGATCTCAGAATGGTTTAAGAATAAAGTCATGGGGGAGACCAAGCACTGGATTCGCTAGGAACATTCTCTTCCAACATGCAGTAATGAATAACGTCCAAAATCCAATCATAATTGACCAGCATTACTGCCCTGATGACAAAGGTTGTCCTGGTCAGGTTTCAGGAGTTCAAATTAGCGATGTAACATACCAGGATATTCATGGAACTTCAGCAACAGAAGTTGCAGTGAAGTTTGATTGTAGTTCAAAGTATCCATGCTCCAGGATAAGATTGGAGGACGTAAAGCTTACTTATAATAATCAACCAGCTGCAGCATCTTGTAGTAATGCTGGCGGATCTGTTTCTGGTGTAGTTCAGCCCAACAGTTGCCTGTAGGGATGAAAAGCAATTGTTATTCAGTTGCTTTATATAGTAATTTGATAGTATGTATACAAGATTGTAAGTACGTATTTACTTATATTGCTTGAGCCTGTGGCATTGTTCTTTAGCCTGGCCTTGCAATTAGCATCATTATTGTTCGAAATATCAATCCCCTTTTAGGGGTTTCTTGTTGCTATTAATGGCAAGAAATATTATTACTTTATTTTGATATAATATTGAATCAATATCGTCTTTGATAAAAATCGATTGCATGCACAAATTCAAGGCAATAACTCTTAGATTGATTTATATAGAATGAATTTAAATTTAATAAAAATAATGTTCCTCTATAAATAGAGAGTTGTAATATTTCTTAAGTAATCAATAGAGAATATCATTTTTCCCTACATTTCAAATTTCTTCATGATATCAGAGTAGATTTAAGAATCATATTTAAATTGATCTAAACAAACACGTCGATTATGCATTACTATTAATACGCGGAGAGTGTAAAATTTTATGTCTTTTAATAAAAGAAAGCAAAGAAATCTTAGCCTTTCACCGTTGCTACTACTTGATTTATCGTCATCCACCACGCCTTGTACGACAACACCACTATTGAAAACTCAACGTCCATATTTCGCACGAATACTTTGGTAGGTTAATTTCAACTATATCTTTTAATAATTATTTTATTACTATTTTATTTTCAATAATAAAAAATGATACGTTTTAGTCCTTTTAAAAGAAAAAACAAAAAAGAGATATTTTTCTCGATTTTTTCACTCTTTCCTAGGTTCTTAGGTCAGAGTTAGGTGTTCAACAAAAGAACTTGGTAGATTTATTTTAAAAGAAGTAGAATTGATCTTAAGATTTTGGAAAGAAAAAAATTTGAAATTGCTTTCTTATATAGGATAGTAAATATTAAGTTGCTTTAAATGGACAACACATATTAGGCCCTTTAAAAAGGATAGCATATGGTAGAAAGATTTTCTTAACCAGGATGATAGGAATGCATATCAATAAATATTCAAAAGATTTCCTTCACAAAAGGATGATAGGAATAGGGTTATTTTTTACCAGGCCTCATATTTTGTGACATATATTAGATATGCACTAACTTTTGTGAAAATTATTATTGCACCCCCACTTAACTTCAAATAAACGTTAAATCTAACAAAGTAAAGGGTAAAATTGGTATTTTATAGGAGCTAATTAAAAAATTAAAATAATTTGATTTCGTGTTCGAAGAGAATATCAGTTAGAGTCGAATTTCTGTCTTTTCAAATATCAAAGTTTATCAACTACAGGTCATTGAAGAATGTGAAAATGGAGGGAAATGTATTAGAGTATATAAGAAGCTATTGTGCATTTCACGCACATTGTCAAAGAAGGCACTACTTTGCCCTAAGATTTCCATTCGCTCTCTTTACAAAACATGGGTATTTTGAAATTTGCAGTAAGATACGAATATTAGAAGCAAAAAAAAGTAAACACGTTGTGGCCTTTCGTCATCTGAAAATAGGTGAATGGATCGATTTCATGTTTTAGGGTTTTGTAATACGATTGGAGTGAAATGCATGAAACTAAAATCAAAGAGACAACCATATGAATATTTGGGTTTTTTTATGGCGTTACATGCTCTGCTTTTTTGCTTGTTGTGATAATGTATTTGATGATCACTGTTTGGGTATGGTTGGGTTTGATTGATTTTTACTGTGTTCGATTGAGTTTTAATTTGTACGTGTTGGTGCATTTTATTGTTGAATATGTTAATGAATGCACATATTTGAGATCGTGGAAGGAGGTGCAAGCCGTTGTAATCACTTATGATAACTTCCTTGCAATTGATCTGTTAATGGTTGTGTACTGATAATGGGTTTGTATGGTAACTGGTGTTGTCTCTTGTTTTCTTGCTGCTGTAAAGTGATAGTTGGGTATAATATTAAAGACGAAGTTGTGATTGGGTTGGTCGTAAGCCATAGAACTGCCACCTCCTAGTATTATAATGAAGGTGAAAAAATCTAAAAGGTCCAGGTGCTAATGTTAGAAATTTGTAATTGAGCCAATTTTGTTGCCTATACACAACTGTATTCAGAATATTTAATAGAAAGTTGTAGTATTTTTACTCTTGAAATCTCTATGGCAATTATGGACCTAAATGCCTGCAGAAACATAAGTAATTAATTATAGATTTTCTTTTCTTTTGAATATGAAGTTTGTTTGTCTATTGGTAATGTTCACACGATTTTGTTTTCAGTACGATATTAAGTGCTTGTTGGTTTATTATTTGATTTTTAAATTGATAGATTAAAGATTTTTTACAAGTTCATGTGAAGTACTATAATATTGCCGACATTGTTATATTGTTATGAGAAATTAAAGATTTTTTTCAATTGACTGTTCAAGTATATTTGATATATCTTATATAGTTCTTGAAATGATAGATTGAAGATGCTGCACTTATAACTAATATTTGGTTTTCATTTCGACTTATTCACAGAAGCATACCGATGCTTGTATTAATTTTCAATTATCTGGTTTTTATTTTCCCTCATGCTGTAGGCAAATATGGCAGCTGAAAATGTGATTCATATAAAAGCAAATTTTATAGGGCTGAAGTATGATCTAGGGTTGTATGATCCAAAGTGTATCATAATATTGTTATATTGTTTAATAGAAGCATGTCAAGGATATACATTCAGAGGCATCAATAGCAAATGAATGGGACAGAAATGCACAACCAGCCTCAATTAATCACGTATATCAACTAAACCAAGGTTTCACAAATACAGTGGAACCTGCAAGGAAGAAAGGACCATCTACAAAATGGGTAGGAGTACAAGGAAAAAAAATTATAGCAGCTAGAGGAATAAGAATTCCAGGTGTAAGTGAAATACAATCTAAGCAATGCTCATCAAGACAAGATACAAATGTAGGCAAAAAAGAGATGCAAGCAACAAATAAAGGAAAAGCACCAATGCAACCTAGCCAAGAAGTACTTAATTTGCACAAACTGTGTTCTGACTTAGTGTTGTTTTAATTATATGCCTTGCATGATTATTTACTCCTATTTGTTTCCAAACCTACAGGAGAAATGATCAACAAACCAAGCAATTACAGCACCAGGACAAGCACCTTATATAATGAATCAATTATGAATATACATGCTTTTGTTCTATACCAACCACAGCTTCCACAATGCCACATATTTCCAATATAATATAAGTTATGTTATTCTAATAGCTAGTTGGTTATACAGAAGTTTTTGATAGCATCTTTTGTAACTATGATATTTGCAACCAAATGGTTCATGTGGCACTATGTAAGCTACTTTTCTTTTGTATACATTTTGTGTTAGATCATAGGTGCTAATATAATGTAGACATTGAAGGTGCTCTTACTACTAACTTATGTGTTTTTGTATGTAATAGACAATTTTTGAAAATATATATACAAGAAACATCTCATATATTTATGACAACACTAGGTTAAGCTTTTGTATTTAGAATCAATTGACTATTACATAAACTGATAGTTTTGATAGATTACATTTTCATTGCTTACAACTTATTTGCAATCTTGAACAATATAACTATGCATATAGTCAATAGCATGATAATGATGCGGAGTCATTTTTGAGTTGCCTGGTGCATCTCTATCATTTTACTTATGACTTGCTGAATGTCAAGTTCTGTTTGCTTTTGTTGGCCAGGTTCTTCATTTCTAACTTCAATCTCATCAGATCTCCCCATAATAGCACTATATTCTTCCACTATAGGTTGCCACCATCTGTAAAATGAACATCTCCCTTGGTTCTTAGGACAGCAGTAGTATAATTTGTATGGATTTTTTGTTGATTCTGAAATTCTCACAGCAGCTCTGAACCTACAATCACATACTCTATTATGAAACTTCAGTAAAACTCCATTGATTTCGTGTTATTGAGTGCTTGTATTTGAATATCATGTAGATTTAGATGAAGGCATTTTGATAGGGAAGAATTTTCTTCTCTTGTGTTACCGTGCTATGTATGGAAATAGGTTGTTTGGGTGGCTCACAGGTTCACACATGCCTATAAGCCAACAAATTTACAATGGTTTCAGCTTTCTAATTTTTAAAATTCAAATATTTTTTAAATTAATTATATTTAAATGAATATTATATTCATTAAAAGTTTAAAATATTATAATAATAATAAACTAAAGTAGCATACTGTAACATACAGACAAGACAGTTAAGAAAAAGCTAGAAGAGTAATTTTATATAACTCTGTTAGATTTAAGGTTTATTTTCAGTTAAGTGGAGGTGCAATGATGAGTTTCACAAAAGTTGACGCATATCTGATATATGTCACAAAATAATCCATAGGAATAATATACTAGCTAATATTTCAAAGTTGAAAACTTTTCTTGACATAAAATTGATAGGAATGTTTTTCTCTTTACCAATACTTACAACATCTTGAGATAAACTACAAGTACACAAAGTTTTCTTGCCGGCATGAGAGAGGTTGATAAGAATCAATTGAAGATGCCAAAAAGATCCTGCACAAATCCAAAGCAATTATGCTTAGACTGATTTATATGGCAAGAACTTAAATTAAACAAAAATGATATTCTACCATAAATCAATCAAATAATTTATGAAAATCAAAATCTTACATTTATATAATTTTGAATTTTGTCAAATTTATCTTTAATTTTCCTCTTTAAATTGAAGATGGTAACATTTCTAAAGTAATCAATAAATAATATTATTTTTCTCTATATTTCAAATTTTTTCATAATATCATACACTACAAAAAAAAAATATTTTTTGCGATTGAAAAATTTAGCCACAAATATTATAAATTCAGTCGAAAAATCACTTTTTACTGCCAAATTTTAGTCATTTGCGGCTAACTTCTATTGGTTACAATAAATCGCGTTGCAAAAAATATTTTGTTATTTGCGGCTGATTTTAGCAGCCATAAAAAATATTTGCAACCAATATATCAACTGCAAAAACTATTTAACCTTACTACTACTTTTTTTACCAAATATTTAACCTTACTACCACCTTTTGTTACCAAATATTTAACCGCAAAAAAATATTAACTATTTATAATATTTTTATGAACTGAAAAATTGATCTCATCAAACTAATTTGAATATTAAATGTGAACCATATATCAGGACCAATTTTGAACAATTTAAATGGTTAAATATTGTAAAACACTAGATAACGTTAAAAATCTGTAAAATAAGACTGAAATTTTTATTTGATATACAATAAAATTTGTAAAAAAGCTATAATGTACAAAAAATTTAATCTATTAATTACTGGCAGTCACCACTAGAAAATATCTAGAGAAAAATTTGAACTGAATTTAGCATCTAAAATTGCCATGTTAACCAAATTCAATACAACCAACAATCACTAACACAAAATCACAAAAAATTCTGAAAACCCCTGAACTAATTTGAATTGAGTTTAGCATCTAAAATTGCCAAATTAACCAAACTCAGTACAACCAACAAATCACTAACACAAAATCACAAAAAATTCTGAAAACCCCTAAACTGCTTTACAATGTGAATTCTAGGGCACACAACCTCTCTGTATAATTCTCTACTTCGATTAATGAAGTTTCTAGATCATCTAAAAATAACACATAAGACAACAAAATTGGAGAAAATTTGGACATATTCTAAGGAGCAGAATAGAAATCAGCAGAACAAGTGACAAATAATGTCAGGTCAGTAACCACATTCATTGAAACAAAATAGGATAATTTTAAAATTAAACTTTTATAGGTAGACCCATCATTAAAGAATCTAACACCAACCAGATCACACTAAAATTCAACTCTATTATGCCATTTCTCACTTTTCATTTTCATTTTCACCATGTGATATGTTCCTCAACATGAAGCACCCTTTCACACCTAAGTTACACTTACATACATCTATTTATATAACTAGTAAGTAGTTGGCTTAAGAGACAACCTAATTAGTTTGTCATATTAATAAGGTAACAAACCTCAATATGTCATAGATGGTTCTCTTGTGATGGTGAATTAACTTGAGTATCTACATTGAAAGCCATATGATGCCCATGATGTGCACTAGAAGTATCTCCAACCTATCAACCATAAAATAGAAACTAACATAAATTTGAAGTAAAATTATAAGATCTTTCGTAATAAAATGAACAAACTAAAATATATTGTACCTGTTCATTTCTAACCATATTTATTTGACACCCACATTTACATGATTGAAAGTGGGTTTGAATTGATCGAAGCTCTGCATAAAGTTCATCATACTTAGCTTTCAAATCATCTATTACACTCTCATACTCTTTGTGAACTTCCGCACGTATCCCATCACGTAAAATACTCTCATTAACACTACTACTTTTTTAGGAGCTCTTTTTCATATGTTCACATCCATGTGCATCAAGACCCATCACATCACTAAATATCTTCTCTCAAACTAAATCACTTTGCTCATCATTTGGTATCTCAGAAAGACTTTCATTAAATTGACCCTGTATAATTAAAACAAAAGATACATATATTAAAAGGAAAAAGTAATGATTAGTTTAGCTTAGCATTCCTTATAAAAATAAATGACTCCCACATATATATTAACCTTTCCATCGAGTAATACATAAACTCAAAGAACAAAAAGATATTTTGAAGCATTTACTTTGATATCATTGATAACAATCACATCCCTAAACAAATATAAGCTATTAAAAAAATCATTAACAAAAAGAAGCAAAATTAGAATTTTAAAGGACAAAACAAAGCAAATCAGCATAAAAGTGCCCACCATGGCTTTATAACAAACCAACAAAATGATCAAACATGGAAAAAAACAATTTTCCCAGTTGGACTATATATCTAATAGATATCACTTTTATTTCATAACATCAACACTTTTTGTTGATATAAAATTGAAAATCAAAGTAAACCCAAAACACATCATACTTACAATAACTTCCATGCTTTCTTGGTCACGTATAATTCCATCCATCTTTGTACGTGTCTTGATATATAAGCTCATTCTATCTGTTTTCTCTCCTTTCTTTTTCATCTACAAAAAATAAAATAAGAAAAGAATTGTGAGAAATTTGTAGTTCCACTTTATGAGAGAAGAAAAAAATAATTTTGACAGAATTTCTATGTAAATGTTAGGTTATTGATACATTAGGTAAACATATATTTACCTTATATATATATAGGCAATGGATTGCATATATTTACCTCATTTCGCACTTGAGCAAAAGATTTCCGTCCTGTCACATGTAATTGTCTTTGCTTCTTGCGATTATTCTTATTTATCTCTTAAATATGCCTATATATTCCATGCATTGTATTGCTCATGAAAATAGAAGTTATTTTTTTAACCAAAGAAATAAAAGCTATTTCATTATTAAATTAATGTGAAATATCTATACCTTTGCTTTCTCAGTGCTCTAATAAGCTATTAATAAGATAAGAGGAACTTCTTGTCCATTGCGTGCTATAATTCCAAGCTGAGAGAAATAATTAATAAGATATGTAGTGTTAACATTAGAAAGATAATTAATTGTTATTAGAATTAGCATATAATATAAAATATAATTAGTGAAAGTTACAGCATAGCTAACAACAGTTAATTAATTAAGGTTCATTTCTAAACTTGTTTAGTTTCAGAGAGAGGAAGGGACAAAGGCAATTCAACAAAAGGAGAAAATGATAGCAAAGGAAAGAAATCTCATTGGCAGGCAATTTTTTTTTTTTAAAAAAAATTTGTATTAAACTTTTTCAAACTCACTCTCATAAAAGATCAATTCTTTAATTAAGTTAGCAAGTGAGCTTAATTAGAAGCTTAGTTGTGTATTTAATGTGCAAAACTCATAATATAAAATATTAAAAAAGTATATGCATATATATATATATATATATATATTTAATATGTATATATTGGGGAGTTTTGAGAAGGTCATTTTCATTACTTCAGCTTTTTAGCTGGCAAGCTAGGGTCAGTGATCTTACAATATCTAGCTTCCTTTGTCTTTAGATTTTTTGGGTTGTGTTATGGCTTTAACAGGCCAATCTGCAACTAAGTATCATACACTACAGTTTCTGCATATATATATATATGCTCAGCTGATTGATGAAGAGTATTGAAGTGTATACTAAACAATCGTGGGTTGGGCTGGATTTGAGCTGTAAAATTCTGTTTACGTGGGACGAATGATTGCCCTCCGAAGGTTTTAGCTGTGGACTTCCATAAAGGTGGATTGCACTTAAGTTCCCACTAAAAGATAGTGGATGAAATTCAACGAAAACCTAAAGCTCCATCAGAGCTCAGAAGGATAAAAAGATAAACGTGGTTAAGGCTAAAGCTGGTAGTTTACTGCCAACCGCTTTTATAATCAACTTAGAAACGATCCAACATGTCCAAAAAGAAAATATTTTACTAGCTTTTTCAAAACGGAAATCACAAATGAAGTGAAACTTGCAAAGAATAATCGAACCTGAATCGACCCTTATCGGTAGATCAATTTTTATTTTTTTTCGTAAAGAAAATATTTCTATGAATAGATATAATATGGCGAGAGTGGGAGAATAACCAAGAGTCATATGCAGATGCAGTAAATAATATGTGACGATAGGACTATCTAATAAAAGCTACTTTGTGGCTAAAATTAGATGACAAATCTTTTCCTCTGTTTCAAAGCCAACTCTGGCTCCTGCCAAAAACAACACATATTTTCCAAGTTTTCCTTATATATATATATATATATGCATACATACATAACTATATATAACTATATACATACATACATACATATATATTTCAAGAAGGTGGTAAGACAAATAATTCATTCCAACAAAGCACACAGACGATCTTTTCCCATTTCTTTTAATTTTAGTTTCTTCAAATTCTAACCAATATTTAATTTACATACATACATACATACATACATATATATATATATATATATATATAATCCCGGGAATTATTGTGAACCACATGATTAGAGGAATTAATAAGTATTTGACAGCCTCACTGTACCACACATTCATTTCAGAGGCAAAAGGAGAGCAGCCCATTTGTGATATATGGGCTAGTTTGCGGGGATATGTATGTATATATATAAAGTTTCAAAGAATTAATCAATTATGTCATAATCATGAAATATATATTGGCATTCTGACAATGTATTACTCGCAATAATAAACAACAATTAATTATAAGGTTGAGTTTTCTTTTTCCAATTGTTTAATCTCATATATATATAGAGAGAGAGAGAGAGAGAGTGGTTGTTTATTAATAATTCCCTGATGAATATGTGTGTGTATATATATATAATAATAATATATGTAGCAACTTTAAGTCAAAACTTTGGCAAAGCCCTTAAAAGAAGGTCTAAAGTAGCAGAGGATTTAAAGGTGTGTGAGAAGAAGACAAGACATTGGAACCGGAGAATATATGTTTTCTCAAGCTGAGGGCATGAAAATCCAACACTAGGGGGCCATGCATTAATTTCTCTTTTCTTTCCATCTCCACCGAACGGACCCTTATAAATCTCATAATCTATTTATATAATATGTGATTCCCTGAAGGTTCCTATGATCTATTCTATTCTATTCTATTCTATTCTATTGGGTGTACATGTTTTAATTTGTAGCTATCTACAGACAATTGCAAAATTAGTTCTTACAACAGTTATGTTGTATTTAATTTTGCAAAAAAGTTAGTCATCAGCACTGATATGCAGTTGTCTCTCTGTTGTAAACCCTTCCCCTTCAAGACTATAAACTGGTCTGTTGCTAAACTATAATAAAATTATTAAGGCTAAAATCTGGGGATGGTCGTGTGTGTTATTCCAGATAATGATTTGTAGCTTAACAAGCAGACAGTCTCATCAATTTGTAATTACAAAATTTTTTTATTAATTTTTGCAATTAATTATAATTTTTCGTTTGGATTTCACGACTCATATTGATGCTTAATTATGTATATTAACCTACAAATTAATGGCAGTGGCAGGTTCCTGAACCTATACCCACATCCAATAATTTCCAATTATTTGAAGTTTAAAGTAAAAGAGAACTACTTTCAATTTATTATCTCTGGTTTTACTTTTACAGAGATAGAAGATGCAAATGCAGATGTAGGTTCAGGAATAACATGCACAAGCTTGAATATACACTAAAACACACACACTAAAGATCAACACTAAAAACCCTAAAAAGGTTAAATCAAATTCACATTAATTTTCTCTAAATCATATAGCATTTCCAGAAATTCAAAAAAAGAAAACATTAAAACTGACATCATACCTGGCATCGACAAGCTGACGACGGCGTACCTAGTGTCGGTAAGCTGACGACGGCGTACCTGGCGTCAACAAGTTGAGAGTGAGCTGACAAGCAAATTTGATTTTAGGGATCGATTGGATTTGGGGAAAAAATGGGAAATAACTGAAATACCTATATTTATTAACAGAAATCCAAAAATACCCTCTCCCAAACTTTTCAATCAAACATGCCATTTTTTAAGTTTTTCGGACAAAAATACCCATTCTCACGCAATTCACTGGCATATTTGCGTCTTCCCTGTTTTCTGCTTTTGTAATTGTGTTTATCTCACAAATTCTCTAAATTTGACAATCATTCTATTTGATTCAATTGACAAGCCTATTTTATAGTAAGTTTGTTTTGGTAGTTAATCTAAGTAAAAAAAAAAAGATTTCTCACATAAAAAAATGAAGTTTATAAAAATCAAGTAAAGACGCAGTTCTGTCGAGTAAGGGGGAATCCCACTTACTAGACAGTTTCTGTCGATGTCGAGTAAAGGGGGAATTTCTCCCTTTACTCAATAGTACTCGACAGTGTTGTCGAGTAAAGGGAGAAATTTCCCCTTTACTCGACAATATTTCTCCTTAATCGACAGTATGTTGTCTGAGTACTGGACCTTTTATTATCATCATCATATACATTGACTGATTGGTTATTGCTTTTCTTTTGGGATTTTGCAGTAATGGCTGGACAAGTTATGATCACGACACGGTTTGGAGGTTCATGGGAACGCTCTTCAAATGGCAGTGATGTTTACGTCGGGGGAGAAGTAATGTCGTTTTGTGTTGATGCAAACATTCAGTATGAACAATTTATGGAAATGTTATATGCTGCACATGGGATTAATCCAACTGATAGCATGATTATAGTAAAAGCAATCTTTGTTGATAGTGCGCAACTTGTTGGTATATCTTCGCCGAAAGCAGCCATGATTAATACAGAATCCACCTTTCGTGCCTTCATTCATGTCAACAGCGCAGAATATGTTATTGTGAGGGGCCATTGTTACTTGTATCTTACTGTAGAACGGGTTGACAATGCCGTAAATACAAGAAGGGCACATTATTCCGAACATCCAACCGTAACTGTACCCCCATTTAGATCTTCAAGGGGAAGTAATCAATTCAGTGCTCCAGTTTTGTCAACACCGTTTCAGAGCAGGCAATTATCTGGTTCAAGGTTTGAAGAACAGCATTGTCCAACTATAGAAGCTGATAACTTACCCCCAATGACTGAACCTTGTAGAGTTGTAAATGATAATGATACAACCACAATTGCTGACATTGGGCATTCTCATCTCTACTGTCAGGAAGGACAAGCAAACGAGGTCCCAGAGATTGAACGGAACTTTGATGCCACGGAGTATCCTAAGCGATAGAAAGGTAGGAATGTGGCGGATGATGATGAACCAGAGGGAGCAACAGATGTGTGTACAGGACCGTGTAACAGAAGTAGCTCAATGCCTTGTCCTGTAGCATCGAATCAATACATCCGGTCATTGCCCCCTATTCCACCATCTATAACCATGCCAAGCGATGCATGCTCCAATTCTCGGTCCAAGGATGAGTGTTTTTGGCAGATTTATGGAATGAAGCAAGAATTACGAGATCGATTGGGGCTGATGGCACTGAAGAACCATTTTTAGTTTAAGGTTTTCAAGTCAGATAAAGCTCGTTTCGAGGCAAAGTGTGTGGTGGAAAGTTGCAAATGGCGAGTTCGTTCTATTAGGAACAATGATGATATATTTTTCAAAGTAACGCACATTGACGCAACTCACTCTTGTATCAACGAACAATTACAGTATAGGCATCGACAAGCAAGTAGTCGGTTGGTTGGACAAATTATAAAGGATAAGTTCACAAATGCCAGTCAGATTTACACGCCGAGGAATATTTGTGATGATATACAAAGTGAATTTGGAGTTCGGCTACCGTACTCAAAGACATGGCGAAGCTAAGAAGTGGCATTGAGAATTGTGTGTGGAGATCCAGGTTTGTCATTCAAAGGGCTTCCGTTATATTGTCACGTGTTAGAAGAGAAAAATCCAGGGACAATCACCGCAATTGAGACAGATGGGGACAACCATTTTATGTATTTGTTTGTGGCGCTCGGCCCATGTATTCAAGGATTTTGTAATTCCATTAGTCCAGTCATCGCAGTCGACGGTACATTTTTGAAGAGAAAATTTCCAGGAACATTGATTGTGGCTGTTGCATAGGATGAAAATGGAAATATATTTCCCGTTGCCTTCGGGGTTGTTGATTATGAGAATGATGCATCATGGGAATGGTTTTTTTTTAAGTTACCGGGAGCCATTGGGTCGATGGAGATTTTGGTTTTTATCTCGAATCGACATAGTAGCATACAGAAGGGGATTAATTCGATTTTTTCGGAAGCCACTCACAGATTTTGTACTTTCCATATATCTGGAAATTTGAAGACAAAGTATAAGATTAGGCAACAAAAAACTGACACATTCATTGCAGCATACTTCAAGGCAACCGATGCATTTCGAGCCAGTGATTTCAGAAGATATTTGGACAACTTGCAAATTATGCATCCTGCAGCGGCAAAGTACTTGGAGGATGACGTGGGGATCCATATGTGGGCGAGGTCACAGTTTCCCTCGAGACGGTATGATATGTAGACTACAAATATTGCTGAGAGTATGAACTCCCTCTTGAGACATGCGCGGAATTTACCGGTCATTACTTTAATCGAGTACACAAGGTCGGTAATTCAGAGGTGGTTTTATGAACGTAGAGAGTTGGCAACTACTAGAGAAGGATACCTCACAGATTCGGCGCAAACAAAGGTTGATGAACAAACAGAGTTATCTCAGACAATGAATGTGTATGTCGCATAGTGTTTTGAGTTTGAGGTGAAGGATAGGGACAAGGTTGACATTGTTGACATACGAGAGAAAACATGCAGCTGTGGATACTTTCAACTTCAACAATTGCCCTGTGCCTACGCTCTGGTAGTCTGTAGGCACATACAGTTAGCACATCATTCGTTATGCTCCAACTACTACACTACTGACATGTACATGGCTGCATATGCCTAGGTTATTCATCCTCCAGGTAATGATGTTGATTGGGTGGCTCCTAAACAGGTTAAAGAACGTGTAGTTAACCCTCCACGTCAGCGTCATCCAGCCGGATGGCCAAAAAAACAGCGTATACCATCTGCCGGGGAAGACATTGTTAGGAGGAGGTGCATGCGATGTTTGCAGATGGGCCATAATTGGGCAACATGCAAGAATACGGTTCCACTCCACATGGACCAGTGACTTCAGTTTACTTATTATCATTTGTTGCTATATGAGTGTAACATGTATGTACTCATCTGTATTGAATTTATGAACCGTTTATTGGTATATTTATTTTTAAAGTACATCAGTTGTTACCATTTTTATGCTGTAATCCATTTTAATATTGTAAAATTATTATATTATCTTTGTGTTACCTTGTGCACCATATGATACAGGTTCCATTATTGGGCAAGTGTGTAAATGCAAATGACAACTGTACGTAGGATTTATAAAATATAAAGTAAAATAAACGTCACATACCTTACAACTAGAATAACTAACCCACCCACAAATCAATTGCCACCCTCAGCCTCAAGGCAGGTCCATCCTCAGGACCAAAATCAAAAGGAATCCCTAACCCTAAATATTGTATGAACATATAAATGAATACCCCACAGTCGCCTGAGGTTGGGGCCTGGAGAGAAATACCATCAACCAGCCGACTATACATGAATGGGTCAAGCCTGTGGTCCACATTCGGTCGATGGTCGAAGAACCCCGTCTGATCTAGTAGATGGGGAAGCAAACAGCATAATGGTCGTAATGCAATGTCTAGCTCAGTATCGGAATACGTATCCGGGACAGAGTCATAGACACGGATCTCCCGAAGGTCGAAGTGCACCTCGCACACCACCCAATGATCGCCACATACGTTAATAAGAATGTACACAACATCGACAAAAATCCAGTCCCTGTGGCCACGACTGCTCCTGCCCACGGCAAATGATTCGATATCGCTGTTTGGATAAAAGGTCTCCTCATCCAACGTGCCTGACAAGTATCCGTCATATGTTGTCTGAATGAGACTCTACAAGGAAAATAAATATATTACCGCAACTTCAAGCATACGAGAGTTAAAAAATCAAATGCAAAAGAATATGTTATATCATCACTTATTAATAAGTGAGAGGATGCAACGGTCCAATGCTGAGATACTCGATCTTGACACATAAGATGGCAATATGACAACATGTCCATGTACTCAGTCAAATGCTACACACAATCCAATGCGAAGTAAGGTGTGTTCAGCGTGGGTTATTAAAAAATAATTACCGAAGATAAAATACACTTACACTATCCTCCAGCCACCGACCAGTCTCGCTGACAATCTGTAGCCACTAGGGTGTGATCGTCACGGTTCGACTCTCAATACAAGCCCTTGTAGTAAAAACCCAGCGAATAAATTTGATGTACAGGTCATTAGGAACTAGCGCACGAGGTCATATTTGGTAATTCGAAGCATACAAAGACCTGTCTCTAACCATAGACGATGTACGCCTCCTCAGAGGGTTTCTATACGACTTACGGGACGTTTGACCCTTCTGATATGTCTACCGGTATCGAATCTCTGGAGCAAAAAGAGCCTAATAACACAATGAAAACAAAACATCTACTTGACTAGGGCAAATATTTTCCATTGTATGCGTAGTAAATGAAAGCCATTTTATGTACTCGTGTAGTAGACGGATCTCTCGAAGGCTCTGGACGGAGTAGTCCACGGATCTCCTCAGCTAGCCTATCAAGCGTATCTTGCTGGCGTTGAGCAGCATTATCCTGTCTAGTACTGAATGCACTGAAATTAGAACGTAATAACCTCATCTGGGTCTCCATGTCCTGTCCAAGGTCTGCTCCATGACGTGGACCTGTGTCATTGTCAGCCATATGGTCCGACCCATCATCTACACCAAAGTTCAGCGGATCCACTACCTATCTCTTAGCACAGTGATGTAGTGGTCGTTGTGCAGGACAAAACGATCAGACGTTAGGATGACCCACACATGAGTTTAGTGTTTAAATTGACACATTTTTCAAAGAATAATGCATACCTTTTTTTCAGGCACAAGAGAAGGTGAAGATGCTGCAGTAGTAGGCACCTCATGAGGAGTAGTGGTGTTAGCAATCTCATCCTCAACAGGACCTGTCATGGGGTCATCATCTGCCTCATGTATGGGTGCATCTATGAACGATGCATCTCCAATTACCTCAAATACTTGGTTGTATTCGAGTAATTTTCGCTCAGGACCGATCAGTACCAGCACATGTAATATAGCAGGAGCACTCTATTGCATCAGCATAACAGTTCGTAAATCATAAATCAGCCATGAATAACTGGTTTTTTTAATTTGACTTACAAATACAATTGATGGAATAAATTAACTTACCCGCTGTCGAGTAAATATCAATTGCTTCACATGAGATGACCGGACAAGTTTCGTGTTCGAACGCCATCAAAGCATTTGAGGGAGTTGGTCGTTCATACGTATCGCTAACTCTGGAATCACATAGGGGATGGTCTCGTACATCCACACCTACATACCAATTTAATGTTACCGGTAAATCCCTTAAACTATAATTTATAAATATTTGTATGAACTACGAGTGAGAAAGAATTATAATACCTGAAATGCCAACGGAAACCCCTCTACATTATATCTGTTATAATGTGTCTTCCTTTCAGCCTTGGCCTCTGCATCAACATGTGGTGTGCAAGAGTACCAGAAAAAAATGGTTCTGGGTCAAGGTCCAAAAAATGCCCCAAGCATGTTTGTTTGAATATACGCTGTTGGGTCGCTGTTAACTTTCTTCTTATCATAGTCAAATCACGTAGGTGAGATAGCGAAGTCACCACTACATTTATGAAATGGTCCTCCTATTTAATCTTCAGCGATGTAGTAATTATCGCCATACTTCCTGCACACATATAAATATATTTTCATTAGTTTAACAATAAAAAAAATTTTTGTTACACTCATGGAAATGATTTTCTCATGTATTGAATTATGCTAAGAATCAGTTATTAAAACCCTATAGACCAACAAGGTGGTACCTTGTCGAGCAAGTTGCCATACTCTACAGTCGAGAAGTGGCAGGGGAAGGTGCTCGCTCAACAACGTTGTCGAGCAACTGCTGGACAACGTTGTCGAGCGCTGTGCTCAACAACGTTGTCAGAAACAGAGAAGCAGAAGCCTCTGGCTTCTCCATTGCCGTCGACCACGAGAAGCTGTGGCTTCTCCGTTGCCGTCGACCACAGAAAAGTAGTGGCTTCTCTGTGCTCGACGGTTGTCGTCGAGCATGGCTTCTCCATGCTCGATAGTTTCATAAATGCATATTCAATTTTATTGAAGTTAGGGTGAGAAAACTAACCGGATTTCTTCAGCCAGTCCCTTCTGCCGTCGTTGATGTTCTGTCACCGTTGAGTGCTCGAAGGTGTATGTATGAATGCTCGAACGTGTGTGCAAATGCTCGAAGGTTTGTGAAAATGGTTTACTATTTTTGTGGGTATAAGGGCAAATGCGTGAACCCATGTTAAATTTGGATATTTTTTATTCAAATTTATACGAGAGGATATTTTTGAATTTCTGTTAATAAACATGGGTATTTTCGGTTATTTCCCGAAAAAAAATGAGTTTACTGTAAAAACGATTCGAATGTAAAAAAAAGAAAAATAAAATTTTAATGTAAATTAACATTTTTATCTTTAATATCTTAATAATTAATATCTAATATATAATTTTATATAGTTAAACATTTTAATCCTATTTATTTGAGATTAATATGTAATAAATAAAATCATAATATTTAATTTTTAATAAAATAAAATTGACCACTATTTTTTGCGGTTGATATTTAAATTTTATTGTAAATAATATATTTTTTTAAGACGAAATTGTATTCAGCTGCAAAGCAATCGTAAATAATACTTATTTGCGACAGATTGAAAATTGACAGCAAATATTATCCACAAAAAGTCGTTTTTCTTGTAGTGATAGTAGATTTGAGAATCATATTTAGATTAATGTAAACAAATACGTCGCTGATGCCTTATTGTTAATGCATGCAGAGTGAGAAATTTTATGTTTTTTAATAAAAGAAAAGACAAAATTCTTATCTTTTCATTGTTGCTACCGCTCGATTCATTGTCATCCCCCACGCCTTGTACTACAACACCACTGCTAAAAAATCACCGTCCATATTTCACACGAATACTTTGGTAGGTTAATTTCAACTATATCTTTTAATAATTATTTTATTACTATTTTATTTTCAATAATAAAAACTGATGCATTTTGATCCTTTTAGGAAAAGAAAAGAGGTCTTTTGTCAAGTTTCTTACTCTTTTTTCCGACTCCTTAGGTCAGGTTCAGGCCTTCAAGAAAAAAACTTGTGGGGCTCATTTTAAGAAAAGGGAATTTATCTTAGAATTTTGGAAAGAAAAAAAAAATTGAAATTGGTTCCTTAAAAAAGATAGCAAATATTAAGTTGTTTTACATGGACAACACACATTAGGCTCCTTTAAAAAGCATACATAAGGTAGAAAGATTTCCTGAATAAGGATGATAGAGACGCTTATCAATAAAGATTCAAAAGATTTCCTTCACAAAATAGATAGGAATGATATACTAGCTAATATTTCAAAGTTAAAAAATTTCTTGACATAAAATTGATAGGAATGTTTTCTTCTTTACCAATACTTACAACATCTTGAAACAAGCTGCAAGTGCACAAAGTTCCCTCACCAGCTTGAGGGACGATGATAAGAATTAATTGAAAATGTTGAAAAGATCCTACACAAATCCAAAGCAGTTACGTTTAGATTAATTTATATAGTGAGAACTAAAATTAAATTAAAATGATATTCTGCCATAAATCCATCAAATAATTTATGGAAATCAAAATCTTATATTTTGTCAAATTTATCTGTGATTTTCCTCTATAAATAGATGGTTATAATATTCCTTGAGTAGTCAATAAAAAAATCATTTTTCTCTATATTTCAAATTTCTTAAGTCTCTAACCTTTTCTTTTTCCAAGTTTTTCATGATTTTATTTCGCTTGCCAAATACATAGAGTTGGAGATTTTTTATTTTTTAAAGAGCAAAAAGGAAATACGAAGAGATCTCTTCAACAAATCAATGTGAATCATAATAAAAAAAAATTATAAATTGGCGTTGGTGACAAATGCATGCATGATTGTTTTACAAGTACCCCCATTTTCTAACATTAACTGAAAAATGTATGTCAGAAATTCATGTCTATGTAATGCTCATAATCTCGAATTTAACGCTGTTCAAATAGCAAATAAGTTTACTTGGTTTGGTTCTATGTAATGCACACAATTATTCTAGTCAAAGGTAACAAATCACATGCATTCCATCTTCAGAGACAAAAATCGCTCGAAACAAAGAACCCAAACAAGCAATCTGAATTCATATATGTGGTTAGTATCATAATCTTATTTTCTTTAATAACCCAAAACAAGGAAGTTGCAACTCTCGATCTAAATAAGCAATAAATTAATAGTTCAACCACAGGGAACATTATTGCACATTAATTTTGTTTGTTATTTATTAAAAGAATAAGATAAATAAAAATACGTATGCAAGAATGGGCGTGCATTCGGCTCACATGGCTATCTAGAAGCATGAGATGATCACCCTAATTCGAGCCCAGAACTCGTGAAAGCAAAACTCAAGCTAGAAAAGGAAGCACGTAATAAAGTAATTTTAGAAAATACATTTCAGAAATATTAAGACTCGATAAGGAATATATTGAGGTGCTCTATCTTAAAAATTATAACTTATGTAGGATGAAAATTTATAGACATTGAATGTTAATAAAAAAATGAATACATTCCAATTCAAGCAACAAGTTAAGGACAAGAAAATATAGTTTAGCAAATGAAACAATGACATGATGAACCGAAGTGGCCCTTGACTTGGTTAAAGCAAAAACCCATGGCTCCGGAAAAGAGATATATACAATGCGCTCCTTGAGTTCAGTTCTCTTCTGTTAATTTATTACTTTGAAATTTCTCATTTTAAGATACCATATGTACTTGTCTTTTGTCTGCATTTGTAGCTTCTGTCATCAAATCTTGAAGTCTTAAACAAGGGCTTTTCCTGGAAAAAGTTCAAAATTTGTTGCTGCTTGCTTCATTTTGCTTGCTGTATCCTACTTCTCTACTTCACCACTCTCAATTTTATCAATCAAGTATTGAAACAAATGGCAAAATCAATTAATTCTCTACTTCTCTTAATTCTCTTCTTTAGTTCTTCAGCAATTCCTGTGAATTACAATGTGCTCAGCTTGGGAGCAAAACCCGACGGGATCACTGACTCAACTCGAACCTTTCTCGCAACATGGACTAAAGCCTACAGCTCAATGGCGGCCACAACCATTTATGTTCCACCAGGGAGGTTCTTGCCGCCAAATGTTGCCCTTTCAAGGCCAATGCAAGAACAATGATATTAGAATACATTTTGATGGAACTCTGGTGGCCCCCATAGATTATCATGTGTTATGAAAATTCAAGCAATTAAATTTTAACCATATATTTATCATGGGTAATAGACTTGCTAAATTGCATGTAAATGTTCTCAGTATAGCCCACGGACTCTTATACCTTAAGCATGTAAGTAGGTTTTGCTTTGGTCCTGGTCCTTCATTATTTGGCAAAATGCTTACATGGAATGCTTCTAATGTCAACATGCCATATACACAATTTTCATCTTTCTTTTATTCTTTTGACCTTTTGTCAGTATGAAGAAAATGCTTTAGGTTCAAAATCTTCCTGATGATGACTTCAAGTTTATTGAATTGTTTCTTTTGATACTTGATTGAAGCATAATGGCATATGCTAATAGGTTAAACATTGTTTATACTTATGGCTTATAGGTAGAAAATTGATTAATTTGTTGTTGGTAATAATTTTGATGATTTCATTTCATTTGCAGGCACTTGTCAGGGTACTGGAATCCTCTGCTGGGAACACACCATGCTACTCAATGATTTTATTTCATGACGTTCTAGTGTCCACAACGCTTTCTCCTGTATGGTTTGATCTCCAAAGCCTATATGAGTTTACAGTTTCTATCTTATTCTATGTCAATCATTATTATCCTTGAAGAGATCCTCGAGAATTGTATTTCTTCTGACAGAATAGTAATAGGGTCTGTTGCTTGTGTATTTGCTGCCATAAGCACTAATCTCCATTATATTCTTTTTGTCAGGATGACACCGTAAACTTATTTACATATGCTGTTAGAAGGTTGACGCCTCATGCTCTATCCTCTGGAGTAAGTTCTTGGTCCTATTTACAGAGAGGAAGTACCTCATCTCATTTTGCCTCAGGCTGTACCTTGGCTCAATCTGGTTCTGTTTCAGAACAAATTTATCGTTCAAGTGATACCTCTCCTAGTGGAGACAATGGTAATCATGTTACACGGCCCTTACAGCATGGTAAATGGTCCAAGGGGAAAGATGGTTTTGTTGTCACTGATACATGGGGCGTGGATGTTGGTGGCATGGTTTGTACCACCCTAACCATTTGGCTTCAGCAGACTGAGGAAGCAATGTATCTCTGTCCTTATCAGTATAAAAGCCTTACTTTAATCCTTCTCATTCCTGTTTCCTCCATCCTTAACAGAGAGGAAGGTGTTTCTCTGGTAAAGCGGCAAGTTATTGAAAATGTTAGTTCCCTTCTGTTTTGTGACTATCATGTTTTCTGCTATAGTACTGTTCTTGCAACTGTTTATTCTTCTCTTCAAAGCACTCCCACTTTTCAATCAATATGTTCGGTTCAGTTTATAAAGTAGTTACACTAATTAATTTTTTATTTTTTGTTAGGGCTAGTTCTTTCCTTTTGAATCTTTCTTTTGCCCCTCTAGGGCTTTCTCTCCACTATGGCATTTTGCCTTGTAGGCTGTTCCTTTGTTTACCTTCATAGGACTAAAACAATGATTGTTTTCTTGTGTTTTTCTTCACTGGATCTAAAATGGTTAATATGTACAATTTTTCAATATCACGGTTGAGCTGTTGAAAGCAGAATAATCATCTTTAGAGGTTTAAAGCTGTATTTAGTGCCTCAAATTTGTATTCTTTCTTGCCTCTAACAGGCATCACTAAAGATATTAAAAGTTGAAGAGAATTTATCAAAAGGATGGGGTGGTGAGAATGCATATCATGTCAGTGGGTATCGCTACTTATAGATGGTGACAGAAATATATCAAGGGCTTCTCCGCCAGGAAAGGTTACTACTTTAGCAAAGGTAAAGCTCTGATGCAATTTTGCTTTCTGACAACATGTTTGTTGGTTTAACATATGAGACTGGATCCATGCTATATTCTTCTGACTGGATGATTTAGTACATTTACCTACAATAGCAGATTGACAGTGACTTCTTTCTCATCATTGTGCTTTTTGATATGAAGTTTATCTGAATGAGACATTAGTGTTCTAAATGAGACATTAGTACCCATCAAAATGTCCTGTATTTTATTTTAATTATTATTATTTTCCATGGAAAGGCAACATGTACTGTATAAATAACAATTGTTCCAAATGTCCTGCTGGCTACCATAATTCTACTGATGGGTCCTGCACTGCCAACAAAACACTCGATCCTCCTGTAAAAGTTCTAATTATTGCAGGTACAAATATGTCTTCACTACCTAAGCTACAATTTTATATCCATTTGCAAGTACGCACATATTTTCAAATCTGTTGTCAATTTTTTACAGTATTAATTGTAAACCTTTTGCAATATAAAATTTGCTTCCAAAATTTTTGAAAAACTTTTACAATGTACAATTTTTTAAATTAAATGTTCTATTTAAAAAGTTATATATAATTAATATTATAAAAAAATTGATAGCAAATATAAAAAGAAAATAATCAGGAGTCAAATATTATTATAACTTTCAAAAACAAATATTAGAATAAAACTATAAAAAAATTTATAGGTATACTTTATTAGGAGAGCATTTTTCACATTTCTTTAACACTTAGGGGGTTTCTCACACGGGCTAAAAATTCAAACTTTTAGGAGGGTTAAAGTATAACATATATATTTGATCAATGTTAAAAAATTTACTATTTGGGGGATGCAGGCTCTGTTGGCGGCTCGCTTGGATTATTGCTGCTATTCATCGGAGGATGGTGGTTATACAAGTTTGTGAAAAAAAGAAAGAAAATTCTTTTTCTGAATAAGTCAAAAATTCTTCAAAAGAAATGGTGGTTTATTATTGAAACAAGAGTTATGTTCTGATAAAGGCAATGCTGATAAGACAAAATTATTTTCTTCAAAGGAATTGGAAAAGGCTACCGACAACTACAACACTAATAGAATCCTTGGTCAAAGAGGGCAAGGCACCGTATACAAAGGAATGTTGGCAGATGGAAGGATTGTGGCTATTACAAAATCAAAAGTAGTTGATGAGAGTAAAGTTGATCACTTCATCAATGAGGTGGTAATTCTTTCTCAAATTAATCACAGAAATGTAGTTAAGCTATTAGGATGTTGTATGGAGATAGAAGTTCCTCCATTGAGAACATATGTATTAGGATGTAATTTTAATGGAAGCAGAACTGTTATTTAATATTCCATCAACCTGAATGAATTTTAGATTAACTGACGACTCTGATTTTTTAATTCTGTAAATTGAAAACATATGTATGAGGGAGAGTTATATCATTATAGAATTTCTCTTAATCATAATACAGAATTAAGACAGGATGGAATTAATGTTTGTGGGAATAATCGTAATTAGGAGTGAGGAGAAAGAGTGTCGAATGTTCTGCGATTTTATGATTGTTGCTGTAGTTAACCATATATATAGAACGTACGAGACAAAATTTCTTTACATTTTCTTTTCTTATTCCAATATATATTTATAAGGGATTTAAATTGTTTTATACTTTTGCTGGAATTTATCATCATAATTATCCACCAAGAAATTAAGGGATTACTTAATTATGCAACACTGGCTACTAAATATTTTTAACTTAATTTGAAACGAAAGTTTAAAATTAACTTGTACATTAAAACTAGCTAACACTTTCTAATTATTTTTAACTACAATATAGACAAATTAATTATTTAATTTATTAAAAATTAGTATAAATACATCCACTATACTACAACTCAAATAAGTTAATAAGATTGTCTAGTCATAACATATGATATTGGAATCAAGTTTGAGAAGATCCATTATCTAATATAAACGTAACGTAACATTGATAATAAAATTACTAATTATAATCGACTAATAACTAAGAAAACATATACCCTAATTTTATTTATATACAAACAGCAAACTTCATGATCTTCAGGATTGTGTTTGGAACTCCAGCAGTAAACTTAACACTTGGGATGTCTTCATCCAATAAGACTAGGAACAAATAGAACTCCTAATTTTGGAAGCTAAGTATCACCATGAATAAAGTTTTGCACTGTAAAACCTTGAACGTCGTTAGGGCTTCTTAGAACATGATAACCGGCCAATCAACTCTTCCTATAATAGAGGCTCCAGGTCCTTTGTTTGCATATTCAGCATAATATAAAGTTGATAGAGCAAAAGTACCTTCGAACTCATTCCAACCTTTAGGATCAATAAGATCATCCAAATAAGATTCCATAATAATCATTCGGGAGTATTCTTTCCACGGTTTCCCTAAATAAGTCTTCACTTTTAATTTATACGGTTTAAATTCATCTGCTGTAGTAATTGTACAATTATGAATCACAATTCCATTATTCTCATTTGCCTTTAATCTTCCTTATGCCGTAATCTTATTGCATGACCCTCACTTGGCTTTCTAGCATAAACAAAAGAATTCTAAAACACTGCAGCTGCACTGCCAAATATGAAGTTAGTAGTACTCTTAGTCAAATGGATGACACTTTGACTATCACAAAGTACAACTGTCTGCTGTTGTAGTAATCCAAGATTACTCACAAGACCTCTCAACCACAAAGCTTTCTTTACTACTTCTACAATAACTATGTATTTAGCCTTCATAGTTAACAATACTATTGTAGCATGTGGTGTTGCCTTCCAGGTAATGGCACAACTAGATGAGGTAAAAAATATTACATGTCAACAATCTCTTTCTAGCTAAATCTCCTTCATAATTAGAACCCACATAACCTGTTAACTCAGTCATATTTGATATTGCCTTATTGAATACTAGTCCTACATGACTAGTGCCCCTCAAGTATCGTAATATCCACTTCGTAGTAATCTAGTGTTCTTTTCTAGGAGAAGCCATATGCCTACTCACTACACTCACAACATGGGCCAGACTTGGGCTAGTACAAATCATAGCATACATAAGGCTTCTAACCTCATTGGAATAAGGAACATGTCTCATGCCCTCCATCTCCTCCTATGTTGTAAGTGACAAGTCTGCAAATAATCTGAAGTCGGTTACCAATGGTATACTGTGACAAGCTTACAATTACTCATGTTAAGCCTGTCAAGAATTTTCTCAATGTAACCTTGTTGTGATAAGAAAAAAGTCTTTAATCCCTTGTCCTTGTGAATCTCTATACCTAAAATCTTATTTGTTGCACCAAAATCCTTCATCTCAAGCTCATCACTCAACTGTTTCTTCAATGAATCAATATCCGACATGTTTTTTGCAGCTATCAATATGTCATCAACATACAACAGTAAATAAATGTAACTACCATCATAGAGTCTCTTATGGTACACACAACTATTATAAATATTTTTACTGTATCCACAATTAAGCATGAAATTATCAAATCTTTTGTTCCACCATCTAGGATATTGCTTTAAACCATACAAGGATTTCTAAAGGAGACAAGGGGTTTTAACACATACCTCCCCTGAGGTTTCATCTTTTAACACCTAAATAGATTATTTGGTTTAATTAACACATACCTCCCCTACTACCGTCTAATTCCAACAATGAACCGTTAGTTGAAAGGGTATGATAGTAAAATAAAAAAAGGCCAATGAACCGTTTATCCTTATCCACCATGTCAAAAGCATTCCATTTTTTAAAATTCCACTCATTCTTCATCGTCGTCGTCGTCATCGTCATCGAATTTGTCTCAGGTTTAAATTAATACTAAAAAAAAATTCCCTAACAGTGAAGCCATCGCACCACGAGGCCCCAAAACTCAAAGGCAAACATTAATACAAAAGCTCATCTCATCGTTCCTTCATAATCTCATCTCCTTCATCTCTCTTATTTTCTTTATCATAGTTGTAACAGTTCCTACAGTTCCTGCAATTTATTTTTCTCAGTTCATTTTCTTCTTTCTCTTTTATTTTCTTTCTTACGTTTCGTACAATTTCTTTCATCTTCTTTTCGCTATTCCTCTCTCTTTTATTTTCTTTCCTACAGTTGTGTGAAGTTTCTTTGTATTATCATCAATCCATTTTCTTCATTTTTCATATTTTTGTTTCCAGACAATTTCTTTCCCTTTCCCCCGGTTATTTACTTACGGTTACTCACAAATTCATTGCTAATTGAAATGCTTACATGGTGGCGGCAGAGAGAAACGCCGAAAAGGAAAACCAGGTTGTGTACCTTCACGATGACCTGGACCTCAAAATCATCCGAGCGCGGCGATTACCTAACATGGATATAGTCTAGGAAAATTTTTACCGTTGTTTCACAGTCTGCGACGCTTGCTCAACTCTGTTAGAGCAACACCACATTGACGAAAGAGCCTTGGACGGCGAAATCGTGGACCAGAAAATTCTTCAAAAGAGCAAAATGATCACCAGCGATCCTTACGTCACTGTGGTGGTCTCGCAAGCCATGGTGGCGCGCACGAGAGTAGTTAAAAACTCGCAAAGCCCTATATGGAACGAGTACTTTGTCATTCCCTTAGCTCATCCATTAGTCGACCTCGAGTTTCAGGTCAAAGATAATGACCTCTTTGGGGCTGAGATTATTGGCTCAGTAAAGATCTCAACTCAAAAAATCGCCACCAAGGAGCTCATCTCGGGATGGTTTGAAGTTCTGTGCCCGTCCGAGAAGCTGCCTAAGCCAGAGATAACATTAAATATAGAGCTAAAATTTAAGCCGTATAAGAAAAATCCAGTTTATTGGCACAGTATTGTTGGCAATCCTGAGCAGCAAAGAGTTCGGCACACTTATTTCTCGTTGAGAAGAGGTAATCAACTAAAGCTGTACCAGGAATCTCAAGTGACTCTGGGATTGTTACATGATATTGAGTTAGATGGAGGAAAAGTTTATAGGCCAGGAACGTGTTGGAAAGATATATGTTATGCCATATCGGAAACTCACCATTTGATTTATATCGTTGGTTGGTCTGTTTTTCATAAGATCAAACTGATCAGAGAGCCGACCAAATCGTTGTCACGTGGTAGTGATTTGAGGATCGGTGAATTGCTCAAGTATAAATCGGAGGAAGGAGTGAGAGGTTTGTTGTTAGTTTTGAATGATACGACCTCGCATGACAAGTTTGGCATCAAAACGATGAGGACTTTTTGTAAGAGTGCTTTCTAATATGTAATTAAAAGTTGAAATCACAATAATCAAAGTTTATGATTAAAAATACAAGTTGTTTGGAGTGACATTACAATATTTTAGAATCCTTTTGTCCGTTTGGGTTTACATCAAGAATAATAGAAATGACACACCTCCCTTGGGGTTTGGTTTTGAATTTATTATTGTCGGCCCATATTAAATAAATAAACTGAATAAATATAAGAAGCAAATTCAGATTTTGTCTTCATCTTGAAAATGGCAAATGAAGGGCATATTGGTCTCTTCGCAATTTTTTGACGGAATTGAACGTCAGTAGGGGAGGTATGTGTTAATTAAGTCAAACAATCTATTTAGGTGTTAAAAGGCCAAACCTCAAGGGAGGTATGTGTTAAAACCCCAAGGAGACAATCATGTTCTTATTTATTTGAAGAGATAAAACCATCTGCTGACTCATGTAAATTTGTTCCTCTAATGTGCTATATAAAAATGTTGTGTTGACATTGAACTGCTCAATATGAAGATTATAAAATAGCAACCAAAGTTAGCAGCACTTTGATAGAATTATGTTTAACAACCTCTATAACTGCCATGTACTCTGCTTTTGTGGTAGACAAAGCAATTGTTGACTGTAGGGTAGATTTCCAATTCACTGGTGCTTGAGAAAGGGTAAAAACGTATGCAGTAGTTGATCGACGCTTATCCAAATCACCAACATCATTGGAATCAACGTATCCAACCACGCATTGATTAAAAGTCTTATCTTGCTCAAATATCAAACCAACCCCCTATAGTATTTATGATATACCGTAAAATCCATTTCACAGCTTGTCAATGCTTTTGTCTAGAATTGTGCATATATCTGCTGACAACTCCAACTGCTTGTGAAATGTTTTGCCTCTTACACACTATATCGTACATCAAACTACCCACTGTATTTGAGTATAGAACCTTTGACATAAACTCTCATTCTATATTGGTATTTAGAGATAAGTATGCACTAAGCTTGAAATAAGGAGCTAGCGAACTTATAGGTTTTGACTTTTCATCCATGCCAAAACGTTGTAATACCTTTTTCATCCATGCTAAAATGTTGTAATACCTTCTTCTAATCCTTGCATGTTTCTATTCCAAGTATCCTTCTTGCTTCACCCAAATCTTTCATTTCAAACTCTCTATTCAATTGTGCTTTTAATAAGTTGATTGCTTCCTTATCTTTTGAAGCTATTAGCATATCACCACGTGCAACAAGAGGTAGATGAAAGATACATTTTGTAACTTGCGTAAATACACACAATGATCAAAATTCCTTTATGTGTACTTTTACTTTGCCATAAACTGACCGAATCACTTATACTATTGTCTCAGAGACTGCTTTAACCTGTACAATGACTTCTTTAGCTTACAAACCAAATTCTCTTGAGCAACAAATTTAAAACCCTCTGACTAAGTCATGTAGATTTCTTCTTCTAAATCACTACGTAAGAATGTCATTTTCACATCCAATTGAACTAGTTCCAAATCAAACTGAGCTACCAAAGCCAACAAAATATAGATGGAGGAATGCTTCACAACTGGAGAAAATACTTCATTATAATCAATTTCGTCCTTTTGAGCGTAGCCTTTTGCTACCAATCTTGGTTTGTAGTGAACCACATTCTTACTAGAAAATCCATTTTTCTTTGAAAATATCCATTTGCATCCAATTGCTTTATTGCCCTTTGTTAACTGAGTTAGCTCCAAAGTTTTATTCTTCTTAGGGGACTGCATTTCCTTATTCATGGCCAATTTCCATTTTTCTACTTCTAAATTGCTAACTGCTTCACAATAAGTATTAGAGATGTCGACATCTACTACAAGAAATGTATACGCCACTGTATCTCTCAGGCGAATAGGCTTCTTGATGCCTCATTTTTCTTTACGGAGTGCAATAGGCAAGTTAAGATTTGAAGGTTCTTGGGTTGAAACCTTCCCTTCTTGTTCTACTGGTCCTTCTTCTTCAGCATCCCCATCTGCCTCCGCAGTGCTTCTATCTACTTGAGCAGATTTTATTGAGTTCATTGTATTTACTTCAAGCTCTACCTGTTTCAAAGTATGCTCTACCTGCTACAAAGTATTGTTGGTTTTTTTCTCATCTTGAGTTACCTTTCTTAATATGATAGATTCATCAAAAGTAACATCCTTACTAACAACAATCTTTCTTGAGATTAAACACTATAGACAATATCCTTTCACTCTAGAAGTAATCCCTTAAATAAGGCTTTCTTTGCTCTTGGATTTAACTTAGATCCTTTTACATGGTAATAAGCAGTGGAACCAAATACATGTAAAGAATCATAATTATTTGCAAGTTTTTCAGACTATACCTCTAAAGGCATTTTATCTCCAATCACAGCTGATGGTAAATGGTTAATGAGATGGCATGTATTTGTAATAGCCTTATCCCAAAATTGTTTGCGCAACCCAATATTGGACAACATACAATGAACCTTCTCCAACAAGGTCCGATTCATGCGTTCAATCACCTTATTCTATTGTGGTGTGTCTTTGACCGTAAAGTTATGAATGATGTCTTCATTTTTACAAACCTGCAAAAATCAGTCGTTTCGATACTCTATACCATTGTCTGATCAGAGTTTCTTAATTCTTCTTCTAGTTAAATTCTCCATCATCTTTTTCCAAGTGAGAAAAATCCCTAGAACTCCATCTTTTGACTTCACGGAATACATCCAAACTCTTCTAGAGAAGTCATGAACAAATATAACAAAATAATGTTTACCCCAAAGTGAAGCTGTCGTAGTAGGTCCCCACACATTTGAGTGAATGTAATCCATAATACCTTTGATATTATGATCTCTAGTGTCAAATTTGACTCCCGTTTGCTTCCCTAGGACGCATTCTTCGCAGAAACCCAATTTACTAGCCTTTATGCCTTTTAACAAACCTTTCTTGGTTAGTGTTTGCAAAGCCTTCTCTCTTGCATGTCTCAACTGCATATGCCATAATCTCATCATCTCTGAATTTGCATCTTAATTTGTGGTTGTTGCAGCCATGCCAACAATTGTACTTCCTTAGCAGTGATACAAATTAATTTTCTGACTCATTTCATTACTACGAGTACTCCTAAGAAAACTTTTAACATTCCATCTCGCATTGTCATAGTGAAACCTAAGATTCCCAATGAAATGAGATTCTTCCCAAATTCTGGTATATATCGAACTTCTGTTAGGACTCTGGTTGAACCACATGATTCTTTAAGCAAATAGAGCCAATTCCAGCCACCATACAAGTATTTTTATTGGCCATATAGACAATTCCACCATCAATTTCTTCAAAATTGAAGAACCACTCCCTCTTGGGACTTATGTGGAAAGAACATGCTGAATCAAACAAACACTCAGCATGCTATATTATTGAAAAAAGACAGGATAATGCAAATTTTGTCTTATCATCATCACATTTAGCTACATATGCATATGATGTAATTTTATCCTTTTTTCACAACTTAGGACAATATTTCTTCCAATGCCTTTTCTCACGAAAAAAGGCACATTCATCTTTATGTGATCTAGCTTTAGATTGAGATCTTCCTCTTCTTCATGGCTTTCAATTTTGATCACAACCCTTGACAACATGAGCCTCTATTATTGTGTTCCTCATGTACTCTTGCTTACTCTTCTTCCTGATTTCATTTTGAGTTCAGTGCAGCAGTAACCTCATCAAATGTTATAGTTTTCTTCCTATGAAGCAAAGTGTTTATTAGATGATCATATTCATATCAATAGTAAATTGTTGATGATAGATCTATTGAATTTGGGTGAGAAATTAGAAGACACTGAAAAGGTTTGATATTTTTAACTTCACTTCTCGAATCTATTGATATGACTAACCGTTATAGTACTTGGTTCCTATTAGAAGCGATACAACTTGGTTTTCATATAGAGCTTATTTTGGCCACTCTTCTTCATAAACTTATTCTCCAACTCCTTCCACAATTTGTTTGCACATGTCTCTTTCATGAACAAATACTTCTGCTCCTTAGTGAGACATAGCCGAATTGTACCACATGTTAATCGGTTGATCCTTGCCCATTCTTTCTCACTTATCTCAACTAACTTTTGCTTTTCAAGAGTAATGTCTAGCTCTTGTTGGAAAAGAATATCAAGTACTTCACATTGCCACATGCTAAAGTTGTTATTGCCATTGAACTTTTCCACTTCAAATTTTGTATTTGTTACCGTCAATCTTGTCAATACAGAGGTCATTGGTGGATTCAAAGATGTTGCAATATCTGAGATAGATTCTACCATCATGATATCAATTATTATAATTCACGAGCTTACACAATAGAAGTTTAACATTTACGTGAATAGTGTACTTGAAAATTTTCCAGGAAAAACTAGAGGGTCATAATGGTCTTACTTATAACCTAGACTCTTTAAGTAGTTATAACCCTTTTGACAAAAAAATTCTTGTGCATGTATCCACTCCAGGTGAACCTTCGGCTCTGATATAAATTGTTGGGAAATTGAGGACCTAATAATCTCCCAAGAATACAAAAGCTTGTTAAATATAATAATTAGACAAATCAAATTATAATAGAGTAATAGATATGCAAAAATACAAAATAAAGAACACTAGAATTTAATGAGGTTCGATAAAAATGCTATCTACGTCCTCGGGTACTTGGATCAATTTACTAGCACCAAAATGAGAGAATTACAAAATTTTGGTATAAAATCTTCTCTTCTACTTTGAGCTCTCCTTTGAATGCTATAATCTCTTAGTTTAGCTCTATATTTATAAGCAATTGATAGCTATAATTGTTAACAATATTGAGGTAAGTAATGCCGATTTTTTTCTCATTTATCTCAGTTAGTTTTGCTTTTTAAGGGTAATGTCTAGCTCTTTTCGGAAAAAAATATCAAGTACTTCATATCGCCATATACCGAAGTTGTTATTGCCGTTGAACGTTTCCACTTCAAATTTTGTATTTGTTACCATCAATCTTGTCAATGTAGAGGTCACTGGTGGATTAAGAAATGTAGCAATATCTAAGATAGATTTTTCCATCAGGCTATCAATTATTATAGTTCACAAGCTTATATAACAGAAGTTTAACCTTTACGTGAATAGTATTCTTGAAAATGTTTCAGGAAAGACTAGAGGGGTCACAATGGTCTCACTTAAAATCCAAACTCTTTAAGTAGTTATAGACCTTTTGACAAAAAATTTCTTGTGTATGTATCCACTCCAAGTGAACCTTCGACTCTGATATCAATTGTTGGGAAATTTAGGGGTCAATAATCTCCCAAGAATACAAAAACTTGTGAAATACAATAATTAGAAAAATCAAATGATGACAAAGTAATAGATATGCAAAAATATAAATTAAAGAACACTAGAATTTAACGAATTCGATAAAAATGTTACTTACGTTCTCGGGTACTTGGATCAATTTACTAGTACCAAAATAAGAGAATTATAGAATTTAGGTATAAAATATAAATATCCACAATTATCACACTTAATTATAAAATATATAGAAATTAAACTCAAATCTGTAAATCGTATAGAGTAAAAGACTCAATCGAAATTTGTCACCACTGCAAATTGAAGAAGACGGCTCTCTGCTTTGTTTTCTTATAAATCTTCTCTTTTATTTTGAACTTCTTTTGAATGCTATAACCTTTTAGTTTAGCTCTCTATTTATAAATAATTGAGAGTTAAAATTGTTAACAATATTGAGGTAAGTAATGACGATTTTTTTTCTTCACTGACTACCAAAACTTTAGTCAAAATTATCTATCTCACACGTTTTCTTTGACAAGAAAATGAGCCACGAATTCTACAATATGAATATTATTGGAAAATAGAATGTGGAAAATTAGCTTATAAAGACAAAGCTAAGACTAACATAAGAGAGCTGTGGGCATCTACATATACGTGGCGTTAAAGAATTGAATGAATCAAAATATCAAATGAACCGCAGAGCCACACACTCTCTTACAGCAACTAAAAAAAAAAGGAGAGAGCTAGGAGACGAGAATGAATACTCTGCTGGGGTTCCACATCATTTTGTTGCTATGCCTAGTCAATGCTTCGACGGCTGTGCGTATATGTGCGGATATGCACTGTAGAAATTTGTCTTATCATTGTCACATTCAGCTACACATGCATCTGATGCAATTTTATCCTTTATTCTTAACTTAGGACAATCTTTCCTCTAATGCCCTTTCTCCCAAAAAAAGGCACATTCATCTTTATGCGGTCTGGCTTTAGATTGAAATCTTCCTCTTCTTCATGGCTTTTGATTTTGATCATGACCCTTGACAACATGAGCCTCTGCTATTTTGTTCCTCGTGTACTCTTGCTTACCTTTCTTCTTGATTTCATTTTAGTTCGGTGCTGCAATAACCTCATCAAATGTTATAGTTTCCTTCCCATTAAGCAAAGTGGTAATGAGATTATCATATTCATTGAGAAGTGAAGTTAACAATATCAAAGCCTTTTCATTGTTTTCTAATGTCTCATCCAAATTTAATAGATCTGTCATCAACAAATTAAATCTATCGATATGACTAGCTATCATAGTACCTGTTTTCATATTGCCACATGCCGAAGCTGTTATTGCCATTGAACGTTTCCACTTCAAATTTTGTATTTGTTACTATCAGTCTTGTCAATATAGAAGTCACTAGTAGATTAAAAAAATGCAGTGATATCTGAGATAGATTTTGCCATCAAGCTATCAATTATTATAGTTCACAAGCTTATACAACATAAGTTTAACCTTTACGTGAATAGTGTAGTTGAAAATTTTCCAATAAAGACTAGATGGATCACAATAGTCTCAGTTAATACCCAGACTCTTTAAGTAGTTATAGCCCTTTTGACAAAAAAGTTTTTATGCATGTATCCACTCTAACTGAACCTTCGGCTCTGATATCAATTGTTGGGAAATTGAGAACCCAATAATCTTCCAAGAATACAAAAGCTTGTGAAATACAATAATTAAAAAAATCAAATGATAATAGAGTAATAGATATGTAAAATATAAAATAAAGAACATTAGAATTTAATGAGGTTCGGTAAAAATATTACCTACGTTCTCGAGTACTTGGATCAATTTACTAGTACCAAAATAAGATAATTTCATAATTTAGGTATAAAATATAAATATCCATAATTATCAGACTTAATGATAAAATATATAGAAATTAAACTCAAATCTGTAAATCTTATAGAGTAAGAGACTCAACTGAAATTTGTCACCACTGCAAATCCAAGGAGACCGCTCTCTCTCCTTTGTTTTCTCATAAATCTTCTCTTTTATTTTGAGCTCTTCTTTGAATGTTATAACCTTTTAGTTTAGCTCTCTATTTATAAATAATTGAGAGTTAAAATTGTCAACAACATTGAGATAAGTAATGACGACTTTTTTTCTTCACCGACTACCAAAACTTTAGTCAAAATTATCTACCTCACACGTTTTCTTTGACAAGAAAATGAGGAATTCTACAATATGAATATTACTGGAAAATAGAATGTGGAAAATTAGCTTATAAAGATAAAGCTAAGACCAAGATAAGAGAGCTGTGAGCATCTACATATATGTGGCGTTAAAGAATTGAATGAATCAAAATATCAACTGAACTGCAGAGCCGCACACTCTCTTACAGCAGCTATATATCCCAGAAAAAAAAAAAGGAGAGAGCTGAGGGACGAGAATGAATACTCTGCTGGGGTTCCACATCATTTTGTTGCTATGCCTAGTCAATGCTTCGGCGGCTGTGCGTATATGTCCAGATACGCACTGTGGAAATTTCAGAATTCGTTTTCCCTTTGGAACGGAAAAGGGTTGCTACTTTAACGAGTGGTTTAAAGTAACTTGCAACGCTCAAAAACTTTTCTTAAGGAAGATCAACCTGGAAGTGCTGGAATCTTCGGGCCTAATGGTTAATCTCCCTGTAATTTCTTCAGGTTGCGGTAGGAACAGCACCGGCGCATCAGTTGATCTATCAGGTAGCCCTTTTTCCTTTTCAGATTCCAATAGATTCACTGCCATAGGTTGTAGCAACTATGCAACTATGATAGACCAGAATAATTCCGTTATTGGTGGGTGTCTATCTGTTTGTAATGGTGATGAGAAAGCAGGAAAAGAAGGTTGCTATGGCATCAATTGTTGCCAAACTACCATTCCTTCATATCTGCAATATTTCCAGGTAGACATGCCTCCCTTTAATTTTGGCAATGCTAGTAACACAAAATGCAAGTCTGCCTTCATGATTGCCCAAGATTCGTCCGGGTCAATTTCCCCAAAAAACTACAAGGATTTAACACATGCTCCTGCATACCTGGACTGGGGAAAAGATATTGGATCATGTCTTGAAAGAATGGATAGTTCGAATACCATTTGTCATCAAAATGGGTACTGTTGGTTGCTATTAAGTTCAAACCTTTTTTGTGGCTGCGATCGCGTCGACCGAGGATATTGCATAGGTACCCCTCTGCTATAAATTAACTCTTGTTGTAAACTACTGTATTTTATTTTAATTATTATTATTTTCCTTGGAAAGGCAACATGTACTGTATAAATAACAATTGTTCCAAATGTCCTGCTGGCTACCATAATTCTACCGATGGGTCCTGCACTGCCAACAAAACACTCAATCCTCCTGTAAAAGGTCAAATTATTGCAGGTACAAATATGTCTTCACTACCTAAGCTACAATTTTATATCCATTTGCAAGTAAGTACATATTTTCAAATCTGTTGTCAATTTTTTACAGTATTAATTGTAAACCTTTTGCAATATAAAATTTGCTTCCAAATTTTTTGAAAAACTTTTACAATGTACAATTTTTTAAATTAAATGTTCTATTTTAAAAGTTATATATAATTAATATTATAAAAAAATTGATAGCAAATATAAAAAAAATAATTAGGAGTAAAATATTATTATAACTTTCCAAAACAAATATTAGAATAAAACTATATTGATTATTACAAAATAAAACTAAAAACAATATACTTATTTTGTATGTTTTATGATACTTTATAGGTAAGATAGTCAATTTAAAATAAGAATAGTTATATCAGAGGTATCTTCTTATTTTTACTAAATTTATTAGGAAAGTATTTTCATATTTCTTTAACAGTTAGGGGGTTTCTCACACAGGCTAAAAATTTCAATGTTAAAAATTTTACTATTGGGGGATGCAGGCTCTGTTGGCGGCTCGCTTGGATTATTGCTGCTATTCATCGGAGGATGGTGGTTATACGAGTTTGTGAAGAAAAGAAAGGAAATCAAGCTGCAGCAAAAATTCTTCAAAAGAAATGGCGGTTTATTATTGCAACAAGAGTTATCTTCCAATAAATGCAATGTTGACAAGACAAAATTGTTTTCTTCAAAGGAATTGGAAAAGGCTACCGACAACTACAACACTAATAGAATCCTTGGTCAAGGAGGGCAAGGCACCGTATACAAAGGAATGTTGGCAGATGGAAGGATTGTGGCTATTAAAAAATCAAAAGTAGTTGATAAGAGTAAAGTTGATCAATTCATCAATGAGGTGGTAATTCTTTCTCAAATTAATCACAGAAATGTAGTTAAGCTATTAGGATGTTGCATGGAGATAGAAGTTCCTCTTCTTGTCTACGAATTCATTCCCAATGGAACTCTTTTTCAATATATACATGATCAAACTGAGGAGTTTCCAATCACATGGAAAATACAATTACGCATTGCTGTTGAAATTTCAGGTGCTCTATCGTATTTACATTCAGCAGCTTCAATCCCTATTTATCATCGAGACATCAAATCTGCAAACATACTTTTAGATGATAAGTATCATGCAAAAGTTTCAGATTTTGGGATTTCAAGATCTATTATGATTGATCAAACACATTTAACTACTCAAGTTCAAGGGACTTTTGGATATCTAGATCCAGAGTATTTTCGATCAAGTCAATTTACGGAAAAAAGCGATGTTTATAGTTTCGGAATAGTTCTAGCTGAACTTTTAACCAGACAAAAACCAATTCGTTCAACTACTTGTGAAGAAGATAGAAGCTTAGCAGCATATTTTTTGTGTGCAATGGAAGATGACCGTCTATTTGATGTGCTTGATTCTCGAGTTCTGAAGGAAGGAGGCAAAGAAGAGATTATAATAGTTGCTAGACTTGCACAAAGATGCCTGAATCATAATGGGAAAAATAGACCTACAATGAGAGAAGTAGCAACTGAATTAACCAGGATTAGAGGAGATTCCATTGTGCCAATAAATCATGAAGAGATCATTAATTGCGAAGATGGTGACATGATAGGACATAATTTGGAAACTGGTTCTTCTTCCACTGGAGTAGGGTCCAATACTAGTACTTCTTTTTCCATTGATGCAGACCCTTAGATTTCAAACAATTGGTGATGAGAGCAAAGAATTTCCTTTTACACGTATGGATTTGGCTGCTAATTTATTTTTTCCTTTATTTGAGTTGTAGGATTTTAGTATTATGTGATAAGATCTTTATTTCATGTGACTATTATACAATTTTTGTTTTATAAAAAGTCATTAGTGTAAAATTTTGATGAGAATTGAAAAAATTAGTATTATCCGAAATCTGATTTCATTAAACTTTAAGTGCAATTGAGAAAATTAGTATTATTCAACTATGTTATCTCTAATCCCTAATATGAAACTACATGCCCAGCAGTCGCAGACTCCAGTTAGCACTAAATTTGTTATTAGAGAAGTCTATAAATTCTAGCTTAAGGAATACTCCAATTATCAATCAATATTGCCGTGCATGCAGTGACCTAACGTAATTGTTACAAAATATCAATTAGTCTTCCTATGTCATAAACTCTTTCTTATAATTCTTCAAAAAGTCTTGGTCGCCGTTGCCTCTTGTGACAATTTGTATTCTTGTGTAAATTTGTCATTAGAGAAGTCTATAAATTCTAGCTTAAAGAATACTCCAATTACCAATTAATATTGCCGTGCATGCAATGAATTGAAGCGATTTTTACAGAATATCAAATTTTACAAAACTTAATATAGTAGGGTAGTATCAACGGGTATATCTAGAGAATATTATATGAATTATTTGAATAAAGTGTGTGAAAACTTAACTAAAGATTAAAAACTTCGATTGTTTTTCTTACTGAAGTCTTAATATAATTATTTAGATGTATAAGAGTCTTATTTTTTAACTTATACCTAAATATTTATTAAAAACATATAAATATAATTGAGTTAAAAATTTTATCTTATATGTGAATAAGCAAATTTTTGAATAAATTTAATCATTTTATTTCTCAAAAATAACTCTATTTTATCAATTTATTTACTAACAAAACTAAAACCCTAATTAACTAATTTTAACATTCTTCTTAAAATTATATGCCCAGCATCACACGTTGGGCTGATATTTTGTGCTCAATTGGGCATGTTCGAAATATTAAAAATATTATTAAATTAAAATAATTATTAAATATTAAACTATATTTTTTATTATGTTTTGAGTTTATAATTATGATTTCATTTTATTATTTTTATTTATTGAAAAATGATGAAATATTAAATCGTAATTTGTTTTAAAACTATTTGTAAAACTAAAAAATAAAAAATTGAAAAAGAAATCTGAGGACAAAAATATTGAAACAATTGAAACTTGTGTACTAAATTATTAATCATAATTTACGCATAATTAAGTAGCTTGTCAGTAGCTGAAATAAAATTGTAATTACTTAGCCTGCAATTTAATATTATTTATCATTTATAAGTTAAAATAGCCCTTTTAGCCCTTTTGTCTGATAGGTCAACTATTACACTAATGTTCTTACTGCAACCTTAAGAACTTACAAGAGTATTAACACTATTCCTTATGATTAAAATTTCCAGTAGTTTAGGTTTACCTTCCTTAATTAACAAAGATTTTCTAGACTTGATAGTTACTTCAAACCACTCATTAAAGTAGCAATATTTTCCTCCGCATATTCATGTACAACCCTCTTATAGCTTAATTAGTCTTGGTCTTTAACGAAATTTCTATACACTTAATTCTAACAATTCATTAAATTTGGAAAAAATTTATTACACGGAAACACAAATTTCCATTATTAATAACAAAATGAAAAAGATAGAGACAACGACAACCAAGACTTTTGAAGAATTATAAGAAAGAGGTTTTGATATAGGAAGCCTAATTGATATTCATCCTTAAGCCATATAGAAAAAATTCATGAACAACGACATTAATTGACATCTACTAACTGCGCATAAACTAGACTTATTAGAAAATATTTAGCTAATGCGTTTCAAACACGTCCATATATATTCTTAAATTTTTTAAATATAATCTAACATCCAAGTTAAAATGTATATATAATAAAAATTTAGGATATATATAATAAAAGAATATGAAAATTATAATTAAGAGATCAAAATTGTACCATACAATTTAATAGACTAGGTATACTTTTTCATTGTTATTAGGGATATTAAGAGATATCCCTCTCTAGAATAAGCCAAAAGAGAAATACCCCTCTCATATTCTAGAAAAAAGAAATACTCCCTTCAAGTTTGAAAAGAAAAAGAAATATCCTTCTGAATATTTAAAAGGCATATAAATGGATCATTTTATCCCTATTACTAATACATAATGACTAATATAACCTTTTAACTTTAAAATAGTATAATAAATTATATTCTTATTTTAATTTTTTTAACAATTATACCATTATTTCTTTATAATTTTATTCTAAACTATTGTTATTTTAAATCATTTTAGTCTTATGAATTAAAATATTAATTCATTATCTATAATCATTAAAATAAAATAATATTAGTTTTAAAAATTATGTTTCATTCACATGAAAATTTAATATCATAAACTTATATAAATTGAGACAAATTTATTCTTGGTATATTATTTATTATGCATAAACTATTAAAATAAATTTTAAATAATATTAATTTAAGAAAAAGTTATATTTTATTCACATGAAAATTTAACTTTATTTTTTATATTATTTGAATAGTCTATTTATAATAAGTTAATATAATAAAAATAAATTATTTAAAATAATAATATTTTAAGATAAATTCTAAAAAGATTAAAGTATATTTATTAAAATAATAATTATTAATTAAAAATATAATTTATTATATTATTTTAAAGTAAGAAGGTTGTATTGACTATTATATATTAATAGTAGGGATAAAATGGTAATTTAAATACTTTTTAAAGTTTAAGGGTATAATAGTCATTTTGTATAAAAGATAATAACTTTAGGGGAGTATTCCTCTTTTATTCAAATTTCAAGGGATATTTCTTCATCTTAAATGTTCAAGGAGATATTTATTTTTAAGTGAAATTTGAGGATGGTATCTCTCAATTTCCCTTGTTATTATTTACTTTGAATTATCATTTTAATTGGCAAATATTATTAGCATTATACACTTTCCTGATTAGCATTATACACTTTCCTGATTTTGTGATATATTAATTTTAAGTCTTTAAAGGTGTTCACAATCGAGATGTAAATGGGGCCAATGCTGCCCGAATTTCTTCAACCCAATCGAGTTTTCATGTTGGGCCACCCAAAACACACATAGTAATCGAGCTATGCCCCAAGCAAAAATGATATGCCCAGCACAACACATCGTGATGATATTTCGTGCTTAATTAGGCATGTCCAAAATATTAAAAATATGATTAAATTAAGATAATTATTAAATATAAACTATATCTTTGAGTGATACAAATCTCACCAATAATGTGACAAAACTCAACACCAAATGTAGTAACAAACCCCTAGATTTTTCTCCAAATGCAAATTTATTGAGTCTTAACCTGTTATCTGATTAGATAATAACTAAAATTATGGTTGCTAAAACGCCACATTAAAAATTTTTTAGAACCACTCAAAAATTTAGGTGTTAAGTTTGATTGTTTTGAATACCACAAGAAAGTAAACTTTGATAAATTCAAGAATAAGAATTTGTAAGGAATAACTCAACATTCAAATTGCTTGTATTCCATGTTAAATATTTGAGGCCTTTATATAGACTTTTATAAAAAAAATATGTCAAAGGTTAGGCCAACAACCACTACCTAATAATTGATAAACTAATACAATTTTTAAGACCTTTGAAAATACAAGAAACAAATTTCAAGCGTAATGTTCTAAGTAATGACATCATACACATTTTGATATAAGTAACGATATAATATGTTTATGATGTAAGTAACAATATGATGCGTATATGATATAAGCAATTATATAATTTAAGATTCTTAAAGTTATACAAATGAATTAAAATTTAATTTTCAAACATTTCCGTGTCAATCCTCCTGGCTTCCGATAGCTTGAATAATGCTCACAATGCCTAATTCTGTCCATTTTATATCTTGAATTACATTTGATTCTCATATCTTTTTAATTAATTCAATTAAAGCAATTTGAAGTTCCTTGGCTCTAGCTTTTGTGATTGGTCCATTTTGCAAGCTTAATATAGCTAATGCCTTTGAATGGCTCCAAACTTATGTATGAATTTCTCCTATTGTATGCGTGGTTATGCAACTTCGTTTGCATCATTGAGTATATTCGAAATTTATAACTTTAATTTAATTTAAATTTTTTATTTACTAAAAAAGATAAAATATTAAGCTGTAATTTGTTTTAAACTATTTGTAAACTTAAAAAATAAAAAATTGAAAAAGAAATTTGAAGATAAAAATATTGAAATGATACGAAGCCATGTAACCCGCAGGTGTACAAGGTTATACAAGTTATCATACTCACGAGGATTGAACTTCTAAATAGGTACTATACCTATGACAACTTAATTTTATATAAGCAACCTAATTTCATGAAACAAATTTACCTATAAAAATATAATTAAAATAGCAAACTAAATTAAATAAAATGGATATGATAATAGTTTTAGGGTCTTGATTTCAATTACTTAACCCCATGTTCTTCCTAATTAGTAGTTATTAATGCATTTCATTTAGTTCATTAATCACGGGTTATAAAATGACCTCGTTCCTTCACTCAAGTACCGAATAGAGTCCTATGTATAACTAACCAAGTCGATATCTGACTCGGTTAAACTATATATTCGTTACACTTTATCTGTAACTAACTACCAAGCACTTGATCACCCTTACAATATCCTAACTATCAATTTGATTATTTGAGTATTGATCTCCTCAAACTCTCACTACTACCTAAATTATGTTACCTTAAACTGATAAATGACTAAATCTTTCCTAAGCACCAAATCATTTATCAATCATCATCTAATTTATTATACAACAACTTAGAGGAATTAAACAAAAAAGAACACCAATGAATTGAATTGTACTAACATTAACAAAATACTAAATATTCAAAATATATTTTAAATAAACTACACAAAGTCCCTAGAACATGAAATTTAGCCTAATATACAAGAACCCATAATACAAAACATCAAGAAATTTATAAATGCAAACATTGAATTCAAACAATAACAACTATATAAATTTCAAGACAACATAAAGAAAGGAAGAGATAAAACTAGAGAAATTGATACTTTAAATTTATAAATCTTCAAGTATTCTCCCAAATTCTTTTAAGAAGTGAGGGATTTCCACCTTTCTCTATCTAGAAATCTCCTCATCCTTGTGTGTTTCTCTTTCTCTTCCTCTCCCTCTCACATTTTTCTGACTCTAAAAACTCACCTTCTATTCTTGAGTAAGCAGTGGCTGTTGAACCTGATAAACATAAAAATCTAGTATAGACCTAAATTAAACCATCCAAACATGATCTCCCGGTCAAAATTCATCCAAAAATGTCATTCTTAAGTCCAAATGTCTTTGCAAGAACTAAAATGGTGTTAGAAGCAGTAACATACTATTTGCTTGGGTACAAATAATATATCATTGAAAAGCCCTAAATGTCTAATTTCTAACGCCCAAAAAGTATCATGATTCTGAGTTAGTAGATAAAGTTATCACTATTTTAGTACACCATACTTAGAACGTTGATTTCTGCAGCTTTAGTCATAGATCAATGGAGAGGTTTGCAAATGTATTCTTCATTTTCATACTTTTTCATTGAAACACCTCAATACCTAAATAAAATATTTAAAAAAAAAACATGCAAAAATAGATGAAACAATAATAAGTGTTCTACTTAATGATAGATAAATCATATATAATCATGTAAGAAAATGAAGATATCATCCTTTTTAAGGTATCATTATAATGTGCTATCCTAGTTAAACATTTTTGTTTTTTATGTAATAGAAGGCAATTGGATAAAATCTTAATGCTACAACAATTCCTTATTTTATTATTATTTTATCGAGTCCACTCAGACCACACCAACATACTTTTGGCGATTAATTTCTTATGATATGAGTTATGCTTTGAACATGGGCTCCTTTGGCTTTGCTACTAATTTTTTATCATCAATAACCATCTATTTCTACATTATGACTAAAACAATTATCGTATTTAATTGCCTAAAGGTATCCCTATTATGAGAATAATTTTAAGAATATAGACCGTAAATTATGAGATATAAATTAATGTAATATAATAATATTAATTAAATAAAAATATAAAATTATTAGTAACAATAATAAAAATAAACGAATTATGTGATAACTAAATAACATGATATTAATTTGTATTAAGAGCTTGTAGATTAAAAACTATTAATAATATGATATTAATGTTAAGAAATACATTGAATAGGTCCAAAAGGAGAGAAAACAAAAAACTTGGTTAAAGTTAACCATTTTAAATTATTAGTAGGATTTTGTTTATTTATTAAAAGAAATTGCAACTTTGTACAGCGTATACATTCTACATTTTGCTTTGCATTTCTACATTTTGCTTTGCATTAAATTAAAGGGAAAAAGACGGCTAGGTTCCTAAAATTTGATGAATTTGTTAGAGAAAAATGTTTTTAGAACTCTTATTTAATTTTATGAGTTATATTTTATAAATTGCTATTATTGTATAGTGGTTACAATATTTAATTTACACCATTAATCTTATTAATTATTTAGTTTTAATATATGAGTTACAAAAAGATATGAGTGTCTTTTAATATTTTTTTAAATATTAAAAATTTTATTAGTATATAAAGAGTATTTGTATGCATTTTGATGGGCTACAAAAAAAAAAAGATAAGAGAAAACTATATGTCTATATATATTTTAACAAAAGTTATATTAGTAATCGTAATATCGAAAACTTAACGTTTATCTTCCGGTGGTCGTGTTCATCGAAAAGATTGGCTACAAACATTGGGTTGAATCTGTTGGAAATTTTTGTTAAAAATTCTATTAAATATATAAATATCACAATCACAATAATAAATATAAATTATAGCAAAAATAATTAAAATAAATAAATAATAAATTAAATAAAATGGTAAAGAAATTCTAGCCTGAGCATAGTGAGGCACGCTAAAAAACGTTGTCCTAAAACTAAAGAGTCCTCCTCTCGTGTGGGTAATGACGGTTCTCTATGATTCCAAGATTCAACTCAATGCTTGCAGCCAATCTCTTTGATGAACACGACCACCGAAAACTAAACGTCAAGTCTTCGATATTACGATTGCTAATATAATTTATTTAAACATATAGACATATAGTTTTCTCTTTTCTTCCTTTTTGTTTTTTGTTGCTCAAAATGAGTACAAAATACTCTTTATATACTAATAAAATATTTTAAGAATTAAAGAAAATATTAAAATACATTAATACCTTTTGTGACTCATATATTAAATCTAAATAATTGATAGATTAATGGTATAAAATAAATATTGTAACCATCATATAATAATAACAATTTATAAAGTATAACTCATAAAATTAAATAATAATTTTAAAACATTTTTCTCCAACAATCCCCCACAAAAATGTTTTTAAAACCTTTGGAAATGAAATATGAAAATTTAGTTATATATTAAGAAGGAAAAAAAATAAAATAAAATATATATTAGCAATCTCCTATTATGCAATAGGTATAGGTGTCTTTCGGACTTGAACCTACACTTAGTGTTAAAGTATTCATTTGAGGAACCTAAGTGAACTAAGTCTTGAACTCGGATCCTTTAATCAAACTTCAACTATAACACACATAATAGTGACAAAGACTTGGATATACGGATTAGCGCTATTAAAAGCCATGCGCTCTATCTTGATTCTGGTGAGAGCTTTTAGAGAATAACCCAATTCTCATTGTCGCGGCCCCACGACGACTCTCACCTAGGTGAGTTCTCCAAAGGTATATGTGACCTATACCTCGCAAGAATTTACTTGCTTTGAACTCATTCAGGGTAAAAACCCTTCCTAATATCACAAACTGTAGCACTATGCCATAGGGATGAGCGGAAGCATATCTCCTCTAGGATATGTCCATAAAATTGTAGTACTAAACAAGTCACGTAGTATGGATTGTTTCTACCCATTGAACCTCCTTCATAGGGTCTCCAATCACAGAGGTTGGGTTACTTCCCTAGGTGACTTCCTTATGGGTTTAAGCACATCCCCCTCGACATTTATATATGACTTTTCATAAAAGTCTTTTATAAAATTGATCAATTATTTTTTATTTATAAGTTATATGTTGACAGAGCTCTTCAACAACTTCAATTTATAATTTGCACTGATCTTCAATACTTTACTCATCAGCTTCTCGTACCTAACATAGTTGAATTTCTCAAATAACAATTGTTAGAGTATAAATATATATAATATGTGCAAATACATTAAATTTTATTTATATATATATGTATTTTTATTACTTAATTATTATTTTCCAAAGAAAATATTATAACAAACCCCCACATTTGAGAAACATTTTGAGATTTCTATTTCTAAAATGTCTTAAATGATTAGATATTGTGAATGAGAAATATAAATTTTTTTTGTTAATATCTTTTTCTTTTTGAATATATATATATATATATATATATATATATGTATGTATGTATGTATGTATGTATGTATTACTCACATGTACAAGTTCTATATAATACTCTACAAAGAATATATAACCTCATCAAGTAATGTATAACACTTCATACTTTATAACTTCAAGCACAAAGTATTTTAATTTTTAACTACGGTAAATAAGATGAAAACTAAAAAAATAGACATACTTTATATTAATATTCACCACCATTTTTAAAAAAAGAAAGGAAAATTTAAAAATATATATATATTATCATAGTTAATTATAAAAGTTCTAAATATACACAATATATTTTGCAAATTGAAATTTTCTTGTAAATTATACTATTATTAATATCTTTAATTACTAAAACAATTGAATATTCTCATTAATAACCTAATAAATCTCCTTTACACAAATATTATGAATTAACCAACTCTTTAATAGTAATTATTTGTCAAGTATTAATAATAACAATTCTTAATATGTTATTTGCCTATGCATTAAATATTTATGAAATGTTAATTACAAAATTATGCTTAAACCATTCAATGGAATATCATGAATATCATGTAATTTTTAATGAAAATTTTAACAACAAATCATTGGTTAAATAGCATATAATTTTTCCTAAAAAATGAAATATTCAAAACTAAAACATACTTTAACGCAACTTAGTAATTGAATAAATTTCTCAATATTATCATAACATATTTAATAGTCCACCATTGCATACACATATTATAATATGTGTTTGCTATCATTCTTTGATGCGTTCATAGTAATTATTTGACACAATATTGCTATCATTCTTTGATGCGTTCATAGTAATTAAATATAGTTATGTACAAAGATAACATAATAGTAGCATAACGATAATCCAAAATATCATAAAAAATGATATAAATTAATATATCATTCAATTATTCACATAACAAAATGCAGCATGTCAAAATTTTTGAATTACAAAAGTAATGATAAATCGCATATAATAATGTTTACAAAGACAAATCATATTCATAAATAATTTACTCCAAGATAGGTATTACAATAAATAATTTAGGATTCTTTAGGCAAGTTGAAAATGCATATAATATCATTCACAACAAATATAAAAATGGGATAGACTGAATTATCACATTAATATTACCCTAAATATATTATTTCAACAAAAGATTAATTTATAAGATCTTAACCCTATGCATGTAGTATATATAATTTTATTATCTTCATATAAAAATGACTATTGGCTTATGGCAATGAGTACAAAGGAATTTCAAACAATTTATTCCCTAGCATAAATAGAAACAACAAATGCTAATTTAGGATAAATAGAACTTTAATAGTCACATAGTTTTTCAATATAATTTTACGACACATATTGGCTATCTGTAAAATTCTCAAGATGGTTCCAAGTATTTAAATAAAATTATAATAATAAAACTATATAAACTCATGCAACGCAAACCATACAATTTATGTATATTTAATTAAAATATAATTTGTGTTAAATACAAAATTTACAACAAACGCATATGCAAATAATGCAAAATATTAAATTTTAGATTACAAACATAATTTACTAATAAGCTATTCAAGAATCTTTGGTTTTAGATTGTTGGAAATTTTTGTTAAAAAATTCTATTAAATATATAAATATCACAATCACAATTATAAATATAAATTATAGCAAAAATAATTCAAATAAATAAATAATAAATTAAATAAAAAGGTAAAGAAATTCTGACCTGAACATAGTGAGGCACGCTAAAAAGTGTTGTCCTAAAACCAAAGATTCCTCCCCTCGTGTAGGTAGTGACGGTTCTCTATGGTTCTAAGATTCAACCCAATGCTTGCAGCCAATCTCCTCGATGAACACGACCACCGGAAGCTAAACGTCAAATCTTCAATATTACGATTGCTAATATAATTTGTTTAAACATATAGACATATAGTTTTCTCTTTTCTTCCTTTTTGTTTTTTGTTGCTCAAAATGCATACAAAATACTCTTTATATACTAATAAAATATTTTAAGAATTAAAGAAAATATTAAAATACATTAATACCTTTTGTAACTCATATATTAAATCTAAATAATTGATAAGATTAATGGTGTAAAATAAATATTGTAACTACTATATAATAATAACAATTTATAAAGTATAACTCATAAAATTAAATAATAGTTTTAAAACATTTTTCTCTAACAGAATCTTGGAATTATAAAGAATCGTCACTATCCAAACGAGGAGATGACTTTTTACTTTTAAAACAACAATTTTTAGCGTACTTTACTATGCTCAGACCAGAATATTTTTACCCTTTTATTTTAATTTATTTTTTATTTATTTTAATCGTGATTATAATATTTATGTGTTTAATAGAATATTAACAAATATACTCAATAAAACTGTACTAATAGTATGAAAATACCCACAAAACTCCTAATATATTAACTGATAATGTCCGTTTGAACTTCATTAAGGGTACGGTTACTCACATATCTTTTTGGGCTTAAAACAAAGAACCTCTACGTTGGTGTTGAAATGGGTAGCACATGTACATATGCGAGTCATTATGCTAGAAGTTATGACATGTCCTAAAAATCTAGATTGAGGATCAAAGTTGACATACACTGTCTTTTGGCGAGGGATCAAGGATAAAGTTCCAATTTGGGGATCAAGTTGAATTTCCAATTTGAGTCATTATGCTTGATCTGCGTTTTGTTATCTCTGATTACTTTCCATCCATCTTTGATCCTAACAAAAGTTAGCCTTTAGATATCAGTCCATCCACCTTTGACCCGCACCGGTACATGGCTAAAGTATGGTCAGTACTCCTTTCTATTTAATTTTATAATTTTTTTTTAAAATATTTTTTTTTTAAATCTACAGCACTTAACTGCCTATTGTTGATTTTAAATAAAAAATAATCCCTAATTTCCTTATTGTTTTTGCCTCGCTGTAACTTAGATGTTTAAAGTATTTTATTTTCAAATTTAACATTGAAAATTTGACGACTATGTTTAATATATATATATATATATATATATATATATATATATATATTGTAATGTCAAAAATATTCTTATAAATATTATTCATTTCCTACTATATTAAAATTTAATTGGTTTACGTAATTATTTGTAAGTATAATAAAAGCACTAGTTCCAATACTTATGTTTAAATGTGATAAATAAAAATAACATCTTATTATGAACAATAATGCCCAGTCACCTAAGGTACGCTACAATAGTTCGGAAGAGTTTCTCCTTCATGCTACGTTAATGCTGGTGACAGATGTTCCCCAAAAGTTTAATTTTTCTGCGAGTGAACTCTCACCTCCCATATCATCGACAACAAAATCAAGTGATCTGTCTTCTGGAAGCTCTTTAGGGTCGTCAATGGCAAGATAAATCACTCGATTTGAAGGCTATTAATTGACTTTGAAAACGAGATTTTTTTATGAGTGATCTCTCACCTCCTACACCATCGGATTCAGAACCAAGCGATTTATATTTTGGAAGCTCTTCAAAGTTGTCAACATCGAGCTAAGTTACCCGATTTTGAAGGATGCTATAGTAACGTCAGTGACGAATCCACTTCAAAAACGGGATTTTTGGCAAGTGAACTCTCACCTCTCACAACATCAGATTCAAAATTGCGCAATTTATACTTTAGAAGCTTTCCAAAATCGTCACTAGAAAGCTATAATGACATTGAAGATTAGAGACAAATCATTCTTATAGATTTTTTTGCTTGAAATTTGCGGTTGTTTAATTTGAATGAGTGATAAAATGGAGGAAAATCTACTCTACCAACTAAAGATTCTAATCATCAAGTCAAAAGATCTGCCTTTGCATCTCTATTTATGGTTCCTAAGAATATGGTTTAATTTTCGGATTGGCTACCTCTTCCGATCTTACATGGGGAGACCACTGTCCTGCGTATTGATTTGAAACTCCATAAACTTGCAGTACATTCCCACAAAACTAATTAGGTATGGTTGAAAACATTGTGACCCAAAAAATCAAACGAAACTGAACTAAAACCGATGGTTTTTGATATAGTTTTATAAGTTATGCTGTCCAATTTCAGTTTATTTTTAAATAAATTAAAAAAATTTAATTCGTTTTTTGTTCTAATATTAAAATTTGAAATCGAAGTAAAATAGTATTAAATAGTAAAATACGTCGTTTTATAAAGATTAAATGATATCATTTTTAAAAAAATTAATAAAAGAGAGAAAAATTGAAATTAAATAGTAAAAATCAAATCAGACTAATGAGTTTTTATGTATTCAGTCCGATTCTAGTCTGGTTCTTTTTTTAAGTTTGGTTTCATCCGGTTCTAAAAAATTCAGATAAGAAATTTTTCATTCTAGTTCAATTTAGACGAAACTCAAACCAAACAGGACTATGTCCATCTTTAGAACTAATGTCATTGGGAGAATCATGCTTGGACCAAGTTCAAAACCAATGAAAATTGAGAAAATCCGCTCCCATACATTTGCAAAATATTTGACAACCAATTTCTTCATGGTTGTTAATTCCTCTAACTCAAGGATTTTCTGACATACATTTTGACGATAAGAATGATATGCGGAGGACTTGGAGTGGTGGCACTTTCTCCTTACCCGAAGGCTTGTTCAAACTTTTGCAATGGAAGTCCAATTTTAATCCTTTATTATGCATAATTCTATGGATATACTGTATTTTGTTAGATCGTATGAATGTTTTGTTAATAAATTGACTTATTTAATTAATTGTATTATAATTTAATAGTTAATTTACCAACATGATTATTTCCTCATTAATATTTGATATAATATTAGGGTCAATTGATGTGAGAATATTAATGTTTGTTATTTACATAATATATGAAGATCGCTCAAAGTGAATCGTTTATTATTATTTGAGTATAAACATAATTGGGATAATTTATATTTTTACATAATTTAGGGTAGTACTAGAGGTCAAAAGATAACATCATCTATCTCTTTTAAATATTTAAAATTTTAAATTTGAACAAAATAATCTTTTCATATAGTATATTTATTCTTTTTTTTTATATTTATTCTTTTGTATAGTGAACCCACAAGTGGAAGCATTAGTAAATTGGGACCTACAGTAATAATATTTTTTTAAATGATGTCATGGTATATTACAACAAAAAAATGAATTGAAAGGTATTTTAGACTTAACGAAGTTACTGTAACAAGGGAGGTTCTTGTGAATTACCACAAATATTCTATCTGTGTGTTATTTCCATAAACCTCAAGGGACACATGTGAAAATACCCCAATAGTTTTTCCCATGCTATTCATTATGACGAGTGATATACTAACTTCTCTACTTTTAGTGTAGGTGATAAGAGTGTTGATGAGAAGCAAAGCAGACTGACACTATATGTTATAATACCTTATATGCTTAAAGGATTGGGAGGATACTGATAAAAGAGTCTCAAATTGGTATGATGACATGCAAGAAGAATTTTATAACATAGAATTTCCTACTAATTCATGCGACACAAAATAAATTTATTATTTTTTTCTATTATAAGTTTTTTTTTGCTAAAATTAATTATTAACAATATATTTATTTTTTAGTCTATAATTTAATAAATTTAATATAATTAAAGGGTTAAATAATATAAATTATTAATAGTTTAGTAAGTGTCAATCTAGTTAGAATTTATCACAATTATAGAGGTGCAAACCTTACCCTATTTTTTCTTTATTAATTTTTTGTTTACTTTTTGTCGCACTTTTATTCAAAAATTGAAATAAATTAGTAAAAAATATATTATTTTTTGATTGTTTACACGATAATTATTGTAAAAATGTAAACAACTTTTATAGTTTACAAGTGATAACGAACATTATAAAAGTCATAAGTGCATGCTACCTAATTATAATTTTATTTCATCTACTGCCAAGTTACATAATTATATGTAAATTGTAATAATTAATTATGTATAAATCGTTTACAAGTTTCAATTGTTCAATATTTTATCCTCAATTTTTTTTTACTTTTACAAACAGTTTATTGATTTAATTTTAAATTTTAATTACAATTTAATATTTTATTACTTTTAATAAATAAAAATGATAAAATATAACTGTAACTATATATTAAAAACTAGTCAATAATATAGTTTAATATTTAATAATTATTTTAATTTAATAATATATTTTAATATTTCAAACCGGCCCAATTAACCACGACACATAGGCTCAGGGCTAGACCCAATGTCTTGTGCAGAACTTATAATTTTTCCTTCGGACACAGCCCGATTACTCTGCATGATTGGCTGAAGAAGCTGGGTTTTATGGGCCCGATTTTCATCTCTAGCGTGAACACCTCTGAAGACTTAAATTTAGTATTCCACAAAAAGAGAGAAGTGAACAATACAACTAATGTTTGCTAATTAAATTGATAATCTAAAATAATACAAAGTTTGATAAAGTATAGAATGCCTCTTATCTCTTAATTAAAATGATAATCTAAAATAATATATGCTAATTTTTAATTTTGATGTGCATTTAGCTTGAATGGCATATGTAGAATATATAAAGAATATATGTGGATGTGTTGGGGAAGGCATCAGCTAAAACTTTCAATAATCTAAAATAATGTTTTTTCAAAAAGTAATGGTCGTCGTTGCCTCTGTCTTCTTTTTTCTCTACACTAACAGTGATAATTTGTGTTTTCGTGTAATAAATTTCTATAAAATTTAGCTAAAGGCTAACACTAATTAAGATATAAGAGGGCATGCACGGATATATCCATAAGATTAATACATTTTCAGTGGGGTGCTGCCTTTTCTTTCTCTCTATATTAAATTTTCACACACTTTATTCCAATAATTGGTATAATATCCGGTACTATTTAAATTTTATAAATTTATTACATGGGAACACAAGTTATTGCTGTTAGTATAGAGAGGCAAGCACAAAATCTTTTTGAAGAATTATAAGATGAAGGAAGACTCATTGATATTCATCTTTTAAGTCGCACGGAAATACTGCATGTCTTTGATTTCAAACAATTGGTACCCCGGAAAAGGAGAAAAATGCAAAATATGATAATTATTATATATCCTACAATTTTAATCTCTTAATCATATTTTTAACAAATTTGAGAATAAACATGCATCAGCTAAATATTTTCCAATAAATTTTCTAATAGATATCAATTAATGTTGTTGTGGATGCACTGACTTAAAGATGAATGACAATTAATATCAAGTAATTTTCTCACAATTCTTCAACAAGTCTTAGTTATCGCTGTCTCTCTCCTTTGTTTCCTTTCTATAATTCTGCAAAATTTCATACAGTAGGTTAGTATTGAGGTATAAAGTGTATGAAAATTTTTCAGGAGAACCTTAAAAAAAATTCATTGGATTTACAGATATTATTCTATCACCTGAGAGGTAATTCAACGAATAACTTTGTTGGTATTATTTTTGTCAAGCTTTGATATCACTCATGGTGTTCTCTACAAGAGGGACAACTTGATAGGCAGCAGAGAAACTATTCGTAGAGCTCAAGTTAGCACGTCGAGTAAATAGATATATACATAAAATAGTATATGTATTTATACGAGAATAACATCGAACACAAATATTTTACATGAAAATCTTTTTATGTGAAAGAAAAACTACAAAAAAACTTAATTTGACAATTTTTTACTATTCACATGAATGTGAGATATGCACTCAAGATAGTAAAGGTTATACAATAATAAACTCACCATTATTTTTTTTTTTTGTTAACATAAAAAACAGAAAAATAAAAAAAAATGGTATCATATTCTTATCACATAGGAGGATGATGCAAGTCTCTCTCTTGTTATTAATGTTAGATCCCACAAGCCAGCTCACATGTCTCATTCAATTATTATTATTAAATAAGTGACCAACCTTCCACGTGATGGATAGAGAGTGCATTTAAAAAAGAGAGGGGTCTAGGTTGTTTATCAATCATCACATACATCCATCTATCTATCTATCTATATATATATATATAGACAGATAAATAGATATCATGATCACCACATATCCCATCCATCATGTAATGAATAACCCTCAATTAGATTTGTTAATAGATTGATTGAGAGGTATTTCTCATAGAAAAAAAAGGAGAGAATTATTTGGTATGGTCCCAAAAGTGTAAACAAGGTTGTCACTTATTTAATAATAATAATTGAATGAGGCATGTGAGCTGGCTTGTGGGATCTAACATTAATAACGAGAGAGAGACTTGCATCATCCTCCTATGTGATAAGAATATGATACCATTTTCTTTATTTTTCTGTTTTTCATTTTAATGTGATAACCTTACCCTATTTTTTCTTTGTTAATTTTTCGTTTATTTTTTGTCATACTTTTATTCAAAAATTGAAATAAATTAGTAAAAAATATATCATTTTTCTATTGTTTACACTATAATTATGCATAAAAATGTAAACAACTTTTAAAATTTACAAGTGATAACGAACATTATAAAAGTCATACATACATAGTACCTAATTATAATTTTATTTCATCTATTGTCAAGCTACATAATTAGGTGTAAATTGTAATAATTAATTATGTATAAATTGCTTACAAGTTTTAATTGTTTCAATATTTTTGAAGAATTAGAAGAAAAGGTTTTTGACAAATAGAACTTCACACTTCCCCTAGTGTGAAAAAGCCTTACACTCTTTATCTGGTGTAAAAAAACCCCCTCACACTCTGCGAAAATCCCTTCACACACTCTTGTGTGTGAAAAATTCTCACATTTTATCTCTAGTGTGGAAAACCCCTTACACTCTCTATGTGTAAAAAGCCCTCACTATTGCACAATCCATCTCTCTTGGGTTGCCCTCTAAGCTTTGCATTGGAAGATTTGAGATTTCCGGGAGAATCTCTGAGAGATGCTGAAATGAGAAGGGGAGCACCTTGAAACAATCAAAGGAAGACAACACGGAGAAGAAATTTGCTTTGCCGCGTTATAACCGTGTACCACACTCGTACAACATTTTTCTTCTCATGTTCTTTGTTCCTTCAACATTTGTGTTCAAAATTGACTGGGCAGTAATTTTGCACATTAAGAGAATGAAGTCAACTAAATGTCCTTTGTTTATTTGATAAAGTACATCAAAGTTCTAAAAGTTTGACTAATTAGTTATATAACTCCTCATAATTTAAAAATTTATCTTACAAGTTCTAGTCCATTAACATTATATTAAATTTGGATGAAAAAATACGATTTTACAATCATGCCCCTATTAATTATTATACTTAACTCAACATCATATTAAATTTGGACGAAAAAAATATGATTTTACAATCATACCCTATTAATTATTGTACTTAACTCTCACAAATTTTTATAAAATAGAATATAACTACTTAAATTAATAACTAACATAATTTTATTTTAATATTTATATTAGAAAATTATAATAGTATTTTCATCCTTAATTTTTTTTTTAAATTTGATATCAAATTTTTTTACAATATTAATTATATATAATTTTTGAAATAGACAATTCTAATTAAAAAATTTTAAAAATTTATATATAATTAATATTATAAAAAAATTGATATCAAATTTTAAAAGAAAAAAATAATTAAGGATGAAAATACTATTATAATGTTCTAATATAAATATTAAAATAAAATTATGTTAGTTATTAAAAAATACAAATAATAATACTATAGTTATTTTATATGTCTTTTAATAATTTAAGACAATAATATAAGATAAAATACTTATTTTTTTATTATTAATAGTTAGTTAGTAGTACTTTTACTTTTTTTTAAAAGAAAAAAATGCCTAATTTTCTCTGATTGTTTAACCTAATACTCCGATACCCTCCTTTAGTTTTCATAATACCCCAAATTTTTCTTCTATTAGTTGATAGAGTTAAGTATAATAATAAGAGTTCCTAAAATTTTGTCTATTAACTTAAATAATCTTAATATTTTTCAAAATAGCCACAAAAATTCTAATTTATTAAAAATAACAATTATACTCTTATATAATAGTAATTTAAAAAATTATTTTCAGCTCCTAATTGATAATAAATATTAAAATAATAATATATTTTATTTTATAACACATTAATAACTAATTTATAAATTATCTTTTGAATATAAACTGAATGGCCAATTTTATAATTTTTAAAATAAATAAAACAATAATATTTTATAATACAATATTTAAAATTCATAAATAAATATTAATTTATAAATAAAATATATTGTACTCATTTAAATAAAAATGGATGGTCAACTAATGGTCTAGGGGAAGTAAGTGTGCATTTTCTTAAACCTTTCATCTAAGTATTAGAGTCTCAAACCTCGGGGAGGTATGTGTTAAACTTCCTTATATATAATCATAACTATTGTACTATAATGTAATTATAAAAATTTATAATACATTAACAATTCAATATTATATTGGTATTAGAAAATAAATCAAATGAATCATACAGTTAATATTTTATTTATTTTTTAGCTAACTTTTATTAATTTTTTTAGTTAATTACTATTAAATAAAGATATAATGGCTGTTTTTTTAATAAATTGAGCTTTTCATGTATATTTTTAACTCTTAATTGAAAATAATTATTAAAATAATAATATATTTTATTTTATAATATATTGATAATGAAATATTTATTAATATATTATAATTAAAATATAAATTTATTTTCTTTACAATATATTAAAAAATTCAATATTAATAAAGTTAATGGATTAAATTTTAGGAACTCGCATGTCATTAATTTTTTTCATAATTTGAAGAAATAATGAGTATCATAACTAAAAAATAATATTTTAAATTAAAAAAATGAATTTCACAGCTAAAAAAAGTCTTCACTTAAATATTTTATGAAAATATAGAATATGTGGTGATAGGATATAATATTATCATATCAATTTATATAGATAGATTTGTATATATAATTAATTAATACGGTTTTTTTAAAATATATTTTTCTTCAAATGTGTTAGTCAATATAAATAATATTTTTATATTAAATATTAAATAAATTATTATAAATTATTCTTTAAATAAAAATTTATCTAAATTTTGAATATTGTTACACATGATAAATTATCTAAATATTAAACAAAATTGAAAGATCAATTTTATTATTATTTTATTTATTTTAAAAATTATGAATTATTATTTTTCTGTTTAGGAATATCATGTTAAAAAAAATTAAAGTTTAAATAAATTTATATTAGAAGATAATTTATAAATTAGTTATTAATGTATTATAAAATAAAATATATTATTATTTTAATATTTATTATCAATTAGGAGTTAAAAATATTTTTTTTAATTATTACTATATAAGGATATAAAAAATATTTTTTTAATTATTATTATATAAGAATATAATAATTATTTTTAATAAATTAGAATTTTTGTTAGTATTTTTAAAAATAATAAGACTATTTAAATTAATAGACTAAATTTTATGAACTCATATGATATTATACTTAATTCTGTCAACTAACTGAATGACAATTCGGGTTATTATAAAAATAGTAGGGAGGTATCAAAGTGTTATGTCAAATAATAAGAGGGAATAAAACATTCTCCCTTTTAAAAGTTAAGAGTATATTTACATTATAAAAAATTTAAGTAGGTATATTTTTTTTTTAAAAATATGAGAAAGTTAAGTATACTAATTTATAAAAGTATAATTGTAAAATCACACTTTTTCATCCAAATTTTTTATGTAGTTAACAGACTAAAATATTTAAGATCAACTTTTAAACTATTAAAATTTATGAGTAGTTAACTAAATTTTAAGGACCTCAATATTTTTAACCTTATTTATTTTATGTATAAGTCGGTCTACTAAATGTGGTGGACTCCACTATGTTCTCTTTTGAGAAAAATAAACAAACAAAGACTTTAATCTATTCTCTCTTTCTCAACTTTCACACATCAGAAGCTCAATCACGTTATTCAAAAAGCTGATTACTTTAGGGTTATTTTTGTCAATATATTTTGTTTATTTGATCTTCAAAAGCCGATTTTCAGAATTTTTTTATTTGAAAAAAATTAAAAAGCTCAGTCACGTTGAATACATGACACAAAAAATTTAATAGCTAGAGAAAATTTAAATATTTATATTCAAAAGTAATAAAGAAAAAATTAATATATATCATTCATACTTATATATTAATATCTATACACACGTTTTAGAATGTATTTAGATTTCTGATTAAAAAATAAACAAAGAAACGATAAAGAGGAAGACTAAGACTGAGTGGGTAATCGATTAATGTGGAGAAAAAGGAGGAACCAAAATATCCAAGAACTGAGCCACACAGAATATATCCGCAAGAAAAGAGAGTCGAGGGAGACGAGAATGAATACTCTGCTGGGTTTGCACATCATTTTGTTGCTATGGCTACTCAATGCTTCGGCAGCTATGCGTATATGCCCAGATACAAACTGTGGAGATGTCAGCATTGGTTATCCTTTTGGAACAGAAAAGGGTTGCTACTTTAACGAGTGGTTTGAAGTAACTTGCAACTCTCAAAATCCTTTCTTAAGGAAGATCAACCTGGCACTATATGATATTTCTACCTTATCAGTTATGGTCAATCTTCCTGTAATTTCTTCAGGTTGCGGAAGGAATAGCACCGGCGTATCAGTTAACCTATCGGGCAGCCCTTTTTACTTTTCAGATTCAGAGAATAGATTCACTGCCATAGGTTGTAGCAACTATGCAACTATGGTCGACCAGAATAATTCTGTTATTGGAGGGTGTCTATCCGTTTGTAACGGTGATGAGAAAGCTGGAAAAGAAGGTTGCTATGGCATCAACTGTTGCCAAACGACCATTCCTCCAAATCTGAAATATTTCAAATCAAACCTGTCCAATTTCCCCAATTTTGTCAACACCGATAACCAAAAATATTGCAAGTCTGCGTTCATGGTTGACAAAAACTGGTTCGACTCAATTTACCCATTAAACTCCAATGCTTTAATAGATGAACAGTATCTTCCTGCAACGCTAGGCTGGGGAAAATATATCGGATCGTGCTTTGAAAGATCAGATACCATTTGTAACTCCCTTAATCAAGGTGCCTGTTGGATACGATTAAGTTCAAGCCAATATTTATGCCTATGTGATACAATTGATCAAGGTTATTGCCAAGGTACGTACCCATCTCAATTCATCTGTTAATTAAAACTGTAATTAAATGATCGAGGGATATCTCTTCTCTTTTAATTAATTGATTATTATTTTCCATGGACAGGTAGCATGTATTGTATGAATAACCATTGTTCAGGATGTCCTCCGGGATACTACAATTCCTCTCAGGGAGGTTGCAGTCCATTATTTGTCAACGAAATAGTCCATTCTCGACTAAACGTTAGACTTATCATAGGTACGAATATCCCTTCTCTTCTCCAGCTAAATTTATGTATCTTCATATTAATATCAAAATTAAAATCGTCTTGTTAACTGCTGCAGGTTGCATTAGTGGTGGACTTGGAATGTTGTTACTACTAATTGGAGGATGGTGGTTGTACAAGTTTGTGAAAAAGAGAAGGGAAATCAAGCTTCAACAAAAATTCTTCAAAAGAAATGGTGGTTTATTATTGCAACAAGAGTTATCTTCCAATAAAGGCAATGTTGATAAGACAAAATTGTTTTCTTCAAAGGAATTGGAAAAGGCAACGGACAACTACAACACTGATAGAATCCTTGGTCAAGGAGGGCAAGGCACCGTATACAAAGGAATGTTGGCAGATGGAAAAATTGTGGCTGTCAAAAAATCAAAAATAGTTGATGAGAGTAAAGTTGAGGAATTCATCAATGAGATGGTAATTCTATCTCAAATTAATCACAGAAATGTGGTTAAGTTATTAGGATGTTGTTTGGAAACACAAGTTCCTCTTCTTGTCTACGAATTCATTGCCAATGGAACTCTTTTTCAGTATATACACGATCAAACTAAGGAGTTTCCAATCACATGGGAAATGCGTTTACGTATTACTGTTGAAATTTCAAGTGCTCTATCATATTTACATTCAGCAGCTTCAATCCCTATATATCATCGAGACATCAAGACTGCAAACATACTTTTGGATGATAAGTATCGTGCAAAAGTTTCAGATTTTGGGACTTCAAGATCTATGACGATTGATCAAACACACTTAACTACTCAAGTTCAAGGGACTTTTGGATATTTAGATCCAGAGTATTTCCGGTCAAGTCAATTTACAGAAAAAAGCGATGTTTACAGTTTTGGAGTAGTTCTTGCTGAGCTTTTAACAGGTCAAAAACCAATTCGTTCAACTACTTGTGAAGAAGATAGAAGTTTAGCAGCATATTTTCTATGTGCAATGAAAGAGAATCGCTTATTTGAGGTGCTTGATTCTCGAGTTCTGAAGGAAGGAAGTAAAGAAGAGATTATAATAGTTGCTAGACTTGCACAAAGATGCTTGAATCTTAATGGAAAGAAGAGACCTACAATGAGAGAAGTAGCAAATGAATTAATCAATATTAAAGGAGATTCCATTGTGCCACCAAATTTTGAAGAGATCATTGATTGTCAAGATGGTGACATGATAGGATATAATTTGGAGACTGGTTCTTCTTCCATTGGAATCGGGTCATTTTTTAGTAATAGCACTACTTTTTCTATTGATGCAGACCCTTTGATTTCAAACAATTGTTGATGAGAGCGAAGAGTTACCTTTTACATGAATGAATTTGGGTGCTGTTTTTTTTTTTTCCTCTATTTAAGTTCTAGTATCTTAGTATTATGTAATAATATCTTTATTTCGTGTGACTCTATTAGGAATTTTGTGTTTTATAGAAAGCAGTCAGTATAAAAGTTTATGTTCAGTAGCAACTGAGAAGATTAGTATTAACTGATATCTAATTTCATTGAACTTCAAGTACATGAAATGTTGTAATAAAGATCAAAGTATTGTCAGAGAATATGTAAGTAATTTCTAAGCAAATTATTTAAACCGTAACTACTTATTTAACAATTTAATGCAATCCCAAAAATTCATTGATTAGATAAATTATTGAAACTTTATCTTTTTATCTCTTACTTGATAAAGCTTTGATTAGATAAATTAAATTTTAATAAATTATATTACTAGATTATTAAAGAATTAAGTATAAATAAAACATAATATATATTTTATCAATCAAATTAATTTGATTTCATGTAAATTAATTTCTTTTTTTTCTAAGTTTGTTACTGAAATTTAATTGTGTGGGTGGCAACTCAAGAATATATTATGATTAAATTATAATAAATTATTATCTCTTTTTATTACAATATTTACGAATAATTGAATAATATATTTTCAATCTTTGAGAATGCAGTTATGTTATAGAAAATGAATGAATATATCTAAAAGACAATAGTTAATGCGTAATAACTATAAAGACTTGTCCAATTTAGTACCCCACAAACGGTGTGAATGGTTGAAAATGCCACGCATGTTTGCTAATTAAAAATATAAAATATGTCACGCCTACTAACTTTTATGATAATTCAAAATAAGAAAAAATACTGTTAACTTTTAGGTGTATTTTGTATTAAATTATAATAGAGTAAATTTAATTAGATTGTAATAAATTACGTTACATAAAATTTAATATATTATTATATTTAGTGCTTAATTATATTATATTATAATATATTAAATTATTAATTATATAAATTTTATTTTTATTATTTAATTATATATTATTATTTTTAATTAAAAATTTTAAATAATAATATAGTTAAATAATCTTAAAAATTATTATTTTTTGAAAGAAATAAAAAAATAATACAATACGTGCTTAACTCAAGGAAAGGGTGGGACAAATTCGAAGATATGGACTATATTATTTTTAATTTTTATATAATTTAATTCAATAAAAAAAATTTGTCCTAAAGAGTGCCTAAACAATGAAATAGTGTAATCTAGACTTGCCTCTTATAATACAATTTTTAACCTCTTAAGCATAATTTTGATATCCTAATTTTTATTTTGATACACATTTTAGTTTGAATGTTAGATTTAACAAATTAGAGAATATAAATGGACGTGTCTGAAATGCATTAGGAATTTTTTTTTTAATAAGTTTGGTCTTCTTGAAATTAGTAAGTATTCGTTAATATTGCTTTATCGCCCATGCAATTTTTTAATGTGACATAAAAGAATGATAAAGTATAAAATATCAATTAATCTTTATATCAATTAGTCTTTTAGTTTTTCAAAAAGTCTTGGTTGTTGTTTCTTCTCTATTCTCTTTGTTCTACACTACTAGCAATTTTTATTCTCGTATAATAAAATTTTATAAAATTCAACATAATACGATAATATTAATATTATATTTAGAAAATATTATATAAATTATTAGAATAAAAGTGCATGGAAATACAACAAAAGGCTAATAAATTTGGAATAAATCATACATAATAAATTGAAGGAATATTCACGAATATTCACTTATGTTAATAGGCAAGTATCCCTTAATATTTGGTAAAAAATAAATATCCTCTCACATTTGGGAAAATAGTAGATACTCATCTTTATTTTTATTTCTGTTAGTTAGTTGACTTGTTAGGTAATATCTCTAAATATTTGTAAACTAACAATAATAACATATAATTTACTTAATTATAACAATTTAATCCCTATTTCACTATGTTTTACAATATATTTTTAACTATAACAATTTAGTCCTTATTTTAATATTTTTCACAAAATATTAAAGACTAAATAATTTTTTGAATTTATTATTTCAATAAAAATTTTAAAAAAAATCTTATTATTAAAAAATTTCAAACAATGAGTTACATCAAACCCATATGTTAAAATATTTCTAATTCTCTTCTTTTACTTAGAAATAATTTGATATTTAATTATCAAAAAAATTGAAATAATTTTAGCATTTTATTTTAATATAAATATTTATTTAAAAAATTATATTAAGTTCATTATATTTTCTTAACAAAAATTATAAAAATATAAATAAAAAAGTATTAAATTTTTTTATTTGTTAATTGAATTAATAATTAGATATATTTTATATTTTATTAATTAATACAATTTAATAAAAATAAAAAATATATCTAATTACTAATTTTATTAACAAATGATACTAAATTTTCTTATTTTTTATAATTTTTTATTTATATTTTCACAATTTTTCTTAAAATAATATATATTTATAATTTTAAAAAAATATAACAAATTTAATATAATATTAATATTATATATAAAATAAAGTGTTAAAAATATTTTAATTAAATTTTTAGTAATTAAATATCAAATATTACTAAGAAAATAAAAGAAAATAATTAAAAATATTTTTGCATATAAATTTGACTTAACTGATTATTTGAATTTTTTTTAATAATAGTATTTTTTTTAAAATTTATTAAAATAATAAATTAAAATTTTATTTAATTTGTAATAGTTGTGTAAAATATGAGATTTTAACACATACCTCCCATGAAATTTAAGACTTTAACACTTAAATAGAAGTTTTAAAAAAAGACAAACTTACTTCTCCTGGACTATTAGTTGACCATCTATTTTTATTTAAACAACCATAATACCCTTGTTTAGTTTAAAATAAAATTTAAGAAATTCAATTTTAATCTATTCAATGTTTAAAATTATTAAAATAACTAAAAATTTAATTAACAATAATTTTAATTGATATTTATTTAAAATTAGAAATTTAACTAATGATAATTTTAGTTTATATTTATTTAATATTTATTAAAATTAAGAACTTAATTAACGATAATTTAAGCTAATGATTTTAATTTATATTTATTTAATATTTATTCAAATTAAGAATTTAATTATTAAGAATTTAATTAATAACAATTTAATTAATTTTTATTTATGTGTCATATTTATTAAAATCTCAAACTCTAATATGCAAAGCGACTGTTTTTCTTACTCTTTTTTTTCGCAAATCCTCTAGCATTAAACATATTTCTTTTAATTTTTACCAAACAATTCTATAACTTTATCAACTTGATATTAAGATTTATGTCATACATATTCACACTAAATTCATACTTAAACATCAATCCTGTAACTCGTAAAATAATTTTAAGCTTTGGGTTTGCATAAAAACTTTAATAAAATTAATTAACGATAGAAATTTAGAAAAAAATATTAATATGGGTAAATTACTAATTTTAAATAAATATAAATCAAAATTATCGTTAATTAAAATTTTAATTATTATAATTTTTTAAATATTAAATAAATTAAAATTGAATTTCTTAAATTTTACTTTAAAGCAAATAAGAGTATTATAGTCATTTAAGTAAAAATAAATTGTTAACTAATAGTCAATGGAAGGTAAGTATGTCTTTTCTAAAATTTTTAATATAAATGTTAAAATTTTAAACTTTAATAAAAGTACGTGTTAAAATCTTATAAAATATTGAAACAAAGATAAAAATATTATATTTAGATAAAGTGTATATTATTTTGTTAGTTTATAAAAATTAAGAATATAAATAATAATAACTTTAACAAGTTAACAGGAATCTCCGTCCCGCCCACCTACTTTTTGCCCATTGGCTTGCCTCTACTTTCTTTGCTACCTTCTTTTTCAAAAGCTATATTTATATTCTTTTCGGAAGAAAGGAAATTGCCCATACGCCTTCGTTAAGTCCTTTTGTTACGAGAAATAACGAGAAAATTCATTCCTCAGACTGTTTTGACCATAATATCCTTAAATAATTGTTATTTATTGGTCTCACGAGTTTGTGGGGCCATAAATTGTTATTTAAGTTTTTATATAGAATTAAATAATAACAATAATTTTAATAATAATAATAATCATTAATCATTAATTAAATCAAGAAAAAAATTCATGTTTGCTTAAAAAATTGTTAAAAACGAAAAGGCTAGATAGTGGTGTAGGCTTAAGCCTAAATAAAATTTGAAAAGAATTAAAAAATACAAAATTTTGAGGATGTATATGGGCAATTAATAAATATCAATTAATATTGCGATTGGAGCATGCAACACTTTCATGTGACATAAAATATAAAATATTATTTAGCATTCGTATATAAAAAAAAATTATTATAATTGTTCAAAAAATCTTGTTGCCTCTCTTTTCTCCTTTTTATATTTATATATCTAGAGAATTTTATATGAATTAGTGGAATAAAGTGTGTAAAAATTTAGCTAAAGACTTATATATATATATATATTAATAATAGTGGTGGTAAAATGGGTTAATTGGGTTTTAATTTGAATAATAATGGTGGTCAAACAAACAAATTTAATAGTGGTGTCGAGCAGGCATGGGCCTAAATAAAATCTTATAATTCTTCAAAAATCTATTAACATTAAATTAAAAATTTATGAAAAATAAAGAGTAGTGATTGATTCGAATTTAATATTATTTTATATATTTTTGAATGATGCCTAACCCCACTAACAATGAATACAAAACCTCATATTTAATGTGAATCCTATTTATGATGAAAATTTTTTCTCACCATTTAAATGGTGGGAGATGAAACTGACACTCTTTAATAAAGAAAAAGTTAACGTGTATCAGAAAAATAAATAATGTTCATAAAGTCAATAATTAATGTGTATACACTTATAAAGACATGTCAAATTTTAGACCCCACAAAAGGAAAAAGTTGACAATGCTATTGATATTTGCTAAAATGATATTTCACAATAACTAATAGGTATGATAAATTCAATTGATAATAGATAACATATGTAGCTTATATTATTAATTTCTTTATTAAACAACAAAATTTCTAACAAACTAATTTACAATAGTCATAAATAATAAAATACTGGAAATTAGATTAAAGAGAATAGAAGAAACATAGTAAAAATCCAAATATGAAATTCATGAAGTTAGAGGCAGTACTTCTTCTATCTGATCACGATCTTTTGAAATCAACAGGTTTGCTCCAATGGAAAAAGTAGCAACTCTATTAAAAAATGATCCACGCTCGGTGGAAGAAGAACCAGTTTCCAAGTTATGTCCTACTATGTCGCCATCTTCGCAATCAGTGATCTCTTCAAAATTTAGTGGCACAATGGAATCTCCTCTGATCCTCATTAATTCAGTTGCTACTTCTCTCATTGTAGGTCTCTTCCTCCCATTAAGATTCAAGCATCTTTGTGCAAGTTTAGCAAATATTATAATCTCTTCTCTGTCTCCTTCTTTTAGAACTCGAGAATCAAGCACCTCAAATAGACGGTTTTCTTCCATTGCACATAGAAAATATGCTGCTAAATTTATATTTTCTTCACAAATAGTTGAACGAATTGGTTTTTGTCCTGTTAAAAGTTCAACAAGAATTACTCCAAAACTATAAACATCACTTTTTTCAGTAAATTGACTTGATCGAAAGTATTCTGGATCTAAATATCCAAAAGTCCCTTGAACTTGGGTAGTCAAATGTGTTTGATCAATCGTCGTAGATCTTGAAATCCCAAAATCTGAAACTTTTGCATGATACTTATCATCCAAAAGGATGTTTGCAGATTTAATGTCTCGATGATAAATAGGGATTGAAGCTGCTGAATGTAAATATGATAGAGCACTTGAAATTTCAGCAGCAATGCGTAAACGCATTTCCCATGTGATTGGAAACTCCTCAGTTTCGTCGTGTATATATTGAAAGAGAGTTCCGTTGGGAAGGAGTTCATAGACAAGAAGAGGAACATCTGTCTCCAAACAACATCCTAATAACTTAACCACATTTCTATGATTAATTTGAGATAGAATTACCACCTCATTGATGAATTCCTCAACTTTACGCTCATCAATTATTTTTGATTTTTTAATAGCCGCAAGTCTTCCATCTGTCAACATTCCTTTGTATACGGTGCCTTGCCCTCCTTGACCCAGGATTCTATTAGTGTTGTAGTTGTCGGTAGCCTTTTCCAATTCTTTTGAAGAAAACAATTTTGTTCTATCCAAATTGCCTTTATTGGAAGATAACTCTTGTTGCAATAATAAACCACCATTTTTTTTGAAGAATTTTTGCTGCAACTTGATTTTCTTTCTTTTTTTCACAAACTTGTGAGACCACCATCCTCCGATCAGTAGCAGTAATATTCCAAGTGAACCACCGATGGAGCCTGTATGCCCCAACAGTAAAATTTTGATCAAATATATATATAAGAATATTATACTTTATCCCCCTAACTTTTGAAGACATGTGAAAATACTCTTTAAATTTTAGTAGAAATAAGAAGATATCCTTGAGATGACTTCCTATATTATAAAAGTTTTTTTAAATATTTTGAAGTATATTGTAAAAAGTTTAAAATTAATACTGTAAAAAGTTGGCAACAAATTTGAAAATAATATTCCATTTTTATATGTATATATGTACTTACCGGCGTATAGATATTAAAATTGTAGCTGAGGTAGTGAAGAGATATTTGTACCTGTAATAATTTGAACTTTTAGAAGAGAACTGATTGTTTTGTAAGAAGTGCAGTATCCGGTAGTAAAAGAATAATAGTAGCCATGAGGACATTGGGAACAATCCCTATCCATACAATACATGTTTCCTGTCCATGGAAGACAATAATTAAAATAAAATACAGCAGTTTACAACAACAAGAGTTCATTTATAGAAAAAGAGGGGTACCTTGGCAATATCCTCGGCGGATGCCAGTGCATCCACATAAATATTGATTTGAACTATATGACAACCAACAGTATTTCCCATCTTGATTACAAACGGTATTCGAACTATCCGATCTTTCAAGACATGATCCAATATCTTTTCCCCACTTCAGATGAGCAGGAGCAGTTGCTAAAAATTTGGTTACCCAGTCCATTGGGAAATCTTTTTCAAGCATGAGAGCAAACCTGCATTCTCGGTTATTGGCATCGTCAAAATTACTCAAACTGGATATGTTTGCTTTGAAATATTGCAGATTTGGAGGAAGGATGGTTTGGCAACAATTGATACCATAGCAACCTTCTTTTCCAGCTCTCTCATCACCATTACAAACAGATAGACACCCACCAACAACAGAATTATTCTGATCGATCATAGTTGCATAGTTGTTACAACCTTTGGCAGTGAATCTATTCTCTGAATCTGAAAAGTAAAAAGGGCTGCCCGATAGGTTAACTTCTACATCGGTGTTGTCCTCGTAGCAACCTGAAGAAATTGCAGGAAGACCGACTGTAACTGATGAAGCATTAATATACGCTAGTGTCAGGTTGAACTTCCTTAAGAAAGGTTTCCACACTGTGGCAGATGTGTTGTTCCCAAACAAAACTACGTTAGAGGTGCAAGTTACTTCAAACCACTCGTTAAAGTAGCAACCCTTTTCTGTTCCGAAGGGATAACTAATTCTTACATCTCCACAGTTCGAATCCGGGCATGTACGCACAGCTGCGGAAGCATTGATCAGGCACAGCAACAAAATGATGTGGAACCCCAGCAGAGTATTCATTCTCGTATCCCAGCTCTATGTTCTCTTTGGGATATGTAGCTGCTGTAAGAGTGTGTGGCTCTGCAGTTCATTGATATCTTCATTCATTCAATTCTTTAACACCACACACACACAGATGCCGACAGGCCACAGTTCTCTCATCTTAGTCTAGCTTTGTCTTTATAAGCTAAAATTTTCCACATCTTTTTTCCAATCTTTGACATTTGTGTCAACACGAACTCAATTATTTTCTATATTTACTGTCACTGGAAAATTTTGTACAATTTTTGAAAAACAGTGGGAAAGGAAGGTAGAGGGGACCGATGAAAAGATATTCATTTATTATTAAACTAAATATATCTAACGCAAACATTTATTAAATAACCGATGAAAAGATAAGTTTTTAATACAATAGGACATGTTTGGGATTGCATAAGATTATTAGACAAATTGTTACAGATTTTTTAGGGGCAAAAAGTAATCAAACACTATACCACACGGTCAAAAATCTATTTAAATTATTAAATTAACAAAATCATAAATCATAAAATCATAAATTTAACAATAAATATTAAAATTAAAAAAACATAATAAACAATAAATCATTAAATCAACAAAATAATAAATAAATAAATCATAAAATTAAAAAAATCATAAATCATAAATCATTAAATTAAAAAAATAATAAATAAATAAATTATTAAATTAACAATAAATAATAGAATCAACAAAATATAAATAATAAATCATCATTAAATTAACAAAAGAATAAAAGAATAAATACATAAATAAATAATAAAATTAACAAAATAATAAAATTTAGTACAAAACTATATTTAGTGTGTGGTTGTACTATAAAAATTCTATCATATAAAATTTATTTTTAGTATTTTATTATATATTATTACTTTTAGTTAATAATTAAATAATTTAAAAGTGTCGATAACAAAAATTATTATTTTTAGGATTTATCCTCACACAAGATTGCAATACTTACATGTCATTATAATATGTGTCATCTTTTGATTGGGTAATACGTTAATTTATTCCAATAATTCATATAATATTCTCTAGATGTATAAATCAATCCTACCTAACCATATTAAATTTTGTAGAATTTTATTACACAAAAATACAAACTGTCATTATTAGTATACAAAGAAAAGAAGATAGAGGCAACGACGGTCAATACTTTTTAATATAGGAAGACTAATTGATACATCTTTAAAGTCATATAGAAAAACTTCATGGACAATAGCATTAATTGACATCTATTAATTGCATGAAAACTACACTTATTAGAAAAATATTTAGCTTATACGTTCCCAACAAGTCCATATGTATTCCTAATTTTTTAAATACAAGTTAACATTCAAGCTAAAATATGTAGTAAAATAAATATTAGGACGTATATATAATAAAAGAATATGAAAATTATAATTAAGAGATCAAAGTTGTACAATACAATTTTATGTAATGTTTAAAGATTAAAATAATTAAAAATTTAATTAACAATAATTTATATTTATATTTATTTAATATTTATTTAAAGTAAAAAATTTAATTTTGAATAAATATTAAATATGATATATGATTAAAAATTAAAATTGTCAAGTTAAAAATACGGACATTTTGCATATTAAAATTTAAAATTTGAATAAATATAGTGCATAAATAAATATGATACATGAATAAAAATTAAATTATCACTAATTAAATTCTTAATTTAAATAAATATAAATTAAAATGATCAGATTATATTATTATTAAATAAATTCTTAATTTTAACAAATAATAAATAAATATAAACTAAATGATCAAATTAAAATATTATTAATTAAAATTAAAATTTAAATAAATATAAATTAAAATTGTTAATTAAATTTTAATTATTTTAATCTCTTAAATATTATAAACATTCAAAAATTAAATTTTTAAAATTTTAATTTTAAAGTAATTAAAGGTATTGTAATCATTTAAATAAAAATTGATAGTTAACTAATGGTTCAGAGGAAGTAAATATGTTTTTCTTCAAATCTTTTATGTAAGTATTAAAATTTTAAATTTCAAGAAAGAGGTATATGCTAAAATCTCGTATTATTAATATTATATACTTTTCTCCTTTTATGATATATTAAATTTATGTCTTTAAAAGTGTTCGGATTAGAGATGTAAATTGGACCGGTAGTGCCCGAATTACATCAACCTGATCAAGCTTTTATTTTGGGTTAGCCGAAGCACACAGAATAATCGGACTATGTCCAAATAAAATATTATATACCCAAATAAAAGCTTAATTGGGCATGTCCGAAATATTAAAAATATTATTAAAAGATAAATGACATTTGAATCCCCACTTTATTGTCTGAATGACATTTACATCTTCGCTTCGAAAATAATTATCACACTCTTTTCATCAATTTTTTCATTAAAATTAACTTTTACTCATTTTGACTAATTCAATAGCGAAAATATCCCTCTGACGCTTATTTGACTAATATAATAACATAAATATATTTTGTTGTATAATTTTTAGTCGATTTTTTAGTTAAATAAATTAGTTACGAAAATAATTTTATTTCAACTAAAAAATTTTAAAGTTTAATTTATTTTCAATTCTATTTTTTATGTAAGGTTTTCATCTTTCCTTTTTTGATTTTAAAATTTTTATTATTTTTTATTTTTTCACCCTAATTCATAATTGAAATAACATTTATATATTAAGAAATAATAATCATAAATTTACCAAGTGATAAGAAAAATAGTCAAACAAATACCGTTATTTTTTATTTAAAATGAAAATTTTCAATATATATTCAATTTTCTTTCAACAAATACAATTATTTTTAAGGAGTTCTAACACATATCTTCCTTGAGGTTTGAAACTTTAACACTTAGATAGAAAGTTTGAAGAAAGACACATTTATCTCCCCTGAACTTTTAGTTGACCATTCATTTATACTTAAATAACTATAATACCCTTAATTACTTTAAAGTTAAAATTTAAAAAATTTAATTTTAGTTTATATAATGTTTGAAGATTAAAATAATTAAAAATTTAATTAACAATAATTTAAATTTAAATTTAAATTTATTTAATATTTATTTAAAGTTATAAATTTAAAATTTGAATAAATATTAAATACGATACATAATTAAAAACTGAAATTGTCAAGTTACAAAGACAGCCGTTTTGCATATTAGGGTTTAGAATTTGAATAAATATGATATATGAATAAAAATTAAATTATCATTAATTAAATTCCTAATTTAAATAAATATAAATTAAATTTGTCAAATTATATTATTATTAATTAAATTCATAATTTTAATAAATAATAATAAATATAAACTAAAATGGTCAAATTAAAATATTATTAAGTAAAATTTAAATAAATATAAATTAAAATTGTTAATTATTTTAATATTTTAAACATTATCTAAATAAAAAATTGAATTTCTTAAATTTTAACCTTAAAGTAATTAAGGATATTATAGTCATTTAAATACAAATTGATGGTCAATTAATAGCCTAGGGGAGGTAAGTGTGTCTTTCTTCAAACCTTCCATTTAAGTACTAAAGTCTCAAACCTCAGGAGAGGTATGTGTTAAACCCCTTTATTTTTAATTATTTTTGTATTATTTTACTTTTTTGTGTCACATATTGAATTTATGATTAGTATTAGTTAATATATGAATATTATTTCAATTATAAATTAGGATAAAAAATGAAAAATAAAAATTAATTAAAAAAATAAAAACTTTAAAGTCAAAAATAAAAAAGGTGAAAATTTTAAAATAAAAAATAGCTCTGTACATAAATTAAACATTTATTTTTTAATTTAAATTAAATTGTCTTCATATAACTAATTCATTTAACTAAAAATTAATTAAAAATTATAAAAAAATGGTATTCATGTTATTATATTTGTTAAATAAGAGTCATAGGGGTATTGTCGTCATTGAATTAGTTAAAATGAGTCAGAAGTTAATTTTAATGAAAAAATTGACGAAAGAAAGTTTGTTTGATAATTAATTTTACCCACCATTAAATATAGACTATGTCTTTGACTATGTTTTGAATTTATATCATAATTATAATTTTATTTTATTATTTTATTTATTAAAAAATGATAAAATATTAAATTGTAATATAGACACTGTCTTCGTCTTTATCAGCTAATTTTCCACATTCTTTTTTTCAATCCTCGTCATTTATAACTATTTTTTATAATTTTGTCTTGACATAGGAATACAAATGGTCAATTTTATAAACTTAATTTCATAAATGTAAATATTAAAATCTAAAATAAAAAAATAAAAGAAAAACAATTTTTAGATATTTTTTGTCAACTATCTAATTTTTTTCTTACAATATATTTCAAAATTATCTTGTGACAATAACAATTATTAACAATTTATGTGGCGTTAACTACTATTTTGTTCTGTTAAAATAATTTCAATAATATAAGTGTATTTTTGTATTTTTATATTTTTATATGGATCCAAATTAATGAATTTTTATCTATCAAACTATTTAACTTTAGGGTTGTTTTATATGAATTTTTGTTAAAATAATTTCAATAATGAAAGAAGCCAAAACATATAATTTTTAAGTCACATTAAAATACTTTGTACAAAACAGCATTAAAAATTAGGATGTATATATAATAAAAAATATAAACATTATAATTAAGAGATAAATTTTGTACAATACAATTTAATAGGTATTATATACTTTATCAAGCTTTTTATTTATTTTGAATTATCATTTTAATTAACAAATATAAGTAGCATTGTTGTACACTCTTTCTCCTCAAATCTTTAGAGGTGTTCATACCAAATACGTAAACCGGGCTGATAGAGCCCGAATTAATTCAGCCCAACAGAACTTTAATGCTGGGCCAGCATAGTAGGCAAAGGAATCAGGCTGTGCCCAAAACAATAATTGTATGTCTGGTCAATACATTGGGCCTAGCCCATTAGTGCAATGATGAACCTATATTGCATGCTTAACTGGGCCGGTCTGAATTATTTTAATTAAATAATTATTAAATACCAAACTATATCATTGATTATTTTTTAAACTTATGATTACAATTATATTTTATCATTTTTAAAAAAATAATAAAATATTAAACTGTAATAAAAAATTTAAAAATACGTCAATAAACTATTTGTAAAATTAAAAAGTAAAAAATTCGAATAAAAATTCGAGGACAAAAATATTGAAACAATTGAAACTTATATATTAAATTACTAATGATAATTTACACATAATTAGGTAGCTTGATTGTCGATGAAATAAAATTACAATTGTGTAATCAGCATTTGACTTTTTTAGTGTTTGTTATCATTTATAAATTATAAAAATTGTTTATAAAACTAGTTTATTATGTAAACTATCAAATAATAATATTTTAGGGATATTATCACATTCCTCCTCTGAGATTTGAGATTGTATCATGTAAATAAAAATTATGGAGAATATATCATTTACTTCCTCTATAATTATATTTAACCGTTAGTTGATCATTAAATATAAGGGTAAATATGTAAAATATCATTATTTAATATTTGTTATTTTGTAAGAAGAAAACTTTACTTTCTTAAATCCTCACTCAATCAAATAGAAGTTAGAAATTTTTTTTTTCTATTTTTTAATCAAATTTATTAACTATATATATTTTTGTGCTTCATTTGGAGAATATTTATTGAAAAAAAATTATATTTTAAATCAAAATTTCAATCTTTTTATCTTTTACTCTATTCTATAGTTATTTTAGTTACTTTATATATTTGAATTAATTAACACACACAACAAGTCAAAAATAAATATTAAAAAATATATTTTAATAAACATAAATAATTAAAGATATTTGAGTAAATTTATCATTTGAAGTTAGTTGACTAACACCATAGAGAAGATATGTGATACAATCTTTATTCTTTATCTCTAAGTGATATAAATTCAAAATTTAAGAGAGAAATATGATAATATTCTTAATATATTTTAACATTTTAATAAAAATGCAAGAAAAGGTCAACGATTACCAAAATTAATAAAGAAAAAATAGGGTGAGACAAATTTCAACTAGGTTGGCACCACTCTGAACTGTCAAGTTTAAAAATCTTCTTGCATGTCATCCTCCTAATTTAAGGCCCTTTCTTCAATATCCTGTCAATGTTTTAAGGATATAAAGCATTATAATATGTTTGGTGTTAGCTTGCTCTACCACCTGTACTAAAACAGACTTTGATGCTACTATCGACACTAGAAAAGTCGTATATCACAAGTTATGATGATGCTAATGGAACCACGACCGATGAGACTTGAGAGGAGAAATATATAAGAAAAAGATATATCTGCTTAATTTCCATTAAGATAGATTATGGGATGGATATGTCATCAATCGAAGACTGCAAATATTGACTTGAGACAGCAAATAGAAACTTTGATATATCAATTAGTGCCCTATATATATTGCAAGCTAGAGACTTATCTGCACTTGGAAGCGCCAGCCATCTCTTCCATATGGAGCATAAACTGTTTAGAATTATCATTTAACAATTGCGGGAAGAGTTGTATAAAATTCTAACTAAAACAAATAATCAAAACAATCACAAACGAATACAGGAGTTACGTGAAAAACCTTTGAAATTTACCATCTCATATGAATAGTTTGATAAACTCAATGGCTTATGAAATATTGAAATTACTGGGCTTTCAACTTTGAATCATTCAATCCAAGCAGTGGATTACATTGGAGTTTTTGACTGATTTTCCTTCAACTTTCTTGGAATTTGAGTTGTTCTTCAGGAAATTATGTTGATATTTGCTAATTAAAATGACAATTCCACATAAATAAAAAGTATGATAAAATATACAATATCTATTAAATTGTATCGTATAATTTCTATTTATTAATTATAATTTTCATATTACTTTTTGTTATACATACATCCTAATTTTTATCTTGATATACATTTTAGCTTCAATGTTAGATTTAAAAAAATTTAAGAATATATATGAACAAGCATCAACTAAATATTTTTTAATATATCTACTCTTCCTGCAACTAATAGATTTCAAATAATTTTACCGCATAAAGTTTTTCTATATCAAACCCTTTCTTATAATTCTTCAAAAAGTCTTGCCATTTTTACTTTTGCCTTCTTTTATCTCTATACTAGCATTAACAATTTGTGTTTTTGAGTAATAAAATTCTACAAAATTTCTATATCTATGTAAGGCATGGCCCTCTTATTTCTTAATTAATGTTAGTCTTTAGCTAAATTTTCATACACTTTATGTCAATTCCTCAAAATATTATTAGATTTTGAGGGCCATGCATAGATATTCCATATTAGATTTTGTATAATTTTATTACTCAGCGAACACAAATTGTCAATGTCAGTGTAAAAAGAAAAGAAGAGAGAGACAATTACAACCAAGATTTAGTTGAAGAATTATAAGAATTTTTTTTTCATATAGGAAGACTTTAGATGTGTTTACACATGAACACGCTAACTATTGACATTCATTTTCTCTTGCATATGCAAAACGCAAAATCAAGTACTCAAAATTAATATATTAATTCAATAATTTAAGTATAGAAAAAGACTTTCAATCTTAACCGATTATAGCATATAATGGATATTAATTTTATTTAATAGGGTTTTCTTCACTGCATGTAGTATTAAAATATTTCTACTTAGACATCTTAACAAATAAGAATAAGTGGTATAGTGGTTATGCAGTGATGATCATCCTTTAGTTCTTTGGTTCCACTCATAAAAATGACAAAAAACTTTTGCTATTTTTTCAAGTCAAAGGCCCGTGAGGATCCTCGGTTCCAATCGGGGACATCCCCAACCTATCTCCAAATTAGAAAAATTGGGGATGGGGTGGGTCGAGGTAATCGGGGTCATGGCTGGGGATGGAGATCCCCGACCCAAACCCGACCCATTGCCAACCCTATTAAGGAAGGATCTGATTGTTAAATATATATGATATTTAATAAAAATATATTATTTTTAATATTTTAAGGACTTCTATAATAATAACCAAAACAAATTACCCTAATCTAAAGTCTTCCAAATCCGTTGTCAAAGAGTTTTGCTTTCCTCTGCCCAAAACATTGCTCCCTTCATCTGCTATGCTTCAGAATGAAAATTTAGACTCCCAGCATCCCATGTAATCGGTCACAATTGAAATTCTAATAAATTTAATCATCTAATTGCACTTCCATTAGTTTTTTTTTTTATCTATTGAATAAATTTTTGGTTAACATGATTTTTTTTAAAAAATTTTAATAGATTGTAATTTTTCTATTATTTGAATTAATTATTACAGTATGTACTTGAAGTAGATTCTGACAACTACACATCCATATAATTTTTTATATCATTGAATTTATTTAATTTGTACAAATAATTTTCTTTAATATTATTAAACAATTGAGTTTTTTATATTAGTGTTATTTTTTTATAATTTTATGTAATCTTTATATTATTCAATTTACATAATTTTATTTTGAAATTTATTAATATTTAAGTTGTACAATTTATTTAGTTTTCATATTATTAACTAATTAAATTATTTTTTATTTCATGTTGTAGATGACCTCTCGATTTGATAAAGGAAAAAATTCAATTTTTCTAGCTCCAATGTCTTCAAATGAGCTTAAAGGTAAGCCTAACGATGATACTACAATATCTGTTGGAAAAAGAAAAATAAATTGTTCTTCAAATACTTGGATTCATTTAAAAAAAAATAAGGGAAGAGGTGCATGATGGACGTGAGATAGAAGTTGATATTGATGAGCTTAATGTTAAGAAGTTATTTGAAAGTGGCTATAAGAACTTTGTAAAAAAGTTTGATGGTGAAGAATGCAAAACTGAAGTGGATCGTTATATAATGGAGCCATTTGAGGATGTAGAAAATGTAGATTTTGATATTCTTACTTGGTGAAAACTAATTCTTCAAAATATAGCATCTTATCACGTATTGTTCAAGATATTTTGGTAATATCTATTTCCACTGTGGCATTTGAATAAGCATTTAGCACTGGAGTCGCATTCTTGATTTATTTCAAAGTTCATTATCTACAAAGACAATGGAGGCACTCATTTGCACACAAAATTGGTTGCGTTCAACACAAATAAATCTTTGTGGAACAATGGATGAAGTTGAACATATTGAGTCAAATATACACTGAATAGAGCAAATTATATAAAATTATTATTAAGCTTTCTTTAAAATATTTTTTTCTAAATTATCTCTTTTTATTTCTTACAGAAATTTTAGGTGATGAGAATACTATATTTGATGATGCTTAATACTTTAGGATAAGATTGTAACTAACGTATTCATTTTTTTTTCTATTAGACGTATTAATTATTTATATATTCAATTTGTTGCTTATTTTAGAATGGATATATAATATATTTGATTGAAAGTTTAAATAAATTAATATATTATTTTATTAGTTTTGTAAAAAATACAATCAATATTAATGTCAAATATTAATTTTTTAAATTTATTTGGATAGAATTTGAAATTTTTTAAATAGATTGGATTGAATTCTATCAAACAATGGATTGGATTGGATTGAAAAATTTTCAATCTGCCAAATGGGGGATTGGATATGGATTTGGTTAAATCCACCCAATCCAATCCGATGAATACGAGCTTTAACACATATGGTGCCTACACACTTTACTTTTTTCTTTGAAAATGCCTACAATACTCAACTTAATTTGGTACAAATAGAATCACAAAATATAATTTATGAATATGATAATAAAAAACATTTCATGTATTTAATTGGATATTTGAGGCTTGCCTTTTTGTTAACCAACATATAACCTTTTGTTGTCATAAACAATGACAAAATGAAAAGCATTGTCGAGGATAAATGTAATACTATAACAATCACAAAGGCAATTAGATAACATAAGCATTAATCAAACTGCTTTACACATAGATCAAGTATCTAAAGTACACATCATGATATATATACATATACTATTGGTTAAAAAAATATTTTTTTACTTTTTAGTCAGTATACATTATAATATAAGAGTACATTGCAATGGTTAAGTTAAACTAGTCATTTATAAAATTGTCTCCAATAAATTTGAGATCGAATAAATTTATCTTTTTTTAATTGTATTATCGGTCTAATGATGTTGAGCATGATTCTTTCCTTATTGAGATGGAGTAATTATTGTCCCAATGGTAATGACCAACATACAGTGAAAAACTAAAAATTATATTTTTTTTCAATTAAATTTAATATATAATTTAGGTAAAAGATATTATCATCACTAAAACTTAGTCCAACTATGGATGACCTACTAGTTGGACCCTTGAGCATTGATGCATCTTAATCAAATAGGTGGCAAAGTGGAAACACATCGTGAAAAATGGATGAAGTAAAAAGGCTCACATATTAGCAATAGATACTGACTTATACATCAAATTAAACCCAAAAATGTTGAAATATAAATAATATATAATGTCAAATTACCTTTTCCTTGTATAAAAGATAAGTAAAAACATGAATTTTAGTTTTGTTGTTAAAGAATTAAATTGTTTCATTGTCTAATGAACATCCTCCACCCTTATGCTTTGATGTCAAATTGGTTAATGTAAACTACAAATTGTCCATATTTTAGCACATTTTAATAATTTAGTGATCAGACTTAAATTAAGTTCAACGATATGCATATTTTAATAATTTAGTGCTCAAACTCAAGTTACATTCAACAATGTCCACATTTTAATGATTTAATGATCAAACTTGAGTTACATTAAAAAATTTACACATTTCAATAATTTTAGTGGTCAAACTTAAGTTATATATCCATGCACTTTTTGGAATATACTTAGGAGATGATAGCTCAAGTAGAATTAGAATATACCATAACTCACATTTATAAAACTATGTCTCCAATAAATTGAGATCCAACAAGCTTTTCTCTTTTTCATTGTATTTTTCGTCTTAATAATACTGACCATGATTCTTTCCCTATTGACAGGTAGTATAAATGTTGTCCCAGTGGTAATGACCAAATTAACTATAATGACAAACTAGAAATTATAAATTCTCCCAATTAAATTTAATATATAATTTTAGGTTGAAGATATTACAGTCACTAGAACTTAGTCCAACTAGTAGTTCGTGTATACTAGATGGATGACCTATTATTTGAACCCTTGAACATTAACGCATCTTCATCAAATGTATGGTAAGGTGGAAACACATTGTGAAAATGGATAGAGTGAAAAAAGGCCACCTATGAGCACTAAATACGGTTTTATACAGCAAACTAAACACAAAAATTTTAAAACATAGATAATACATAATATCAAATTACCTCTTTCTTGTAGAAAGGATAAGTACAAACATAAATTTTGTGGTTAAAGATTAAAATGGTTCCATGTTCTAATAAACTTGTTCCCACCTTATACTTTGATTTCAATTTGGCTAATATAAACTATAAATAATTAATATTTTAAATATTAATAATGTACTTTAGCTATATAGAAAATAATAGTAGGAAAAGAAAAACCATTGAAAAAATTTAAAATGGACAAAAAAACCTTGAACTTTTTAAAACATAAAAATGTGAAATAAATAAGAAACAATAAAGGAAGGACTTTAGAGAAAGTTTTCTCAAAGTCATTCATGGTGGGCTTATAATTTATGCAGACTAATACCCAACTAAAACTGAAAGTTCCAGATTTTTTAGAAATGAAGAACAAAAGAAGCATATAATCACTAGTTTGTTGAACAGCAAAAAGCAAGAAAATATAATATTTTTTAACTTGGATGGCCCTTATCAAGAATTTCAAATTTGGATAATGAAAACTGCATATTTCTAAAATGGGGATAATTTATATCATAATATCCTTATAATGATAAAACTAAACCTTATCCATAAATTATTAAAAGTTTTCAACTTATCCATTTATTTTATTTCTTTTTTAATTTGAAATAACTCATTTTGACAAAATAAAAATAATCAATTGATGTCTAAAAACTAATTAATTTATAATTAATGAATTTATTTATTTTTATTTACCAACAAAATATTTTCTGCAAAATTATCAAAAAAACTAACCTTTGAGATTGAGTTAATATATTTTCTTTTAATTTTTTTATCAATTCTATTAAAACTTGGATCATAATTTATTATTATGTATATTTATTTTTCATTTATGTAAGTTAATAAAAAAATTAAAGTCAATGTATCAATCAAATTTGATATTTTATTTTATTAAATTATTATAAATTATAATATTTTATATTAATGATCTCAATCAAATTGATAATTGTTGCCAATTACTTTATTTTTGTCAATTATTTTCTAAAAATAATAAATATTTCTTTTCATTATATTATTTTCATGATATGTGAAATGATGATTTTATATATGCAAAATTAATTTATTATTATTGAAAAGATATAAAGATATTGTTTTATGTTATGAGTTTTGATGAAAAATAAAAATTGATGATATATTTTTTAATAATAAATTAAAAATTAATAATTATAGGACTTATTTTTTTAATACTTTAAATATTTAATCAAATCAATAAATTAAATATTTTTAAAGATTTATATTGAGTTTAGTACTATTAAACAATTTAAAAATAAATTATCATATTTTCACTAACAGCAGATGGGGGATGACTCCATCAAGTAAAATCAACCAAATGAAAAGAAAAAGCGTTATTTTCACAAAAGGTATGCGTATATCGAAACTGCATATGATCCAAAAGAGAACAAGAGTGTAACCAACGATTTCAAATCTGCTGTGGAACCAGAAACCCGACGGCCATACGTTTGATTGTTGCTTGCTCCTCAGCCAAAATAACGGCCATACGTTTTGCAAAGAAGGTAGAATGAGTACCCAAAAGCTTGCAAAACCACCGGTTTGAATATTAGTACCATCAGTTTATGACTTGGACAAAGAAGATCAGTACACTCTCCGAAACCAGCAAAGGCACTGATCACTGATCACCCCATTCTCGCTCAAGTAATTTCTGCAAATAGTAATGAAGGAACATAATTAAAGAGCAATCATTTTGGTGAGTCCTCTCGGCAGACAGAAGATAATACTAGGGTAAGATCTCGTCAGATTTCTCGTGATGATCATTGGACCTATATCCAATCTTTTAATGATCATCAACCTGAGCTTCAGCGCACAAGGGCGGCCTTTCATCTTGTAAATATAGAGGAAGAACAACCAATGTTCAATCAAACTAGACAATTGTCAAATAGCAGCAACTCTCTATTTTGAAACGTTTAATTTATTAATATGTATTAATTTATGAAAGAGTTCCAAGAAAAATAAACCATTAATTTTAATTTTTAAAGTTCTATTATTTTCAATTTTTTTTTTGTTTAATATCCGTTGAAGACATGGTTAGAATATGGTAATAAGTTTTTTTTTCTGCAATATTGTCATCCTGATACGCATACTATATATGCTAATGCAGAGTTAGAAATAGAATCTTGAGGATAATGATGAAAGGAAGTAAATTTACTATGTGGAATTTTTAAATACTAATTTATGATTTAAGGGAGTGAATAATTAATCACTTTTTAAAGTTATAAGCTCTAAAATATAAAAAAAATTATTTTATAAATATAAAGTATAGATACTTTATACATAAATTTAAAATCGTTTATATTGTCAGCAGGGTCAAGGACAGTAAAGCCCCTATGTAGCTTCACCCTTATTTCTATATTATGGGATATAAACTAACTTAGTATAATAATATAAAATATACAAGTTTATGTCGTTTCAAGTAGAATTTAATAAGATAGATTCTTGGAGCAAGGAAATGATGTAAGAAAGCGCATGATTTCAACTATATATTACTGTTTCAACTAATTTTTTTTATCAGTAACACTTCGACAAATATATAATTTTATTGGATAATTTCTTGTTGCCCCCTCTAAAACTCCACTGTTTCTATATATTTTAAAAAATATTTAAATTTTTTTTTATCATTAATGCTATAACCATTGAATCTCATTTTTTGACAACGAAAAAGCATTTTTTACAAATTAAAAAGGGAAAAAATTGAATAATTGAAAAAATATTGTCAAATATATATGTAGTGTCAATAATTTAAATGTTACCCATTTAACGTCATTAATACGTTCAAAATAAGTTATTACCAATATCATGAGACTCTAAATTTTTCTATCCATGATATAACTAATTTGAATTCATTCGATTTAGCTCTGCCATATTGCTACATTACTCACTTTTCCCAAGTTAGTTCTTATTAATTTTATCCTATGTGGCATACCTCCACACTCATTGATAGTTCTTCCTCCTTATAACTTGATGTCTCAATTCTTTTCAAATATACACCTACTTTATCCCCAAAAATCTTTGAGCATCCTAATAACAAAATCTCTATAAATTAACGTCCTCATCTTTCTCTCTATAACAATTCCTATGCCTGCTTTTGAACACCATTTTTCCACATTCATGCTCCTCATGCCAATCTCTCTCAAATTAATGTTTGATGAAACTCCAACAAGAAACAATACATATCTTTTATCCTCTAAAGCTCTAGCTACGACTTCAGCTCTACGGTAATTGCTGGTATGTTCCTTTATTTTTAGCTTTAACCGCTTCAAAAGTATTTCTTGTATATCTCTTATCTGTGTTATAGTAACTCAAAAAATCATGCTATATTTTTCAGATTCGCCCACTACATTGTGTACATTTTCTATTATTGCAAATTTCCCAACTCCTAGAGGTCCCCATATGCGGATTTTCTTCAATTTGTCATTTTCTAGATACTCTTGGAGTATTTCAACATGCTTATAAAGCAATGGAACTCCTATATGTTCATGGCATGCCTCTTTATGAATGGATCAGGCGGCTTCTCAACCATTATTCTTATTTGACCAATTTTATTTTTCAGAAAAACTATGTCCTCTTTCATTTTCACAATTCGTTCCCTATACTTAAGCAGCCTATGAATTGGACATAGTCCACAGAAGCATTGGCCAATCTTGTCATATTTGATCTACAATAATTTGATCTTTTCTTTCATTTTTGGTTCATGTCTATTGACTTATGTTTCAACTCTTTTCCTCTGCATCATATAGATATTCTTTTTCCCATTGAAGGTTTTCAAAGTTTCTCTTGATGTGTTTCACGTAACCATATCTACGCTTCAAACAGTTTAATATGCCTTTTGTCACGCCCCGACTTGTAAAAATCGAAGAGTGATCTGTCAATCACATAACATATAAAAAAAATACATTTCACTAAGAAAAATTCATCAATATTCATTAATACAAAAATCTATTTAAATAGTCTTTAGTGTTTAGTCTCCAAGCCATAATGTTTATTCAACTAGAAATAAAATACAAGCCAATATCTTAAACATAGGGAACTAAGGGATAGCTGAAGCTTTGCCAAATCCACTACGCATACGATTAATTATCTGGGAATCACAATAAACTATAATGAGTACAAACTCAGTATGCATACTAGTTTTTTATGGACAAAAATACGTATACATAAATAAGCATATAATGCATGAGATGAATATGTGACATGACAATAACCATGTTCATTCCAAAATACATGATACAAAATCACATCAAACTTATGCATGTCACTAACTCACTTTTAAATTTTTATTCACATTTAGCTAGGAATATCTTCATTCAATTACTACTTAGTAGGACTTCACATATAACATATCACATATTGAGCCTGAGTCACCTGTTGATGACTTTTCGTATATGGGGTATCAGCAAGTGGGGCACAAAATTTCACACACAATAAACACTAATGCTCGAAGGTAAGAGCCATACCCTTGCCTTGATCATCGTGAGTCCTCCCACATGCATAAATCCGTTGACACACAATTGCGAAGACTCACAAGTCCTAAGGATACCAAAGGTCTCTCCCATGTCATACGAAACATATAACACATATCAAATGTACCAAACCTGAAGGAAATGGCCACATAAAACAAAAGGCTCCATAAACACTTATAAATGCCTACTAAGAGAGTAATGAATTCGGATACCCTTCAAATACAAAATCTTTACTTTCACAAATATTTTTCTTACAATACGACTTTCTCATTTCTCAAAATCATTTATACATGTGTACATGCTAATGTCAATGCTCAATGATTCATGCACAACACATAAACACAAAGTTGTAAACAAATATTTTGACATATAATCATAAGCAAATTGATACTTGCATATTAATGCATAATTCCAAAACTTTTGTAATATAGTGATACTTGCATATTAATGCATAATTCCAAAACTTTTGTAATATAGTCATACATAAATATATATGTTCATTGTGATCCCATTTAAAAAGTCTAATATACTTACTTCTTGATGTTCCCAACAAGATAACACAATCACATCAATCCTAAAATCAAAATTAATCTCATAAGTTATATTACACAAAATCAAACATACAACATTTCATCAAACAAACATCCTAATTCTGTCCTTAGGCCCATCAACAATTTTTCTTATATCCTAAATGATATCATTTTATCATGAAATCAAAATATAGTTATAATGAAACATGTATAACCTCATATAAAAATATAGATCCTTAATTCAATTTGAAACTATTTGTTTTGTTACTTATAACACTTAGCCACTTGGCCCCAAAAACAGAGCACCACTGAATATATCTAAGTCTCTAATTTTTAATAAATTAATCACTTATCCAATGGCTATGAAACTTTGCAAAAATCATATAGACACATATTGAGTAGCATGATAAAGCTTGGAAGACATAATTCATGTCCAAACCAATTTAAATATGTTTTAATTTACACTCTGCAGATTCTGTAAACTGTACATTCTTAGTGATATAGACTACTTCGAAAATTCATAACATATTATATACATAGAACCAGGACATGAAATTTTAATATGTTATATATGATTTTGTAGAAATAATTTTGTAAAATTTCGTAATTTTTGAAGACCATTTGGTTAACCAGAAAATTGTGTAATTCATATATTCTGCAGAAATCAACATTTTTCAGCATCTCAGAGTCAGATAAAAAAATTTATATAAAATCGAAAATTTAACATTTTCAAATGAAATAAAATTTACCATGACCCATTTGATATTTAATATTTTCAGTTAAATCAGTTTTCCAAAATAAGACATAAAAATTTATAAAATTTTCTGATCAAGCTACTATCTAAGGTCTAAATTATGCAAAAGCTTCATTTGACAACAATAATCATCTTCTACCAATACTTTCATCAATTCCACCACAAAATCATATTCATAACCACAAACGATTCAAATCAATATATATTCAATATATTCATGTAATCTTTATGCAAAATATATTTCCATAACACAATCCAATCATACATAATACAATAAATCTTAAAGAGAAGAGAAAATTACCTTAAATCTTCTTAATTTCTCCTTGAAAACTAAATTTTTTCTTCAAATTCTTCTCTCTCTCTCTCTCTCTTAAAATCTACAAAATGGTGTTTCTCTTTCTAAAACAACAAATAGGAAGTATTTATACTTAGGGTTAGAATTGTAATTTGGACCTTACTAAGTACACCAACACTTACTACTTAAGAAACTCATGTATTAATACTCTAATTTTGTATTTGAGGCTTTCTTAAGTAAACTCTTATTTAATACTAAATGCACCTATATAATACTTTAAAAGAAATACCTTAAGTGTACTAAGCTACTTACTTATAAACCAATAAAAAATAACGTGTATGTATACATAATACGTACCACTTAGGGGGTGTTACACCTTTCCTACCTTCAATTCAAGGCACAGCGATTAAACCACACGTAACCATGTCTACGATTCAAACCTTTCCTACCTTCAATTCCAGACACAACCATTGAACCAGCTGCCAGCCCGATTGTTTAGGTAATTATGGCCTCCTTCATCCTCCCAGATATTTCAAAAGAGAGAGCACTTTCTTAAAATACATTTATTAATTAACAAGCACAATAAATTCTACTATGATCATCAGGAGATTCCATTATAGCTTTTAAAAGAGAGAGCACTTTCGTAAAAATACATTTCTCACCATCACAACTAAATCTACTACATTCGATAATTTCATAGCTAGAAAAAAATGGAAGGAATCAGATATAATAACACTAAGTTCTAGCAACAAAATTCTTGAACAGACTAAAATTTTCATGCAATCTAAACAGCAAAAAGAAAACAAGTTTAGAACAAACCTGAAAAATTTATTTAGTTATCAGTCAATCATTGTCCTTAGATTATCTGCTGCAGCTTAAATGTTGAAGAAATTGTTTCGGACATAGTGGAAATGAGTTTAGTAAAAAAATATTTGTTAATTGAGAGATAAAGTTTTTGAAATCCAATGTGATATTCTTCTGGGGACAATCACAGATGTTAATCAAAATCACCTGACACTAAGTCTTTCCTTTTATAATTCTTCCTATTTCCTGTTGCTCTGTGCTTATTTTCTACAAGACGTCGTTGTTGGCTCATTCCTTTGCTAATCAGAGCAAGAAAAAAAGTTGCATAAACAATGTATTGAACAGAGGCCATTGCAACTCTAATGATAAGATATTGCTAACTAATTATTGTTTGTATTGTTAATAATAATAATTTAAATATTTAACTTTTTTAATAATATAAATTAAATACGTAATCTTAATTAGATATTAATTTTTTATAAATATTTTAATTAATAAATATAGGTGGTAGTGGTGGCTAACAGAGTCCAATCGAATAAGGGATTTCAAGCCCAAATCTGGACATCTTGGCCCAATTGTAACTAATCGAAAAATAAATTTTCGATCACATTAAAAATCAAATCAAGCGTACTGAAAATTTAGTATGGTAATAAAATGGAATTTTTTAGAAGATTGTACTTTAAAGCTTGATATGCTAAAAAATTCATATTAAAGTAACAATGCTTTTGGCCATCAAGTTTAAAAAAGAATTAAAATATAATGGATAAGTTGAAAATTTTTAATAATTTATAGATATTTGTCAGTGTCTCAACAAGTATAGATGGTATAGTGGTAAGTAGTGGCGGCAATGTTAGACATGGCCCATGAACCCAATATAAAATTTTACGGGTTCGAGTTGAATTAAGTTGACACGATTATTAATCGTGTTAGGTTTGTATTACCGTTTTATTAATGGGTTCGTATTTGGGTTTGACACTCTCAACCCGCCAACCTACTTATGATATGGCAGTCGGGTAAGAACAAGCCGAGGGCTCCAATCCCCAGCTCCGATAATTAATAATATTTTAATTTGACCATTTTAGTTTATATTTATTTATTATTTGTTAAAATTAAGAATTTAAGTAATGATAATATAATTTAATAATTTTAATTTATATTTATTTAAATTAGAAATTTAATGAATGATAATTTAACTTTTATTCATGTACCATATTTATTTAAATTCTAAATCTTAATATGTAAAACGATCGTCTTTCTAACTTAATGATTTCAGTTTTTAACCATGTACCATATTTAATATTTATTCAAAATTAAATTTTTAACTTTAAATAAATATTAAATAAATATAAATATAAATTATTGTTAATTAAATTTTTAATTATTTCAAACATTATATAAATTAAAATTAAAATTCTTAAATTTTAACTTTAAAGTAATTAAGGATATTATAATTATTTAAGTATAAATGGATGGTCAACTAAAGGTCCAAGGGAGATACGAGTATCTTTTCTCAAACTTTTCATCTAAATGTTAAAGTTTCAAATCTCATGGGTGGTATGTATTAAAAGAGAGAATTCTTATTTCTCCCTGTTATTTAGCCTAATATCTTTTTTTTCCCTATTATTCTAAAAATATCTTGATTCACCCCTCTGTTATATAACATTGTTAAGTTAAATAATATGTGAGTCCCTATAATTTAAACTATTATTTAAATAGTCATAATAATTTTAAAAATATTCATAAAAAATTTAATTTATTAAAAAACTACGATTATACCCTTATATAAAAATAATTAGCTAAAAAATTACTTGCAACTCCTAACTGAGAATACATATAAAATAATAATATTTTTTTTAAAACATATTAAGCATAAATTTATTTAATTTTTGAATTTTTTTAACATTAATATTTTATTTATTTTAAAAATTATAAAATTGATCATTCAATTTTATTTGGTATTTAGATAAATGTATTATATTTAAAAATTTTAAAATTTAGATAATTTTTTATTCTAAGAATAATATATAATATTTTATTTAATATTTAAATATAACAAATATTTTTTATATTCACTAATAAATATAAAGAACAATATATTAAAAAAAATTCATATCATTACTATTATATATATAAATTTATCGATATAAATTAATATGATAGTGCTATATTATATTACTACATATTCTACATTTTTATAACAAAATTTGAATTTGAATATTTTTAGTTGTGGAACCAATGCTTTTAGTTTAAAATATATATATTTTTTAGTTATGGAAAAAAATTAATAACACATAAGTCCTTAAAATTTGGCCCATTAACTTGATTACATGACTAGTAATTTTAAAAGTACTCATAAAAAGTTTAAATTATTAATTATGCTTTTATTTAATAGTAGTTAGCTAAAACAATAAACAAAAATATTAAATGTATAATTAATTTTATTATTTTCTAATATTTATGTAATATTAAATTATTAATATATTATAAAATTTTAAAATTATATTATAATACAATATTTATATTATTGTATTATAACATATTTTATTTATGGATTAGTATTTTTTGATTTATTTTATAATACCTAATTAATAAATTGAATTATTAATCTATCGTAAAATAAATAAAGTTATATTTTAGCTATTTATCAATTAATATTTAGTTATCAATGTGTTATAAAATAATATATATTATTATGGAAAAATTACAACTTGCCCCCTATTAGATTGATGGTTACTTAATTCTCCCCCTATTAGACTAAAATATGCAAAAAACCCCCTGTCGTTAAGAATTTTCTGCTAAGTTAACAGAAAATCTGTTCTTTTACATAAATACCCCACAAATTGCCCTCTGACTTTTAATTGATTTGCGTTGACTTATTAAGCCAATATTTAAACTAAAAATAAATAAATAATTTTGATTATATTTTTTAAAAAATAATATTTATTTTAAAAAAATTAAATTTTATAATATTATATTTTGGGAAAATTACAATTTCCCCCTTGTTAAATTGACCCTTACTTAATTTTCTCCCCGCTAGATTAAAATACACAAAAATTCCCCTGCCGTCAGTTTCTAAACAGAAAAAATTAATTTTTAAAGGGCAAAATAGACTTTTAATGAAAGACAAAAATGACAACAAATCTGACATACATTAAACTTTTACTTATTAAAAATTTAAATAAACTAATTTTAAAAATTTTAAATAATTTAAAAATTGAATAAATTAAAATAAAAAGAAAACCCTAGACCTAAAATTGATTAATATTTATCTAAGATAATAAATTTAAATTATTTTATTAATTATATAAAAAAATATATACGTTTAAATATTCATGTAAATTAATTAATATTTATCTATAAAATTAATTAATGTAAAATTAATTAATGTCTATTTAAATATTATAAAATTTAAATTATTTTATAAATAAATTAATATTTTTAAATATCTAAAAAAATTATAAATTTAAATATTCATGTAAATTAAATAATATTTATCTAAAAATTAATTGGTGTCTATCTAAAAATATAATATTATAAAATTTAATTTTTTAAAATAAATATTATTTTTTAAAAAATATAATAAAAATTATTTATTTATTTTTAGTTTAAATATTGGCTTAATAAGTCAACGCAAATCAATTAAAAGTCAGAGGGCAATTTGTGGGGTATTTATGTAAAAGAACAGATTTTCTGTTAACTTAATAGAAAATTCTTAACGACAGGGTTTTTTTTTGCATATTTTAGTCTAATAGGGGGAGAATTAAGTAACCATCAATCTAACAGGGGGCAAGTTGTAATTTTCCCTATTATTATTTTATTTTTTATGTTTACATAGGAGTTCAAAATAATTTTTTAGCTAATTACTATTATATAAGGATATAATCACAATTTTTTAATAATTAATTTTTTTATGAATATTTTTAAAATTATTATGACTATTTAAGTAATATTTTAAATTATAGAAATTCACATGTTATTTGTCTTAACAGTGTTATATAACGGAAGGGAGAATCAGGATATTTTTAAAGTAATAAGGAAAAAATAGGGTATTAGGCTAAATAATAGGAGGAAACAAGAATTCTCCGGTGTTAAAGCCCCAAATATTTAATTTATATTATTGAAAACATTACTTTTGAATTGTTATTACTGATATAAAATAATTCAAATTTAATAATTATAACTATTATTATTAATAGTAATCTAACAATAAGTTTCTTGTTAAAAATTATTTAAAAATATTTATTATTATTATTTTTTATAATTATTTGAAGAAACAATAAATCTATTTTAATATTATAATTTTAAAATTCTAGTAAAATAAATTTTATTTAATTTTACATATAATTATTATTTAACAATAAGTCGATAATTTAAATTATCGACTTAGTAATTATAATGATTAAAGATAAATTATTTTACATTATATAATTATTTTATATATATTAGATATAAAATTCTCCAAAATGAAGACTATAGTAATCAAAATTTCAAGTATCACAATAAATAGCGAATGATTGTGAGGAAAAGGTAGAAAAGAAAGAACAATTCACTTGTTTTTAGATCTAGGGCTCTCTCTCTCTCTCTCTCTTTATATATATATATATATATATATATATATATATATATATATATATATATATATATATATATAAGAGCATAGTAAATAGCTCTTTTAATTTACACAAAATCTTACATTAATTATTAACCTTCAGATTAAGGGTTTATTAAGGGTCAGAATTGCATCTAATAAATATTAAAAAATTATTACAAACTTATTTAATATGGTCTTTTATGTCTTTTTAGTTTATTTTTCTTATCTCTCATTTATTATTCTCTCTCATACTTTTCTATTATTTATTATATTTTCTCTCTCTTCATAATTTTTTTTGGTTATTATTTATAAATTAAAAATTCAAGAATTGGAATAAAAATTAAATTAAATTTTATTTTAATTCTGACTTATAAATTCAAAATTTTAAAAATTAAAATTATATTAATTAATTTATCTAAAAAATTTAAGAATTTTTAAAAACTATCATAATATACAAATATTCAAAAATAATTATTTAATTTATGAGTTTTTAAGTTGCAAATGATAATTACAAATAATAATTTATGAGTTTTTAAGTGATAAACTAAAAATTAAAATAGTTATTTAAATTTTTGAGTTTTCTAATTTACAAATGATAATTAAAAATAAAAAGAAATTATGAAGAGAGAGAAAATATAATAAATAATAAAAAAGTATGAGAGATATTAATAAATGAGAGATAAGAAAGAGAAACTAAAAAGACATAAAAGACTCTATTAAATGAGTTTGTAATAATTTTTTAATATTTATAAAGTGCAATCTTGACCCTTGATAGACCCTTTATCTGAAGGCTAATAATTAATGTAAGATTTTGTGTTAAATAAAAGAGCTGTTGGTATATAGGGGCAGGATCAATGACCATTTTTTTTTATACAAAATCTTACATCCAATACAAATCGTTAGATCTAGGCACATCCAATGACTGAGATTGCATCTGATAGTGCATTAATTATGGCTGCATTAATTATGCATTAAATACATGGTCAGATGTAATATCAACCATTACATGTGTCTAAATCCAACGACTTGTATTTGATATAAGATTTTGTATAAAAAAAGGGGCCATTGAACCTGCCCTATATATATATATATGTGTGTGTGTGTGTGTGTGTGTGTGTGTGTGTATAGATAGATAGATAGATAGATAGATAGATAGATACTCTCGAATGACCCCTTCTTATAATGAGAATGTATATAACCCTATTTCGGTCTGGTTCGATATGAAATGAACTTATATAATGAAATCGACTAAATCAACATATTATGGATTATAAGTTCATAACCCTAGCCCATTCCTAAAAGTGATCCTTGAACACTCCTCCACAGGTAGCTTCTTCAGGATTTCCTTTAGACAGCCTATGTGACTAAGCCTTGATCCACATATTAGGCAAGGAGTCGAAGACACGATATGAACTACATAAAATTCTTAAGATTTTCTAAGTGATATACACGAATGCATCAATTAAAATTATAACCTATCATAACTGTTCAAACTACACCCAAACTAGACCAAAGAACTAAATTATATATGGGTCAAAATAAACTTCAAATTCTCTCTTTTTTTTTTCTCAAGAGGAAAAAAAGAAAAGAAAAGAAGGAAAATCTCATTGAAAATATGCATAGCACTAAAAGAAGTTCTTGATAAATGCCAAATTTAAATGAAAAATTAAGATAAATATGTATAAAACAGTCTCCCTCTATATATATTTATATGTTGTGGAAACAAAGACGATGCCACTGTTGATGCACGAATTTTGCGAATCTAGCACCCACACAAAAAAATAGGACAAATGCACCCGATGTGCCCAAATGGCTCAAGTCAAATGTGCATGTACGAGCCAAGTCAACAATCCCAGACCACCAGAGACCACCTTGCGCTTCACTGTCCAAATACCCACGCAATGCCCAAGTCTGTCCACCTCCTAACTCACTGTCTCAGACCACCTCCCAAATCCCAGCTCAACTCTGATGATTCTGAAACTCCTCGAGATCCTCAAGCGACACTATACTTACTGCCCGTTCCTCAAAAAACTATCCAACCCACCTCCTTTCATGTCTGAACACTCTCAACCCAAGATTCAACTGAGCTAGTTCGCGACTTTCTATAAAATAGAGCAGGGCTTAGACAAGAGTTGCCTCTTCGGCGACCCCTCTTTGATGCCTAAGTTAGCCTTAAGACAGAGAGGAAAGGGTGAGGGCTTGTGTATACCCCTTTAAATAAAGAAACTCTAAGGTATGCCAAGGTGATGAGAAAGAAGCACAAGGAGAAATCTTGCCAAGGTCACGAATCAAGTAAATAGAGATTTAAGGGGGCGAACAGTAGGGTTTTTTCTGGGTTTTTATATGTTCATGGAGCTTTAGGCTATGAAGGCTATGTACATGGTCATGGGAGAAGAAAAGAGGAAATCCGTTTTGGGAAAAAAGCTCTTTTCCTAGGAATCTTGTGGCTAAATGACTTGACTTGTGTGAAAATGAGAAAAATACCTTTTTATATGAAACAAAGAAATGCTCATACTTGATTGGATAACCTATTTTGTCATAGTTTTAGGGTTTTTATCTCTCAACATGCCTTTCTCCCATTAGTTCTTAGTGGCCCAGCTCAAACGCCACGTGGTAAGTTAGGGTTGGCGAGCTTTCTCTTATCCAAGCTCATTAGACACGTGTTGACCCTCTATTAGCCAAGGAGATTGCTCTACACTTAGGTGGACAAGTGGCGTAACCTTACTCGCCTAGCTGACACATGGTCCCTCACCTGGGCTCTATGCACTTTCTACACAGTATCAGGCAGGATCTATACACTACCAGCTTGGCTGTTACCAAGACCAGGTGCTGTCTCCTACCTTTGAAATGGTCCTCGAAAGATATTTTCTTGTGTGTTGGGTCACTTTAGAGATTCTTTTAAGGCGCAATGAGGTGGGCATTCATACACCTAAATGCTTGGGCAGCTGGGCATCCCACTTGCCTGAGCAATTGGGTATCCCACCTGCCTGAGCAATTGGGTATCCTACCTCTCTTGCTCAGGAGGGCAAAGCTCTTGTTTATTGGAGGCGAGTTTTTCCGTTCTAAGGTATAATGGAGACTTTGAGTTATTTTCCTTGTCTATTTTTGCACGTTATGGTATATAGCCACGCTTTTTCGCATATGCCACGATATATGGTCACATGGGCGCTTCCACATGCGCCACGGTATATGGTCGCATAGGCATCTCCACACGTGCCATAGTATATGATCACGTGGGCATTCCTACTCGTGCCATGATACATAGTCATGTGGGGCAATATCAGGAAATAGAAAATTCGTTAGTGATGCATAGCGGAGAGCCCAGCTTAATGTGGATCTTACCTAGCCGTTCAAGTGGCGAATACGTTGGCGATACTTAGCGGGGAGCCCATCTCGCAGCGGGTCTTATCTAACCTCTCAAATGGAGAATACATTGGCGATACTTAACGGGGACCCCAACTCACAGTGGGTCTTACCTAGCTGCAATGAGCAGGGCTTGTATCACGTTTTGCCTTGAGATGGGTGCGAGGTGGATTACCTCGTAGCGCACTGGCTCAGACTTTCGTGGCCTTACTTTCTGCCAAATGTCCAATTATATTTTCTCCCATAACAGAGGTCCCCTAGCTTCTAATGGCTGAGGCAAAACCGAAGGTGTTAGAAGCTATTTCTTGCTTTGCCTTACTTTTGGCTCATTTGTATGAGGGTATTCGGTGTGGCGGAAAGTCTATAGAGAAATCTTCAGTAGCAAAAAACTTATAGAGATAAGCGTATGGTGGTTGAAGATGGATGGAGATAATTTTGCAGTGCCGCGGATCCGCTTTGGTGGGTCATCGGCCAATCCGGCTTTCCCTACCTCGAGCTGCGGTAGAGTAGGAGCACGAGCTCAAACCTATTCACTGTTCAACTTGCAGAGGCATAGGAGCTAGGGCTTATTCCTCGCCTAGCTCGTAGAGATACAGTAACTGAGGCTTGCCCTTGGCTAGCTCACGGAGGTGTTGTAGCTCTAGCTGAGTTTCAGCCCAACTTGCAGAAAAGTAGAAGCTATGGTTGGTTCCTAGCCCAGCTCCAAGAGGCATATGAGCTAAGGCTTGTTCTCAACCTAGCTCGCGGAGATATAGGAGCTACGACTTGCTGCTAGCGTAGCTCGTAAAGATGTAGGAGCTACAACTTGTTCTAGCCCAACTCTTGGAGACATAGGAGCTGAGGCCTATTATTTGCCTAACTTGCGGAGATGTAAGAGCTACAGCTTATTCCAACCCAGTTCTTAGAGACATAAGATAGGAGCTGAGGCTTGTTCTCAGCTTAGCGTGCGGAGATGTAGGAGCTATAACTTGTTCCAACCCAGCTCATGGCAATGTAGGAGTCAAGGCTTATTCCGAGCTAGCTCGTGGAGAAAGAGGAGCTAAAGTCTATTTTCAGCCCAGCTTACAGAGGTTTAGGAGCTATGGCTTATTCCCAGCCTAGCTCATGTAGACATATGAGTTGAAGAGTGTATCTTGTTCTCTACTGAGACGGACGTGAGGTGGGTCACCTCGTAATGTGATGATTTGAAATTTTATGGGCTAATCTTTCATCATGTGTCCAGCCATAATTTTCTCCATAACAGTATTAAAACCAATGAAAATAACCCATAACAAATTAGTAACTGTAAGACTAAACATATATATCATTATGACGAAAAGTAAGCAACCCAATCTGAGCATATAAAACTACACTAACTTAATATGTGAAATGACTACAGTTAATATTGAAAAGAAAATATTATTTTATTTCCTTATTACAAGTATAAATTCTTTACAAAATACTGACTACAAACTTACTAACTACTAACCATATATACCATTAACTATTAATTAACTTCAATTTAAAGCATGCAATAATTGACTAACTACAACAACTACAATCTGTATCATTAACACCTTTAATAATATCTACAATGACGAAAGGGCTGATAGATTAGGGCATATCAAAATCCTGAAGCCTTCAGAGAAATCAAATTTCTGTGTCTGCCACCACAAACTCTGCAGATGTTAAATCCCTTCGGTTGTTGATTTAGCAATCATTGCATCAAACTCTGCTTTTAAAATATTAAACTTTTCAGTTATTGTATTGTGTATCTCATTTTTCATGACGTCTATTATGTCCTTCATATTTCTTGCACTTTCATTCATTCCTTCTACACAATTACTCAGTTGGTTATTGATGTCATGAAGTGATGAGACTGCAGCTTCAAGTTCGGGATAAAGGGAGGTTGTTTGAGCAAACCTAAATCCATCCACAAACAACTGAATCATATCTTTAGAGGGAGCTACTCGTAACTTGTCGAAGCATTCTAATAGGTATGTGGTAGTCCCCGCTGGAAGGATAACTCCTGACAACGCTTCCACTTCCTTCAACATCCTGTCTATCTCAGCGTATGACTGAGAGGTTGAATAGTTGAAGCTTTGTGGTAATGCCTGACTGGCTTCTGTTGATGAGGTTGCCAACTGAATTGAAGAATTTTGAAGAGCAGAGGATTCTGGGAGAATTCCAAAAGTAAGACTACTATCAACTAATGGTTCCTGTACAGTTGAGACGGAATCTAGGGCAGATGCAGTTGCTGAGGTCGGCACTTCAGACATGTCTTATGATGAATCTTATATTATGAAATAAACAAATCCAAATCAGGAACTGAAAAGCTTCAGCTTGTATGCACTGACTCTCGTGGGACTGCTGAGAACGTCACTTGCCTATCGAATTATCGGAAGCCAAAATAAAACAGGGTGGTTTTATACGCAATGATCTCCTGCAAATTTAAATGAAAGGAGCACCCCGTAGCAGAAAAAAATAAGAAGAAATGAAGTGAACATATAAGAAACAAATCACAAATATAATATATTCTCGATCACTGCTAAGAATTTCACTTACCTATTAAATTATTGAAAGCCAAATGCCACAGGTTTTAGAGACTGTGATATTCTGCAAGTGAGAGGGCACCACAGCAGAAAAAAATTAAGAGCATAAGTAAAAAGACCAGAAATGATATGGGACATATAGGACGTAAAATAAAAAGTAAGATAATTAATCAGATACCAGGGAGAGAATGTGTGTCCTTGAAATGGGCTTAGCTTGTATTTGTAGAAACTTGGAAAAATCTCTTGTCATCAAACACCAGCAAGATGAGATGAGAATTTCCAACGAGTACAATATATACGTAGGTGGAGCTACAGCAGCACGTGGAGGGGTCATTCGTTGATTTATTAATTATTTTTAAAATATTGGTTAATTAAATTTATCTTGTAAACATTTTTACCCAAATTCCTTAATTTTAATTAACTTGCCCTTGATATATAAAAGCATTTTTATTTCAAGGTGAGAGATGCAAATTACGATTATGCTCTAAAGGAAAATGCAAAAAGTAGAACAATAATAAAGTAAAAGTAATGCCTAGTTGCCAAGCAATTCCATCTATTGGATTAAAGAAAGCTGAGACACAAGTTATGATTTATTCGGTACTCAGATGCTTATCTCAGACTAAAAAATTAAAAAAATATATTCAGTATGTTAATTTTTAATAAAACTTGGGTATTTTATTATCAATACTTGATATTTAGCATTTTACTCTATAATAATTATGATTTTAAAGCCATGACAGTTGAATATAAGAACAAATTTTATTTTAAGATATAGAATCCAAAATTTAATTATATAAATTTAGAAAATAATAAATAATCAATAGTACAATTAATCCCCCAATGATTGCTTAATTCAATAAAGAGTCACTTTCAGCTTAAACTTTTTTTTCCTTTTTTTAATATACTTTCAAATTAAGCTTCATTTTATTAAAATACATATGTTATTGGTAAAAAATAATATCCTATTGAAGGAGAAAAAGAGTCTTTTTTTTAATAAAAAAGTATATTGTAGAATAGAACTGTATGTTTTAATATATATATATATATATATATATATATAAAACAACAAACAAAAAATATGTAATATAAAATAAGTAATAAATTACCAAACTCATGTTGTATAATCTATCAAGGCATAAAATTCATCTATTACTATTTTTAAAACTAATATTTTTTAAAAAAGTTATATTTTAATTCTTCATATATATATTTGTGAAAATTTAGAATATAGCATATAATAAAATATTATTATATTAATTTTTAAATTAATTAATTATAGAATTAAAATACTAGAACAAAAAAGTTTAACTACATAAAGTAATTTTATTACATGAACGCGTGTTAGCATTGTCGAGCTTAGAAATTACTTTCAGAAAGCTTACTTTTAAGAAGCAATTTTTAGAAAGCAAATTTTTAAAAAGCATATTTTTAGAAAGCAATTTTAAAAAGTATACTTTTAAAACGCAATTCTAAAAGCATACTTTTAGAAAGCATTACAAATATAATACTATAACACGGTTATCCTCAAATTATTTAAAACAATAAAGGGTAACGTGTTTTTCCTTTCAAACAAAGGAAAATAGTCTTGCTTTTAGTATCTTTAATTTTTAAAAAAATAATGAGATACAGTGATATACTATTTTAGATAGTATTTTAAATATAAATTAATTATTTTACTCTTTAATTATTATAATACAAATAAAATAATTTAATTATTTTTTTTTTATTATTAATATAATATTATTATAATATTAAATTTAAAAATTATAATAATATTTTGACTTTTAATTTTTTTAAATTTGATATCAATTTTTAATAAATATTAATTATATTTTAAGATTTTAAAATGATTATTTAATTAAAATAATTTATTTTAATTAAATAATTATATATAATTAATATTATCAAAACTCATTGTCAATTTTTTACTATACTAATATTAAAAGATTTATTATAAAAAGTTTTACAATTAATTTTTTACAACTAACTAAAAAATTTTCTTATAACACATTTTATATTGTATAAAATTTTACAATTAACATTATTAAAATTTACTTGTAATTAATATTGTAAAAATTGACAATAAAGAAAATTTTTGACAATATTAATTATACATAATTTTCGAAATAAACTATTTTAATTGATTAATTTAAAAGTTATGAATAATTAATAGTGTTGAAAAATAACAAATTAAGAAAATTAAGAATCAAAATATTATTATAATTTTTAAATTTAAATATTGTAATAAAATTATCTTAATTTTTACAAAATTAAAATAAAACAATTGAATTATTTTATATGTTTGTTAATAGTGTAGGGATAAAATAGTTTATTTATATATAAAATAGTGTTTAAGGGTATTTCAATATTTTTTTAATATTTTTTTTAAGAGTCAGGGTATTCAGGAAGACCAAATATCTAGAAAGCATGTTCCATTTCCCTAAAATCTAGAGGTAAAAACGTTATTCTAAAAATAAATAAATTTTAAAGATAAAAAATAATTAATTAGATACATAGATGAGAAAATGTTATCGGCGAAATGGACTTCTTTGTAATTTTAAAATATTTGAGAGGAGAATTTTCGATGAGTAAAATGTAAAAACAAAAGTACGAAAGCATTTACTTTTAGGGTAAGAGATGCAAGTTACAATTAAGCCCTTTTATTTTTTTTCCTTCCACCGTGAAAATAGAGAAGCTAAAGGAAAATGCCGAAAGTAGAACAATAATGATGATGATAAAAATAAAGCAAAAGCACTGCCTAATTGCCAAGCAATTCCATTTATTGCCTTCGTCTTTAGTTGATTCCTAGTTGACCATACTTTTCCATGTATTGAAGTAACCCCACCAGAATGAGGCTCAACTATTTATTAAAACAAGAAAGAAAATAAGGGATTACAAATAAGTTATAGACCCCAATGAAAAAGCAAGAAGCTAAACATTAGAGTGAAATTAAGCCTTGCCAAGGCATCAAGGGACTCCTGATGCATGGGGAGTGTCGCGGTCAACGTCAAAATGAACATACCCAGGGCAGAAGTTGGCGAAGTGTCTAATATGGCCAGATACATCGGCTCTGACTCAGTGAAAGGATGGAAGAATTAATGTCTTCAAATCTGAGTTTATTTCTAGTCTTCCATAATGCATAAAAAAGGTGATTAGCAGTTGAAAAGTTGACGACTGAAAGACCGAGTAATGAGAAACCAAGTCAGAGCCATAAGTCATTAGCAAAAGAACATTGCACAAAAAGATGATCAATAGTTTGCTCATGTGAAAAACATTTTCTGTAGGCAACCGATGATGAAGGGTTCTCCAAATACGGACTGACAACTTCAGTGGAATGAAATGTTTCAGACCGAAGAACTCCAAACTTTGAGATAACAATGAGCTTGGAGAGAGTTCTAACTGTCCTTGAGAGAGAGTTTACGATCCTGCGAATCCACCCAAATTAAACGATCCCCGGATCCGACCCAGGGAAGAACAATATTTTCCATAGGTTGGCACAGGCCTGGAAAAATAAGAACTTAATTAAGGAAAAAGAAGTAATTTTCTTTTAATTAAAAAGAATAGTATAGAAAAAAGTACTGTTTTTTATGTGTATAAATAACAACAGAATAAAATATGTAATATAAAACAAGTAATAAAGTATTAAAGCTATGTCTAAAAATTTGTTAAAAAATCTCAATATAATTAAGTTAAAACTGTAACTTAAATCTGGATATTCAAATGTCTAAATGAATTAATTATTTTATTTCTTAATAATATTTTTAATTTATTATTTAATATTTATATATGTCAACAATTTAACGTATCAGTTTCAGATTTTTTAAAGTTATATACGTCAATATATTAATTTTAGATTTTTTTATTTTTATAAAAATAAACAACTTAACATTTATATTGAAATATTTAAAAAAAAAAGGAATATCAATTAAATCTATATTTAAGTTAAATTCAGATTTCAGCCATATTCAAATTTCAATAAAGAAAAAATAAATACTATCTAAATGTATATTTGACTCATCAGCCTTTTCTCTGTTTTTAAAAAACTTTATAAGAAATAATTTTTCTTTTATATTGTAAAAAAATGAATTCATTGATTATTGCATTAACTATAAGAAAATTCTAATATCTTTTTTAAAATATATGGAAGTGGTGAAGTGTTAGCTCAGATTTGAAGGGGGCAGCAAGAAATTATTCAGTAAAATTATATATTTGTTGAAGTGTTAATAAAAGAATTGAGATATTATTGAAATAATTGAGGAACATTAATTTTAAAATGGTAATATAGTTGAAAAAATGCATTCTTACATCGTTGCCTTACCTAGGAATCTATCATATTAAGAATTATTTCTCCTCAGAGAAGAGAATGTTTTAAAAATTAGTTTACTTCATGTTGGAAGTGGTCTAATTGAAACCGCATCAACTTGCATGGTTTATATATGCATAAATGTTTTCAAAGTAATTAATTATATAATATTCAAAATAGTAGAAAAAGGTTTATTGGCAAAGAGAATATGGGGAACGGGAAAGACCTCCCTATTGAAATCTCTTAGTTTTTACATTGAATAAGTCGATCTTACGCATTATTTTATTGATATATAAAATTATCTAATATGTCATTATAGAATATTGGTCCATTATAATAACTTTAGCTATAACTATTATTACTTTATATAAAATCATATAATATGATAATATTAATTGATAAAAATATATAATTAATATAATTAATAAAAATTAATAATGTTGTTTACGTGACTATTAGTATCATCATATCACCTCCGTTTGTATTTCATAATTTATATAGAGATAGCGATGGAGTTACATAGGGGCTTGGAGTGGTTCTAGCTAGTCCTGTCGCTGCAAACGTTTTCAAATTTTTATGTAAAAAATTTATTTTATAATTATAAAATATTTTTTTTGTAATTTAGCCCCTATAACTTTGAAAATATATAATTTAGCCCCTATACAATTAAATTGACGTAGGAGTAAAAAATAATAATTATGAAGAATATGTGATAATAATGTAATTTTTCCATAGCAATATGTAGAAGTAGAATTCTTCTATATAAAAGAATTGAACAATTAATTAAAAGAAGATGTCTCGTATCTTTAGAAACATGATATTCATTGATGTTCAAATCTTTCCATGCCTCTTGGCTGGTATACGACAATTAGCACGATCGTCCTCGTAGTAGTAACAAAGGGATTACAAAACGAGGATACAAAACAAAGAAATACTACTCGATCCAAACCAACTTTGATCATCTGTACAGTTTAAATACCAACTGATCTTTGATAAAAGTATACCTAAACGAATATACATCTTGAGCCGAGGAATATTTACTTCCTAAACGCACGAGCTAAAGCAGGCAAAGCAATTATAAAAGCAGTAACAGTGATCCATAAGTTGAGATCATCGAGTAATCGCATAGCCGTGACAGTGTATCCGATGCCTCTTACTATTGGCGGAGTAATGCCTGGACGATGTTACAAACGGAAGAAAAGTTTGAGAGTACTCTAACATTACGGGATCGAGAGTCGCTGGCAGTTGCCACCCTGTCCACACAGTAGCATCTGTTTGACAAGTCTCCATTAGTCTGGTTTGATTGAGCATTTGTTTTTCTTCCTCTCTATTTACAGGGTGAAATTAAGGCTGCCCTTCTGCGCTGAGGATCATCTTGATGATCATCAGAAGATTGGATACAGATCCGATGACCATCACGAGAATTCTGACGAGATATTAATACTGCCTGCTGAGAGCTCTCACCAAAATGCCTGCTCTTTAGTCTTGTTCCTTCATTGCTATTTGCAGAAATTAATTGAATGAAAATGAAGCCACGGATATAGGATTAAGAACTCTCAGGACTTTATCTTGAAACAAAAAAAAACCTACAAACGCTAATTTTTAATGAATCTTGTTATACTAGCTTGAAATCTTGTTTAGTTGGATTTTGTTCAAACTTTGGATATTAAAAAGATGAAAATCAGAAACAAATACAAATCTTGATTTTCTGCAAAAGGTGGGCGGGGTGGTGCAATCTCTCATGCAAGAAAAAATAATTAAAAAACAAATGGTTATTTGTAAATAAAGGATCCACAACTTATATTCCTTTTTTCAGCTTGAAATATAGTATTTGGAGGGGAAAAGCAAGAGAGAGAGAGAGAGAGAGAGAGAGAGAGAGAGAGAGAGAGAGAGAGAGAGTTATGATGGGAAACTAGTTCAAATAGATGACCCTGCAGATTACACCAGCTGAATCAGAGTGGAATAAACCACCAGCAATACCTTCTTGAACATCAGCCTCTACTTCAACATTCCCAATATTCGTAATAGTGGGTAATTTTCCTAGACCAAGTATTGCCTTGAAAAGAGAAGTTTTCCCAGCACTCTGAACGAAACCAAGAAAATATGATTATCAGGTGTGTATCAACTTAACATAAATATGATTTTTCTAAAACGTGTTTGATAATCTAATAAAAGTAAAGAGATGCAGAGAAGATAGTGTGTAATTAGAAGCCTAAATAAAGAATGAATTCTACTTGAACTTGGTTGATAGTTTATAGATACAATTTTTTAAACAAGTTAATAGTGAAATTCGTACCTGTTGATTTGCTGTTGCTAGCACTCCCCTGAGGTCTTTCAGGGTCACCTCAATGTATATTGGCACCCATTTGTTTAAAGCGTGCAAGAAATGGTGCTGGTGAATTCCCAATTTGGATGTTATTTGTCGAATCCAAGGATCAAACAAGGAAGTGAAAGCATATCATATAAGAAATAACTCATATCAAGGTAAAAGAATCCAATTATTTTGCAAACCTTGGATTTTTCCATAGGAGAGGGTTGCTTTTGGTGTTATATTAGGTGTTCTTTTCACTAGAATTCTCTATATGATTTTCTAAACAAACTGATATAATTTTCTTTTATCAATCAGTCTCCGAAAAGAAAAGAAGCAAAACGTGTGAAAACACTTCTAAATATTGGAACTTAGAAGTGTGATATACATCTTCTATGTCAAGAAGCAACTGATTTCTTTTTATCTATGCTCTTCTTCTTTCCAGCTTTGGGCAACGTCATGACATGGAATGTTTGTCGACGATTCAAATGATTTTACCAACAACCTCAATACCTTAAAAAAACATCTTTTAGCACTTTCATCTCTACAAAAAAACTGATCCGAAATAGTTCTAATTGATGCAAGCCCAGATCTAAAACCGAATAGCAAAATTTCAAGATTCGAGCAAACCAAACCAATAGGAAGACCTTCTAAGTCGTTCTCCATCAAAGAGATTATTGTACAACATTCCAAACCTTTCCCTTTTGGGCTCTTCGCCATCCCAAGCCAGCTTTACTCATGAATTTCTTCTCCTGCTTAGAAGTTATCCATAAGGCAACATTCCGAGCAATGTGATGCATTTTCACAAACTTCTTTGCTAGCATCTAATAATAAACCAGAAGCTTTGAGGTTATTAGCAATCACGTGCACTTGACTCCTTACTTCTTCAATTGAGTTAGCATCTGCATACAACAAGAAAGACAAGTTTGTGTCCTTATCCTTCAAATAACCATAACTCAATTTAATACAAGTATAGATGTCAATATCAACATGATCTACATCCAAAATTTTGAAATTTTAGTTTTGGAGACAACAATTTCCATTCATCAATAGGCTTTCCTTTTAATCACTTCCAAGTGTCACAAGTACATTATGGTGTTATGCACCTGATAGGTTAATTAAACTGAATTAATTAACATAAATGAGCTAATTAATTGATTTTATAGAACAAGAATTAGCAATTCTTGTAGTTGGAACAGTGCATAGAAAATTAATACTTGCCAAAAAAGATGAAATATCTTTGTAATCATTATTTGGCTTATATTGCAATATGGTAGAAGTAATGAAGAGAATGATTAAATGAATATAGTGAGATTGTATAAGAGAATTATGCTTGTTCTTCAACAATATTTAGCAAGATGGAGGTAGCCATAATTAGGCAAATAGTCGGGCAAGTAGCTAGTTCAATGGACATGAACCAAAAATGAAGTCAAAGCGTGCATATCAAAACTGGCTCAATGACGTCAAAGAGATGAAAGAGAAGATCAAATTATTGGAGATCAAATATGAGAAGATTGGCCAATGCTTTTGTGGACTATGTCCAATTCATCGGCTGCTCTAAGTATGGGAAACGAATTGTGAAAATGACAGAGGACATAGTTTCTTTGAAGAATAAAATTGGTGAAATAACAATAATAGTTGAGAAGCTGCTTGATCCTTTCATTAAGAGGCATGCCATGAACATATGTGAGGTTCCATCACTCTATAAGCACATTGAAATACTCAAAGAATATTTAGAAAATGACAAATTAAAAATTGTTAGGACTTTTGTTGGTATTATGTGGCAATTATATATATTTGAAGAATTTGAAATTCTAAAAATTATTATTGTTTTAATTAAACTCTATGTATTTAGTTTTCTAATTATTTTAGGATTGGTTGATTGTCAAAGTCTAACTAGGATAACATAGATTTGCAATCCTACAACTCAGAGGAAAGAAGAGCTTTTGGGAAATAAGAAGTTTAGGAAGGTGAAAATTCTTCATAATTTAGGAGATTTATTTCTTTAAGGAATAAGGAAACAAAAAATCCTCTTAGGACTAAGGTTTATAGTTTTCATATAAATAAAAAATTATTTTTTCATATTTGGGAGAGCATTTATTACGTAAAAAACTAGTTCAAAGAGAGCTCCTTTATAAGCATGATTTTTATTTTTTAAGTTGTTCATATTTTTCTTATGCTTTGATTGAAAAACACTTAGTGTGAATTATTTGTCTGTGGTTCTTCTTATGATAAACTTAAAGATTTAGATCTCTTAAATGTTATAAAGACAATTTGGTTGTGTTCCTCAGGAGAAAAAATCGTATTTTGTTTAAGGGAGTTCAATGACATCAGAAGCAAGGGGATCTCGCAACGCAATGCCATTTAAGAAGATCCTATTCGATGGCGACAACAAAGAGGGAGTTTTTGATTTGTATAAGTTCATTGGTGTTTGTATCATCTTATTTTTTAGCGGATTCTTTTTTCTCTAGGCATGGCCTCGTGGATGTAGGATTGAAAAATCCGAACCACGTTAAAATTGTGTGTCATCATTATTTTATTTGTGGCTTATTTGATTAGATTAATTGTGAAATTAATTAATATTAGTTAATTAATTAAGTAATTAATTAAAATTGGCAACATACCTACCAATAAATCTTTCAATTATTATAAGAGCAAGTCACTAACATTTCTTTGGTGAGATCTTGGTGTTGTGATTTGTTTTTGTGTAGGTATGAATTTTCAAAGAGAAGGAGGATCAATCTCATGATCACCTTTACTTGATGGAACAATTATTCATATTAGAAGGCTAGGATGAAGGCATTTATCAAATCAATTGATGAAAAGGCTTGGCGAGCAATACTAGTTGGATGGATGCCTTCTACAATAACTGATGACGAGGGCAATGTTGTGTCAAAATAGGAAGAAACTTGGACGAGTGCAGAAGATTTTATAGCAAATTGCATCTCTAGGGTTCTTAATGCTATTTTTACTGCGATTGATCGAAATCAATTTAAATTGATCTCAACATGTGAATCCGCAAAGAAGGTGTGGGATATCTTACAAGTCACTCATAAAGAAACCTCAGCTATGAAAAGATTTAAGATTCAAATGCTTACCACTAGTTTAAAAGATTTAAGAATGCATGATGATGAATTGTTTGTTAGTTTTTATTCAAAATTAAATGATATTGTTAATGAGTCTTATGCTTTAGGTGAAGAGTATTCAGGGACGAAGCTTGTAAGGAAACTTTTACGGGCTCTCCCTGAGAAATTTCAAGCAAAACTCATGGCTATTAAAGAAAGCAAGGACACTGACAAATTGAAAGTTGAAGAATTGATGGGATCATTGAGAATATTTGAGATGAACCCGAGGCAACATTAAAAGGATAAAAGTTTGGCTTTTCAAGTCTCTGAAACACAAGGTATAGATGATGAAGAAAATTATAACATTGATGAATTTAAAGCATTCGCTCTTCTTACCAAGAATTTCAACAAATTTATGAAAAGAATGAGGCACAAATCTAAGCCAACTCAGAAAGTTTTTTCAAATGGTAAGTCTTCATTTAAATCTTCTGAGACTAATTTATAAGGGAATTCAATGTAGGGAATGTAAAGGATTTGGTCATATACAAGATTAATGTCACAATACAGTTAAGAAGAAACCAAAACCTATGAAGGCCACTTGGAGTATTGATGAATTAGAAGAAAAAACGTCTGATATTACATGCAAATTCATAGCTTTCACTGGTATTTCATATTTTGAAAAATTACAGGCATCTAGTTTTGTTGCAACAGAAGCGATAAATTTTAGTTACAACGAAACTGCAAAAACGACTGACTTTGTTCCCAACATCTCAGAAATGGATTCTAAGGTAAGTTATGATGAAGGTGAGTTGGATATGGATACTATATATGCTTCTTATGAATTAATGTTTAACAAATAATTAAAAGTGTGTAATCTCAACAAAACCTTGCAAAAACAAATAAATAGTCTCCTAAGTGAACGTATGAAGCAAGACAAGTTATAAGTAATATGAAAGCGAATACTACTGAGAAAGATGGGAGAATAAGTGAGCTATAATGTGAGCTGCATTACACTAAGAAATCCTTGAAAATGCTTAACTCAAGTACACCCAAACTAGATCATATTTTGACATTGGGTAAGCATGATTGTAATCGTAAAGGATTTGGCTTTTAAAATGAAAAATCTTTAAGTGCTAAAATTGTGTTTGTAAAAGAATCACATATTGAACATGTTCAACCAAATTTATCCCAACTCAATGTTTCAAAAACATATTCTCATGATTCAAAAGTAACAAAGAGGTTTGTTCCTACTTGTCATTTTTGCAACATTAAAGGCCACATTCAACCAAAGTGTTTTAAATTTCTGAAAATTTTAAGAAATAATATGAAATTAAAATCTTAGACTTTTCCAAGACTTAGAAAAATATGGGTGAAAAAATCAGAAGTTAATAGTTTTATGGCCGATACATCTTTGGATGTGTGTGTCATATAAATTATCTTGTGTTTGACATGTGTGTATGTCATGGTACTCGTGATTGTCTGAATTTATTTTTTCTTCTTATGAGAATATCATTATTTGAGTTTTGAAATACTTTGTACCATGATCTGGAATAGATAAATCTTGAATGGATTTTTATTCACTTTCATGATTAGTTCTTGATTTTAATCTGATTTCTAAGATGAATACACTTTTAGGAAAAATATTAGATTGAGATATAATTGTTTTGCCTTGATTCTTATCTCAATAAAAATTGTGCATGCTTCATTGTCAGAAAAAGCTACCTATATTGTTGTGTGAAACTATCCTTAAGTAGTTTGGGCTTATGTATCACCAATATGTAGAGGACGATATATCATAAGAAGAGTGTTGCCTTAATGATAGTGTGAAAGCTACTGACTTTGAATATATATATATATATATATATATATATATATATATATATATATATATATATATATATATATATACAGGAGAAAAAGCAATAAAAAGAAACAATCATGTATTGCCAATTGTTGCACACACAATTGCATGCGAATAAAATGCAAATTTTGAGATTAAGATGATAAAGTTAGTTTGACTTGCTTTATCTACTGTTTTAATTTTGATATTGTTCACATTAAGGAAATTGAAGAAAAATTGTGAGTTAATCATTGCATACACATAAGATTCATGATTTTATTTGTTCTCTCTTATAGTACAGAGATAATAAAGTCTTAAATATTGATCATTCATGCATGATGAAGTAATGAAAAATTTAGAAAATCATGTTGACATGAATTAAATGCTTTTGTGATTTTTGGACTAAACTGCAACATGTGTCCATATTTATGCCTTAGTGTGATTTCGAAATCTACTTTCTGGGTGTTTTAGATAATTTTTCATATTTTATGCTCAAAATATAATTTTTGATAATTGGTGTTGGTGGGTCTAGTTGCAAATGCTTGTGAACGTTTGGGTTATAGCAGAATTTTTAAATTCAAACTCATGGGTATTATTTTGCAAGATTTTTGGACATACTTTGGGTTTTTGTAGTATCCTCATTTTCATCAAGGATCTCTAAGATATTTATGCTCATGGCGTTCAATGATATTTCATATTAAGAGGGTTTGCTCTGCGGTCCCTTTTTAAAAAAAGTTGTTTTTCATGTTGTCAGGATGTTTAATGACATTAACCAGTTCAATAAGAGGAGTTTTATTGATATTTGTCATATTAGATTCACATTTGAGTGAGATTGGATAAATTGTTTGATATACATTTATATCTTATTTCTTTATTGTGCATATTTTTCTTATGAATTATGAATGCTAACATATAATTAAGTGATACCTTGGTACACTTGACTTTTTTTTTTTCTTGTTCCCATGTGTGATTATAGAACGTATTTTATTCTTTGAGTTAGTCTTGCCAACATGGAGATATTTTGCCAAACAATTCCAAAGGGGAAGATTGTTAGGACTTTTGTTGTCATTATGTGATAATTAAATATATTTGAAAAATTTTTAATTATGAAAATTATTATTATTTTAATTAAACTCTATGTATTTAGTTTTCTAATTATTTTAGGATTAGTTAATTGTCAAAATCTAATTAAAAAACGTAGATTTGCAATCCTACAACTCAAAGAAAAGAAAAACTTTAGGAAAACAAGAAGTTTAGGAAAGTAAGAATTATTCTTAATTTAGGAGATTTATTTTCTTAAAGAATACGGAAACAAAAATAAACACTTATTTTTTCATATTTAGGAGAGCCTTCATTATATGAAAAACTAGTCTAAAGAGAGTTACTTCATAAGCATGATTTTTATTTTTTAAGTTGTTTATATTTTTCTTATGCTTTGATTAATAACAACTTAGTGAGAATTATTTGCTTGTGATTCCTATTATGATAAACTTAAGGATTTAGATCTCTTAAGTGTTGTAAAAACAATTTGGTTATATTTTTTGGGAGAGCAACTTGAATTCTTCGGGAGCAAAAATCGTGTTTCATTGAAGGGAGTTCAACGACATCAGAAGCGAGAGAATCTCGTGAAACAAAGTCATCTAAGAAAATCCTAGACTGCAACGACAACAAAGAGGGATTTTTTTATTTATATAAGTCTATTGGTGTTTATATCATCTTATTTCTTAGTGGGTTGTTTTTTCTCAAGAAGTGGCCCTGTGGATGTAGGATTGAAAAATCCGAGCCATATTAAAATTGCGTATCCTCATTATTTTTTTTAAAATAATCTCCATGCAAAACGTTTAGAGCAATAATTAATAAAGAAAAGATACAAATAAAAAGGGATGTCCAGGGTGTCTTACACACTCATGTAATAAATGTATGGAAAAGAAAAACTGCAACATGATCTCTGTTTGTGAGACCTAATATACCAAAATAAGACAAGTAAAACAAAGTATTATCTCAAGACTAGCAGTCCAAACTTGCATTATCCAATAGTAGTAATGCACACAAGCAAATCAACAAGCTGACAAGAAGAAACTAGCAACAACAATAATCCCAAAAAACTTGAAATGCAGAAAAACCAATATCCAATTGTAGCAACCAGCAAAGTTCCAAACCACCACTTTAGTAGCAATGAAGCAGCAGTACAACATCCTTCCGGTAGCTTTGTTTAACCTTAAAGGACAATAAGCAAAAAAGTAAAAACTTCAATTTGAACTATAGCAGATTGGTTAAAAAGGCACCAGATTATCGAGAAGAGGACAAAGAGAGACATAGGATCATTAGCAAGAGAACCTGTAATTAGGAAAACAATAAGAAATCAGTAAAGCCCTAAATTTGCCAAGTGAGTAGAAATTAGAGGGGTGTCCCACCAACTAAAGGTAGGACAATTAAGCCATAAATTTGCTAAGTGATCAGTTAAACTATTATTTTCCCAATAAGTGTGGGTGAACCAAAAATTCATTTTAGAAAGTAAGTGTTTGCAGTTGAACCAGTGATTGCAAATTGACCATGGAGAAGGCAGACAGAAGTTAGCCAAATGGTGGATCAACACCATGGAATCAGATTCTAACCATAAATTATGCTAACCTTTGTCATAAGCTAATTCCACAACTAATATAGAAGCCATCAGTTTAGTGAAAAAAGCTGTAGCATGATTGAGATAAATGCCAAACCCACCTAGAAATGATCCAGAATGGTCTCGAAAGACTCTACCACATGCAACCTCCCCTAGATTTCATTTAGCTAGCGCATCTAAATTAGCTTTGATCCAAGAAAGGGGAGGAGGAAGTCAATGTAAGATTTGAACTTTAGGAGCCTTGCCTAAAGACCGTGGAATCCCCAAAACGTGAAAAATGCCCCGATCTTTTCCAAATTGCACAAAACCTGGGCAAAACTTGGCAAAGTATCGGATGTGAATAGAGATTTCAACTCGGATGTGAGACAGAGGAGTGGTAGAATTTTCAAAACGAAGCTTGTTTCTAGCTTTCCACAATTGGTAAATGAGATGATAAGCAAATATAAGCCATTAGTTAAATAGTTGAGGACTAAAGTTGTGATTAATAGTCAAGTTCCAAAGATCTATGACTGAATGTAAAACAAGCACATGAATTCGAAAAAGGGATCTAAGCCAACGCCATAAATCTGTAGCAAAAGAGCAGTCAACAAATAAATGGTCCGTCGATTCTGCATGCGATGGAGAAAGACATAAGGAGCAACAAGAAATCAGACAAACCTAGCGGCAACGCAAAACATCATCAGTAGGAAGTTGATTTTGGAGTAAATGCTAGACAATGAAAGACAATTTAGGGGGAATGAAGGATTTCCATACCAAGGAAGACCAAGCTTGTTTATCATGATGCACTCTAAGAAAATTATAGCTATCTTTAAGGGAAAGGTTGCCATTTGTTGAACATTTCCAAATCAAATGTGATAGAACTTAAATATGATATAAACACGCTTTACTAATCATAATAGCATATAGATCAAGTGCGAAATTAAACTGAAAAACATACCTCCTACCATTGACGTCTTTCACAATTTGATGATGAAACTTCTGGTTTATGGTTCTTCTAAACCTTACACAATTTCTTTATGATAGTTTATATTACTGAAAAGAAATTTTTTACTTAGGGACTTAACCAAGAGAATGCATGTATTAATAAGCTCTGCCCATTATAGAAGCCATGAAAAGCTGCCATAAATTGCTAAAACATGTAATGAACTATCAAAAACTGACAAAAAACTGTATAACACACGTTCCCACTTAACATGATGAAGGATCATGGGCCACCGGCCATTTACAGTTAAAAAACTAACATTCTCTCACTTGGTCCATATACTTAATCATTTACTATAATAAGAAACAAAATACATGAATCATGGCGATATGTTCTTTAAAAAATGAGTATTATCTTCTATGTATCAATATGCATTATGTCTCTTAAACAGTTATTCATATTACTCAATAAATAAACCTCATGTTTATTCTAGGTCTAAACATCAATGATATTTTTCAAATAAATGTGTACACAATTGAAAATCAAATATGAGAAAATATCATAACATAAATAGAATTTCATTACAATAAACATTCGTCCATATAATGAAAAACATAAAAAAGAACCAAGTCCCATTCGATCTACATGATCCTTAAATTTTAATGTTGGTATGCCTTGTGTTAAAGGATTAGCAATCATCAATTTAGTGCTAACGTGTTCAATAACAACTATTTTGTCTTTAACACGTTCTCTTATGGTTAAATATTTAATGTCGATGTGTTGGCTTTGACTACCACTTTTGTTGTTTTTAGCCATAAATACTGCAGCTAAATTATCACAATATATCTTTAATGGCCTAGAAATTGAGTCTATAATTTTAAGCCCACACATGAAATTCTTCATCCATACGCCATGTGAGATAGCCTCAAAACAAGATACGAACTCAGCCTCTATAGTAGAAGTAGCAGTTAAAGTCTGCTTTGCACTCCTCCAAGATACAACTCCACTGGCAAACATAAAAATGTATTCAGATGTTGATTTTTGTGAATAAACACAGCCGGCAAAATTTGAATCTGAGTAACCAATCACCTCTGAATTATTTGTTCGTCTATATATAAGCATGTAATCTTTCGTTCCTTGAAGGTACCTCATCACCTTCTTTGCAGCTCTTTAGTGCTTCATAACAGGATTATTCTGATATCTTCCCAACATTCTAACAGCAAATGCAATGTCAGGTCTTGTGTAAACCTGAGCATACATCAAACTTCCAATAGCATAAGTGTATGGAATATTTTGCATTTGTTGTCTTTCAAAGTCATTCCTTGGACATTGGTTCATGTTGAACCTGTCATCTTTTATAATAGGTGCTATACTTGGTGCACAATCTTTCATCGAAAATCTCTCTAAAACTTTATTAATATAGGTTTCTTGAGACAGACCCAAAATACCTCGGAATCTGTCTCTATGTATCTTAATGGCAATGACATAAGATGCATCACTTATATATTTCATATCAAACTTTTCAGAGAGAAATTGTTTTACCTTATAAAGCAACACCTTATCATTGGTTGTAAGTAGAATGTCATCCATATATAGAATTAAGAAATATATTCTACTTCCACTGACCTTCTAGTATATACATTGATCCATGATGTTCTCTACGAAAATAAATGAAGAAATAACATCATGAAATTTCAAATACCATTGATAGGATGCTTATTTCAAACCATATATAGATTTCTTGAGTTTGCAAACCAAATGCTTACCATTGCTAGAGTAAAATCCTTCTGGTTGCTTCATATAAACCTCTTCCTCTAAATCTCCATTGAGAAAAGCCGTTTTCACATTCATTTGTTCCAACTCTAAGTGAAAATGTGCAACTAATGCCATAATTATACGACAGGAATCCTTCTTGGATATAGGAGAGAATGTCTCTTTGCAGTCAATTCCTTCCTTTTGAGTGAATCCTTTGGCTACGAGTCTTGCTTTGTATCTCTTAATGTTGCCTAATAAGTCTTTCTTAGTTTTAAATACCCATTTACATCCTATGGCTTTTACACCATTAGGCAACTTAACAAGATCCCAAACTCTATTAGATGCCATAGAATTTATCTCATCTTTCATTATATCGTACCATAAATTTGATTCTTTGCAACTCATGGCTTGTGAAAAGGTTTCTGGATCATTTTCGGCTTCAATGTTATAGTCAGATTCTTATAGATACACAACATAATCATTAGGAATTGCTGATTTCCTTGCTCTAGTAGATCTCCTTAATGTTGTATCAATATTTTCCTGTGAAACATGTTGTTCAATTGATTGTTCAATAACTTTTGGTAGTTGTTAAACAAACTGATCTATTGGATTGTTATCACTTATTTGTGGAATTTCAATGATTGGTTGCTCAACACTCGTTTGAACTTGAGGAGTGTTGTGAATGACAATTAATCTATCATTTGAAGTGAAAGGTTGAGCATCAATATAATCTTTCTCAAAAATGATATTCTAGGATTGATCATTTCCACAAATCAAGTCATTTTCAAGAAAATTTGCATTTCTTGATTCCACAATTCTAATGTTATAAGATGGACAATAGAATATATACCTTTTAGACCTTTCGGCATATCCAATAAAATATCCACTAATAGTCCTTGGATCCAATTTCTTTTCTTGCGAATTATACTCTCACTTCATACAGGCATCCCCACACGCATATATGTCGCAAACTCGGTTTCCAAACTTTAAATAATTCAAAAGGTGTCTTTGGAATAGCCTTAGTTGGAACTCGGTTTAATATATACATTGTTGTTTTAAGAGCTTCAGTCGACAATGATTTAGGAAGCTTGGAGATGCTAAGCATACTCTGTACCATATCCATTAACGTTTGGTTTCTTCTTTCTACTACACCATTCTGGTATGGTGAACCATTAGATAATGTACCATTCCCAACAAGATCAAATTTATAATATAAATTAAAACATGTATCTGAAAAGTTAAAGGAATAACCAAATTACACAAGTCTTGAAACTGAAATTAAGTTTCTAGAGAATGTTGGAACATAACACGTCTTTTCCAAATTCAAAATAAAGCCACTACTCAAATTAAATTACATGTTCTAATTGCCTCCACGTGTGAACGCATCTTGTTTCCTAAATAGATGCATTACTCATTGCCCACTAGCTTCCTTAGGTTTTGCATACCCTGCAAGGTATTCGTAACATGAATTGTAGAACCAGAATCAATCCACCATGTGTTATGACTAGCTTCAACTGTATTAGATTCATAATAAACAAAAATGAGATTGAATTACCTTTCTTTTCAAGCCATTTTTGAAATTGGGGCAATCCTTCTTCATGTGTCCTTTTTTCTTGTAGAAGAAGCACTTGGATTCCTTTTTTATTTCAGCTTGAGGGGGTATTTTACCTTTTCTTTTCTATTTGACTTGTCCTTTGTTCTTCCCTTGAGTTGCCATATATGCACTTTCACCCAATTCCATTATCAGCCTCCCTTCCTCTTGTACATACATGGTCAATAATTCATTAATTGACCATTTGTTTTTATGCATGTTATAGGAGATTTTGAAGGGTCCATATGGTTGTGGAAGAGTGTTCAGTATATAGTGCACAAGGAAAGATTGGACATTTCAACCTCAAGAGTTTTTAATTGAGCCACAATGTCCCTCATTTGCATGGTGTGCTCACGCATACCTCTAACATTGGTAAGCCTCATAGATGAACTTCATAATTAGGGTGCTAGCAAGTGCCTTATTTGAAGTCTCAAACTATTCGTCAATTGCCTTCAGTAATGCCTTGATATTATCATGCTGATCGACTGAACCCCAAATACCAGTAGAAATTTTGGTCTTTATGAACATCATACTTGAGCGATTAGATCGCTCTCATCGTTCATAAAGAGCAATTTTAGCTTGACTGCTGGCTTCAGTAACAATTGGTTCATCTTTCCTTATAGCATAATCAATGTCCATTCACCCTAAATGGAGAATAATTCTTTCCTTCTAAACTTTATAGTTATCACCTTTTAACTCAGGAATGTCACATTTGCTATAAAAAAAATTTGCAGATTGTATGACTGCATAAACATACATGCTTATATATTACAAAATTGAAGACTAATAAACAAATATTATATTTTACCAATGTAAATCATGTTATAAAATATGAATCAATAGACATAAAACTTGCCTGTAGGCTAAAGTTTTAATTCAAGTATATTCATATATATATAACTTTATAATAAAACTACCAAATTATGTTCTTTTTCCTAATTTCTGTGAGTAATTAAGAAAACAATTTGATATTTTATTCTGATTAATCTTACAATAATAAAAATTCCTATGGGAAATATTTATTACATTAAACAAAATTAACTACAATTAATGTTAATTTCTTATACATGATCCTAATACATTAAAATATAATTTTACATAATTAAAGATGTTGTGGCTAATCTTTAATTAATTAAAATTATATGGATCATAAGAGATTTTTAATTTTAATCATAAAAATTATTCATAAAAATTGCATGCAATAATAAGACATAATTTTAATTTTATGTACAAAAAATAACCAATAAGTTGCATGTTATCATTTACTTCAACAAACATAAATGATATATCATACTATTCAATTATCTCAAACGACATATAATACTATTTTACAATAATAAAACGACATGTCATACCTAGTCATATAGAAGACGACACATCATACCCTTTTACATAAAATATAGACATTTCATACAATTTAAGGCAACGGACGACATGTCATATATTATCACATATAATAGATAAAATGTCATTTCACGTTATCTTCAACCTCCAGAAACCCAATTTCAGAAACGAAAATTCTGCATATTTTTTTTAATAGAAACCAAATTCATTTATTCAAATCCCAAAATGCTAACAATCAAATATTATAGTGATTTCTAGCATTATTATTTATCAACAACACTTGATAATAAATTTGATTTTTCATAAACTAATCCGGAGTAAAACTGAAGTTTCACCAAATTGCACAATATCAAAGCAGAGATAATAACAATGGCTTTGATACCAATTGATAAAGCTTAAATATGATATAAATATGCTTTACTAATCATAATAGCATATATATCAAGTGCGGAATTAAACTGAAAAACATACCTCTTACCATTGACGTTTTTCACAATTTGATCATGAAACTTTTTGGTTTATGGTTCTTCTAAACCTTATACAATTTTTTTATGATGGTGTATATTATTGAAGAGAAATTGTTAGCTTAGGGACCTAACCAAGAGAATGCATGTATTTATAGGCTCTGCCCATTACAAAAACCATGAAAAAACTGCCAGAACATGTAATGAACTGCTTAAAACTAACAAAAACTATATAACACACGTTCCCACTTAATATGATGAAGAATCATGGGCCACTTACAGTTAAAAAACTAACAAAATGGTTAGCACAAGAATCCTTAGGAAGAATGGCTTCTGAGATTGGTTGTTGTAGATGAGGGAAGAAGGTAAAAAACTATTTGGCAAGATCTAGGCTCCACTACGGATGACCTCTAAAACAGTTGTCTTAAGAAGAAGACTCTGAGGAAAGATAGGAGATGGTAGCCAATTGTCTACCTAAAAATTGATGTAGAAACCATCGTCAATAATCCATTGCGATCCATCAGTGCAATAATCGAGGATCATATGAAATCTATCCCATAAGGAAGAGCAATTATAGATGCGAAGAGATCTATAATAATTTTTTACCTTCTTCCCTCATCTACAGCAGCCAATCTCACAAGTCATTCTTCCCAAGGATTCTTGTGCTGACCATTTTGTTAGTTTTTTAACTGTAAGGGCCCATTACAAATTGATCAAGCTATACAAGACAAAAAATTCGAATTTTATGCAAGAATTTTGGTGGAGGTAGATTTGTCAAAATTGATACCTGCTTTTGTTACAATTGAACTTCCAAACTACAATTTTCACGTGGAAATTCATTACAAAAACTTACCAGTTCAATGTAATGGCTGTAAATGCTTTGGTTATTCAATATAGAAGGTTTATGAAGATAACATAGATCAGTTAGTTCTCGACGAGTCTCGAGTTTAGCTAAACCTCTAATATTCCAATATTGAAATTTCATTACAAAAACTTACCAGTTCAATGTAATGGCTGTAAACGCTTTGGTCATTCAATATAGAAGATTTATGAAGACAACATAGATCAGCTAGTTCTTGACAAGTCTCGAGGTTAGCTAAACCTTTAATATTCCAATATAGAAATTTCATTACGAAAACTTACCAGTTCAATGTAATGGCTGTAAACGCTTTGGTCATTCAATATAGAAGGTTTATGAAGACAACATAGATCAGTTAGTTCTCGACGAGCCTCAGGGTTAAGCTAACCCCGAGGCTCGTCGAGAACTAGCTGATCTATGTTGTCTTCATAAACCTTCTATAGTTGCTATTTCTGAACCTTTAACTTCTCTCTCAACTATTCACAAGCTCTTTTAGATAGAGAAGGAACAATAGGAAATAGTAAAGTTGGCAGAGTAATCGAATCTACACCAAGAGAGGGAAACAATAAATCTAGTCAGAATATGCATAATGGGGAGCATATGCTTATGACAGACAAGCCATGTGATAAAAACAAACATAAAGTTGGTGAGTCAGGCTCCATTCCTACAAAAGAAAATCGGGAGGCAAGTCCATATGGTGGTTAGCTCAAACCGTGTGACAATGAAGAGGTCCACATATTACAAGAAAATAGTAACATAGGATCGATTAAAAAATCAAATCAAGTATTGATCTCGGAGTTAGAACCAACCACCATGGATCTATCTACCATACAAGATGATTCGATCTTGACAAATATCAAGGATACCACTGGTATTCCCTCAGTCATCCAGCTGGACTCTAGCTTCAAAAATATTATGGATAACTCCTACTAAACTATTATTCTAGTCTTCGACCAGCAAACTTTCCCTTATAAACTTCCCTCTGTTGCAACTCAACTAAATACGGCTCCTTCACAAGCTCTCTCTCCTAGTAATGAACCGATTCCCGCAACTCCCATGCCACAAGAATATGGAAAGGACGCAACAGATAACTCAATCTCAGTTATATTGAATGATATGGATAAATTGACCAGAATGTTGGCTAAACCTCCTGTGGAGGATGGATTTCAAATAGTCACATCCAAATCTCAGCAAAAGAAGCCTTGTGGGAAGAATGTTGGCTGAATTTTTAGCAAATGTCACCAAGTTTAGCTTGATAACATCCACAACTAACCATCCAAATAAGTAAATCAAAGAACGGAAGTTGCAGCAACTAAAACAATACAAAAAACTAAAAAATTAGTAGCAAAATAGAGAATTTCGTGCAACCACACTCTAGAATTTTTCTAGGCAAATTTGAACACTCTAAATTAGATTTTTCACCACAAATACACATTATATAATTCCTATAAGAAACCTATATGTGTCTCACATTCATTGGTGGGATGTAACCATGTTGAAATATTAACAAAATACAAGATACATCATATTTTTCTGGGTAAACAATAACTCGTAAATAGTTAAGTAAACAGTAACCCCCGAATTTTTCTGCACATTAACATCAACATTCTCCCCCTTTAATGTGCTGCTCTTGAACTCCAATTGCTTCCCTGAGTAGCTGAAATTTTTCTTTTGGTAGGGCTTTTGTAAACAAGTCAGTAAGTTGTTATTCTAACCTACAAAACTCAAGCTGAATCTCTCCATCTTTAATTGCTTCTCTTATGAAGTGATGCTTAAGTGCTATATGCTTGCTTTTACTGTGATGAACTGGATTCTTGGCCATTGCAATTGCTGATTTATTGTCACAATGCAATATTGTTGCTTGTTCTTGCTTCTCTCCCATATCTTCAAGTATCCTTTTCAACCATATAGTATGTGATGTTGCCAATGAGGCTGAAACATATTTTGCTTCAGCTGAGGATTGAGCAACTGTTTGTTGCTTCTTTGAACACCAAGAAAACACACCTGAGCCAAGAGAAAATGCAAAGCCACTTGTGCTTTTCATGTCATCAGCATAGCTACCCCAATCACTATCACAAAAGCCTATCAACTTAATTTCTATGTTCTTCCAAAAGTTGATTCCAAGTTCCACGGTACCTTGAAGGTACCTCAACACTCTTTTTGCCACTCCAAGATGAATGTAGCTTGGGTTGTTTATGAATCTTGACAGCAAACTTGTTGAAAACATTATATTCGGTCTTGTTGCGGTAAGGTAAAGCAACTTTCCAATCAAACTTCTATAATGAGTTGCATCCACTTTCTTTCCTCTATCTTCTTTCTTCAATTTTTCATTCACAACAAGTGGTGTAGCTACAACATTACCGCCAAACATTCTTTCCTTCTTCAAAATATTTTCTGCGTACTTTCTTTGAGATATAAATATACCATCTTCATCTTGGTGAATTTCTATCCCAAGAAAATATCTCAACAACCCCATGTCACTCATTTCATATATTTCCATCATTTCATGTCTAAATTCATTTATCAACTTCTCATTATTACCCATAAACAGCAAGTTATCAACATAAATGGCAACCATAAGAATGTTCGACATTCCATGCTTCTTCACATATAATGTTGGCTCACTTTTGCTCTTTATGAATCATTTTTCATTAAAGTAGGAATCAATTTGACTATACCAAGCTCTTGGAGCTGATTTGAGCCCATACAATGCTTTCTTGAGTTTGTAGACTTTGTCTTCTTTTTTCTTGACTACAAAACCTTGTGGTTGATCAACAAAAACTTCTTCTTATAATTCCCCATTCAAGAAAGTTGATTTCACATCAAGTTGGTATAATAACCAGCATTTTTGTGATGTCAAGGCAATGAGAGCTCTAATGGTGTCAAGTCTTGCAACTGGAGCAAATGTTTCTTGAAAATCAATATCGGGCTGTTGTAGATAACCTTTAGCAACCAGCCTTGCTTTGTACTTTTGCACCTTACCATCTGAATTGTATTTCACTCGATAAATCCATTTTACCCCAATAACTTCTTTGTCACTCGGCCTATCAACGAGCTCCCAAGTGTTGTTCTTTTCAATTTCTTCCTCCATGGCTTGCTTCCAAGGCTTCTCGTTGATCGCATCTTCAAATTTTTCAGGTTCAACAACAGAAAAATTACAACTTTGGTAAATTTCATTCTAGGTTTTCATTCTTCTTGGAGTAGAACTTGGTGAAGATGAACTACAGTTTGGTGTATCACTTGATGATCCCAAAGAGCTAGGTGGAGAGGATGGTGGAGATTCTCAAATGTTGGTATTAATTTGAGATGAATTAGGCTAAGTCATATCAATGGAAACAAACTTTTCTTCAACTTTTCCTTGCTCCCAATTGTAGTTGGCATTTTCATCAAAAATCACATCTCTACTTACAACAATCTTTTTGGTCTTCAAGTTATATAATCTATAGCCTTTTGAATATGAGCTATAGACAACAAAGATGCACCTCTCACTTGTTTCGTCAAGCTTCCTTCTCTTTTTTTTTGGAACTTGGGTATAACACACACAACCAAAAACTTTGAAATGCCTAATGGAAGGCTTTCTCCCACTCCAAGCTTCTATAGGAGTTTTGTTGTTCAAAGCCTTAATTGGTGCTCTATTTATCAAGTACACAGCTGTATGAACTGATTCAACCCAAAAATTCTTAGGTAAGTTTTTTTCATGCAACATGGATTTTGCCATCTCCGTCACTATTTGATTTTTTCTCTTGGATACCCCATTTTGTTGTAGAGTGTAACCCACTATAAGTTGTCTATCTACACCTTCATTTTCACAAAATTTATTGAATTGATTAGATGCATATTCTTTACCTCGATCACTTCTCAAAATTTTGATGAAATGACCACTTTGTTTTTCAACAAAACTCTTGAACTTTTTAAAGATTGTGAACACCTCAGCTTTTTGTCTTCTAAAAAACACCCATGTCATTCTTGAATAATCATCAATGAAGAGAACAAAGTACTTGTTACCTTCATGAGATATGGTATTCATTGGTCCATAAATATCGGTACGCACTAGCTTAAGCACTTGTTTTGCTCTTCATGCTACTCATTTTGGAAAAGATTGCCTATAGTGTTTTCCAATTGCACATCCCTCACATGCTCCTTGTTATTCTTCTATTTTTGGAAGGCTGTCTACCATATTTTTCTACTGTAACAACTTTAAACTCCCAAAATTTAGGTGCCTAAATCTTCAATGCCAAAGCCAAGACTCACCTATGGTTTCGGTCTTCAATGCAACATTCTTTGCATATTGAAATTTCAACATAAAGCTTCTGTTTTTCATCTTTATATCAACCACAATCAGCTTCTCATTTTGTTTATCAAAAATCACACAACCATTTCTTTCAAATTTCAAAGAATAGCCATTTTCTAGAATTTGGCCAACACTCAACAAATTTTGTTTCAAATCAGGTACTAACAACACATCTGGAATGTATCTAACTGCTCTCTTAGTTTGCACTCCAATGGTGCCTTTGCCTTTGGCTTGCACAGGAACACCGTTTCCCATCTTTACTTGTGAGCTAATAGAAGCATCCGTTTTGTGAAAAATGTTATTGTTTCCAGTCATATGACTTATGCAACCGCTGTCAAGAAACCAAACTTCATTTTCATGTTTTAATGCACTTTGACATGTATAAAACAAGTTTGTTTCATCATCTTTCTCTTCTACTCGGCTTGCTTGTTGAGTATTCTTGAATCTACAATCTCTTTTTAGATGCCCAAACTTCTTGCAATTGTGGCATTGTGGTTTTCCCTTAAACCAACAATTTTCTTCAACATGATTGCTACATTTACAAATTCTGCACTTCTGAGAATTTCCTTCATCTCCCGGACTTCTATCAACACTTCCTCTGCCTCTTCCTCTTCCTCTTGCTTGTCTTCCACCTCTAAATGACTCTCCTTTACCTTGATCATGAGTTTTAGGTCTTACATTGAGCTTAGATTGAAATGCATTATCAAGACACTTTTCGGAATGCCGTATTAATTTACGCTCAAATGATTTTAGTGAACCCATCAAATCTTTTAATGTCAAAATGTGTAAATCTTTAGTTTCTTCAATAATCGACACAATGGGATCAAATTTTTTCAGCAAGAACCCTAAGACCTTCTCAATCAGTTTTTTATTTTCAATTTCTTCACCATAATCTTCATGTGATTCACTAACTTGGTATATTTATCTGAAAATTCTTGCATTGTTTCATTTTCTTTCATTCTCACATTTTCAAAATCGTTTCTAAGATCTTGAAGCTTAGAAGCTCTTACCTTTACACTCCCTTTGAACTCCTCTTGCAAAATTTTCCAAGCTTCCTTTGCTTTTGTTGCTCCAATAATTCTTAGGAATATATTGTTGGAAACTTCTAGCTGAATTTTGCTAAGAGCATTTGCATCCCTTTGCTTCTTCTCTTTTAAATTTCTTTGCTCTTGTTCTGTCAAGGTTGATGTAGATGCGGGTTCAACAACTACGATTTCTATTAGATCCCAAAGATCTAATGAAATAAAGAGTGTTTTCATCTTCACACACCAAAAATCATAATTTTCTCCATAAAAAATCAGAACATAAGATTGCTGAATTGTGGGGTTTGAAGAGCTTGTGCTAGCCATCTTGTTTTTGGATTTAAATCTTCACTTTCTTGACTTTCTGCAACCTAGCCCTGATACCAGAAAATGTTGGCTGAATTTTCAGCAAATGTCACCAAGTTTAGCTTGATAACATTCTCAACTAAGCATCCAAACAAGTAAATCAAAGAAGGAGAAGTTGCAGCAACTAAAACAATACAAAAAACTAAAAATTCAGTAGCAAAACAGAGAAAAAACAGAGAATTTCGGGCAACTACACTTTAGAATTTTTCTAGACAAATTTGAACACTCTAAATTAGGTTTTTCACCACAAATACACTTTATATACTTCCCATAAGAGATCTACATGTGTCTCACATTCATTAGTGGGATGTAACCATGTTAAAATATTACAAAACACAATATACATCATATTTTTCTAGGTGAACATATATTTTCTAGGTGAATAGTAACTCGTAAATAATCAAGTGAACAGTAACCCTGAATTTTTCTGCACATGAACATCAACAAAGAAAAAAGCGATTCAAGAGATATACCATGAAAAGGGTAGTAATTACCTCTCACCTCAGTGAAATTTCTATATTGGAATATTAAGGGTTTAGCTAACCCCAAGACTCGTCGAGAACTAGTTGATCTATGTTGTCTTCATAAACCTTCTATAGTTGCTATTTCTGAACCTTTAACTTCTCTCTCAACTATTCCTACACATTTTTGGAGCAAGTTACGGCTTTCTTTGCTGGGCACCTCTACCCATCAAATTCCTAACCTTTGGCTGCTAATCTCATATGATTTTCATGGACCGCAGATTCTTCGCTACTCAGACCAGCATGTCACGATCCTTGCCACTATTGATAATGTGAATGTTTGCTTCTCATTTGTTTACGCTTCGACATACTATATTTGTTGTCGTTTGCTTTGGTTAGAATTGGAAACCCTTGCAAGTACCATGAACTACCCTTGGCTTGTAGTAAGAGACTTCAAGGCCACTTTAGGCACTCATGAATAGGTCGGAGGAGGGCTGCCTGGCTCTATATCATGCTCAAACTTTCAACATAAAATCGATAGCTATAATCTTATTCAACTTCCTACTTCTGGCATGAATATGACTTGGGCTCGTGACTGTAATCTTTCTCGAATAGAATGAAAACTTGATAGAGCTCTTTGTAATGAAGCTTGGTTTGATTTTTGGGGATCCACGAGTTGTATTGCTCTCCCTAGATTAGTGTCCGATCACTCTCCCTTGTTGGTTTCAGGTTCCGCTATGGTCGGTAGTGGTCCTATACCTTTTCGTTTCCAAGCTATGTGGATACAACATGATATGTTCAGTCGGTTAGTCTCCAGAATATGGGGCTCTATTCCTACGCAAGGCTGCCCAATGTTTATGGTTTCTCACAAGTTGAAAATTCTCAAGCAAAAGTTACGTAAATGGAATAAGGAGGTGTTTGGTAATGTTCATGATCGCGTTTAGATTGCGAGGAAGGCTTTGCAAATAATTCAAGAAAAAATTTCGCAGGATGGGCTTTCAAATGTCAATGCTAAAGCCGAAGCTGATGCTAAAGTAGAGTTACTAGAGGCCCAAAAAATTTTGCGAGCTCGTGTTAGATGGCTTCGTGATGGTGACAGAAGTTTTAAACTTTTCCACACCTATGCCAAAATTTGAGCCAACAAAGCCAAAATTCTTTCTCTACAAATCAATAATATTGTTACTGATGATCAATATGAAATCGCAGCTCATGTGATAGACTTTTATCAACAACTTTACACAGAGGCAGAATCCGTTTCGGATAATAACTTGTCGATCAGTGTTCCAAACTCGGAGGAGATTCATCAGGCAGTTTTTGTTCTAAATCCTTCTAGTGCTCCTAGGCCTGATGGCTTAACTGGGGCCTTCTTTCAGTCCTGTTGGAATATTGTAAACCATGATGTTATAAATGGAGTTCGTCAATTTTTTACAGATAATTATAACTGACCTAACTTAAATTCTAGTTTCATTACCTTGATTCCCAAAGTCACAGGGGCAATTCAGGTTGGAGATTTTATACCCATTGCATTAGCAAACTTTTTCTGTAAGATTATCACAAAAACTATGGCCGACCGTTTCACTCTGGTTCTTCCAAAGATAATTTCACCTCAACAATTCGCTTTTATTCGCGGTCGTCGTATTCAAGATTGCATCGCCATGGTTTCTAAAGGCGTCAACATGCTAAATCGTCCCATTTGGGGTGGCAACATTGGTATGAAGATAGATATAAAGAAAGCTTTTGATACCCTTAATTGGACCTTCCTTCTTCGAGTGCTGCATCGCTTTGGTTTTCACGACTCCTTCATCAATTGGATTCATATAATCCTTCGTTCTGCCCGTCTATCTGTTTTGATCAATGGCTCTCCTCATGGTTTTTTCTCTTGTAGCAGAGGCGTAAGGCAAGGGGATCCACTGTCTCCCCTTTTGTTCTGTATTGCTGAAAAAGTTCTATGTCGCGGGCTATTGACTCTCTATTCTGATGGGCGTACTCTTTCTATTTCTTCACCTTGAGGTTGTGATCCTCTTACTCATGTTCTCTATGCTGATGATATATTCAAGTTTGATAGGGGTGATCATCGTTCGCTTTACAATCTCATGCAATTTCTACACTCTTACTCTATTGCTTCTGGGCAAGTTATCAATACACATAGGAGCTTAGTATTCATTGGTAAATCTGTTTAATCCCACAATGCTCGCATTTCTTCAATTCCTGGGTTTTTCTCAGGGCTCGCTTCCTTTTAATTATTTAGGAGTTCCAATTTTTAAGGGTGCTCCTCGCTCCAATCATCTTCAGTACCTGGCTGATAGAGTTATAGCTAAGCTTAATAGTTGGAAAGGGAAGTTACTTTCCTTAGCTGGCAGAGTTGAATTGACAAAGATGATTTTTACTGGTCTCCTTCTTTATAGTTTTTACGTCTACCTTTGGCCTCAATCTCTAATCTTACAACTGCACTAAGGAGCAAGGAATTTTATTTTAACTGGAGATCACCTTCACAGGAAATTGTCTTTAATTTCTTAGAGCCAAATGTGTAAACCAAAACTGGAGGGAGGATTGGGTCTCCACCGCTTGGATATTCTGAATAAAGCTTGTTTGTCAAAGTTTTTCTAGGAAATTTGTCAAAAGGTGAGTAGTGCTCAAACTATTTACTGACTCGTTTTGATTTGAATAGGTGTCATCGGGTGCTAAATTCTTCTCTCTAGTCTGGTTTTCGTTTTGTCCATGGAGACCTTTTTCTTGGGATTCGTTGGATTGTCGAAGATGGTTCCAATATTCATTTCTGGTTTGATAATTGGCTTGGCGACCCAATTCTTCCTAAACAAGATTATAACCATTTCAATCTTCAAGGACGTGTTGCAGATGTAGTCCATGAAGGAAACTTGCACATTCCTCATTCTATCTTGGTCTCTTTTCCTCATCTGGCTTCCAAATTTTCTAAAACTTTTATCTCTCCCCACTCACAAGATAAATTAGTTTGGAGTTCTTCTCAAGATGGTAAACTTTCCTTGGCTGAGAGTTATAATTCTATTCGGCCTCCTTCTCCTCCGCTAGCTTGGAGTAAAATGATTTGGCGTTCTTTTATTCCTCCCAAGATTTCAACTCTATTATAGAGATTATTGCAAAATCGTGTACCAACGAATGACGTGCTTAGATGTCGTGGAGTCTGTATAGTTTCCTTCTGTTCTCTTTGCATGAGCCCTTCTTATGCTGAAGATGCTGATCACTTATTTGTTTCTTGCTCTTTCGCCTATAGAATTTGGACTTGGCTTTTCCAATGCTTTCGACTACCTTTACCTTAGATTTTCTCTATTCATTCTCTGTGGGACATTATCTGTGGGGTTGATTTCAGTCCCCAGTTATTCAATCTCTAGCTCGCCTCTGCTTGCTTTGTTTTCTATGCCATTTGGAGAGCAAGGAACAATATTAGGTGGAATGGTGGTTTAACAAACTTTAGGCCTGTTGTAACTGATTGTGTGGCTCATACTCGTTTCTCTGCTCAGTTCTGTCCAGGGTACGTACTTTTCGGTAAAGACAGGGACATTCTGATGGACCTTGGGGTTCTTTACTCACTCAGGAGAGCCCCTAAGGTGATTTCCCTTAAGCGGCAGCCTCCTCCGTCGGGATGGATTAAGATCAATACTGATGGTTTGTCTAAAGGGAATCCTAGCCCGTCAGCCTGTGGCGCAGTCTTTAGAGATGATAATGGTTTGTTCTTGGGTGGGTTTGGCTTGTCTTTAGATGCGAACACCTCCTATTTTGCAGAGCTTATGGCTGTCATCATTGCAGTTGAAAAAGCTTACAATAAAGGATGGTTACATGTATGGATTGAATCTGACTCTAGCCTTGTGGTTCACTTGTTGCGTAATCATCATCTATTTCCTCCTTCGGTTCTATATAATCGCTGGTTACACTACCGCTCTCTGCTGAACAACATGAAAACTCTTTTTTCCTATACCTATCGTGAGAATAACGCGGCTGCAGACAAGCTAGCCAACCTGGGATTGCCCTGCCCGTCTTTGACTTCGTGGGATAATCTTCCAGCTGGAGTTGGTCACTTGATTTCGAAAGATATACAAAGATTTCCAAACTTTCGATTTTGCTAATTCCTTTGATACTACCATCGGCATTATTAGACTCTGTTGTGGTTTCTTGCTTTTCACCTGCCTTGGGGTTGGTTCTATTAATCTTCAGTCATGTTCTGCTGATTGCTCCTGCAAGAGCTTAGTGGATGAGCCATCATATTTGCAATATCCATGTATTAGCTTCACTTGTCTTCTCTGCTGTAATTGGTTTGGTTTGTTAAAGCTTTCTTACTTTTTTGTGGGCCAACTTATCTTTGTATCACTGTTTCTTTATTAAATAAATTTACTCCAAGCTTGGGCTTGGAGTTTGTTTAAAAAAAAAAAAAAGAAAAATAGACGCGACGACTCTCTTTGAATACATAACGACCTCGTAAAAAAGCAGCACACAAAGTCGTAGAATTTTGGCATCCCACACAAACTTAAGAAGGCAAAAGCGGTTAAGTACATCAAGCTTGCGAAGACCAAGGCCACCTTTATCCTTCGGAGTGCAGAAAGGATCCTAAGAAATAAGAGGAAGTTTACGCTGTTGGAAGTCACCGGAGAGAAACATTTCGAGCCCACTTATGCAAGGAGTTCAGTAGAGGACGAGGCCAGAGATAAACACGAAAGCTATGCAAAAGCATCGACGAGAACACAGACTTAACAAACTCAACTCTCCCCGCCAAGGAGAGAATTTTACCTTGCCAGCTTGAAAGGGAGGACTAGCATTGTCAGCACGGCTTGGAAATATTACCGTCGTGGGATGCCGCGAAAGATAAGAACTCCAAGATAATTGAAAGGTAAGGAACCCTCTCGAAAGCCAAGGATTGAAGTAATCCTTTCCTTGCGAGATAACACTGCCTTTCCCAAGAAAAAATAACTTTTTTTTTATTGATGGTCTGTCCTGAGCAGACCCATAATCTTCAATTAATTGGATCAAATGACGAATGGAGCTTGAGTTTCCTCGACAAAAAATAAAGACATCATCAGCATATAGCATATGCGAGATAGGAGAACAACCTCTCGGCACTAAGGTTGGAAGTGTTTTCTGAGAAGCAATAAGAGTGGTAATACCTCTAGAGAGCACGTCTTCTGCTATGCAAAAAAGAAGTGGGGAAGGAGGATCACCTTGACGAACACCACGGCTGCAAGAGAAGAAGCCATGAGGAATGCCATTGAATAAAATAGATACTTTGGTTGAATGAAGGAGAATGGAGATTCAATTGACAAATTTCTCATAAAAGCCGAAACTATGAAGCACCGAGAGAAGGAATTTCTAATCTAAAATGTCAAAGGTCTTAGTAATATCCAATTCTAAACCAATATTTTCACCAAATGTTTTCCTATCTAGTAAGTTGTTTCCTTCTGAAACCAAAGAAATGCAATCCTGAATATTCATACCGGGAATAAAGCAGCCTACTGAGGAGAGATCACGTTACCTATGAAACCACCCCAGCGGTTAGCAAGGATTTTTGTGATAAATTTAAGAAATTAGTAAGACCGATTGGTCGATATTGCAAAATCGTATTAGCATTTGAGCTCTTTGGGAGAAGCACAACAAAGCTGGTGTTGAGATTGGGTAAGAAATAACTATCATGGAAAAATTGTTGAACTCCTTAAATAGCATCAGCATTTACAATATCCCAACAACCTTGAAAGAAAGATCCAGGGAAACCATTGGGGTCCGGCGCACTTTTGGGATCAAGCTAAAAAACTACTCTCTTAATGATTTCATCCTCAATTGGCATAGAAACAAGATTATCATTATCTTCAGAGGAGACGATATTAGGGATAAGTTGACAGAGCTCTAAAATCTTGTCCGTATTTGAAGTGGATGCCGAATACAAGTCCTAATAATAATTGAATTTGTGATTAGAGATAGAAACAAGATTATCATTCCACGTATCATTAATAAACATCCCAGTGATCTTAGACTGAGCTTGATAAACGTTTGCATATGTGTGAAAAGTCTTCGTGCTTCTATTTGCATCCTAGAGCCACTTTACATGTGCACAATCCCTCCAAAAAAAACTTGCATATTTACCAACTCAAGAACTCAATTTTTAGCAATTATTTCTGAGTCTAAGATAGACTCAGAAGGACTTTCCAAAGCAAGCCGTTGCTGTACTTCCATGTGTTGATGTTAATGTGCAGAAAAATTCGGATTACTATTTACGTGACTATTTACGGGATACTGTTCACCCAGAAAAATATGATGTATCTTGTGTTTTGTTAGCATTTTAACATGGTTACATCCCACCAATGAATGTGAGACACATGTAGGTCTCTTGTGGGAAGTATATAAAGTGTATTTGTGATGAAAAACCTAATTTTGGAGTGTGAAAACAAGCTTAGAAAAATTCTGCACTAATGCTTCCGAAAATTCTGTTTTTACTCTGTTCTTGCTTCTGATTTTGTGATATTCTGCATTGTTTTGGTTGCTACAACATCTCCTTCTTTGATTTACTTGTTTGGATGCTTAGTTGGGAATATTATCAAGCTAAACTTGGTGACATTTGCTGAAAATTCAGCCAACACCATGAGAGCATGACGAGCTTGTGATACCCGGTCATGAATATTGCCAAATACAGAGTGATTCCATTCACGTAATATGCATTTAAGAATTTTTAATTTCTTCACCACCATGAACATGGGACAGCCATGAACATCAATAGAGTTCCAAACTTGTTTTACAAAAGGCTTGAAATCCGAAAGAAGCAACCACATATTTTGAAACCGGAATAGTTTTGGACCAAGACTTGAAGCTGCAACACAATTAAGAAGTAAGAGAGAATGGTCAGTAACTGGTGCGAGGAAGAACGTGATAAGAAGACCATGACCAGGCATTAAGCCAAGATAAATTACATAGCATTGTATCCAACTTCCTTTCAATATGGCCAGTAGAGCTTGTGCGAGCCCAACTATAAAATAAACCATTAGAAGGAACATGATGAAGACCACCATCATCAATAAACTTCTGAAAATCCACACAAGAAAGAGAGCCAGGTAAGCATGCACCACATTGTTCATGAGCTCCAAGAGTCGCATTGAAAGCTCCAGCAAGCAGCCAAGGACCATCCCGACTAGAAAGAAGAGAACTAAGACTCCCATAGTGTTCTACGAGAAATATAACACGTAGATGCATAAATGAATGAGACATTGCACTGAACCCCATCAAAAACACCTGAAATAGTGACGTTTTGTTCTCCACAAGTAATAACATCTAGAGAGGTAATTGAATTACCTCTCAAAACCTAAAGTTTAGGGGTGGTATTTGATGAATAAGCTACCAAGGAAAGATTAAGGAGATGCCAGTAGTCTACCGATACATTCTGAAAATCTGTCATTGGCTCTGTAATTACGACAAGATCCGGCGATGTTGAATGCATAAATTAGCTAGGTCTTGTTTGGATTTAGGGTTAGCCACACCCCTAATATTCTGAAAATCTGGCCATTTGTAGTTTTCGAGTTGACTTAGGTTGCACTATTTCGAAGCCATCCTCGACTGGGGGCTTTGTGAGAATACTAACAAATTGAGATAGTTCTTGCTGGAAGGTCGTAGGAATAATAATATATGTATTCTTTAATCTCAAACTGTCAATTGGGAAGCAGTCAAAGCTTGAGGAATTGACTCTTTTATCTTCGAACCATCAACAGAGGACGTAGCCAAATCTTTATCTTGTGGATCTTTCCTGTGTGACTCATTAGTGGTATAAGTAATACGAACCTCAATGGTCTCGTTTGTACAAGGTGGAATATTCCTAACCATGCGCTCATTAGATTCATTAATGCTTTGACCTGTCTCCATGTTATCCTCTGAAGGAATGAAGTTTGACTCACCACACCGGCTTTATTTTTTTCTTTATCACATGACTTGTTTGTCATATGTACATGCTCGCCTCAATATCATTTTCTTTTAGAATAAGATCTGACCCACTTGTTTTTCGTTTATTCTTATCACATGCTCCCATCTTTTATTTTCTGACCAGCTTCATTATATCCCACTGTTAGAGCTTCTTTTGATTCTATATTGACTCTATCCTGTGGTGCGCCTTCCCTACCTAGCACATGCTATTTGTCCACAAAGCTAATGTAATGATTATCACCACCTACCATTTGCTCGACAATCTGATGATGGTTGGATGGCTCATGCTTCATGTTTGATTTTCCGACCACAGAGGTCGGGTTTCCGTTTCTTCGTCCGCTGCCTGTGATGAGTCATTCTTTGAATTCAAGCTATTTTCGTTTATCGTCATATTTGGAATTTCTGAAGGTTTAGAGTGGGTTAGGTTGAATTTTTGTTTTGGGTCTGAAACTTTGCTTATGAGCTGGGTGTTGGGATTCTTCTTAAGTCAACATTGATGGTCAGCATGGCCAAATTTGTTGCAGCTGTTGTATTTGGCAGGAAGATTCTTGTAATGAACTTCAACATCGAATCCGAAATCCGACAATTCTACGGTTATGAAATCTAATAATGGCTTCAAGAGATCTACTTCTATCAGTATACGCGCATAGAAAACATACATGTCTCTGGTAGCTTGATCTATCTGAAGAGGGATTCCAACTCCTCGGGCGATAGTCATTAAGATTCTTGGATGCCATATAAGGAGATCCATAGCTGTACATACGACTGGATTTTTCGGTCATAAATTTTGTTGCCATTGATAAAGTCTAAAGACTCCCTGTGGTAGAGTGCAGTAGCCGCTTCCCCAAACTTTCCTCATGTCTGCTTCTTTCGAAAAATGTAATTCATAGAAATCCTGAGCCAGTGGTGTCATACACCATTGTTTTTCTGGTTGCCAGGCCTTGTGCAAAAATTTCTGGAGATCGTCTGTTTTCACAGGTTTGGAACCTGGGCAGAGAGCTATCCGACCAATCAAGTTCATCTTGCAGCAATTAAGTTGTTCCTTATAGAGCTCTGGCTCGATTTTGACCACGGTGATGTCCCCTCAAAGTTGAGGGATTGGAAGTTGTTTCGAAAATTTACAGATGTCATTCTGAGCAGTTAACAATGACGCAAATGTTGGTTTTTTCGTCCGAAGGTCTGGAGCGTTCTAAATCGACTGATTTGGTGGCGCAATTAGTTGGCGAAGCTGATCTAGTAACACAGTTGCATCTGTCGAGGAGGAGGTCATTTTCATATTAGTGAGTGAATGATCAGTTCATGAACGAGAGAACGAAGGACGTCATCAGATCAGACGACGACCCAGAATCAGATGGGTGGGGACGAAAGATTCAAAAATTCACACACAGGCTTCAATAATTGATTATTTTTTCATTATTTTATTTGTGCCTTATTTAATTAGATTAATTGAAAAATTAATATTAATTGATTAAATAATTAAAATTGACAGTATATCTAGCAACGAATATTTCAAAAACAATTCACATATGTAAATTTCTTGAAGTTGGGAAAACTATAATAATATTGAATGTATACAATACAATAAGCAAATATGGTAAATATAATATGATTTTTTAGGTTACTATAAATACAGATAGAAACATAAAGAGATATACAAAAAATACATTTGAAGCGGTTGAAGCTAAATATAAAAGAACACACCAATGATCACCAAAGAGTTAAAATAATAAATGGGACTCATTTATTCTATTAGTTAATTATGTGGGGTGAGGTGAAATATTAGTAAGATAAAGAGATATTTTTTACAATTCTTAGTTTACAGAATAAAGTATATAAAAAATATTCAAAATAGAATATTAACATTCTAATTAATCATTCAAAATAATACTCTATTTCATGTTCAATAAATTATTAAAGTCATATTACTCCACAAAATATATCTTAAATGTAAAATTCTAAAATTTAGTATAAAGTTAGAAAACAATAAATTATCCTTGCATTCAACACCAAATTGGTAGTATTGGCATGCATAAATACGACACTAATTAGCAAATATTATAATTTCTAATTTTTGTCTCTTCTTTGTGCCTCTTAACTCTCTTGTTCTTTTTCCTTGTTAGTTAATATATTTCTATTTTAATTTTTAAAAAAATCTTAATTCTTTTTGTTCTTTCTTATTAAATAATATTTCTCCACTTTATTTAAAAAAAAAAGGTCAGATTGAAGCTCAAATTAAAATAATATCAACTTCCCAATTTTATCTAGGGTTTATTTGTTAATAACAATTTTAAGACAAGTTTTCTATCAAGCAAGAAAAAGAAAATCATTATCGGGCTTTTATTTCTTGTTTATTATGTATCTTTTTATAAATATTAGTCGAGTTTTAGTCAATTTTTTTAGCTGAATCTAACAAATTTACACAAGTTTGTTATATATCTTTTTATGAATATTATATTTCAGATAAAAAATAAATAAATCATTTAGATTCAAACAAACTTTTAGATGTGTGGACGTTCTTTGATAAAAATTAATTGCCTCTAAATTAAAGACTTGTGAATTAAGACTACTTCAAAATGCTTTCAGAAAATATACACATACCTTGATATGTGTAAGTAGATATATCTCCACAAATCACTTACAGTGCGATATTCTGCGAGCGAAAATTGAGAGGGGCAATTAGATAGTAGAAAAATAAGAAAAAATCAACGGAACTTATAAGAAACAAATCACAAATATAATAATAATAATGATAATAAAACATATATAATTAATTATACCCAAATTCTAGAATGTTATCCTTAATATAGGCTTCAGCTTTTATTTTTAGAAAGGATTATTATCAAATTTCTCTATTAAGATTTGTGTTTGTATCAGTTAGATAGAAAATTTGAAGAATATATCAAAAATCTTCCCTTAACCGTTAGTCAACTAACTCCAAATAATATATTTACTTAAATACCCCTGAATCTTTAAATTTTATCTTAATTAATTTTAAAAGGCCTTCTATTCTCAAAGTTTTGGTCTAATACTCTTATAAATTTTAATAGTTTCAAAAACTTCTTATAAGCTCTAATAAAATAACAATTATATTCCTATATAATTATTATTTTTTTAAAAAAATGACTAATAAATCCCTAAAATTTGAAAAAAATATAATATATTTGTGTACAATAACAATGTTACTTTAATAATATTAATAAAATAATTGTATTGTAATTATTTGTAAAAAATTAAATAAAAATAAATACACATTTGTAATTATTAGAAATTAAATATAAATAAATATTAATATTTTTACAACATATTTATAATAAATATTTATGATCATAGTTATGTAAGAAAAATAACTAATAAATTTTAATTAAAATAATATTGGGTAGTTATTTTTCTTAAATAAATATTATTATATAAGGATACAATTATTATTTTATGATAAATTGAGAATTTTAAGGATATTTTTGAAATTATTATGACTAAAATAGTTTTTATAATTAATTAATTAACATAAAACTTAAAGATTGAGGGTATTTTACTAAATATAGTTACCAGAATGAGGGAGTAACAAACTTTATTTACTTTAAAAAAATAATTACATTGCATTGAATTATATATCAGGCTCTGAATTTCATGGTCATATGTAAAGATAAATACATTACTACCCTTTAAATTTTAGATTGTTTCTATATATTACTACCTATTTAACCTTTAAATAAATATATATATATATATATATATATGTATGTATGTATAAACTTTTGCAGGATTATTTTGGTCTTGGTTTATTTTGAAATAGAAATTTGATGCACTCTCGTCTTTTATATCTAAATATCTACTGGTATTTTATTATAATCAATATTAGTCTTTATTTGACATCTAAATGGATATAAATTTTTATAGTACATATGATTGTATTTTGTACTTTTACATGTCATATAGGAAGATGATGGAAATATGCACTACAAGTTTCAACTTAATTTGAAACTAGGGGGTATTGAAGAACAACCACTTCAAGCTCAAAAAATTTTTATGAGTATTTTGTATTTCTCTATAATTAAATGGTACAAAATGCTAAAAAGGTCCACTATTGATATATTTGTATATATGCATGTCAATAATTTATCAGATGGGTGGGGACGAAAGATTCAAAAATTCACACACAGGATTCAATAATTGATTGTCTTCATTATTTTATTTGTGCCTTATTTGATTAGATTAACTGTATAATTAATATACTTAATTAATTAATTGATTAAATAATTAAAATTGACAACGTACCTACCAACGAATATTTCAAAAACAATTCGCATATGGAAATTTCTTGAAGTTGGGAAAACTATAATAATATTGAATGTATACAATGCAGTAAGCGAATATGGTAAATATAATCTGATTTTTTAAGTTACTATAAATACAGATAGAAACATAAAGAGATATACAAAAAATACATTTGAAGCGGTTGAAGCTAAATATAAAAGAACACACCAATGATCACCAAAGAGTTGAAATCATATGTAGAGCTGTAGAGAATAAAAGATATGTGTTGTTTCTTGTACGCATGGGCTAAAAGGTCAAACTAAACCAAACCAAATCGAATCCAATTGACCGAATAGAATAGTTCAGATCGGTTTGGTTTGATTATCATTTCAATTCAGTTTAATTCAGTTTTAAAACCAATCGGTTTTGATTTTGCTCCCTTCATTTCTATTATGATTGATCAACTAAGACTTCACTCTTTTTTAATTGATGAAAAGCTTGAGATAATTTTGATATAGTACTATGAAAGGTTAATTATATAGGGCATAAGGAAGTAAATTTTACTTTTTTATTGTTACCAAAAAAATAAAATTAAGATAATTAGTTATGATATATCGAAATTATCACCAACTTAAATTTAAACTTCAATTGTAATAGGATTAACCTAATATTACTCTTAACAAATCTTTATTTTAATGCATAAGTTCGTTGTCAAAATTATAATTAATGAATTTGAACTATTCTATATGTAACAAAGATAAAATCAATAATTATATTATATTAATGTAACATTACAGCATAGAAAATGATTTTTTTTTTCATAGAAGATCTAACACAAAACTTCCCCGTGTCCTTCGAAAAATTAAATAATTTTCTTTTCGGTTTAAACTAAATGAAAACCTAAAAAACATCGCTAGAGGAAGGGGTTGAACCTTCGACCTTGTGGTTAACAGCCACACGCTCTAACCGACTGAGCTACTCCAGCTCACTTCATATACCTTTACTTACTCCATTGAAGTCCAAAATCCTTCGCCTAAATATTCTAATTAAAGAATTTATTCCCATATAATAAAGGATGCCTCAGAGTAAATTCTCAGATTCATCGTCAGAATTCCAAAAGGAATTTTCATCAGCTGCTATATGTGTTTAATTTCCCCGCAAACAGTTGGAGAACAAAGTAAATTAAAGCAGCAAGAGATGTTTCAGCAGTCTTACTAAAAAGCCTTGGATGTGGTATGAATGCAAACTCATATATAATGCGTAATATATATATGGCATTAATTTCGAATTCGGTCTCCATATTTTCTCTCATTCACAGAGCTCGAATCGGCATTCAAAACCAAGATGTAAGAAAGAAGTACAGTGCATCTGTAATTTGCTTGCTACAAAGTGCATGTTATTCATCATATATCATCTCAGAATAATTTAAGAGAATTTCTTTACTATTCCATCAAAAATGAATTTCTTCACTATTCCATCAAAAATGAATTTCTTCAAAACCCAGCTGGAAGCTTGCACATACGAAATTTGATTGATTGAAATCTATCCTTAGCATCTGTGCTTCCGAGCATCATCGTCTATTTCTTCACTTGGAGAATTGCAGAATGATCAAGAAGATGAAATAAGCAGAAGAAAAATTCTGCGGGAGATTATGAAACTTTGGGAGTTTAGGCGAAGAGATTTTTAAGTCCTTTTAAAGGCCAAAAAGAATATTATATATCCTTTAACTCATATAAAAAAATTTCATCATTTTTTCATAGCATAATATTTAAATATTTGGTTATTAAAATAATTAATAATGTTTACTAAAATATCTTCTTAATAAAAAAATACCAATAATATTTACGTTAGAACTCTATTTATAAGAAGTCTACTGGTACAATATACTCCAAAAATTAGCATGAACAGAAGAGGATCAGCTTTCTCTTCCTAAGGGATAATTAATTCCGATATTTCCTGAGTTTGTACCACATACAAGAATAGCTATCGAAACATTGATTAGCAATATCTTTAAATATTGATCATTCATGCATGATGAAGTAAAAAAAATTTAGAAAATCATGTTGACATGAATTAAAAAGTTTTGTGATTTTTGGACTAAACTGCAACATGTGTCCAGATTTATGCCTTAGTGTGATTTCCAAATCTACTTTCTGGGTATTTTGGATGATTTTTCATATTTTGCTGTCAAAGTATAATTTTTGATAATTGGTGTTTGTGGCCCTACTTACAAATGCTTGTGAACATTTGGGTTATAGCAGAATTTTTAAATTCAAACTCATGAGTATTATTCTGCAAGGTTTTTGGACATATTTTGGGTTTTTGTAGTATCCTCATTTTCATCAGGAATCTCTAAGATATTTATGCTCATGGTGTTCAATGATATTTCATATTAAGAGGGTTTGCTTTAAGCGGTCAAGTTTTTTTTTCATGTTGTCAGGATGCTTAATGACATTAACCAGTTCAATAAGAGTGATTTCATTGATATTTGTCATATTAGATTCACATTTGAGTGAGACCGGATAAATTGTTGATTATGTGCTTTGATGTACATTTATATCTTATTTCTTTATTGTGTATATTTTTCTTATGAATTATGAATGCTAACATATAATTAAGTGATACCTTGACACACTTAATTTTTTGTTTTTCTTGTTTCCATGTGTGATTACAAAAGGTGCTTCATTCTTTGAGTCGGCCTTGCCAACATGAAGATATTTTACTAAACAATTTCAAAAGGGGAGATTGTTAGGACTTTTGTTGGTATTATATGATAATTAAATATATTTGAAGAATTTTTAATTCTGAAAATTATTATTGTTTTAATTAAACTGCATGTATTTAGTTTTTTAAATATTTTAGAATTATTTGATTGTCAAAGTCTAACTAAGAAAACAATAAGTTTAGGAATGTAAAAATTATTCCTAATTTAGGAGATTTAATTCCTTAAGGAATATGGAAACAAAAATCCTTTTTGGATTAGGGTTTATAGTTTTCATATAAATAAATATTTATTTTTTCATATTTGGGAGAGCCTTCGTTACATGAAAAACTAGTCTAAAGAGAGCTACTTCATAAGCATGATTTTTGCTTTTTAAGTTGTTCATTTTTTTTTTTATTCTTTGATTAAGAACAACTTAATGAGAATTATTTGTCTGTAATTCTTATTATGATAAACTTAAAGATTTAGATCTCTTAAGTGTTGTAAAAATAATTTGGTTGTGTTCCTTAGGAGAGAAACTTGAATTCTTTGAGAGAAAAAACTGTGTTTCGTTAAAAGGAGTTCAATGACATCATAAGCGAGGGGATCTATTGAAACAAGGCAATCTAAGAAAATTCTATACAGTGGCGACAACAAAGAGAGAATTTTTGGTTTATATAAATCTATTGATATTTGTACTATTTTATTTCTTAATAAATTATTTTTTCTCAAGGAGTGGTCCCGTGGATGTAGGATTGAAAAATTTGAACCATGTTAAAATTATATGTCTTCATTATTTTATTTCTGGCTCATTTAATTAGATTAATTATAAAATTAATTAATATTAATTAATTAATTAAAATTGACAATATACCTATCAACGAATCTTTCAAAAACAATCCCCATATAGGAATTTCTTGAAGTTGGAAAAACTATAATAATAGAGAATGTATACAATGCAGTCAGTGAATATGATTTTTTTTTTCATAGAAGATCTAACTCAAAACTTCCCCGTGTCATTCGAAAAAATAAATTAAACTTCAAAAAATTAAATAATTTTCTTTTAGGTTTAAACTAAATGAAAACCTAAAATTTATCGCTAGAGGAAGGGGTTGAACCTTCGACCTTGTGGTTAACAGCCACACGCTCTAACCGACTGAGCTACTCCACTCACTTTATATACGTTTACTTACTCCATTCAAATCCAAAATCCTTCGCCTAAATATTCTAATTAAAGAATTTATTCCTATATAATAAAGGATGCCTAAGAGGAAATTCTCAAATTCATCGTCAAAATTCCAAAACGACTTTTCATCAGCTGCTATATGTGTTTAATTTCCTAGCAAACAGTTGGAGAACAAAGTAAATTAAAGTAGCAACAGATGTTTCAGCAGTCTTACTAAAGGCCTTAGATGTGGTATGAATCCAAATTCATATATAATGCATAATATATATATATATATATATATATATATATATATATATATATATAACATTAATTTCGAATTCGGTCTCCATATTTTCTCTCATTCACAGAGCTTGAATTGGCATGAACAGAAGAGGATCACTTTTCTGTTCCTAAAGGATAACTAATTCTGACATTTCCTGAGTTTGTACTGTTGGATCCTTAATCCAACATTGAACTTATATGTGAATAATTATATTTTTGTGTATTGTCAAATAAAGTCGAGCTCAAATTAAAAGTGATCTACTAAGATTTTAGGTAATTAGGCTTTGATGTATCTAATAGGATTTGAGCTATTAATGTATAGAGATTAAAAGGTAATTTCTATTTTTATGATAAGCTAAAATAGAAATACCAATAAGATAATAAGATAGATGTCTTATATATGTGATTATAGTCCTCAGATTACACGTAATGTTATTTTTTTGACATTCCATTATCAGAAAATACTCAAAGAGAAATAAAAGGCTCTCTAAAAGAATGTGTTAACTTATAAGGCTAACCACAGGATTCTAGAGAGGACAATTTCAGATTATGGATTCGGGTATGTTTCCGCTTTTATGTTGATTTATTTTGTATTTTGGGTGATGATTTTTGCTAAAAGAGATATTAATACTAACATGTATCACATACAAGCATAGCTATCGAAGCATTGATTAGCCATAGCTTTAACTGTGTCGTTTCCAACACATAAATTTACCCACGGTTATTTTTTGACTTCAGCACTTACAAAATTTTCATATATTGTTGTATTGCTTTAATTGTATTGTAGCATTTTTCTCCTTTCACAGACCTTTAGGTTGGTAATGAGATTAGCTTTAGAAAGCTAAACTATACTCGTTGGAAAATATCTTTGTCTTGGCAATAAAAATAACTTTACATAGACATATTTGTGGGCAGGACTCCATTCTATTGTAATGATAACTTCACTCAAAAATTAAGTACCAGATTTTCAAGTGGGGCCAAATTAGATTTCACTAAAATTCTGAATTCTCAATAGATGTACATGTGATTTCTGATTTATAATATTTCCAACATGTGATTTTTTTTTATTTAGTTACTTACCGCCTGTTGTATCAAATTTTCATATATCATTACATTGTAAACTTTTTCTTTTCTAGACCATTAGATAGTGTTAAAAAGTTAGATCATGGATTTGTTAGAATATATACTTGGGAGAACCATCACCCTAAATTTATCCAAAAAATCCCTCTCATTGTAGAAATTTATAAAATAGATAGAAATAATTGTATTTTCATTCATGTTTAAAAGGTTAATAAATCATTCATGTTCAAATGATTTTTTTACCATAAATCATTATTGTTATTCTTTTGTGAAGGAAACCTTTCGTTTTTGATTGGTAAGCATTCTTATCATCCATGTCAATGAGATCTCTTAACCTTATTTGTTATCCTTTTTAAGATATCACGATGATGCGCCATCATGTTTAATATAACATGATGACGTGTTATTCTCTTTAAGTGAGGTGTGTTAAATTGAATAATAAATACCTAACTACACAAAGCTTAGTGTGATGGCGAGGAAGGAAGCATTTTGAGGGAGGGACGGTGAAAGAGGAAGCTGTTCCAAAAGTTATTTTTTGGGTCTGTAGCAATGAATAATTAACGTAATCTGATATAGTTTTACAAATATAATATTTCAGTCTAAATTATTAGGGACTAATATGTTATATCTAAGACAATATTATACTCACTTAATATTATATACAAGTGTAGGGCTTACATTATATTTTTATCATAATGACTTATTTTTGAAAAAGTATTTTCAAGGTTTGTTATTGTATTTTCTACTCATTTTAAGGATGGTCCCAATATAACACATAGGATAGTCTCAAATATGCAACATGTTATTGTTGTTCGATACAATTCCATCACAAATAGTGAATTATTTATAGCAACTTTAAAATCAACAACAAAAGCTCAAATGTAAAAAACTATAATTCTGACATTAATTTTTCCTTTTTTAATTCTCATATTTATAATATAATTTTTAGGAAAATATTATTGAACACATTTTTGAATTCACATATTCATAATATGATTTTGAAGAAATGTTAGAGCACATATTCTTGAATTGATTTCAAAATTAACATTAAAGTCATAAATACCAATTTCATTTTTATTTTTGTTTTATGATACACCAACTGAAGAAAATATTGAAAGAATCCTTATATACTTTTATAATAAGTTCAATATTGTTAGGGTAATTTGATGATTACCACAAAATAAAGAACCTGCTAGATATATAAATTAACTATTGTTGATGCATGAATTTTGCGAACCCCACACCCATACAGAAGGATGAAGTTGGGTGCCCTTGAGGTGATTAGATGGCTCGAACCAGATCCTTTTCCCAACTTAAATGGAAAATACAATATGAAACTATTTCAAAAGGTGGAATCACCGAGAGCTATCAAGAATAATTAGGCTGTAAACACTTAGCTTTATCCATGAAAATTCTCGTTCTGCATGCCCCATTTTGGACAACACATAATATAAGACGTATAGCTAAACACTCACCGAATTTCAATACAACTTCAAAATGATGACTCGTTTGTTGCCCGTTCTTCGATCGACTATTCCTCTCAACTTCTTGGACCCTCAAACACTTTCAATTTTGCAATTCCATCGAGCTGCTCTGAAGACTCTCTGCAAAGCAAATCCGAGTTGGTCTGCCCTTGATAAATCCACAATACAAGACACCTCAATGCCAACTCATAGAACCTCAAAGAAACCCAAGAATGGCATAATATATACTACTCGTTTCTCACACAACCACTTTACCCACCTATGTTTGCCCCCAAACTCAGTCAAATGGCTTGAGCTAAATGTACACTTTCGAGCCAAGTCAAAGGTGCAAACCACCAAAAACTATCAGAAGTCTCAATGTCCAAATACTTACACAATACTCACGTCATCCTACTGTCCACGTTCGCTGCCTTCGGCCACCTCCCAACTCTGAAACTTCCTGAGACACTCTGAGCGACAACACACCTACTGCCTACTTTTCAAATAACTATACAACCCACCTTCGTTCACGCTCGAATACTTCTAACCCAAGGATTCCACCGAGCTGGTCCGTAACTTCCTGCAAAATAGAGTAAGGCTTAGAAAAGAGTCTTCACCCTCTCTAATGCCTAAGTTAGTCTCAGGTCAGAGAGGAAAATGATGAAGGCATGGTATATCCCTTTAAATGGAGAAAAATAGAGATATGCTAAGGTGGTGTAAAAGAAAACCAAGGAAGAGTCTAGACAAGGTCACAAGTAAGGCATATGGAGACGTAAATGGGCGAGTAGTGAGGTCTTTTCCATATGTTCATAGAGATTTTGGCTATGAAGGTTGTGTATATGTTAATGGGAGAAAGAAATCCTTCTTGGGAAGATAACCTCTTCTATCTTAGTAATATAGTGGCTAATGACTTGTCTCGTGTGAAAATGAGAAAAATACCGTTTTATATGAAATTAAGGGATGCTCAAACGGAGAGAGTGGTATAGTCCCAAACGAAGACTAAAATGGCTGCGAACTAAGGGAAGGCGTTGGATTTCAGTAATGGTCGAACGAAAAAGGAATGTAAATGTGTACAAAAAGAGAGGCGCATGAGACGTGAAAGGTCAGTGAAAATAGGGGCATGGTCAAAAAAACTCCCTTATTTCCTAGTCCCAATGTTTTGACATTGAACCATATGGGTCCAAAGGTAAATAAAATAGAAAGAAGGGGGTAGCTCTGAAAACTTGGGAATGAGATAAGTCCCCCACATTTTGAATTTTTGTGGGGCCAAGTCTTGTAATAAGAAGATTATAACCTTCTCTTTCCACTTTGCAAGGCCAGTGAGTTTTGATTTTCTGTGGGTAGCATTGAGACGAGGGGGACCAGGTCCATTCGAATGACATCACCAGCACTTCCATAACCAGGTAGAGCAAAAACCAACTTCTACAACCAGGTAGAGCAAGCACCAGAGCACATGAAGCTCTAAGGTACCCAGCTAGTAGAGTGCGATGACTCGATGGTACTCACGTTACCCAACACTTGACCATCGACAGGTTCTCAGCCTGCCATTACCCGATTATCGCCATACAAAAACTTTGCCATACATCGCCATGAGTTTTTCGCCAAGAATATTATCGTCAGTCTCTAAGCTGACAAGGCTAACGAGCTATAGGTAGCTTCTAGTACCTTCGATTTCACCTCATCCTTTAAAAGCTATGAGGCCTCTATTACGGGAAAAATATAATTGGACATTTGGTAGAACGTGAGCCCACAATAATCCTACCATGCACCAAGTGAGTGACTAACCTTGTTACTACCTCGATGTAGGGCAAGCACTAGGTGAGGTGGCCAACCTCGTTGCTACCTTGATATGGGATAAGGTAATCTCCAGGATGTAAGTGACTTCGTAAGACCCACCTCAGGCTGGGCTCCTCATTTTATTTTGCCAAACGATATTCACCATAAGTTGATAATACCCCGCGTGGCTATATACTGTGGCACGAGTATAAACGTCCATGCAACCATATAACATTATGCATGTGGAAATGCCCATGCAATCATATACCGTGCTGTATTTGGAAGTGCTCATGTGACTATACTGTGGAACATGTGAAAAATGCGACCATATACTGTAGCATGCATAATAGATGTGGTCGCATACCGCGAAGCATAAAAGAGGGTCGGAAAGCTCCCAAATTCTCCATCTACGCCTAGGGTTATGAGCTAATATACTCCAAACAACTTAACGCCAAATGACACATCTAGGTGAGTTAAAGACCAGGCAACCAAGTGTGCTTAAGACCAAGTTTAAGTAACTTGGTCTCCCTCTCACACCCTCTGCTAACTTACAGGGGATCACCCAAAAGTAGAAGGAAACAATATCTGAAACCACCGGCGGGTAGGAGAACAAGGGACATACTAATCAAGCCCAATATTAGGTGGCAGAGGGGGGGGACCATCTGTGAAAGGCTAAAATCGACCCTACCGCCTAAAAAGCTGGGGACTATCGAATCCCCTCGCCTAAGAACATTAAGCCACATGGCGCTGGGCATCAAAATGACTAATCCTAACACACCAAGTGTCACTATCCAGGTTCAATAAGCAACCACCACGTTAACCAGGTTGAGCAAAGGTAGGGCAACATATATCATCCAATCAGCACCCAACTTTGTCTCCATATATAAATATGTTTTTTCTAGGTTTAAGGGAATTTGGCTAAGTTTTCTAAGTCTTTCAAGTTGTCTTCAACTTTCCCTCATCCCAAGAGAGAAAAAACCCACATTCTCCTAAGTAAACTCTTACTCACATACACTATCTGAGAACACTCTTTAGATCTGTTTTGCCTATCATGAATGCTCCACGAGTTCTTTAATGACACTTTCTATGGTTATTTTCTCCAAAGGTTGAAGAACCTCAACCTTGGCCGACCTCTCTACCCCTTACTTCTCCACTATATCTATATTTCTACATAATAAAGAGGGGCAAGACCAAGCCTCCCAAAACCCTACTCTATGAACAAAACTGACTGAAGCATTAGAGGGGGATTGCCGAAAAGGCAATCTTCGTCTAACCCATATTGTCTTTTGCAGGAAGTTCGTGGAGCGACTAGGCAAAATTCGGGTTTTGAGGCTATTTGGAGGCTAGAGAGGTGACGTGGAGCGGTTCTGTGGCTAGCGGGCGACATCTATCCACCATTTTAGTAGACTCCCAGGAAACCCAAGCTCGGTTAAGCTTCAGACCTCGTTGAATAACCATCTTGATACAACAACATGGTATAGTCTTGCTGACCACGTTGGGACACTTAGACTAATCTCTCGACCTGGTGTGGTTGAGCGAAATTTCAGCATCAACACTAGTATACGTTATTTATGGAGATATAAGGTTTGCTAATTTAATGGTATATTGAATCTTGATGGGAGAATTAAAACTAAACAAAGAGTATGGTGATTTATAAGTATATATTTTATACATATGTGGTATATTTTGCTCAATATTTTCATAAATGACTTTTGACGTTATAAGATATCAAATAACTAACTTGGGTTATATTAAAAAGGATAAAGTTTTTTGAGGTCCTTGATTTTAGCATTTATGTGGATACACAGACACGTATGTTATAGTTATACTCATTCAAGTTCATAACATTTAAATATTTATAGAATTTATTGGTAAATGATTTTGAATCTGTTTTAAACATTTCATAGTTTTTTTTATTATTCAAGTTTTTGTTGATCAATTGTTGCAATTCAATGGACAAAGTCACGTGATGATATTTTATATCATCTTACTTGGGATATAGATTTCGTGATATTTTATATCAACTTGACAATTAGTTGATCATACTTGGATGTGGTTATCTTATAACTAAGAGAACTAAAGAGAAAAAAACTAACTTATAATTGTTTATTGTTGAAGCTTGTTATACTATTATGACGGCGACAAATTTTGAAGATATGTTGAATAAAGGCATAAAAGGTAATTTCTAAACTAAAAGTGTAGGCATGAATCTCATGAAATTTTGGAGACCATTCAAACAATCTTGTTTAAGGTATTTAAGATATATCTAGAGATTTTAGTAATTTCTACGATGAAATTTTTGTAAGGGGAAAGGATTGAAATACCCCATTTGCGCTTTGCCTCTTTTCTAATTACCACAGGCTAAACTAAAATTAGGATCATATATATGTATATTTTAGAAGCATTTAGAGGTAGACAAAAAAAAATCAAAGTTTTACATTTTGAAGAGAGAGGGAGACAATAAAGGGAATAAAAGAAAGAAAGAAACAGAAAAAGAAAAAAAGAAGAACAGGGGAAAAAGGGAGAAGAGAAGGAATTATCATGGTGGAATTTACTTAACATATGTGCCAGACTCTAATTAGTTGTCATGCTTAAATAGGCCTCGAAATCTACCTAATGGCTTTGATGCAACTAAGCCTTTGAATTTGAATTGAGCTTTTGAATTCCTTATCTAAGTTGTAGGGAGTAAGATCCAGCAAGTCCCTTAGATCTCATTTGGTAGTGCGAGCGTCGTGATGTTGCGACCTTAGAAGACAAGCTGGCTTACAAGAGGATCTACTACTTTTGATGTTATTGCTACTGTAGTATTTAATAACGCACAAGGATCAAATTATTATTCCACTTTTAGAAGGTGATAGATCCAACAAAAATATAAAGGAACACAAATTATTAAGGGTAGGTTACAAATGCTATTAGGTCAATGTTATGTTGTATTGCCTAACAGTCAACAATATATGATACGTTTGGGTAATTATTTGTGACCTATTAACTTTAAGGCTATAGATAAAGGTGTTTTGATGTCTAGAGAATATTAGATTAGTGCCAATAGATGTAAGGAAGATGCAGGAGGATAATGGTCAAGGGAAAATTTTACAGTGAAAGATGGCTGGAAAACCAACAATGTTACCTTTAACCTACTCGATAACCCTAGAAAAGAGGGTGCAATATTTTATAGAAGTAGTGAAAGAAGGCTTAATGTTGTTGGGTTTCGGCTTGAATTTCTAACCAAATCGTTCTTCACGTTAAGTCATATCTTCGTACATAGTGTATTGTGTAATATTGTAGTAGAGCATTACTTGGTTATGTTATATATCCTAGTTTAATGTAATTATCTTCCTAAGATTGGTCTTTACACAGGAATAAACTTATATGTAATATAATTTTAATTGAAAGAGATGTAAAAGGATTTATGTTTGTAATGAAATACTTATTTTAATTATTCTTAAGCTATTTAAAATAAAATTTTGGGCCAAAAATGGGCTATTAAGGCTTTTGGAGTTTGTGTTCCTTATACTTTAGCCTACATAAAATGAATCCCTTTGGGTCTAAAATCCTTTTAAGCAGGCTTGAACAGGGATATGATGTTGATTTGGGTCATGCTTTTGAACTCTTATCTTTTATATCACGACTCATATTTTGTGACCCAAAGAGTGACTTGGATCTACTTATAATATTTATATATTATTTGAATAAAACGATGTAGTTTTAATTTTAGGTTTAGACTATAGTTTGAGATCAAATTTTAGGTATCGATAGTAATAAAAAGAAAATTATACAAAAATGAGAAGGAAAGTAAGTAAAAAGAAGTGTAAATAAAGGAGAAAAGAAAATCATAAGAGAAAGAGTGTGTGCTCATTTTTATAGATAGAATATGGAGACCAAGCTCAAAAGTATTTGATTTTTCAAACCTAGCCTCCGATTCGATGCCTTTGATAGCTAAAACTTGCTGGTAGTTTTGAAAGATTTTTGAAATTAAGCCAAACTTTTATAATTATTTGAGTCGATTTGTCTATTTTCCTAAATGTTAGGGGCCATAGTGATGTTTTTGATAATTAAAGGTCATTTTATAATTTGAGTTCTTAACCAGGTGATCAGGATGTAATTAATTAATTAGTGCCTTTCTATAAATAGACAATATTTTAGGACCTCTGAAACATTTATCATAGACAATTTTTTTAAATTAACAGTTGGAGAGGTGGAGTTAAATTATAATTTTGCTGATTTAAGTTAGTGTTGTGTTGACATGTTATATTTTAAATTATAAACAACGTTTGCTCAAGCAAATATAAATGATAAGAGTACTTTTATGTATAAAATTCTTATATAAAAGTTATATATAAAATTAATGTATTACTAATATTAATTCATGGCAATATGTTTAAAGTTTTACAAGAATAAAAAGAAATTTACAGAAATAAAAAAGAAAATAAATCACATAAGACAAAGTTTGTAATTTGACCATTTTTACAAGAGCACGCATTCAATTAAAGTATGTTACGTATTTTAATCTTTTTGTCTTGTTATCTGAATAATTGATAATTAATTTTAACACAATAATGTAATGATGGATATAGATAATAACTGAAATGGTGATATTGACAACATGAATTATTGGAAAGCTGATTAAAGACTATTAATATATGTAGGCAAAAGAGGATAGACTATTAATATTATTGATTCTATCTCTTCTTTTCCATGTTCATGTTGCACGTTTTCTCTTATCTAATACTAATCGTGTTAAATTTTTTTTTAACGTAAGTGCAATTTGCAAGAATTATATATATATATATATATATAAAAGTACATATCAATCTCTTCATTTTACAGATATTTTATATTAGTTAAATTTTACTTATAATTTATCATGATATAACATATTACAACATAGAAAGATGCCTCAAATAGTGATAACAAAATTTCCTATGAATTTGGGGCTCTATGGGATCACCCTAAATAAGAAAAAAATATGATAATGTGATGAGAAATGGAGTGGGGAATGAGGAGAGATTAGATCCCATATTGTTCACCAGGTGGAGAACTGTTTATATATTTCTAATTTATTATTCACAATTTTTTTCTTTCAAATAGTCAAATTTATATTTTTAATATAATTATTACATATAAATAACAACATCAAGATCAAAATTAAAATAAGTGGGAATTGGGAAGGTCTTCCTACTCCTATCTCGTCCCATTACCATTCTAGTCTCAACCAAACATAAAAATGTGCTCACATGTTTTGAACCTTGGAATTATATTACATATACACCACTTATACATATTAAATTCTTTTACAAAATTTGCTTTATATATCTATAACAAGGATGTTGACAATAAGAAATTATATTTATTAGTATTAAAGAAGTTTAAATTATATTTATTGATTATACTTTTGTTAGTGCCAAATTTATAATCAATTAATATTAATAAAAATAATTTTTCATTATGAATATGTTCACTTGGTATATATAATTTATTATGTTAAATTTAGACTTTATTAATAATAACAAAATAATATCCTATTATGAATGTCTTTATTATAGATATATATGGGTAATTTTGTTAAATAGTATAAAATGTATAATTGTTGTAGTGGTAAGTGTTAAATAGTATAAAAGTTTGCTCCTCTACTAACTTACAAGACTAAAAGAAAAGTAGTAATATATAGCTCTATTTATTATTCTAATAAGAAAATATGTTTAATAATATATATTTTTACAAGAAATTTTTTAGCGAAGTTAAAAGAAAAGGTGTTGTGTTACTACTCCTTGAAATTTCTCTTTAAACCCTACGTTCTTATATATAATTTAACCTTAAATAAAATTAGATAAAAAGACATACCTATTTAAACTCACATATTTTAATTTATATTGAATACTCTTTACACCCAATTTACGTATAATTTTTAAAAGCTTTATAAGATTTTTAAATTAATAATGAAAACAATTGTGCAAAAGAATTGATTGTGGACACAAAACTTTTAATCATAATCATGAATTGGTCCGAATATATCTTTTTAAAATAATTGAGAGTATTTTGAAGAAAGGAATTTAATTAATGGTTTCCAGTTAATAACAAATTGAAATCACTAGAGTTTGTAAAGGAGTGAGATAATAAGTTTTTTTTTTTGGAATTAATGTGGTGCTATAAGAATTTTTTTATTATTTTAATGGAGTAAATGAAAAAAAAAAATGTTTTATAAGAATTTTGAAAGTGTGACAATCGCATGGCTAAAAATTAAATTACATAAAGGGATATTGAAAAATATATCTCCCTAACTTTTTAGAAAGTATTAAATACCCTTTTGAGTTTTAAGAAAGTAAGATGATACTCCCTGAAACTTAAACTTCAGTTAGCTTAACCAATTAGGATATTATCATTTCAAATTATAAACTTAATCACAATGACAAAATTGAATATAGTTTACTCATGATTAGAAATAAAAATAATTAAATTAAAATGTTAATAATAAATTTGGATAACATTATATAGTAAAATACTCTTAACCTTTTTTTTACTATCTTGGTAATAATTGAGTATGCATTGATCATAAAGAAAATAAATACAATATTTTATTCAATATATATTTAAAAATTTATATTATTTTTATTGATACAATAATAAATTTAATTTATATATTATAATCTAGTATTCTTTTTTTTTATCACAAAATGTTTATGTAGGTTTATCCTAATTTATTTAGATATTCCTATACATATATTCTCTTAACTTTTGAACCATATTAGATTTTTTATTCAAATTAAAAATAAGTAAAAAATATAAATAATTATTTGTAAGAAAATATTGATTAAGAGCACTTATAGAATATTAGAAAGAACAAAAATTAAATAGAATAAAATTATAAAATTATAATATATGAATTAAATTTAGTGTTTTAAAAAAAATGGATACTATGTATAATTTTATATTCTTTTTTAATTGTTTATTGTAATTTTCATTAAAAAAATTTAAAAGAAAATTTTATTATCTTAATTTTTAATAAATACTAAGAAAGTTAAAAAATGGTTAGAGGTACTTTAGCAAAATTTTTTGTCTAAATTAATTGTTAACATTTTGATTTAAATGAATTATATTTTTATTTCTAAATTTTTTTCAAAATAATAAAATAAAATAAATGTTGTTAAGTTTAACATTTTAGTTTTAAATATATTAGAAATGAGAACCGAATTATTAATAATGAGTAAAGTATATTCATATTTATTATTTTAATTAAGTTTAGAGTTTAAAATAATAATATCCTAACTAGTCAAACTAACTAAAGTTTAAGTTCAGGTGCTATTTTTATATTTTTTTAAAATTAGAAGGATATTTAATAGTCTATAAAAATTTTGGGGGTATTTATTCTTTTCTCAAAAGATGGGTGTATTACAATATCCCTTACATAAAATATGTGAATGTGTAATGATAACATAAAATTACCAAATTATATATATATATATATATCTCTCTCTTAACATTATTGAATAGAGTTGGACTTAATTATGCAAATTAGTTTTACCTTTTTCCTCTAATTATCTTTATCGCTATCATCATTCATTAACTAATAAATATATGCGTGAAGATTTTAGTAGATGGGCCAACAAGTAACGTGATTCACACCAAAACATTTTCTTATTTAAAGAAAATATCAATTATTGGGAAAGAGGTAGCAAATGAAAGAGCTATCCCAAAGGTTCAAACAAGAGGCAGAGAAGACTGTATCCGAGTATGAATATTCAGCAGGCCGTGTTCATTTTATTGCTACTGGCGGTAACATTCAGATCATTGGCGGCAGCTATGAGGTCTGGATGTCAACGTACTTGTGGAGGTTCGCGCGTTCCTTATCCTTTTGGAATGGGAAAAGGTTGCTACTTTAATAAGTGGTTTTGATAGAATACAGACTGATGTTGAGCTAGGAAGATGCCAAATTGGAAACGGTTGCTGAGCTGGAAATATCAGCGAGACTTTATTATTTTTCCCGCTCAAAGTTTGTTACAGATTCTTTCTCTGTTTTCCAGATTGTATTATATATAAATACTCAGCCTTGGTTCTTTGTTTTGATCAACTAAGATAATAGGAAGTAAAAGCTTAACATTTATTAAAATTTCTTCATAAAGTTTTTGTTATTTTCTTGGTTGCCAAACACCATCTTGCTTTACATTTTTAGTTTCTCACTTGGTATCAGAGCTTCAATGGCTACGTCTAATTTGTCTTATACTAATCTACCGTCTAGTACTTCCTTTTTTTTCGTTCTTCCAACCAAATTAGATGGAAACAATTATCTTATTTGGAAATCTCAAGTATTTCCTTCAATTTGTGGCAATGACTTGGAGAGTTTCATCAATGGTGAAAGAACTATACCAGATCGTTTTATTTACAATAGTTCTGATGGTCAGATGATTGAAAATATTGAATTTGATGCTTGGCAAAGGCAAGATCAACTGCTTTTAGGATGGCTCAGGTCTTCAATGACTGATACAATTTTGAGTCTTGTGCTTCAATGCAAAACTTCATTTGATGTTTGGAAAGCTCTTGAGAGGCAGTTTGGATCTCAATCAAAGGCAAAGATTCTTCAACTATGATTTCAATTGCAGACAACAAGGAAAGAATCTCTCTCAATTGCTGACTATTTTTTAGAAGTAAAGACAATTGCTGATAACTTAGCTGCTGCTGGAGCTCCAATTTTTTATGATGATCTGATCCTTTACCTACTTGGAGGCCTAGATGCTGAATATAATTCAGTTGCAGTTAATATTGCAGAAAAAGGAGGCAATCTAGCCTTACATGATGTTTATGCAAGTCATTTAACTCATAAGTGTAGGTTATAGTAGCAAAACTCAGTTGTTGCAACTAATATGCAAGGTAGCTATGCAGCAAATTACGCACAGAAAAATTATTTTCAAAGGAAAACTGTAGGGAATAATGGTGTTAGTTATAATCATCAGGGTGTTAATTCTGGTTTCCATGGTGGAGGCAGAGGAATAAGAGTTAGTTATGGTTTTCATGGTGGAGGTAGAGGAATAAGAGTTAGTTATGGTTTTCATGGTAGAGGCAGAGGAAATAATCAGGGAAGTTGGAGTTGGAATGGCGCTGGAGGCAGAGGAAATAATAAGCCTCAGTGTTAAATCTGTTTTAAGTTCAATCACACAGCTGTAACATGTTTTCATAGGTACAAGGATTATGTTCATAAGTCAAACATTAATCAACAGCAACAAGGCAACTTGAAGCAATCTTATCAACAGCAAGGCTATCAACCAAATTTCTAACAAAGTGAAGGTCAAGTGCAAGGAACCAGAACTACTTTCATTGCTAATGCTGAAGGATCTGCTGATGAATGGTGGTATATAGATAGTGGCGCAACTCATCATCTGACAAATGATATCAACAATCTCAATACTCAAGGTGAATTCAGAGGTAATGAAAGCTTAATTATTGAAAATGGACAAGGCTTACCCATTACTCATGTTGGTAATACAACTTTATACTTCAAAAATGGTTCATATAATCTTGCCACACAAACTTTGGCATTAAAAGACATATTATGTGTTCCTCACATTATTAAGAATCTAATAAGTGTTTCTAAACCTGCCTCTGACAATAGCTTATCAATTGAATTTTCTGAATCATGTTGCTTTATCAAGGACAAGAAGAAAGGAATTGTGCTACTGATGGGTGTGGCTGAAAATGGTTTGTACAAGCTACTGCTTGGATCATTTCAAACTAATCAAGCTTCAAGTGAATTTCTCAAGCCTAGTTCTATGCTTTCTCATTGTTCATTTGTACACTATATTCCTTTCAACGAAGTGTCTGATGGTTCATCATCCAATCAACTCTATCATCCTTGTAATTCTGATTCTTCAAATAATATTGTCTCTAGGTTCAAATCTTGTGTTAGTTCTGTTTCTAAGCATAGTAACTCAATGTTATTCATCAAAGACTTGGTCATCCAAGCTTTCAAAATTTAAAGCAAGTGCTGAGAAACTGTAAAGAGTTTTCTTCTATCAATAAAAGCTAGGTTCTAGATTTTTGTGACTCATGCCAATATGGAAAAATTCATAAACTGCATTTTTCCATCACTAACATCAAATCTGCAACACCACTTGAGTTAATACACACAGATCTTTGGGGTCCATCTTCTGAGTGTTCAGTTGTAGGTTTTAGATACTACATAAGTTTTGTGGATGATTTCTCTAGGTATACATGGATATTTCCATTGAAGGTTAAATCATATGCACTTGCTACATTTGTTCACTTTAAATTGTAAGTGGAAAAGCAATTTAACAAGCCTATTAAGATTCTTCAATCTGATGCTGGAGGAGAATTTACAGCCTTTATTCCATTTCTTCAAAAACATGGCATACTTTATAGATATAGTTGCCCCTACACACATCATCAAAATGGAGTTGTTGAAAAGAAACATAGACACATAGTTGAGGTGGGATTAACCTTACTAGCTCAGGCTTCTTTACCTCTTAAATTTTGGTGGGATGCCTTTCATACTTCAGTTTTTCTTATAAATAGGCGGCCTACAATCATTTTTTAATATTGTTCTCCATTTGAAAGACTCCACAAGTATAAACCAGATTACTCTTTCTTGAAGGGTTTTGGCTGTGCTTGCTTTCTATATTTGAGGTTTTATAATAGATTTAAGTTTGATTTTCATACATCTAAGTGTGTGTTCCTAGGATATAGTCCTCTTCATAAAGGTTACAAATGTTTGCATTCTTCTGGAAGAATGTTTATAGCTCGACATATAGTTTTCAATTAAAATTCTTTTCCATATTCTGAACTTTTTCCTTCCTCTGTTAACTCTTTTTCATCAGCCTCTAGTACTTCATTACTTCAAATTCCTTTAGTGTCCTCTTCTCGTACTCTTCCTGAACCTAACATCAGCACACCACCAGATAGCTCAAACACTTCATGTTCTGATTCTCGAGCACTTGATGTTAGAGATTCTAATTCTAATGGTGTTGGTGCTACCTTCCATCAAAATCCTACAACAGAATCATCTCATGTAGTTCAGAATATGCATCCAATGATTACCAGATCCAAAGCTGGTATTTTTAAGCCTAAACTCTATTTAAATGCCTTAGCTCTAATTGAACCAGCTTCTGCAAATGAGGCTTTCACTATTCCTCAATGGAAATCTGCTATGGTAGATGAGTTTACTGCTCTCATAAAGAATAATACTTGGGTTTTACTTCCTGCCTCTTCAGCTCAGAAATTAGTTGGTAACAAATGGGTTTTCAGGATCAAATATAACTCAGATGGCAGTATCTCCAAGTATAAGGCCAGGTTTGTGGCTAAAGGTTTCCATCAAACGGCTGGGGTTGACTTCTATGAAACTTTTAGTTCTGTTGTCAAAGCATCTACCATCAGAGTAGTTCTTAGTCTTGCTGTGATGAAGCATTGGCAAATAGGCAAATAGACATCAATAATGCCTTTTTGAATGGTGACTTATCTGAAGGTTTTTTTGTGCTTCAACCTGAAGGTTTTGTTAGTTCTCAATACCCGACTCATGTTTGTAAACTTCAAAAAGCTCTTTACGGTTTGAAGCAAGTTCCACGGGCTTGGTATGATCGATTTAAATCTCAGCTGATTCAATGGGGTTTTGTCAATTCTAAAACTAATACCTCTTTGTTTATACAATATACTACATCTTCCTTATTGATAGTTCTCATTTACGTTGATGACATCTTGATAACTAGTCCAAATGAGCTTCTTATAGGTGCTTTCATCACTCGTTTAAGTAATGTGTTTGCTCTTAAAGATCTTGGCCATTTGCATTATTTTCCGGGCATTGAAGTAACACCTTCTACCTCTGGTCTTCACTTATCTCAAACCAAATATGTCCTTGATCTTCTTGCTAGAGCTGGTATGACAGGTTGTAATAGTTGTGACACTTCTAAGGTGACTAGTTAAAAACTCACTAAGGCTGCTGGTACTCTTCTGCCTGATCTTTTCCTCTATCGAAGTATACTTGGGGGTTTGCAGTATGTTACACTTACTAGACCTGATATCTCCTTTGCTGTTAATAAACTCAGCCAATTTGTGTCTTCTCCTACTTCTGTTCATTGGCAAGCTTGCAAAAGGATTTTACGATACTTGCAAGCTACCTCTTGTTATGGTTTACAGTTTGTTTCCACAGGAAGATTAGAACTTAATGCTTTTTTAGATGCTGATTGGGCCTGTGATCTTGATGATAGACGGTCTGTTGGTGCATATTATGTATTTTTGGGTGATAATCTAGTATCTTGGTCATCTAAGAAGCAGTAAGTGGTTTCTCGCAGCAGTGCAGAGTCTGAAGACAGAGCTTTAGCTTCTACCTCTGCTGAGTTAGTTTGGCTTCAATCTCTTCTCGGTGAATTGCATTTCTCACCTTCCTCTATTCCAATTATCTGGTGTGATAATATTAGTACAGCTTCCCTTGCCCAGAATCCTATTTTTCACTCTCGTACGAAGCATATCAAGATTGATGTGCATTTTATTCGTGACAAAATTGCTGCTAAGCTGCTTGAGATCCACTATGTTCCTAGTTTTGCTCAGTTGGCTGACGTCTTAACCAAACCTGTTTCATTTCCTTAGTTTTCAGCCTTTCGTACCAAGCTTCGAGTCTTTCCCAGACATCTCAGCTTGAGGTGGGATGATAGAATACAGACTAATGCTGAGCTGGAAAGATGCCAAATTGGAAACGGTTGCTGAGCTGGAAATATCAGTTAGAGTTTGTTATTTTTACCGCTCAAAGTTTGTTACAGATTCTTTCTCTATTTTCCAGATTGTATTATATATAAATACTCAGCCTTGGTTCTTTGTTTTGATCAACTGAGATAATAAGAAGTAAAAGCTTAACATTCATTAAACTTTCTTCATAAAGTTTCTGTTATTTTCTTGGTTGCCAAACACCATCTTGCTTTACATTTTTAGTTTCTCACTGGTTTGAAGTAGCTTGCAACAATGAAAAACGTATTATAAAGTCGATTAAATTGGAATTATTGAGCCTTTTCCCATAGATTCAACGGGTTAGTGTGAATCTTCCCGTAGTTTCTTCAGGCTGTGGTAAGAGCAGAACGGTTGTACCGGTTGACCTATTAGGCAGCCCTTATTCCTTTTCAGATTCAACCAATGGATTTACTGTCATAGGTTGTAGCAACTATGGAACTTTGATCAATGACAAAAGTTCTGTAATTGTTGGGTGTTTATTGTTAGGGATAATGTCCTAAAAGCATGTAATTTGTACATTTTTTTTGGAATAAATAAAATAACATTTCTTTATACTTAATTATACTTAATTATAATCCTAGTTTATTTATGTAACCATAATCTTAGTATATATAAATGTTATATATACAAGAGGATTAAGATTATGGATAATAAACTGAAATAGTCCGTAATAAATTAATTAAAGTTGGGTTTTTTAATTAAATATTACTAGTGCGGTCTACTAACATTAAGAATGTGATAGTTTTATCCGAACTGTCAATGTAGCGACATCACGATAGAGGCACTTTATATAATATGATTATATAGGACTGGACCAGATATAATTAGAATTCTTGTATAAATTCCATTACTAACTGATAATTCAAACAATGTCAATAGATGATCATATGTGGATCAATCTTAATCCTGAGTAGTCATAAACTCCTGTTTATGTTATTGAGTCTTTTGAGTTACTTGTTAAGGTTTGTTTTAAAAACAAGCTCAACACTTGTTTCTTGGAGATTTAATGGGATAAATAGCTATGTGATATACAGATACGGAATCCATTCCTTCCTATTGGAAGTCAGAAAGATGGTTCTCTTAAGTGTTAATTCTGGAATTGAACAGTTTGAGCGCTCAATTTATAACTGGTTTATAAATTAACTGTTTAATAGTGAATTAATGGAACTTAAGGATAAAGATGTAATTAGAGAGGTAAAACGGAAAATTGACCTAGCTCTAATTATGAACCGTTTATGGAGGGTTGAACTGCATGTAATGATTATATCAATGGACTGTTCAAAGTTTTCTGAGTAAAGAATATATCTATAATTTCAAGAGTTCAATTCTAGATTTTTAGTGAAATAATACTGGAATTAATAAATTGGATTAATTAATTAAAGAGTTTAATTAATTATCTAAATTTATTGGAGCTTGAAATTGTAGGTCCATAGGTCCCCAATATCACCTTTAAGATCAGTGCTGTAAATAATACAATGGATAATATTATTATACTAATTATTTTTATGTCCAGAAAATAATTTTTTGGAATACGTGTTTTAATTTGAATATTAAATTAATTAATTAAGAATTAATTAATAAGATATTTTAAGATAAATATCTTTCATTAATATCCAAATAATTTAATTTAAGAAATTAAATGGATAAATTCTCATAGAGATATTTATCCTTAATTTGAATATTAAATTAATTAATTAAGAATTAATTAATAAGATATTTTAAGATAAATATCTTTCATTAATATCCAAATAATTTAATTTAAGAAATTAAATGGATAAATTCTCATAGAGATATTTATCTTTAATTTGAATATTAAATTAATTAATTAAGAATTAATTAATAAGATATTTTAAGATAAATATCTTTCATTAATATCCAAATAATTTAATTTAAGAAATTAAATGGATAAATTCTCATAGAGATATTTATCCTCTTTATCGTTTATTTTAAATATTAATTTTGAATTTATTAGAGTTTCACTTCTACTAAAAGTTGTTTAACAAATTTAATTATTTAATAAATATTATTAATTAATTAATTTTATTTTTAATTAAAATTGTTTTAATTAAAGTAGAAGTCGTATAAAAGAAATATAAAGGGTGGAAACTCTAAGATAGCAAAGGTGAAAAATAAATATTTTTCTTTTAACGTGTATTTCAGAGAAAAATCTGTTTTTCTCTAAACCATCATTGTATTAGAAAAGAAGCCCACTCTTCTCTTTACGACAACTGTTGAAGGATTGGTTTGGAAACCATTGGTGTAAGAAAACCTGCAGCAAAATTATTCTGACAAAATAAAAAGGTAATTTTTCTATACTATCTTGTTGTTTATTTTAAATCCGTATATTCATATAAATTTTATAATTTTCTTGGCTTAAATTTCCGTTGTTTATTCGATAAAATTTTCCAACATCTATCTGTTTGTACTGGTGATGAGGAAGCTGGAAAAGAAGATTGCTACGGCATCAAATGTTGCCCGACAAACATTCCTCCAAAGCAAAAATATTTCGAAGCAAACATATCCAGTTTCCCCAATTTTGAGAATACCAGTGAGCAACAATATTGCAGGTCCGCCTTAATGGTTAGGCGCGATTCGTTCCCGTCAAATTACCAAGATTTTAAACGGAAACAGTACGTTCCTGCAATGCTGGACTGGGGAATGTTTATTGGATCGTGCTTCGAAAGATCAGATAGCTCAGATACCATTTGTAACTTCGATAATATAATAGACTGTTGGATACAATTAAGTTCAAGCCAGTTTTGTCGGTGTGACAAAATCTCTGAAGGATTTTGCAAAGGTACATACATACCCATCTTAATTCATCTATTAATTAAAAGTCCATTCTTCTTTATTTTAATTATTATTTGCCTTGGACAGGTAGCATGATTTGTGCGAATGACACTTGCTCCGGATGTCCTCTTGGCTATTATAATTCTTCTAATGGATATTGCAGTCCAATAGTCAATAAAAAACTCCATTCTCGGCTAAAAGTTAAAATTATTACAGGTAATCTCTTCACTTCTTCAGCAACAAACATGTATCTTCATATTAATCAAAGTTAATATTGTCCTGTTGAGTGAGGCAGGTTGCATTAGTGGTGGACTTGGGATGCTGTTACTGCTGATTGGAGGATGGTGGTTATACAAGTTTGTAAAAAGGAGGAGGGAAATCAAGCTTCAACAAAAATTCTTCAAAATGGATTATTATTGCAACAAGAGTTGTCTTCCAGCAAGGGTAATGTTGAAAAGACAACTTTTTTCTTCAAAGGAATTGGAAAAGGCTACCGACAACTACAACGCCAATAGAATTCTGGGTCGAGGTCAAGGCACTGTATACAAAGGAATGTTGGCAGATGAAAGAATTGTGGCTATTAAAAGATCCAAAATAGTTGATGCGAGTAAACTTGAGGAATTCATCAACGAGGTGCTAATTCTATCTCAAATTAACCATAGAAATGTGGTTAAACTGTTAGGATGTTGCTTGGAGACAGAAGTTCCTCTTCTCATTTATGAATTCAGTCCCAATGGCACTCTCTTTGAATACATACATGATGATACTGAGGAGTTTCCAATCACATGGGAAATGCGATTACGTATTGCTGTTGAAATTTCAGGTGCTTTATCATATTTACATTCAGCAGCTTCGATACCCATTTATCATCGAGACATCAGGTCAGCAAATATACTTCTAGATGACAAATTTCGAGCTAACATTTCAGATTTTGGGATTTCAAGATCTATGACAATTGATCAAACACACTTGACTACTCAAGTTCAAGGAACTTTTGGATATTTAGATCCAGAGTACTTTCGATCAAGTCAATTTACACAAAAAAGTGATGTTTATAGTTTTGGAGTAGTTCTTGCTGAACTTTTAACTGGAGAAAAACCCATTCGTTCGACCAACTTTGAAGAAGATAAAAAGGTTAGCTGCATATTTTCTATGTGCAATAAGAGAGGGTCGATTGTTTGAAGTGCTTGATTCTCGAGTTCTCAAGGAAGGTGGGAAAGAAGAGATTATAATAGTTGCTAAACTTGCACAGAGATGCTTGAATCTTAATGGGAAGAAGAGACCCACAATGAAAGAAGTAGCAGCTGAATTATCAGGGATTAGAGCAAAGAATGAAGATTCTATCTTGCAACAAAACTTTGAAGAGAACATTGATTATGAAGATGGTGACATAACCGGACATAATTTAGAAACTGGTTCATCTTTCAATGGGACTGGATCATTTTTTAATGTTAATGCAGCTGTTTCTGTCGATTCAGACCCTTTGATTTGGATCATATTGATGAAAGAGAACTAAGAATTCTTCTACTTGTAAGAATTTCTGAAAATAAGAAATTTGGAACCATGCTCTCGAGAAAATGCATTCTGTCATCACATGTTTAAAGTTATTATATTATCTCTATTTGTATTGCCCGTTAGCTTTTTTTTTAAAGCAAACATGTTTAAAGTTAGTTACTGCTCTACTTTGGTGTTTAATTCTTGTTTTCCTTTTCTTCATCTTTGCCAGAATTGCTTTTTGTAAAGGTATATAAAGTGAAAAGGCAAAGCATGAATCACATGAAGCATGAATAATCGGGACAAAAAAGGAATGATATTTTATTATTTTGTCCAATTAGTGGACCATAATTAAATTAAAATGGTGTTTAATGAATATAATGGCCGCTGAAAGTATATTGATTCATCTATTTAAAAATTAAATATGTATAACGTGTGTTAAGATAGATTTATATAATAATAATTTTGTCAAGTGATATAACTATAATTTATATTATTTATAAACTGTTATTGTATTGATCTGAGTTCCTTTGACGGTTTAAAATTTTTGTGACGTTTGCTTATTAATTATACTATATTGTTTAAGATTTAATTAAATGTTACTTTATTACTTAATAATTCTTAACTATAAACTTGTACTTGTCTTTGGAAAAATTTAGATCAAGAAAAACCTTGTTACACTAATTCATATATATCACGTTGAAATTTTTTTCTTTCAAATTGGGGCACTAGTTATTTTTATTGCTCCATATATATATATATATATATATATATATATATTTGATAACCACAGTCTGTAGGGTTGGAAAGAATCAAGTTCAATTTATTTTTCTGAAAATCGAATCGAAACAAGAATAAAGATTGATTTTTGATATTCAAATCCAATTTAATCAAGGTATAGTTCAGTTCGGTTCGATAGTTGATTCTTACCTCAAGTATTCAAGTATTTGATTCTAATATTTTTGTGTATAGAGAAAAAATTTGTAAAATTTATAATAATTTTATGTGAATTTATGTAAAATTTTATTTCAATTTATTTATAATTTTTACATGTTATGAACTTTAAAATTTTATGTTTAACCTTAGTCGATTTTTAGTTTGAATTTAGTTTTAGTCAACTGGACCTAACCAATCTATTTAAAAAGAAACCTAAATAAATAAAACCAAATTATTATAATAAATAAACCCAACCAAACTGAACAATTTGATTTGATCCTTCCTTTTTGCCTGGCCTAATAGTCTCCATAGAAGCAGTCCATTTGGGATTCGACACATGACATTCTTAGGATACTTTGATATTTTTTCACATTATTTCATGCGCCATCCCTCAATCTCTTATATCAATGTCCTTTAGATTTTGCATTAATAAATTTCTTATTTCCTTTGATAATATTTGGCCAAATTCAGAAATAACGAAAATATAATATTTCTTAAAAAACAATTTAAGGTGATATTAATGCTATTGATGATACAAATTAAGATAAATAAATTAGAAAAGGCTACAAACAACAAAATGGTTTATTATTGGAACAAGAGTGTGTCTGATGTAGGACATAATTAGCCTTTTATTTTTATTTAATATATTAATTTTAATTTCTTAATTTCCTTAGTTTGGTAGGAGTTTGTTTTTCCTTATTAGAGTTGGCTTAGGTTTTCTGTACTATAAATAGAGAGCCTATATTATTATTTAGTCATCTTTTATTCAATAAAATTTAATTTAAAAACTTGTAAAACTTCAGTTTTGTTTTATCTTTGCGTTTCCGCTTCGTCAATTGGTATCAGAGCAAGAGTTGCAATGGTATGCAACAATGAAATGGGAAGCAACCATCTTATTGACGATGTTTAGAGGGTGCAAGCACTAATGATAGAGGTTATTCGTGTGATAGCTGTGTAAGTCAGAAGGGCAGCCACTAGGGAATTTACTCAAATCTTTCGTCAAGAATTGACAAATTTTGATCGAAGGTTAGAGAGGCTGGAACTAGGCAACAACAAGATGGTTGAACATGAGCGTAAAGGGACAGATGGGATCCTGCCCGTGGTCCGACACCAGTGCCACAACCACTTGGCATTATTCATGACAGAACTCAGAGAGATGAGGATTCAAATGAAGACATAATTAACTGAGGTTTTGTTAGGACACATGGAGGTGAGAATTATAGTGGTTATAAAGTAAATCTAGACCTTCCTGTGTTTAAAAGGAGTTTGCATGTATAAGATTTCCTTGATTGATTAGCAGATGTAAAGAATTCTTTTGATTATATGGACATCTCAGATGAAAGGAAAATAAAATTGGTAGCCATAAAATTGAAAGGGGGTGTATCTGCTTGGTGGTAGCAAGTTCAAAATAAACGACGGCGTAAAGGAAAAGATATAATTCAGTCTTAGGAGTGCATGAAACAGATGATGAAGGCTCAATATTTACTCTCTAATTATAAGCAGGATTTATTCAAGTAGTTCAATAATTGCTGACAGAGAAATCATTCAGTAGACAAATATGTTAAAGAATTTCATAGGTTATGTTCTAGGAACAACTTGAAAGAGTCGAAATCATAATTGGTTGCCAGATTCAGTGGAGGGTTGCAAACTAATATACAAGACCAACTTGACGTGTATACAATTTGGGATTTTTCTGAAGCTGTGAAAAAGGCAAGGAAGCTAGAGAGGCAATTAAAGCAGCTTGTTATTAAATTGCCAACTGTAGCACGTCAATTTTCGACTTCACTAAACAAGGTACCACAAAATTGGGGAGTAGCACCAATATGGGTAAAGGAGAAACCAGGCAAAGAGGTAATTTTGCTAACCCGCAAACTGCTCAGCAACAAACTAGTAACTCGTATGCGAAGCCAATTCCAAGTAAACATTAAAGATGTTAATAGCCTGGACATAGATAGATCCAATGAATGCCAGGAACGAGGAAAACATAAAGGTGTGACACATTATGTAAGAATTGTGGTAGAAGATAAAGATGACAATTATGATGACGAGGAAGAGGTTGATGTGGTTGATGAAGGAGAAGTCATTCTTGTGTCGTACAAAAGTTGTTATTGGCACCTTAAAAGAGGAAGAGACGCAACAAAATAAGATTTTTCGTATGAGGGGAAAAATTAAAAATAAGGTGTGAATTGATAGCGGCAGCAATGAGAATATAGTGACTTAAGCATTAGTAACTGCTTTGGAACTACCCACAAAAAACACCCATAACCCTACAAAATTGGCTGGATAAAAAAGGGAACCAAAACACGTGTAACTGAAGTGTGTAAGCTTTCTTTTTCAATTAGAAAGTTTTATAAAATTGATGTATTATGTGATGTTGTGGATATGGATGCATCCTATGTGTTGCTAGGAAGGCCATGGCAATATGATGTTGATACGGTGCATAGGGGACGGCAAAATATATATGAGTTTTGGTGGAACGAAAAGAAGACAGTATTGGTGCCGACGAGTGAAACTAAGAAGGCGCCAAGAGTTCTTGAAATAAAGGGAAAAAACTTTTTAACTGTAGTTGAGGGATATATGAAGGAAAACTGTGAGGGTTGCATGATAGTAGCAAAGGATGAGGAATTAAAGCCAATAGTAGTAAAATACAAATAAGCAACCAAAGAGGGGGGGGGGGGGGGGGGGGGGGGGGGGAGGGGGTGAATTGGATTTATAATTCAATTTCAATTAATTCGGTTTTCTACCTAAACAATCAACTCATTGAATCCAAAACACAAATAGAGGAGTTTTAAGGGTAAGAGAAATAAGCACACGAATTTATAGTGGTTCAGCAACAACCTGCCTACATCCAGTTCTTCAAGACTCTTTTGAAGTGTTTACTAACAACAAGCCTTGGTTTCAAAAGACTTCACAATTTTACAACCTAGGGTTTTATATTCTACAACCCTCACAAAATTTGGCTCACCCTAAACTCTCTCACAATCTCTCTAAACCAAGTGAAAGAACCACCTCTTTCACTTTCTTACAACAAAAATTAAATTGAATATTGAAAAAGAACTTACAGGAATAATCTTCTCAAACTGTGGATAATGAAACTTGAGAGCTCTTGGAGATTGTAATGTGTATTTGATGATATGTAGCTCAAGATTATATTGCTTGATGTTGTAATCACTTAGTGCAGCTCAAAAATGTATTTGGAAAAGTGTTTTTGGAAGCTTGAAATCCCCAATTTATATTAAGTTGAAAAACTAATCGTTAGAGACATATAAATTCAAATTTTCGTGCAGGTCGGTCGACTAAAGAACCCCACTTGGTCGACTAGGAAAGTAGGAGAAAGTCAATTTTGAAAATCAAGAAGATCCGTCAACCAATTGGTTCAGTTCGATCGACTAGCTCAGAAGAGCATTCTGCCATTGGTTTGGTTAACCGACTGGTTTTGTTCAATCGATCAAACCGGTCTAAACATGTTCCGTTAAACCAAAACATTCTGAACTAATTTTTTGGCAGTTTGAAAAACTTGCAATTTGGTCCATTTTTCAGGTTTGAAAAACTTGCAATTTGGTCCATTTTTCAGGCTTGAAAAACTTGCAATTTGATCCAGATTTCAGATTTTAAACTTTTTTAATTTAATCAAACTTTGAAGTGTTAAAGACTTGAATTTTTGTTCAATTTAAAAGATATATAAATAATCTTGAACTTAATACAATCAACATGTACAATTCATATACAATAAAAAAATGCATTTATAAAAACACAAGGAAATACCACACTTGTATCTTGATTTGTTCTTCCTTTTCACGGATTGGATGGCATATTTTGTAATCATTAAAATCCGGGTTTATGTGACCTCAAGGTCAACAATCTCCCTCTTTGTGATGATGATAAAATAGTAAAGTCGTATAGGAGTTCTTTTAGTATTTCTTTTCCATATAAAGCTCCCCTTATGAATTTGAGTACAACCTCCCCCTATAAAAAATACTTGAGCACAAATATAACAAGAGCACTTCTATATTTTGCTCACATTACGTCACCGCATTTTCAAGTTCACATTCAAGCTCAAGAAAAACACATTAGATAATGACAAGTAATTTAGGCAATCTCAATGTCTCAATCAATAATTAAATAATCTCAACAATAAACTCCAGCGAAGGAAGCCTATGAAGGAAGGGGAGCAAAATTAGGAAAATGAAGCATGATTAAAAAAATTAAGGAAATACAACTAGAGGCAACAATATGGTTCAATACAAAAATAAAGGAACTAAAGAGACAAAGTAACAAACAAAAAACAAGGAAAGATGCAAATGAAACAAAACATGTCTCTAAGAACTTCATGGATTAGACGGCTCAGAAGATGAAAAATGATGGCGAAGGTGTTCAAGAAATTGGGTAATATCGGCCTGCATGGCAACTTATGTAGTGTAAATGGCATCTTGTTTGGCTAGCATGGCATCTTGTTTAGCTTGCATTACGGTAAAAGAGTGCTCAAGCCCACTAAATCTAGTGTCCATGTCATTTCTTAGCTTTTCAATTAGTCCCTGAATGGAGGTCATTGACATGCTGTCCATAGGTTCTTCTTCATCCCCATCATTGATCCTAACATTTTGTCGTTTAGAAGAGGATTCTTTAGGTGTAGCCTTGCTAATCCATTTCCCATCACTAGTTCTTTTATACCCAATTCTTCCAATAGATTTTATATCAAAGATGTCATGTTTGGGTATTGCCATAGTTTCCTCATTCTTAAGAGGTACTTCAAAATGTTAAAAAACAAGGCTAAGAAATTGACTATAATGAAGAGTTGCTCTAGTATTCCTAGCAATTCTTGCCATATTATGAATGACAATGGAGCTCAAGTTTACATAACGACGATCAAGGAGGCAATAAATGAGGTGCTTATCCATATGACCAATATCCGCTAAATGTCTGACTTTTGGAAGCACAAGAATTGAAATTAGGTGGAGTAAAATCTTGCTTCTTAAGGAAAGCTTAAGAGATTGACTAGTAAATCTCCCATCCGGTTTTAATTCTTCATCACCTATAATATCAAAAACTTCCTCATTTGGCCTCCCAACATAAGCATAAAAATCATCCGTAAATTCAAAATGTTGAAACCCTTGGTTAAGAACCTTAAGGATTTCACTCAAAGATTGACAATCTAAGAAAATTTCAACTCCTTTCACTCTAGAAGAAATATAAGGCACATGCTCATCATACTTAATACTATTGTAGAAAAGCCTCATGACATTAGGATAAACAACTTTCTTAAGATTTAAGAGATGCCTCTATTTTTGATAAACAAAACACTCTTTAAGATTGAACATATCCTGTAATTCACACTCGATCTTTCTACCCATATTTATAGGTCTAGTAGCAAAAAAATCCATAAATCTTATGGACAAAATGTAAGACTCAAAAAGGGAATTATCAAACATTGCCTTAGTTCTAATTTCACTAGCTTCCACCCTTTGAGATTTTGTTATTCTCCTTTTTGATAAACTAACCATTTGAAATGCCACTTGATTCCCAAGAACAAAGATGATGTATAGTTAAGGTTAGGGTTTTGATTTGGGAATATTGGATTTTGAAGAGAAAAATGATGAATTTATAGAAGGAAATGTGTTTTAGAAGGTTTGAATGTTGAAGTTAATAAGAAATTGGAAGAAGTTTAGCTAGAGAAAGGTACATTTTGGAGAGAGAAAACTTAGGAGTATGTTAATGGTGGTTCTAGAGAGAGAGGAGGCCAAGGACAAATGAAGAAGATGGTCAACCGAACCTCTTATAGGATGTGTTTTTGTAGCAACACGGTTGACCAATACAATTTTTTTGGTCGACAAAAAGGACATGTTTGGTTTACCAAAAAGACATGTTTGGTCAACCGGTCAGACAGGTTCAGTCGACTATGCAAGTGGCAGAAGCGAACTCATTTTTTTGCTTGCTGGTTCGGTTGAGCTAGTATATGGGTTTGGTTCTCTTTGGGATTTTTTAAGTTTTGTCATTTTTCCATCCAATCTTGATCCTAGATATTTATGTTTAGCATGAATTGAAACATTAATCATGAAAACAATTATGTTTCGTTTTGAGCCATTTATGCAATAAAAAATCCAGTGTGCATTTACAAAAAAATCAAAAGGTAGGGGTAGCCATTTAGCTTGACCTTCGATGCCTCTGCGTACCCTTATATATCGAACAAGTCATTAAATATGGCATACATGTTCAATGACCATACAACTTATCAAAGAGGTATTTTATTAAGAGCACATAAAAAAAAGGATAAGAATGAAAGGCATGGGTCACAAAAGAGTATAAGACTTACAAATCTTTATTTTAAAATACATGAGAACAAGATAAATGCACATACACCACAAGACATATATCACATAAGATTGTATGTAAATAATTTTACATTCGAAAACATAAGAATCATATATAAATGCAATGCACAAATATCACTAAACAAGTGTATGTATTAGTGCATGATTTTCAATATCCCAAGTTCTTATTTAATGGTGGTAAATCTATCCTCTCCAAGCGGTTTTGTGAATAGATCCGTGAGTTGTTTCTCTGTAGGAACTGATTCCAAGGAGATGTCCCATTTTTCAACATGATCTCTAAGGAAATGATGCCTAATCTCAATGTGCTTTGCTCGAGAATGATAAACGAGATTTTTTGATAGATTTATGGCACTTGTGATGTCACACATGATAAGGGAATTGCTACAATTTTTAGGTTGTAATACCCAAGCGTAGGTTTGTCAAGTAATAAAGATTCGGAAGTCCGAGTGTCGGTCCTCAGGGAATTGGTTATACTAAGTCCACAAGTCCAAAGTCCAAAGTCCAAATATTGTGAAAGTAGATTGAAATTTTGATTATTAACTTGAAATTAATTATTATTGAATATTAGGGCATTAGGGATCCATTTTAATGATATGTATAGAAATTATTCTTGATCCTTTTTTTTATACACAATTAAGATTTAAATAAGAAATAACCTTAATTGGAGGATGGATAACATTTAAGCACAAAGAAACTAAAAGACTTACCTTTGAATTGAAGTGAAAAACCATAGGTTGCCTTGCTCTTTATATGTAGAAAACATCCAAGCATTCAATGTACCCTTAGTTAACAATGAATCAAGGTTTCTAACAAACCAAAATACTTGCAAAATATAGTACTCACTCAAAAGGAAAGTTGACAATGAAGAACAAACTAAAGGATCAAAGAACAATACTATACAACCACAAAATTTCACCCTTTGCCCTAATTACGAAATTAGAAATACATGGAGTAAAGAAAATATGAAGAAGAAGAAATGAAAGTGTTTTTGAGAATACAAGCCTCCTTTTTTTTAAGCTTTCAAAACCAAGGTTTATATAGGCAAGGTAAAGGAGAATTCGCACATGTGAATACAAGTAAGTGGCAGGTTTCATCATAGCATTATCGTCCACATTTCGAAGCACGTTTGACTGTCTTCCACTCCGAATTAGAGAAATGTTTCTTCTTCAAAGATATGGCCCCATGAGTAATCTTTCCAATGCTTCATGAATCATGGTATTTGGACCTATGTAGTGAAAGTTACACTTAAAATATTAAGGCATGTTCAAATCGAAACGTTGACAGCTACTGTTTAAATGATAATTATTTTCAACCACCCAGATGAACGAATTAGAATTTTTCCATAACATGAAAGTTGTAGCTGTCTCTTTCCAGATTCATTTGAATCAAGAATCAACCCAATTGGAGCATTGTGGAGAGAGTTAGGTCCAAAATACCGAAGGATATGCACAGGTCCAGGCTTCAAATGGTAGGCCACGTTTTGTTGTAATGCCTCAAACATCTGGTGGTAAATCATTTCAAAATCGAAAATGACATCTGAAAATAAATTATGAAAAATTGAGTCAGCTTCCATTTGAAACAAAAATCATTATATTTGGAAGTGGGTAGACAAAGATATGACCATTTAACTAATTAGTGCTTCAAATAGGAAATATGATGTTGACCATTTTTTTTTCAATTACAACTTGGCCACCTTTCACCTATGTATAAAATACACTACATTACTATTTTACATAAGTATTATATACATGTCAACTTATATAATTATACATATTTACATGTAATTGAGATTTAAATCATAAAAACATGCAAATTAAAGTTGTGCCAATGAAATTCATAATTTTTGCACAAATAGGGACTTTAAATTAAATAGTATGTAATAGTGTCTTCTAAAATATATATAAATAACACACTTTTAGACACTTATCAGGAATGATCAAGAATAATTCCATAATCTCTAAGTGTTTGTTGCATCTATAAAGTTTGAGCACAACAACTACCGGCGGCAATGTATTCTACCTCAGCCGTGGAAATAACAACTGAGTTTTGTTTCTTGCTAAACCACGAAACTAATGAGTTTCCTAGGAGATGACATGTACCACTTGTGTCATTTCTATCGACTTTGCTACCAACAAAGTCTGCATCGAAATAGCTAATATATTTAAAGTATGTGCCTCTAAGATACCATAGTCCTAACTCTATTGTGCCATGCAAGTATTTGAAAATGCGCTTAATGGCGCCTAAATGAGACTCCTTGGGACATGATTGAAAATGTGCACATAAGCATACACTAAACATGATATTTGGTCTACTAGTAGTTAAATACAATAAGGATCCAAACATACCTCTATATTTCTTTATGTTCACATTAATTCTTTTTTTGTCTTTATCAAGCTTAAGCATCAAACTTATTAAAGTTGATGCACTTTTTGAAAACGTCATTCTAAATCGATTGAATAAGTCCTTGACATACTTGGATTGGTTTATGAAGATTCCGTTCTCAAGTTGTCTGATTTGAAAACTAAGGAAGAACTTCAATTCTCTCATCATACTCATTTCGAATTCTTTTCTCGTGCAATTTGAAAATTCTTCACACAAGGAATTGTTAGTAGCACCGAATATAATGTCATCAACATAAATTTGAACAATAAGTAAATCATGCTCTTTATGCTTGATGAATAATGTCTATCTACCTTTCCCATGTTAAAACCATTTTCTAAAAGAAATTTACACGCCTCTCATACCAAGCTCGTGGAGCTTGTTTTAAACCATATAAGGCTTTAGTCAATTTATACATATGGGTTGGAAAGCTTTAATTTTCAAAACCTGGAGGTTGTTTAACATAGACTTCCATAATGTATCTATTCAAAAAGGCACTTTTGACATCTATTTGATACAAAATGAACTCTTTGTAACATACAAAGGCAATAACATCCTAATGGATTCTAGTCTAGCTACGGGTACAAATGTCTCATCAAAATTAATTCTCTCTTCTTGATTGTACCCTTTGGCTATTAATCTAGCCTTGTTCTTAACAACCACACTAGATTCATTCATCTTGTTTCTAAATACCCATTTAGTTCCAATTACAGATTGATGTTCTGGTCTAGGGACTAATTCCCATCCTTTATTTCCTTCAAATTGATTTAACTCTTCTTGCATGGAATTTTCATCCTTTTCGGCTTCAAGAAACGTCTTTGGCTTAATTTTAGATATGAAAGCAAGATTGTTATAAAAGTTCCTAATTGATGCCCTAGTCTTAATGCCATGAGATGGATTACCAATAATTAAATCATGTGGGTGAGATTTTGCAAGCCTTCACTCCTTAAGGAGTGGATCAGTATTATTTTGTTTGACTATTGTTGTTTGCTCCTTTTGATGTGCAATTTCCTCTCCTTTTTGTATGGAGTCTTTGGGTATGCCTTTGTTTGACTTCTCAAGTTGCAAATGTTCTATTTCCTTATCAAGATCATCATCAACTACAACTTTCTCCGTAGAGAAAGGGTTAGATTCATCAAAAGTAACATGCATTAACTCCTCTACAATTAATGAGCATTTGTTGAATACTCTATAGGCTTTGCTAGTCAAGGAATAACTAAGAAAAATCACAACATCCAATTTTGAATCAAATTTACCCAAGTTATCCTTGGTATTTAAGAAAAAACAATTTGAATCAAAAACTTTAAAATAACTAATATTAGGTTTTCTATTATTCCAAAGCTCATAGGCGGTTTTGTTGGCAGTAAGCCTAATTAACACCCGATTTAAAACATGACAAATGGTGTTAACGGCTTCGGCCCAAAAATATTAAGGTAAAGAGTTTTCATGCAACATGGTCCTAGCCATCTCTGGAATTGACCTATTCTTTCTCTCAACAACACCATTTTGTTGAAGAGTTCTAGGAGATGAGAATTGATGTGCAATGCCATGTTCATCACAAAAAATTTCAAAAATTAGGTTCTCAAATTCACCACCATGATCACTACGAATGCATACGATTGTAGTGTTTTTCTCATTTTGCACTCTTTTAGCAAATTTGGTAAAAGTATGAATGGTCTCATCTTTTGTTGCTAAAAGTAAAACCCATGTCAACCTTGGAAAATCATCCACAATAACAAAAGCATAATGTTTACCACCAAGACTTGTTGTTCTTGATGGTCCAAATAAGTCCACGTGGTGAAGTTCTAAAGGTTGTAAAGTTGAAATATGCATTTTTTATTTAAAGGAATTTTTCACTTGTTTTCCAAGTTGACATGCATAAAAAATTTTGTCTTTTACAAAATCAATTTTTGGAAGGCCATTCACAAGATCCTTTTTGACGATTTTTGAAATAAAATCCATGTTCACATGGCCTAGCCTTCTATGCCATAACCAAGTACTTTCACATAATACGGAGAAACAATTATCACCATTCAATGGGCAATCAATTTCAATGGTATATACATTCCTACATCTAATACCACAAAAAAAATGCTATCATCACACAAACTTCTAATTATGCATGATGCGGGTTTAAAGACAACTTTGTACCTTTTATCACAAAATTGACTCACACTAAGAAGATTACACTTTAAATTATTAACTAATAAAATATTTTTAATCAAAATGATACCTTTACTACTTACATTGCCGGAGTCAATGATTTTCCCTTTAGCGTTGTCCCCAAATGTAACATGCCCTCCATTTATTTTCTTGGTAAAACTTGAAAGAAAAGAGATTTCGCCAGTTATATGCCTCGAGCAACTACTATCGAAAAACCATTTTTTGCTCCTTAGTACCTACAACAAAAAGTTAAGTTGAAGTCTTAGGTACCTAGATTTTCTTAGGTCCTTGGATGTTAGTCTTGGTTTCTTTTGGAACCCATTTTATATTGTAACCAAACTCATTTACTTTGATTGAGCATCAATTGTTTAGGTGCCCATATATGTTGCAATATGTACAAGTGGCATTTGTTTCAATTTTGAGAGAAGGGTTTACTAAATAATTTTTGTAAAGCTTTTGCTTAGATTATGGTTTATAACCAATGCCATTCTTGTCGAAAACACATTTTTGGGACCCTAAAAGAAGCTCCAAACTTTTATGACCCTTGGTAAATTTCACAATAATTTCATTTAGGTCAAAAGATTACTTCTTGAGTTTTTCAATCTCATTTAAGTGCAATTCATTTTCTTTCTAAAAAATAACATTTATTTCTTTCAAAGAAGTAATCTCCTTAGACAAAATATCAATTTTCTTTCTAAGATTTTGGTTCTTAGAGATCACCTTTTGGAAGCTTTCATGTAATTCTTCAAAAATGTCTAATAATTCATCATATGAATGAGAAGGTTCAAACTCATGTACCTCATCATTACCAAGTGCCATGAAGCATATGTTGGCAACTTCACTTGAGGACTCATCATCGGATGAGCTTTCTTCATCATCATCCCATGTTGCCACCATTGCCTTTTTCTTCCCTTTCTGGTATTTGAGGAGTGGGCAGTCCGCTTTTACATGTTCAGGTTTGTTGCATTCATAACAAATAAATTGGTTCTTCTTGCTTCTTTTACCCTTTTGATGCTCTTCCATAAACCTTTTGAAGGGCTTTCTTCCGAGATTCTTCTTATTTCTTATGAAGCTCTTGAACTTCTTTGCCATGAAAGCAATCATCTCTTCATTGTCATCTTTTTCTTTTTTATCATCACTTTCAATTATTGATGACTAGAAAATAATGTTCTTCTTCTTGTCCTCATCTTCTCAATCATTAAAGATTTTGTCTTCATAGTCCATGAGTAAACCGATGAGGTCATCAAAGGAAAGTGTGTGAAATTCTTAGCTTCTTATATGGCTGTCATCTTTGCCTTCCACTCCTTAGGTAAGGATCGTAGGATTTTCTTAACTTGTTCACTATTGGAGTAGGTCTTACCAAGAGCCTTAAGAGAGTTTACAATGTCTGTAAACCTAGTGTACATGGCATGGATGGATTTGTGTGCTTCTATCTTGAACAATTCATATTGCCTAGTGAGCCGACTAATTTTTTATTCCTTCACTTAACTTGTTCCCTCATACACAACCTCTATGGCATGCCAAATTTCATAGGGTATCTCACATCCGAATATTCTATGAAATTCTTTCTTATCTATTCCACAATATAGAGTGTTTATGGCCTTTGCATTCAGTGTGACATTTTTCTTGTCAATTTCATCTTATTCCCAACTAGCCTTAGGAATCTTTTTTCCTTCTTCATTTCTCTTCATAGGAATCATAGGTCCCTCACTAAACACTTGCCATAAATCATAGTCATATGCTTGCAAGTAAATTCTCATTCTAGCCTTCCAATAAGGATAGTCATTTCCATCAAAGAATGGAGACCTAGAGGTGGATTGACCTTCTACATGTCTTAGGGTTGCCATTAGATCTACTCTAAGATGGTTAATCTTTCACTAGAGAACCGGGCTTAGATACCAATTAAAACACAAATAAGCAACCAAAGAGGGGTGGTGAATTGGGTTTATAATTCAATTTTAATTCATTCAGTTTTCAACCTAAACAATCAACTCATTCAATCCATAACACAAATAGAGGAGTTTTAAGGGTAAGAGAAATAAACACACGAATTTATAGTGGTTCGACAACAACTCACCTACATCCAGTTCTTCAAGACTCTCTTGAAGTGTTTACTAACAATAAGCCTTGGTTTTACAAGACTTCACAATTTTACAACCTAGGGTTTTATGTTCTACAACCCTTACAAAGTTTGGCTCACCCCAAACTTTCTCACAATCTCTCTAAACCAAGTGAAAGACCCACCCCTTTCACTTTTTTACAACAAAAATAAAATTGAATATTGAAGGACTTATAAGAATAATTTTCTCAAATTGTAGATAATGAAACTTGAGAGCTCTTAAAGATTGTAATGTGTATTTGATGATATGTAGCTCAAGATTATATTGCTTGATGCTGTTAATCACTTAATGCAGCTCAAAAATGTATTTTCAAAAGTGGTTTTGGAAGCTTGAAGTCTTCAATTTATATTAAGTTGAAAAATAAACCGTTAAAGACAAAAATTCAAATTTTCGTGCACGTCGGTCGACCAAAGAACTTCGTTTAGATGACCAAGGAACTGATAGCAAGTCAATTTTAAAAACCCAGAAGATCTGTCGACCAACCCAGAAAAGTATTCTGCCACTGGTTTGGTCTGAACTGGTTCTATTGGACCAAAATAGTCTAAGCCGATTTTTTGGCAATTTTAAAAACTTTGCATTTTTGTTCATTTTCATGTTTGAAAAACTTGTAATTTGGTCCGGATTTCAGATTTCAAACTTTTTTAATTTGGTCAAACTTTGAAGTTTTAAAGACTTGAATTTTGGTTCAATTTAAAAGATATAGAAATAATCTTGAGCTTAACACAATCATCATGTACAATTAATATACAATAAAAAATGCATTAAGAAAATACTTGTATCTTGATTTGTTTTTCCTTTTCACGGATTGAACGATGTATTTTGTAATCATCAAAATTTGGGTTTATATGACCTTAAGGTCAATAGGTAGAGGTTTCCAATGTTGTACAGTCATTATTGTCTAAATTTTCTAATATAGTTCCAGAGGAGAGGCCAGACGATTTACCATTTATGCGAGATATACAACATAATATTGATTTTGTGCCTAGAGCTAATTATCTCAACTTGCCATGTTAGAGAATGAGTCCCAAGGAGCATGAGATTTTGCAAAAACAAGTGAATGAGCTACTTAAAAAGAGGTTTATTTGGGAGAGCAAAAGCTCCTATACAGTTTTCGCGATTCTAGTCCCTAAAAAGAATGTTAGTTGGCGGATATAGGTGGATAATAGAGCAATCAACAAAATAACCATTAGGTATCGGTTTTTAATCTCGCGGTTACAAGATATGGTAGACTAGTTTGGGGAAGCAAAGGTTTTTCCAAACTAGACTTAGGTAATGGTTACCATCAAATTCGCATCAAATCTTCAAATGAGTGAAAGATGACATTTAAGACTAAAGAGGGCTTGTATGAATGGATGGTCATGACTTTTAGTTTGTCAAATTCACCAAGCACTTTTATGTGGCTTATGAATCAGGTATTGAAGCTTTTGCTTTCAAATTTATTGTGGTTTATTTTGATAACATCTTAATTTATAGTAGTGACGAGGAGAGTCATTTATTGCATTTGAGGGAGGTGTTCAAAGTACTTAGGGAGAATAAGTTATTTGTCAACTTGAAGAAGTGTAATTTTATGCAGTGCAATTTGGTATTTTAGGGGTTTGTAGTTGTGCTGACAATATTACAGTTGATGAGTCTAAGGTTAGGGCAATTCGAGATTAGCCTATACAAAAAATTGTAAGTGAAGTGAGTAGTTTTCATCGATTAGCAAACATTTAATTGTTGGTTTATTCGTAATTTTATCACCATTGCAACACTTATTAATGAGTGCATGAAGAAGAAAAAATTTAGTTGAGGTGATGACCAAAATAAGAGTTTTATCATCTTGAAGGAAAAACTATGTATAGCTCCTTTATTGACACTAGCTAACTTTGATAAGGTATTTGAAGTAGAATATGATGCTTCGGGGATAGATATTGGTGTTGTTCTCACTCATGAGGGTAGACCTATAGAATATTTTAGTGAAACGTTGTGTGATGCTAGGCAGAAGTGGTCTACATACGACCAAAAATGTTATGCAGTATTCAAGGCATTGATGCATTGGGAGAATTACTTGATTCAGAGGGAGTTTGTGCTTTATAATGACACCAGGTATTGAAGTATATCAATAGTCAGTAACATTTGAATAAAGTGCATGCTAGGTGGGTGTCATTTATGCAGAAATTTACGTTTATATTGAAGCACAAGTATGGGCACATAATAAGGTAGTTGATGCTTGGAGTAGGCGAGCTATTTTACTGGTAATATTGAGCAAGGAAATAATTGGGTTTAAAGTAGTGAAAGAATAGTATGCAACTGGTGAAGATTTTAACACAATTTGAGATCAATGTAACCATAATCAGCGAACAACAAATTTTCTTATTCATGACGATTATCTGTTTATAGCCAATAAGTTATACATTCCTTGTTGTTCATTGTGGGAGCAGTTAATGAGGAATTACATGGTAGTTGTGTTAGCTGGTCATGTGGGACGACACAAGATAATTGCTTTGGTGGAAGAAAGATATTATTGGCCGTAAATTAAACGAGACGTAGGAAGAATTATGCAGAAGTGCCAAATGTGCCAAGTTGTAAAGGACAGGTTAAACACTGGATTATAGATGTTGTTACTTGTGCCTGAAAATATTTGGGAGGATGTGTCGATGGACTTTGTGCTAGGATTATCGTGTACCCAACGAGGTAATGATTCTACCTTTGTCATTGTGGATCATTTTTCAAATATGACACATTTAATTGCTTGTAAGAAAACTGATGATACAACTCATGTGGCAGAATTATACTTTAAGGAAGTGGCTTCTAAGTCCATTACTTCAGATAGAGATGTCAAATTTCTTAGTCATTTTTTGTGAAATTTATAGGAAAATTTTGATATAAAATTGCAGTGTAGTAATGATTTTCACCCTCAAACTGATGGAAAAACAGAGGTGGTTAATCAAACATTAAGAGACATGTTGTGTTGTATTTATGAGAAGAAGCCTAAACAATGGGATGCAATGTTGCTGAGGTGGAATTCGCTTATAACAATATGATGAATCGTTTGACTGGAAAAACTTTATTTGAACTGGTTTATTTGCAACCACCTGTCATACATTAGACTTGGTGACTTTACCAGCTTTACTAAAGGTTGGCAAGGCTACATAAAACATAGCAGAGAAGGTACATAAAATACAGAAGGAAGTTCGTGCTAGTTTAGAAGTTACCAACGGAAAATACCAACAAGATGCAGATCAACATCGACGACATAAAGTATTCCAAGAAGTCGATCTGGTAATGATTTATTTGCGCAAAAATTGATTTCCTGGGATTCGTAGCAAATTGCAAAACAAAAAGTATGGTCCATTTTGACTTACAAGGAAGATCAATGATAATGCTTATGTGTTACAACTACCAAATTATTGGAATATTTTAAATACTTTTAATGTAGCAGACCTATATGAGTATCACGAAGATGAAGTGTTATATCCAGAGAACTTGAGGTCAAGTTCGCTTTTAAGCGGTGCAGTAGGACAAAATTTGACTTTTATTTTTATTTAATATGCTATTTTTAATTTTTTAGTTTTTTTAGTTTGGTAGGAGTTTATTTTTACTTATTAGAATTGGTTTAGGTTTCCTCTATTATAAATAAGGAGCTTATATTATTGTTTAGTCATTTTTTATTCAATAAATTTTTATTCAGAAACTTCGGTTTCTTTTTATCATCAGTGTCCAAATAAAGGAAATGTTAATAAAATGAAACCATTTTCTTTTTTTTCCTTTCTCGATTTTATTTGTACTGCACCTTTCTTTTTTTTTTTTAATAAAATTCATCTCTAAGAGTTGGCTATTAAAGGTTTAATTAAAAAATAAAATAAAATAACTGAAATTGTTTTCTTCAAAGGAATTAGAAAAGGCTGATGCAAACTGCAATACTCATAGTTCGTTGGTCAAGGAGGGTAAGGCATAATGTACAAAGGAATGTTGGTGGATTGAAGAATTGTGACCGTTGAAAAATAAAAAAAATAGTTAATTGGAGTGTTAAGGAATTATCAATGAAGTGGTAATTCAATTTCAAATTAATCGTAAAAATATGGTGAAACTATTAAGATGTGTCCAGCAAGAGAAGCTCCTCTCCTTGTTTATAAAATTCATTCCCAATAGAACTAATTTCTTTTAATACATACACTACAAAACTAAGAAGTTTTCGATCAAACTTAATATAATGGGTTAATTTACGTATTGTAGTTAAAATATGAATAAAAGTTTAAAAACAAAACTTGATTACTTTTATCTATAGTATATAAACATATTATAACATGTATTTATTATTTATATTTTTTTATTTAAATCTTCATATATTTTAAAATATATATAATGATTTTAATTTTTTTTTTAGATAAATATGTTACATGTAAAAATAAATATTAAAAAATATTTCAATTAAAGTTTTTTAATAATTAAATATCAAATTATTACTATAAAAATAAAAGAAGAAAGTTAAAAAATATTTCAATTAAATTTTTTTAATAATTGTATATTTGATTTTATTATTAAAATAATAAATTAAAAAAATTATTTAGTTTTCAGTATATTGTAAAAAATATTAAATAAGGACTAAATTGTTAAGATTAAAAAAAGTTATTATAAAAAATATTAAAATATAGACTAAATTATTATATTTAAATAAAATATATATTATATTGTTATTTTATAAATGTTTAGGGATACAAATTATAATAAATTAATTGGTTAACAAACAATCAACTAACACCAAGGGTAAGTGTTACTTATCCTAGGAGTGGACAAAATCAGGTTCGATTCGGTTTTTACAAACTCCAAACCAAATCTGAAGTATTTTATAATGAAACCGAATCAAATCGAACTGAAGAAGTTCAGTTCAGTTCGGTTCGATTTAGGTCCAATTTCGGTTTCACACCATTACTTCGGTTTCACTTTGGTTTCCGATCCCTTTTATTGTAAAATTTTATTCGTATCCTTATTTTATATTATATTTATAATAAATAAATACATTTAAAATATTATTAATTTTAACCCTTATTATTATATATATTTATGAAAATTATTATCTAAATATTAATTATTTGTAATTTATAAAATTATTAAGAGGTTAAAAGATATTTTACAATCGGTTTCGGTTCGATTTTAATTTTAAATCAAAATCGAACCGAACCGATTATTCAAAAACTAATTAGAACCGACCTTCATTTTGAAACCGAATCGAACCGTTCAGTTCGATTCGATTCGATTCGGTTCGGTTGGACATTTTTGTCCACCCCTAACTTATCAATAGAGGCAGAGGAGTATCTATCGTTTTCAACCCTCTAGTGAAGCATCTGTCATTTCCTCATACTTTAGGGGAGTATATGTCAATTTCCCTTTTTAATATGAGTATCACTTTTTAGGTTGATTTAGACTCTATGACTTCAAACAAATGGCTTTAGATTTATTTTTTATTATATTTTAATTCTATTATTTTATTGTGTTATTTCGGGTGACTTTATCGAGATATTTGTATTTTCAATTCAAAAATAAAAATAAATACTTCAAATTTTTTTGGTTAATTTAGAAAAAATTATTTTAGTTGGCATTTTTCATGTCTATTAAGTACAAAAGTTTCTAATATTTTAAAAAAATATCAATTTTATCCTTAATATCTTTCGATATTACTTTACATCTCTATTGTTTCAAAATTATACCTTAGTCCTTACCATTATAACATGAATGTTAAATGTTATTATATTTTTATCATTGGACACGTTTGTTCTAAATTAAATTTGTATTAGATTTAAATTAATACAAAAAATATAAAAAAATAAACTTCTTTTAAGACACTAACTGCTTTTATTTTCAATTTTAATTTTTAATTTTTAATTTTAACAAACAATTATTGAATAATATTTTTTTGGATCATGAAAATTTACAAAATAATATTCATTATTAGGCTTTATAAAATGTCTTATTCATAAACGATTTTTAACAAAAAATTTAGGTTTTATTCTATTATTTTTAGTTAATTTTATTGTAAAATTAAAACAAAATTCAAAAGAAATAAATTTATTTAGATTTTATTATTTTATTTTTATTTATATTTATTATAAAAACTAAAAAGAAATAAGTTTTTAGATTTTATTATTTTTATTAAAATTTATTATTTTTATTTTTAGTTTTATTTGATCTTATTGTAAACATTTTAAAAATAAAAAGAAATAAACTTATTTATATTTATATTTGATTTTATTGTAAAAATTTTAAAAATAAAAATAAATAAATTTATTACATTATGAATTTAATTTTTTTAGTTTTAGTATTTTTTTAATTTGAAATTAATTTTTATTAAATAATTTTATTCTTAATGTGTGTTTGAGTTTTTTAGAATTTTTATTTATTTTATTTTATTTTTTAAAAATTATATGACATTATCATTATCAATATAGGGATAATAAAGTCATTTTTATTCAAAAATTGAATTTTTAAGGTTAGTATTATAACGATAGAGATTAAAGGTAAAATTTAAAACAGTAGAGATATAAGTAATAATATCGATATATATTAGGATAAAATTAATATTTTATTTTTTAAAAATTATCATTATGGCCTAAATTATTTTATACAATGTGATTTTGGTCCCTTAACCAAAATATTTATCATTTTTCTTAGTGGGCGTGAGAAAATGATAAAAGTACATTTTTAACCTTAAATAACCTTAAAATCTGCGAAGAAATCAATATTTCAAAACTAAACCTATGAATGAAATTTATTGAATGAATAAAATACTCCCCCTAATAGAAGGGAATTGATGGATGTTTGGTGGAGGGACTAAGATGATATTGATTTAAATAGTTTGAATTAAATGATAATTTCTAATAATATCAAGGATTTTTGTAAGTAAAATAATATTTTGTAGAACTGTCGGGGACCCAAATAAAATTACTTCTATTAACATTTGATTAAGGAAACATGGCAATGGACCCCATAATATGGTCAAAATGACAAATAGAACCCATTTTAAAACTATTTATTAAACGTAGGCCTTCCCTTATTTTTTGTCCGTCACATTTAACTTCCAAAGAGTAAAATGATATATATGATATAATAATAAGAAATAAAAAACAGTATTTTTTTCCAGCAAAATACGTCTTGATTTTGTACCAGCCCTTGTACTTTCCTCAGCAAAATAGGCTAAAGAAGATCTTCAGTTTTGTCTTACAATTTTGCCTTACAATTTCTTAGATTTGGCTTCTACGCCGTACGGTGTTTATTGGAGAGATATGAGAAAAGCATGTGTCATCCATCTCTGCAACTCTAGGAGAGTGCAGCAATTTCGTCCCATTCGAGAATATGAACTTTCACGTATGACTGAAAGTATATCAAAATCAGTTACTGCTTACAAACCCATCAACTTAAATGAGATGATGGTGTCTCTTACAAGCCCCATTACTTGTAGAATTGCCTTTGGCATGAGGTACAATGATGAAGGAGCTGAGAGAAGTATCTTTCATGCACTTATGAAGGAAGCCCGGGCCATGTTGGGAAGATATTTTCCCTTCTTGGGCTGGGTTGACAAACTCAAAGCAATTGCTCATCGTCTCAAAAAAAAATTTAAGTTATTTTATCTATGAGAATTTAGATTCACCAAGAACATAAACTGAGCAAGAGGATATAATTGATATTTTAATTCAAATTCTTACTTATGTCACATCAATGCTCATGGCGGGTTGCATTTATTTATTTTTGGAATTTCATAACTTCAAAATAGAAAAATATTGTACTGATTACTGACTTTTTTTTTTTGGCAGAATGTATTCCTTGGTGGCACAGAAGAAATTAGGTATTTACTGAAAAATAAAGGTTTTGTAGATGAAGACGATCTTCGGGACTAAAGTGTAGACATTGAGATTGCAAACCCATTAATCCCAAGAGCAACAACAATAAAGTGCATTTTAGATGCGTACGGAATACCATCTAAAACATCGGTTTATCTGAATTTATTTGCAATATGCAGTGATCCTGAAGCTTGGCATAATTTTAGCTATTATATGTATAGTACTTGTATGTGATGTCATTAATTTCTCACTTTCATCGGTCTTATTTGATTTTCTTTAAAGCTATTCATGTAGGGTTTATTTATGGGAACAACCTTTCATATGTTATATATATATATATAGAGTCGGTGATGTCTCATTTAATTGATAAATAAATTTCGAAGTAATTTTATTTTGGTCCTTAAGGTTTTAGAAAAGGTCATTTTAGCCGGAATGTGTGTATGTTTCATGTATTAAGCAGCGAAAATGGCAATTGTAGCTGTGGAGCTTGCACTTGCAATCTTCTTTATCATTTTGATTGGGAAATGCCTGATGAAGAATGAAGACTTAATAGATTCGACTATTCACAAGAAAAACGCTATCCAGATTATTTCTGGTAATTATTTGCCTACTTAAATTAAATTAGATATGTAAAGAAGGTAGAATTTAGGGTAAAATTTATTGTTCATTAAACTCACAAAAGCCTTTTTGTGGGAATGAAATAACGAGTCTCCTAGTGTAAGCCATACACAAATAATTAAATTGATTCCTAAATCCAATAGGAAATAAAAACATAGATATAAAATAGCAATAGGACTAGGAGCCCTAACATCCACTTCCCTAATAAGTGTTGGAAAAATTTTGGGTAAATTTCGCCCCTTTTCAACAAGTCACTATTCACATAAATAGTATTTCGTACATGTAAACAACAATGTATAGATGAATGGTAATATATGCACTGAATTCATTAAAAATATGGACTTACCTAAATTTATCTTCAAAATCTATTATTGCAGAAATATTAAATAATAACTAGAAAATCAAATTGAGAATTAATTATCACAATCACACAAGATAATAATTTACGTGGAAAACTTCAAACTGGAGAAAAATCATAGGTTCTCAAAGAGAAAAATCTACTATATAATAAATTTGTACAATCATACATATTTTTTTCTCAAAAATCATAGTCTCAAATACATCCTCTCACTAGACTACACAAAAAAAATACTCTCATATAAATATTTTCACTCTAATTATTCTATCCATAAGAATAAAAAGAGAATGTAAAATAAAATACTTCAAATATGTTTGAGGTTCTCTAGAAGGATTGCCTTGCTTGCACTTGGCATGCTCCAGATTGGATTATCAAATGCTTAAAGAAAGCTATCTATTTATAAAACACATTGCCTCCACCTTATTTTTTCAAATTGGTAACTCCTTGTCTAAATTGGCAACTCTTTGCTTGTCTAATTTGATAATTCATTGCTTATCCAATTTGACCACCTCTTTGAAATTTCTATTTAGGAACTCAATTTTAATTTGAAAACTTTAATCAATTCAAACTTGACATCTCCATTGAATTCATCATTATAAAACTAACAACTATTGTAACTTGGAAGGAATACTGCCATAGAACTTGTTTGCACCAGGACATTATCCTAGAGTGACAGAAATGCATGCCTAGGTTATGAGGATCTTATGTTATTTGTTACTTCATCAATTTTTATATTAAAAATCTTCAACAATCTTAAGAAAAGTTTTTATGATTATGTACTCCAAACACACTGGAAATTGGCTTTTTGTTTTGGAGAAAATTGGTGGACAATGAAAACTAAGTTTATTTGAATGTGAGTCCTCTGTTGATTGTGGTTTAAGTGATCCAAATGGAGACGCTATCAGTGGAAAAGGGGAAGAACACCATTTCTTTTAGGAGGTTGAAACAAATTATCAGAATTTGGATGGTAATGCTGCTGACAATGGGACTACTTAATTAGAAAACCCTCTCTGTTTGGCTTCAAATATGGAATCTAGGAAGAAAATATTCTTGGAAAAACTATTATGAGGGAGACATGATTGTGATGAATTAGATTGCATAATAAGCAAAGGAAGCCTGTTACAAAGCTTGATGATAATGTACCACCTGTGTTACCACCAGATGAGATATTGGAAAATGTTTCTGGAATAAGAAAAAGAGGGAGATGCTTTGACAAGCATGTTTCCATTGAACCATAAGGTACACGACTCTAACATTTTAAATATTTTGAATGCAAGATATATTCTCGAATTTGATGATTATGATGTATATATATGGTTTAATAAACCATAAGACAATTAACAAACATAAATCGAATTTAATTTAGTATTATTTAATAAATTACCATCTGTGATCTATCTTAGTTGTAGTATGAAGACACCCGCCAGACTGAAGCAGTATGATTTTACCGAGTCCGGACTGTTGAAAAATCTGGAAACGTAGGGTCTGGTGAAAGGAAGAAGATGATAAATTATGTTTAGGTGTAGATGTAAAATATCATTCATATAAAAATCTATTGATTAATTATGTTGATATAATCCTCAGATATCTATGGATATTACTCACATTGACTGAAAAATTATAATTTCACCCTACTAATTTATTAAATAATACTAATGTGACCCTAATGACTTATGGTTGTTTATAATATAGTCCTGAAAAGTTTTCATTGATAATTTGTTAATTTAAGAATATTGGACAAAATATATTGTGGATTAATGTGAAGGTCATATGATATATAATTCATTATAATGTTGATGTGATTTTGAATTAAATTTACTGGACCTTAATTTATTTTGCATGCTAGTTCCAAAGGTTCTAAATTAAGTAAATATATATATTGGATTGGGTTCTAGCATGTATGAAATAAAAGAGACTATAGTTTATTACTTCTAATTTAATTATGAGAAGAGTAATTATTATATAATACATATATGCATATTAAATTGAAGATTAGTCTTATTTTATTAAACAAAATATGTGCTATGGTAGCCTTTTATATTCAATAAAAGTTGTAAGAAATATGATTTCATGTGTTATAGGCATCATTATTATATTTTTTGGAAAATTATAAATACGTTAATGGTTTTCAGTAAGACTATTGGATAAATATTTAAGGCACCATTAGTGTGTAATGTGATGATCCTCTACTACTAAAAAAGGTAATAGTAAAAATTACATATTGATGTCAAATTGCCTTTAGTGGAGATGAAGTGTGTTAAAAAGCTTTCAACTTACAATGTGTATATCTCGATCTTTATATCATTTAAATCAAGTAGAAAGTCTTTAAGAAGACATGGTGTTATTTTGGCCAATGATTTGACAAAACCATTAAAGAGATTTGTAGTTTTTTTTTTCAAAGCTGAGGGGAGGGGACTTTACTTAAAACAAAAGGTAAAAGTGATATAGGAACCCTACTTATGTAATTAGAGATCCCATGAAGGAGGTTCATAGGGGTAATAACAAGTCACTTGTTATTTTGTTACTCCTTATAGCAAGATAGTATTTAAAATTGTAGTGACAAAGGATGAGCTTTGAGGTTCTTAATGAACTCTATACCCCAAATCTCCCATGGTAGTATGTTTAGATTATAGGACATGCTTTATGGAGGGTTTACTTATATGAATGTGAAACTGGGTCAGTTTCCATGAGAACTTAGGTAGACATCTTAGTTAAAACATTCATAAATTCTAAGTAGGCACAAGGCCATGAAAGTGTCAAACCTCTAAACAACACAAATTGTGAGAGTTCATTGTGGATAGCTAGTCCTCTCATTTACACCAAAAGACTTTGATTGATAAAAACTATATGTTTCACCGAATTCTTATAAGATACGATTAATTGTCTAATAGCTGGTTAGTAGCCTGATAAACACCAATACATATGCATTAAATTTTAAATATTCTCTAATAACTTAAATATATATATATATATATATTGAAATAGAGGGGGATTCTTGTATATTTTATTAATATACAAAATATTTCAAAATATATTTATTGTTGTAACTATATTAATATATATATTTTTTAATTAAACCTTTAAGAGTCAAGCCTTAGAGATGAATTTTATTAAATTAAAAAAAGGGGTAGTACAAAAGAAATCAACAAATGAGAAACCACAAATCATGAGGAAGCAATATGCCAAATGCAAAGAAAAAGACACTCCACGGCAGAAACCAACCCCATCATTATAATCCCTGTTTACTAACAATATCACTAATCCAAACAAATATCAATATAGCATAAGCATAAACTAGTGCATCAAAGCAATCTTGGAAGTAGGCTTCAACATAGGAAACTTGGCAGCAACAAAAAACGCGACGACTTATATTTAAATCTAGTATCTTCATGAGGAAGAAGAACAATCTCCTTGCGAGAGAATGTCATTAATTCTCTATTGTTTTGCCTTTAACCTTTTTTGTTGAGATTTGGACATTATAATTTCAAAACCATCTTATGTCATTGGCTTTTTGAGAATGGATGCAACTTGTCAAATTTCATTGACAAAATTCGAATCATGTTGTACATCAATTGGACTCATGGAATTTGGTTATGCTTCTGAGACTGAGCTTTTTTCTTTATGCTTATTTGAAGGCATGGCACCCTGTTCTTATAAATCATAAACATCCTCATTATCACATGACATGTGCCCACCACCATTTTGATTGTCCTCCATAATATTCTCCATTGGAATAAACTCATTGCCTTCTCTAACATATTCTTTATCATTATCCTGTGAGATGTATTTTATATTATGCCCATAGTTTTTGTCACATGATATGGACTCAACTTCATGTGTGATCTGATAAGGCTTTGTATTTCTCTCTATTGGTGTAACCTTTATTTGCTCACCAGCCTTGTCCTTTGACATGTCTAAGCCGTGTAAATGCTACCTTTTGTCCTCAACATGTTCAATCTGCCCAATATTTTGAAAAGTCGTTGTCCCACCTGTCTGATTAGGTAGCCTGTGCTTCTTTTTCACCTCCTCTGTAACCAGAAATGAAAAGTTAGCAATCTCTGTACTTTGAGCTTCGTTACAAGGACTTGCAGCTGGTTATTCTCTAAATTTATGCCTTTGTTATTTTTCGCAATGTTTGTCTTCTCCAATTATATGGATTTGGATTGAACCAATATATATATCTGTTTTGGAATTGAATTTTCTCTTGTGTTCTGATTATTGAGAGCTTGTTTATGATGACACTGATGATCTGTATGTCTAAATCTATTATAGAGTCTATACTTTGTACAAAGATTCTCGTAGTAAACTTCTACATCAAACCCATAATCTGGCAATTCAACGGTTACAGAACCCGATAACGGCTTCGAAAGATCAACTTCCACCAATATGCGTGCATAGAAACCATATTTCATATCTCTGGTAGCTTGATCAATTTGAAGAGCAATTGCAACCCTTTGAGCAATGGTCATTAAGATTTGCAAATGCCAGTATTTCATACTTAGTCCTTGTAACTGAATCCATTGTTGCACATGCTACTGAATTTTTGGATCATATGGATTAAAGTTCTGTTGCCATTGATAAAGTCTGAAAACACCCTTGATGTAGAGAGCTAGAAACACTCCCTACACCTTCCTCATATCAACTTCATCCAACAAATGTATGTCGTAGAACCCCCGAGCCAATGGGGTTATATGCCATTGATGTTTGGTTCCCAGACCTTGTACGAAACAGTATGGACTTCCTCCACTTTGATAGGTTTAAAGCCTGGTCTGAGTACAATCCATCCGATAAGGTTCATCTTGCAACGATCTAGTTGTTCTTTATGGAGCTCTGGCTTAATTCTGACTACTGTAGTATCCCCCGAAGCTGATGGATCGAGAGTTGTTTGAAAATTTGGAAATATCATTTGGATTTGCTAATAAAGAAGCAAAGGTAGGTTTCTTCTTTGGAAAAATTTGAGCATCCGGGGTTGTCTGAGATAGTGAGGCAATTAGTTGACACTGTTGGTCAAGTAGCGTTGAGGCTTCCGTTGAAGGAGAGGCCATCCGAGATCAGAAGATTGAATACCTTAAATCACTCAGGTAGTGGCTTCGTCCTGTGATTATATATGAACATCAGTTCAAAAGAGACCCATATTAATATATATTAATATGGTGAATTATGTCTATAATGAGAGCTATATAAATGAAATAATATTATAGGAGACATGTCCCTAATGAAGAGGTATATATACGCTTATAAATAAAGGTCATATTTTGGCCTTAGAAGTAGAGAAATATAAAAAGAAAGACTAGAAAATGTCTTAGTCTTTTGATCTCCTATCACTTTCTAAAACTTTATTAGAGAGTGAATAATTTTTGTGTCATTTAAGTGTTCTATATTTAGGAGTGCATCCTTATAAAACTAATAACAATTATATTTTGGAGAGAATATTGCCATAGAACTTATTTGCACCAAAACATTATCCTAAAGGGATATAAATTTCCTTAAAGACAATGCCTTGTGTTGTTTGCTACTTCATCAATTTTTATATTAAAAATATCAAACAAGATGCACGTTCTATACAAAAATATTTTCAAACGCCCTAACTCATTAACTGATGATGTCTATTTATATAGAATTTCATGCAATTACTATTAGGCCATTGAGTTGTTATATCAATAATTATTATCAAGCTATATAAATTTACTACATTGCCCATTTTCTTCGAGTAAACAAATATTTCTAACTGATATATTAAGATATTTTAGGGACTTATGAAGCTATTGAGATTTACCATTTTAATAGACCAAAAGTCAAAGACTAAAATATCTTTATACTTTCTTCATAAAAATATCTTATAATTTTCAAAATACTAATAACAATTATACATAAATATTTCACAGTAATATATTTTTAAAATTAGTAATAAAATAGTGTAATAAATTATTTAAAAGTTATAAAACCTTATCACCTAATTAACAAATATCACATGAACTGAAATACACAAAATTAAGATAACACTTAAGAAAAATAGTATTATTTATAGGAATTATGTTTTTATCTCTATATTTTGATGAAACAATAAATTAAGACTTAATTTAGTTAGTTTTAATAATTTTGTCAATGTATTTCGCATTTTAAGTTTTAATCACGTGCTTTATAACATATTATACTAGTAGGGTTGGCAAAAGGGGGGGAACATACGGTTTGGGACCCTAATCCCAGTCTCCAACCCAGGTTGATTTGGGGATGGGTTGCGGATCTCCTCGATTTGGGACGGGGATCTCCACGGATCCTTGACTCGAATTTTGACCCCGGTTTGATTTTATACCTAAAATAATTTGAGTTTATGTGGTTCAAACCTTAGGCCTAAAACAATCTTTATAACCATTTTACCCCTACACTTTTATTTAGTTGTCAATATGTATAAATGAAATATACGTATATATATTATTAACAATATTATTTTTAATTTTATTAGTTATATAAAATAATTATATAATTTCATAATAATTTTATCTTCAACAATTCTTTAAATATAATTTTATTACTATTATTTTCTTCATAATTATTTGAAGGAACAACAATTTGATTTTAATTTAAACTTAAATTGTAATATAATTTTGATTACAAATATAAATTATTTTCTTTCAAAAATAAATTTCAACAAACTTATTTAATTTTTACACATAACTGTTATTATTCAACAATAAGTCCAAAATTTAAATATATGTGGGTAATTGTGGTTATTAGATCTGAATTATTGTATATTATAAAATTATTATATATAGAGATATAAAATTCTCAAAAATAAAGAGCATATTGATAAAAATTCTAATTATCACAGAAAGAACTCCAAAAGTTGGTAAAACTATAAAAATAAAAAACTTTCACACATGATATTAATAATTATCTAAGTAATTTAAGTTGACAAAAATTATTCTTATGTATAATTAATAGCAAATGCTTGCAAGAAAGAGCTAGAAAGATAGGAGTGGCTCTCTTTGTTTTTAGTTAGGATTTTCTCTTCATATGTATTTACAAAATAATTAATTTTTAATATTTAAAATTATTATTTCACATATTATTAAAATAATATAATAAATAAATATTTAATTTTTTCATAAATTAATTGTTACAAATTAAATAATTAACAATCAACTTAATTGAGACAATTTATATAAAATATTATAGTTAATAATTTTATTAGAATAAAATATCAAATTTAGTTGATAATTTACTATAATTTTTCGATTAACTTATATAAATAGAAAACAAATAAGTTTGGTAATTGTCTATAATATATTTTAAATAGAATTGATAAAATTAATTAAAAAATATATTAAATCTATCTTAATGATTTTAATTTTTAATAATTTTGTAAAAATATATTTTGAAGATAATTATAAGATAAATGGGGGTTTTCTTTAGATCTAGGATTTTTTATATAGATAATTAACAATTTAGAAATTTAGAAAAATATAATTATATTATGTAAAGGACCTAATTGACTAAATAAGAAATTATAAACTTTTTCGAAAGACTTGATTAATTAAAATGAGAACTATGAACTTAATTAGTTAATTATTAAAATGATATAGATATAATTATAATTTATCAAACACATTTTGAAAAAGTTTTGCAAGGATCCGGGCTTGTCGGGGGAAGTGAATTATCCCCGTTTTCAATTTGGGTATAAATAGTTTCTTCCAAACCTGACCCGAATGGGTCGAGGCTCAGCGGCCCCACTCCTTGGGAATTTTTCCCGTGCCTATATACTAGGGATTAACTATTAAAATTAAGAAATGTATACATTAAGTTATTATTTTACGAAAGTATATGGACTACAATGTTATTATTCAAACTGTGAATATAAATTTGATAAAATTCTATCAATATAAAGGGACTTAAATGTAAATTGCTTTTATATTTAATCATAAAATAAGGGGAAAACAATGTTACAAATTGCATGCAATTATTATGTGTTTTTCTTTAAAATTTTATTTATTTTTTGTTTTTTGTTGACTTTAAATTTTTTTTAGGAAACTCATTTTCACTCTGTCTCAAACAGCTTCTTCAACATTTGAGTTAGTTGAAAAATGAAAACTCAAAGCTTTTGGAGCAAAAATTCTACTGTATTGTATTTTGCTCTGTGAACAATAATGGCTTACAATGGAATACAATAAAAGAGTGTTTATATACAATATGAAGTAGGGTAAAGAAGAAAGAATTGAAGCACAAGAAACCTAGTGTGAAAGTAATCTAATGGCCCCTATACGTGATGTGTGTTGAAGGATTAAAGCCATCCATCAGATTGTTCCCGTACAGTTGCTGGTGCAACATTTTTGTATTTCCAGATTTTCATAATGCTTTTCCTTGCTAACACAGCTAACTTGACATTGGGCCACTTGACTTTCCTAAACTGGGCCAGCTTTGGTTTTGGGCTCCCTTTGTGTGTCATCTTCAACATCCTCCCTCAAGCTCAATGTTCTTGGTTGATCATTGAATTTGGTTCTTAGATAGTTGAATCTCTCAAAGGTTAGAGGCTTAGTCAGGATATTTGCTACCTGTTCTGCACTTGGCATATAGCGAATTGAGACTTCTCCATTTGCCACTTTGTCTCAGACAAAATGAATGTCAATCTCAATGTGCTTTGTTCTCTCATGATAGACAGGATTTGTTGCCAAAGTTGCTGCACTTAAACTATCAGACCAGACAACAAATGGATAATCGATTTCAATGTTTATTTCTTTCAAGAGAGATTTAATCCATGTTATCTCAACTGTTGTATGAGCTAAAGCTCTATATTCAGATTCTACACTACTCCTTGCCGCAACGTGCTTTTTTTTTTAGCTCCATGAAACCAAGTTTCCACCAAAGAACACATAGTACCCACTTATTGATCTTCTATCATCAACATCACATCCCCAATCAGCATCACAGAAACTTATAAGGTCAAGTTTTTCTCTTATTTTGAATTCAAGACTAAAGTTTTGAGTCTCCTTCAAGTACCTCAGCACTCTTTTACATGAAGACCAATATGTATCCATAGGATTGTTCATATATTGACTTAATGTATTTACAATAAAGGCTAGTTCTGGTTTGGAAAGAGTCAAATACTGAAGAGCTCCTATAATACTTTTGTACAAAGTACCATCTATAAACATTCCCCATTTGTCTTGGACAATATTTGTCCAATGCTTAGAGGTGTATGAACACCTTTGCAGTTTTCCATTTTTGCTCTAGAAAGGAGATCATTGATGTATTTCTTCTGAGATAAAAACAGTGTGTTATATGTTCTCACCACTTGCATACCTAAAAAATAGTTCAAGTCCCCCAAATCCTTTAAAGCAAAGGATTTGTTTATCTGAGTGATCAGTTCTTCTAATTGAATTGGTGAGCTTCCAGTCAATACAATATCATCCACATATATCAATATAAGAGTTATTTCTCTGTCGCTCTTCCTAAAGAACAAAGATGTATATGACTTTGAGCTTGTAAACCCCCATTCTTTTATTGCTGACTTTAGTTTATCAAACCAAGCTCTAGGGGCATGTTTTAACCATAGAGAACTTTCTTTAATTTGCAAACATGAGTAGGGGTTTGTGAATCCTCAAAGCCTCCGGGTTGGTGCATGTAAACCACCTCAGCAAGTTCTCCATTCAGAAAGGCATTGTTTATATCTATTTGTCTGATATTCCAGTCATTAAATATAGCCAAAGTTAGAACTATCCTTATGCTGGACGCCTTCACCACAAGGCTAAAGGTCTCTGAAAAATCGATAAATAAATTAATTAAATAAACAAAAATAAACTTTTAGCGATTCATTACTAATGAACAATGAACTCAAACCAGGACAGTTTTTTATTTTTATAATCCCCAAATTCGGCCCCCGTGAATTATAAATTTGTTGGGAAGAGCCAATAATGTTTTTTAGTCTAGCAAGTCTTAGTTCTCTCAACCGTGGAAGCAAAATTTCATAGTTATGATAATTATTTACTTTTCTTGCAAATGCAAATTGTTCTTCTTCCTCGACTATATGCTTCATCATCATGCAGTCAGCTAGTGTGAGGAATCTTAGTTGGTGTAGACGTCTAGCAGGTGATACTGTAAAAAGACATGTCAAATTTGTGCATTCGAAGACATGAACATTTGTAAGATTCTCAAGGCTCCAATGTTGTTCCTTGCAACCCTTCCAAATAAACCTTGACTCTAACAATCTAATCAATCTAAGATATTTCAAATTCTCCAAGAGTGCTTTAAAAGCAATTATTGGTGAGGCTGAACTACTATTACCAATTACTAAGACTCCTCCTTGAATATCATCGTCGAACACAAGGCAAGAATTAACAATGATTTTGTACCTTTGCAATTTAAGAAAAGTAAAGTCCTTTGGGATGGATTTTCATCTATGATCAATGATAATATCGTCAAATTATTTAAGGCATTAAGCTTGTGGATGCTTGCATTACTCATTCCTTTAAGCTTCTATTCTTCAAAGCCAGAGGAACCTAAGTGTAATTCTTCTAGTTGAGATAACCTCTAAATTATATTGGACGGAAATCTTTTCAACCAATGACGCTGACTTAAATTCAGAAGTCTTAATTTACCAAGCTCTCCTAATTCTTTTAGCAATTCCTCTAACGGAAAATTTTGTAAACTGAGAATCTCAAGCCTGCTGAGCTTTCCGATAGAAGATAAGTCCACCAACTTGCAATAATGCAGTTGTAGAGATCGAATGTTTGTCGAGAATTCAAATAATTTTAGTGACAACCTCTGATGACTTAAAGAAATAACTTTTATTGCTTTCATCTCTACAAAAAATTGATGCGAAATATTTTTGACCAATGCTTCCTAAAATTTTAAATCCAATAACAAAATTTCAAGATTAAGACATACCAAACCAATAGGAAGATCTTTTATTTTGTTCCCCATCAAAGAGATTGCTGTACAACCTTCAAAACCTTCCTCCTTTGTCCACTCCGTCAATTCCAAGCCAACCTCTCTAATAAATTTCTTCCCCTGCTTAGACGTTATCCATAAGGCAACATCTCAAACTATGTCATGCATTCTCACAAATTCTTCTCTGTCAACGTCTAATAATAAACCATAAGCTTTGAGTTGATTAACAATTACGCATACCTGAGTCCTTGCTTCTTCAATGGAGTTAGCATTTTCATACAATCCTATCCGTATTCCATATATAACCAATTCCTCTAAAGGAATTTGAAAATCTTCGAGGAATAGGGAACACAAGAAGAAGCATATTTTTGTGTCCTTATCTCTCAAATAATCGTAACTCAATTTAAGACAAGCATAAATGTTAGTATCAACATCATCTACATCAAAATTTTTTGAATTCTTTAGTTTTTTAGACATCAATTTCCATTCATCCAAAGGTTTTCCTTTTAGAGCACTTCCAATTGTCACGAGTGCTAAAGGGAAACTCTTGCATTCTCCACCAACTTCTTTTGCCAAAGCATTTAAAGTGGGCAAATCGTGATCTCCTATACCCGCTTTTCTTTTAAGTATAGCCAATCTTTCTTCATTTTTTAGAACATTTATTCGAATTTTTTATTCACACCCCATAACATCATACACATGTGCGCGGCGAGTGGTGAGAAGAATTTTGCGATCCACTTGATCATCATTACCCCAGCGAATTCCTACTTTCGTCAGATCAAGTTTTGCCCAAACATCATCCAAGATTATGAGGATCTTATTCTTATTTTGTAATCTTGTTGACAATCGTCTAGCTCTTCCACCTTCACTTGCCTCTTTAAATTTCAAACTTAATAAGTCTGCAAGCTGATCTTGAATAGGTATGAAATTTGGAGTTTGGGATGCAGTACCCAACACAACCTTATTAAAAATATTCAATTGCTTCACTTCCTTGCCTACTTCTTTTGCCAAGGTTGTCTTACCCACACCTCCCATACCATAAATGCCAACTATTATGATCTTATCATCTTTTAGTGCTTCAATAACATGATCAAAAGTAGATTTTGTAGACTCAAAAGCCATAAATCTTCAGATGCAAATAACCCAATGTCTGGCAAATTGATTTCATGGGACACTCTCTCGAATTTGCCCTTTATTTCCAACAACTTTAGAATGCCTATTGTTTTTTTAGCTTTTGTGCCTAATCGACATCGCCAAGCTAAATCAAGACACAACTCGCTAAAACATTTCTTATTTGCTTGTACTTCTTCCTCCAATTTTTGAACATCCGCTATAACCACTTCTCTACAGCTTTCTCAATTTCTTCGGTATTCCTTTATGGCACTTTTGACTTGTTGTTGCACACAATCTAGTGCCAATCTCACATTTTCATTTTCTTTCCTTAACTCTTCAATATTGCTTTTAAAATAGACAATAGCCAACTTGGTGTAAAGTTCCCTCCAATAAGTATTCTCCAATCTTTGATACTTACCCTTCAAAATTTCTGCTGCCATTTACAATCTATCTGTGTTAAAAACTTTATTAGTAAACAAAGAAAACAAAAGACCTAATCTTTGATAATGAATTTAAATGATGTTTGGAATAGTAAGATCAAATATAAGTAAAGAATTTTATTAAAAAATTATAATTAATTTGAAAATGGTGAAAACGTTTTGGCTAAAACTTTTAAAAAAATATTTTTTTGCTTTTAAAAATAATTTCAAAAATAGGCAATCAAATATGTTTTTCATTGTTTAATAAAATTTTTTTTTTGTAAATTTACCAAACCACCTTTATTTTTTTTTTCTAGAACTCAAGATAGCTTAGTAAACTTTAATATAAAGTATTTATATTAAAAAGAATTATAATTAATTTTAAAATTACATTTTTGAAAACTATAACTATTATTGTTCGAAATTTTAATGGTCTAAAAGTATCAAACATGTCTTAAACCTTCCAAACTACACCAAAGAACTAATTATATATGGGATCAAAATAACTTCAAATTCTATCTTTTTTTCTTAACAGAAAAACAAAAAAGAAGGAAAATCTCATTAGAATTATGCATAGCACTAAAAGAAGTTTTGGATGGATATCAACTTTAAATGAAAAACTAGGATAAATATGCATAAAAACAGTCTCCCATACCTTCCTGGAAGCCAAATACCAGAGAGTTTTAGCAAATGACATCCTGCAAATGAAAAGAGCACCAGATAACAGAAAACAAAAAGAAGAAAATAGAATTTACAAATGAGTGAAATAAAAGAAATTTTATTCCAAGATGAGAGATGCAAGTTTCAATCAATTAAGCTCTTAATTTGTGTCTTTTATAAAACATTTATGGCTGTTGATTTACAATTCTTAGTTTTAAAAAAAAGGAATATAAAAGATATGAAAAAATGTATTCAACAACTTTATTTCTAAAAACTGATATTAAAAATATTTTAAGTGATTATTTCAAATTGTATCTAAGTAATTATTACTCTATCTCGCTATCCAATGAATTAAAGTTACATCACTCAATACAAGTCAAAATAAGATGTACAATTCTAAAATTTAGTTTAAAATTAGAAAATATTAAATTATCATTACATATGATACCGGATTGTTAACATTGGCATCTATACAAAAATCAATTAGATTATTGAATCAGATTGAAGCTCAAATGAAAGTAACATCAAGTTGCAAATTTTATCTAGATGGTCTAACCAAATCTAATGAGCAAATTATTCCCATGTATAAATAATGAAAATGAAAGAGTGATATTCTTACAAGAGACCTATTAGTAGCTTTAGGAGTGTATAGACATTCTTTAATAAAAATTGCTTCTGAATTAAAACTTCTAAATATATACGCAAAATGTTCCTCTAAAACAAACTTCAAGCAATTTTTTGAGATCTTAAGAAATCTATTTTACTCAATAAATGATATTTTCTCAAGATTTATTTATTGATTTACAAGAATACATCAATTAACAATATAATCGCCAAATAATTTATAGAAAGTGAATTTTCCAATTATGTAGTTTTGAATGCTTATCATCAATTTTAGGCTTTGACTATCTTCTATAAATAGAAAGCTTTCTAAACATGCAATCAAATGATGTTCACAACTGGCATGTGAACCATAAGTGTTTTCATATTTCGTTAAATATATAAGATTATATATATATCTGTGTGTGTGTGTGTGTGTGTGTTTGTGTGTGTGTGTGTCCTTGATTAGTACTGAGAACTAAGATAGAAGATAGGTAAAATTTATATAATAAAAGCTTCTTTAATTTTTTTTTCTTGAGCTTTCGCAATTGAATTACAACCGGAAGATCAAAAGCATTTAGCATAACCATGTTAATCAAAAAAAGAAAAGAAAAATTAGATAATTAAACAAGAAAAATGCAATTGTTTCGTAGAATGGTGTTTTTCTTCCAAAAAAGAAAAATCTACGTGTAATTAAATAACTTAAAAAGAACAACAGTAGTGAAAAAGGGAATATACAAAAGACAAAAATAAACTCACAATAAGACTTGCAATATGAACTTTTGAATTTTATGTTTTCTTTATTTCCTAACGAATTAGATAAATTTTCAATTAATAACATTCAATATATATATATATATATATATATATATATATATTAAAAAGGTAAGGGAGTGGGGCAGGGCCCCAAATAATTTATTTTTTTCTCTTACCTATCCCGAACTCGAACGCAGGCATGACGTCTAGGACATGGCTTAATTTACCACTTGAGCTAAGCACTCCAAGGCTATATATATTAGCATCTATGAGTGGTTAAAAATAAATTTAGGATTTGGACATCTTATATTTTTTTGTTGAAAATAAATTTAGGATTTATACATCTTATATTTTTTGTATTGCTATGCTTTCATGGAATTGAATTGCAAATTTGTTATGCTACATTATTCAAGTTGATTTTCGATTCGCATTGGTGCTTTTGGTTATTTTAAGAACAAATTATTTGAGGACAACCGTGTTGTCATTATCATTAGCCTTGGACCACTATTATATTTAAGGAATTTCTTTTTCTTTGGTATAACTACTGACGAGAAACTTATCGGAAAAAAGCAAAAAAGCGTCTTTGATTAATCTCATTACAAGTCTCTTTCTTTCATTAATTTGTATTCTTCTTTACTTCTCTCTCCTGCATTTTTGGTGGGTTTTCAATTTTCTTGGGGCGTCATTCTTCTTTTTTGGGCTGAGCTAATGGCTCTATTCTAGCCATTGAAGAGGCCGTGGATTGAAAGCCACTCCATTGCCCTAGATGGTCGTTGTCAGCCGTTGGATTATGCTCACCGTCCAATATGTTTGCAGAATTGAAGTTTCGATGTTAAATTTGTATTGAAGCTGCTGAATGTAAATACGTAAAACACCTGAAATTTTAATAACAAGACGTAAAGGTATTTTTCATTTGATTGGAAACTCCTCAATTTAGCCATGCAGACACTGAAAGAGAATTTGTAGACTAATTTAAAAGTACTTTAACGCCAATGGCCTGATGGTAAGCGAACTCATGAGCTTGAATCCCACCAATCTTATTGGTTAGATTTTCCCACTTGTTGTGGGTAGGACTCAGTTCCATTGTAATGGTAAATTTCACTCAAAAATTAGGTGCTAGATTTTCTGAGTGACGCCAAATTATATTTCATCAAAGTTCTGAATTCTCAATAGATGTACATGTAGTTTGTTATTAGTGATATTTAAAAAAAAAATAGGAGAAGAAAGTATTTTAGCCAATATCATTTCCAACTTGTGATTTTCGATCTAGTTACTTCCTATATGCTACATCTTATTATATTATTTTAATCACATTGTAGACTTTTCTCTTTTCATAGAGTGTTGGATATTGTTAAAAAGTTAGATTGGATTTGTTGGAATATGTACTTGGGATAATGATCATTACCCGAAATTTATCCAACAAAGAAAAGACATACCATTGCAGAAGTTTATAAAATAGATAGAAAAAATTGTATTTTCATTCATGTTTTAAAGATTTACAAAACCTCTATTTATAGAGGAGAATTAAAGATATACTTATGAAGTTGTCTCGAGATATTTTGATTTTTGGTAAAATCAATTTTCTCGTGTCCTTATCAATTTTTATAGGTCAACAAAATTTTTTAACTTCAAATGATTTTTTTGCCATAAATCATTCTTGTCATTCTTTCTTGAAGGAAATCTTTTGGTCTTGATTGACAAGTATTCTTATCATCCTTATCAATAAAATCTTTTAACCTTATTTGTTATTCCTTTTAAGGTATCATGATGATGTGCTATCATGTTTAAGATAACATGATAACTTGTTCTTTTGAAGTGAGGTGTGTTAACATAAGATACCTAACTATGCATAAAGCCTAGGCTATAGAAGGAAGCCATATCCCTTTTGTCAATAGATGAATTTACAGAGATAATATTTTAGTCTAAATTATTAGGGAATAATATGTTATATCCGAGACAATATTATACTCACTTCATACTATATACAAAGTGTATGGATTACATTATACTTTTATCATAATGACTTAGTTTTGGAAAACTATTACCAAGGTTTGTTATTCTATTTACTGCTCATTGTAGGGATGGTTCCAAATATAACACTTAGGATGGTCTAAAATATAACACGTGTTTTTTTTTTTTTCGTTGAGTACGATTCGATTACAAATAGTAATTATTTATAGCGAATTTAAAATCAACAACAGAAGTCAATATTGTCGATATTAAAATCATAATTAATTTCATTTTTGTTTTTGTTTTAAGATTATCAATGATCAAAGTCAATATTGTCAGGGTAATTTGGTAATTACCGCAAAATTAAGAACCTACTAGATATAGAAAGATGAACTACATTCTTACTTGCAAAAGTATATACAAGCGAGAAATATTTCGGGATAGATTCACTTGGAAAAACGAGAATTTTTTATTTATTGAGACTAAATCAATTATTAATATTTTACTATTAAAATTAATTAATTTTTAACAAATTTCAACATAAGGCGAGAATTTTAGTAAAAAAATAAAAAAGATAAATCGAGTAGCAAGATATTACTTGTTAGTTAACATATATATATTGTAGAAATTAAACAACAGTCAAGGGAAAAAAAAAAGAAAAAAGGAATAATAATTAGCATGAATACGAGTACTATTTTGATAATATGGATTCCAAAGTCTAAAATGTGTTCCTTGTATTATACGTAAAGGTAATCGACTCGTGCTCCTTGAACCCTATAAAACCCCACCCTTGGTAGCTAATCTCACAGAAGAATCCCAAGTCCCTTCTCTTACAGCCTCTACTATAGTGCTAACTATTACTGCTATCAGAATTTTAGAGATGGGTTCAAAAAGCTCAGCATCATTGGCTCTCTTTCTTGCACTCAATGTTCTTTTCTTTGTCCTAGTCAGTGCATCCGAGGAAGCTTGCCCAAAGGATGCCCTTAAACTAGGTGTATGTGCCGATTTGTTTGGTGGTTTGTTGAATATCACCATTGGCACACCTCTTAAAACTCCCTGTTGCACTCTTATTGGAGGCCTAGCTGATCTTGAGGCTACAATCTGCCTTTGTACTGCAATTAAAGCCAATATTTTGGGCATCAACCTTAATATCCCACTTTCACTAAGCCTGCTTTTGAACGTTTGTGAAAAGGGGGTGCCCAGTGGATTTCAGTGTGCCTAATGATCATATTTCCTTTTGTGTACGTCGCTTATACATGTTGTAGGACTATGAGTTTTGCTGATAAGTGTGTGATGTAAGTGGTAATCGCTTGTTTACTAGTTTCCGTTGTTATCGTGGTTGTATGATTGGGAGCTTAGTTACCTGACAGTGAATAAAAGTTTGATTTTGTTTACCATAAGTGTGTGGTTGTATACTTGTATTATGTTCTTGTAATTCATTAGATCTTTATAAATAAAAGAATATTCATAACATAAAGTTGTAGTTTTATATTTTTAAAGTAAATGATTAATTAAATCGATTATTAGAGTAGAGATATCAAATAGAAAAATAGTATTTATGTATATATCGAATAGAACTATAGTAAATTAAGATTTAGTTAAATAAAATGTGTATGATCATAATTTACATAAATTTAAAAAAGCTTTATTGATCTTAATACGAAGTGAGTAATGAAAATGTATTATACATTATATACAAAGTGAGTCACTGTTTTGACTTGAAAAACTCAGTAAAATTGTTTGAACTCAACATTTGAAGGAAAAATGACACTCGATTTATCACCACACCACTCATGCTAATTCAATAAAATATGTAAATAAAAATATTTAACTTAAATACATATTTAATTTATATTATTACAAACATTAATTTTTAATTATTGGTTAATCACTGAAATTTGTTTGCATGCCCCACTATCAGAAGTACCCAATTAAAGTCTAATTCATTATCATTGCAATACATTAATAATATTACTAATATATTAGAAACTAATATATTTTATAAATAATATATTTTATTTATTTTTATATTTTATATATTTTAGCTATACAAAAATATAATAGTACAAATATAAATATTATAATATGCCATATTTTATTTATAAATTAATATTTATTTATTACTCTTACCTAATTAAAATTGAATTATTTATTAAATGATAATATTGATCTGTAAATTTTTTTAAAATATTTTTTTGAATAAAAGTAAAAAATTTTACTCAAGGGATTTTCGTGGACCCTCGGCTCTCGATACCTTACCTATCATTTGACTATTCATATTTATTTAATAAAATGTGTAAATAAAAATATTTAACTAAAATATATATTTAATATATTATTTCAAATATCATTTTTTTGAATTATTATTTTTAATATAAAATAATTTACGCTCCAATTATACATTTGCCTTAAAACTATGGTCCCAAAAACAAGAAAAATACATAAATTCAACATTGACTGATTGTTCAAATAAATTACATGAAAGCAAGAGAAATTTTGTTTCTTTTTATTATTATTATTATTAATTTGATTTAATTTGTCAAAAATAAGTAAATGGAAATGCTTTCTTTCACTTGCAAACTTTGACTGATTGTTGACTTAAATTTGTTGCATACCCCACTATTAAATTAATTAGTATTAATAGTTTAAAAAAATTTCGGTAAAGTTCTAATTTAGTAAAAAATATTCATTATACCTCATCAATAATAATTATTTAACCAAACTAATTATTATATCTTTAAAATTTGACAAATTATATATATATATATATATATCTATTAAAAGTACATTAATAAAATAAATCCTAATGTTATTTTCTACTAAATTAATAATATAATATTTATTAATATACTATAAATTTATGAATTTTATGAATAATACATTTTATTTTTATTATATTTTATATATTTATACTATACATAAATATAAATTATAATATAATCATAAGTATTATAATATAGTATTTTTTATTTATAAATTAATATTTATTCATAATTTATTTTATTTAATTCTAATACCTAATTAATATGGAATTGTTCATTAAATGATAATATTTATTTGTGATATTTTTATAAAGGTTTTATATGATAATAAAAAATCTCACTCACCAAGCACAAAGGAGGAAGAGAACATAAATTCAACATTTCATTTTCTCCACAGGTCAACACCAAATAAATTAGATGAAAGCAAGAGAAAGTTGTTTCCTTTTTTATTATTATTATTATTATTTATAATTTGAATTAATTTGGCTAACATAATAATTGAGAATGCTTGCTTTCACTTGAAAACTTTGACTGATTGTTCGTTGAAATTTGTTGCATGCTCCAATAATTAAATAGGGTAAAGACAACCAAACCCTTAAGCTTTGGATTATTGGACAATTTAATATAATTATTATACACCATCAATATTAGTTGTTTGACAAAAGTAATTATAATATGTTTAAAATTTGACAAAATATAATATATTTATCATAAATATATTAATAAAATAAATCTTAATATTATTTTCAAGTATTATAAATTTATATATTTTATAAAAAATGATAATTTATTGATGAAAGAATAGAAATAATATATATTAATATATTACAATTAAAATATAATTTTCTAAAATAAATACTATTTATTAATATATTATAATTAAAATATAAATTTATTTGTTTTTATGATATAGTAACAACTTAATATCAATTAGGTTTTATAAATAAATAAAACAAATCATAAATAAATATTAATATATAAATAAATACTATATTATAATATTTATTATTATATTATATTTTTAATTATGTATAGCTAAATACATATAATATAATAAAAAATATATTATTTATAAGACATAAATTTTTAATATATTAATAAATATGATATTATTAATGTACTAGAAGATAGCAATAGGATTTATTTTATTGATGTATTTAGATAGGTATATTATATTTTTTCAAATTTTAAAGATCTAAATAATTATTGATGGAGTGTAATAGTTATTTTATAATAAAATAAGATTTTAATAAGTATTTTTGAAATTATTAAAATTAATTAATTCAATAGGTTAAACTTTAAGAGCGTACTAAGGTACCCAATTACTAAAGTGTGTATGCGCGCGCGCGCATGAGAGCATACAAGAAGGGGTTGAATTGGGTTTTCAAAAATAAATAAATTAAATATGGTACCCAACTTCTATTAAAGTAAATTAGATCTTCTAAAGTGCAATTCAATAAAATTCAATTGACAATATATAAATATTTACAAGTTAGGTTCAAATATGTGTGAGAAAATGTATGAAATAATAATAAGAAGATAAATTAAATAAGAGGAAGAATAGAAAAAGATAACACCGAATTTTTATATGATTTGACAAATTCCAGTCTACATCCAAGCTTTGAAGCTCCAAGTTTGAGCATTCCTTTATTTATGAGGCCTTCAAACTCAAAAGTACAATTACAACTTAAAGAGAACTTAATGAGTGCCACTCCAACCTCGCAACAAGAGGTTGTGAGTGTCTTTCCAATGATTACAAACAAGTAGGTTATATATGTCACTCAAACCTTACAAATTAGTGAGGAATGCAACAAATCTAAATCAACAATCAATGAAGGTTTGCAAGTGGAAGAAGGCATTTCCAATTATTTATTTTTGACAATTTAAATTAAATTATAAATAATATAATTAAAAAAAGAAACAACTTTCTCTTGCTTTCATGTAATTTTTTTGAACAATAAGTCATGATAAATTTATGTACTTTTCTTGTTTTTGAAACTCATAACTTTAAGGCTAATGTATAATTGGAGCAAAAATTATTTTATATTAAAAACAATAATTCAAAAAATAATATTTATAATAATACATTATATATGTATTTTAGTAAAATATTTTTATTTACACATTTTATTAAATAAATATGAGTGGTGAAATAGTGGGTGAGGTGTCGAGTCAAGAGTCCGTGAGGATCTTTTGCCCCAATAGAGGACAGGGTCGAGAATTAGTGTTTCTTCGACATGTTGCTATCTCTAATTGAAGTAGAATAACAATATAATATTATCTCATATATAACATATTAGTCCTTAATAAATAATAATTTAAGTTAAAATATGTAAGACTATATCATATTATGTTAATTATTCAATGCTAGGGACTCAAATATTTTTTGTACAAAAAAATTCATTTAATTCTCTTTTCTCGATTGCGATTCACAAAGGGGGTATGGCTTCCTCCACTGTCCCTCCCTCTCAATAGCTTCCTTCCTCGTAATCACACCTTTATCGTCCTTTATAGCCTAAGCTTTATGCGTAGTTAGGTATTTGATGTTAATACACTTCACTTAAAAAGAACAAGAAGTCATCATGTTATCTTAAACATGATAGCGCATCATCATGATACCTAACAATGAATAACAAATAAGATTAAAAGATTTCGTTGACAAGGATAATAAGAATGCGTACCAATCAGGATCAAAAGATTTCCTTCACGAAATAATGACCGGAATGATTTATGCAAAAATATTATTTGAAGTTAAAAAATTTCATTGACATATAAAAATTGATAGGGACATGTTTCATTTTTTACCAAAAAATTACAGTATCTCAAGACAAGCAACAATTATAGAAATGTATCTTTGATTCTCCTCTATAAATAGAGGTTTTGTAAACCTTGTAAACCTGAATGAAAATACAATTATTTATATCTATTTTATAAACTTCTCCAATAGTTGGTTTTGGTTTTGGATAAATTTAGGGTAATGGCCATTCTCCCAAGTATATATTCCAACAAGTCAAATCTAGCTTCTTAACACTATCTAATGCTCTATGCAAAGAGAAAAGTCTACAATGTAATTAAAATAATGTAATGAGATACAACAAGCGTTAAGTAACTAGATCAAAAGATCACATGCAAGTAGTGGAGTCAAAAAATTAAGTATGGGTAAATTTACATGTTGAAAACGACACAGTTAAATTTTTTTTCCAACAAGCTAGTCTTGCTACCAATCTAAAGCTCCATAGAAAGGGAAACGTCTACCATGCAAGTAATAAAGTACAATTATTAATACTCGGATGGGGTTGCACATTTTTTTCCCTGCAATTATTAATATTTGAAAAGTCTACTAGTTGTCATTTGTGAAGGGCAAGTAGAGGGAGAAACTGAACGGTAAACATAATATTATGGGAAATTGACATATACCCCTTGATATTTGGGGGAAGAGACGCTTATCCCTAATATTTGAGAAAAAACAAATGCCCCTCAAGATTGGATAAATATATACATACCCCCTTAACTTTTGTTTTCGTTAATTAACCAGTTCAGTAAATATCATTTGTATCCCTAAATATTTATATACTTATAATTTTAACATAATTATTTCTATTACTTAATTTAGTCCCTATTTTTAATTTTTTTTAATTTGATTTTTTAAATATAACAATTTATTTTCTATTTTAATATACTAAGGAGAAAATAATTTTTTATTTTATTAGTTTAATAAAAATTAAAAAAAATATTATTAAAAAATGCTGACAACGAGTTATATCAAACTTGTACGCTAAAATAATTTTAATTTTTTCTTTTACTTTTATATATAATATATCTTTTCAAAATTATGTTAACTTTTATTATATTTTCTTTAAAAAATATGAAAATGTAAATAAAAAATAAGTACATGTGCTATATGTATGTGTGTGTGTGTTTTTTTTTTATATTTTTATTTAAATTAATGTATATTACTTAATAATAAAAAATAATATTTAATTAGTAATTCTATTAACAAATGATATCAAATTCTCTTCTTTTTTATATGTTTTATTTATATTTTTATAATAAATAGAATAAATTTAATGTAATCTGTAAATGAATATAGTGAATATAAAGATAAAACAGTAATAAAAATAAAACAATTTTTTTTGAACAATTATTTTTTTATTTTTTTTAAAAAGGTAAGGGAGTAAGGCAGGGTCCCAAATAATTCATTTTATTCTCTTATTTACCCCGAACTCGAACTCAAGCAGCACGCCTAGGAAGTGGCTTAATCTACCACCTAGAGAATTAAATATCAAATATCAAATTTTTATTAAGAAAGTAAAAGAAGAGGATTAAAAATATTTTAATATATAGGTATGGTCTACTTTATTATTAGATTTTTTTAATTATAAACTTTTTAAAAATTTTATTAAGATAATAAATAAAAAACTATCTAATACTTGTTAAAAATATTAAAATAAGGATAAATTGTTATAATTAAAAAATATCAGTTTAGGGACTAAATTATTATAATTAAAATTATTATTTTTTAGTTTATTATGTTTTAAAAGCTTAGAGATACAAATAATATTTATTTAACCAGTCAACTGGTCTAAACAAAAGTTAAGGAGTGCATCGGTATATTTGTCCAAACTCGAGGAGCATTTATTTTTTCCCCAACATCGGGGGCAAGTGCCTATTCCCCCAAGCATGAAGGGTATATGTCAATTTCCCTAATATTATTTAGATCTCTATGCTAAGATTGAATTTTAATAATAATTTTTCTTTACTTCTCTCTCCTGCATTTTTATTATTTGTTAGAGCGTTTTTTTCTTCATCTTCTTCTTCTTCTCTGTCTGTTTCTGATGGCGGAAACTTAAATTATGCCTTATGAACTTGAAATTTTAAGTTCAGTTTTGTTGACTGTGAACTTCATATGTTCGTAAAGAATGGATTCCCTTCGTGTTTAATCATCCAAAATGCTGGAATTCCTGGAGGTGGAGAAGTTGCTGGAGCTTTTCTTAATGATCTACTTGCTATTTTTCCCTGCTGCAGCTCCTGTTCTATAAGAATTTGTTGCAATTTTATGCCTCTGCTAGCAGGTTTTCTTCTTTTAGAAAGAATTATGTTGATGCTAGCTGAGAGGTATCCTATCAAAGGGCTGGAGACGCTGTCGGATGCAATTTGCTGTCCTAAGGGGAGAGCCTTGGTCTTCGTCTTCTTTAATAACAGTCAGCAGAAAGTTTTGTCCTGCTTTTCCTTATCTCTATTCTTTGATTTCAATTGTATTGCATTGGTCTTACTAGGTAGTCCAGGAAACCATTTATTAGTCGGGATTACTCAATTTGTAAATCTTTTATCTATCGACTTCAACTTTGGTACTCTAAAAGCTCTTGCATTTGGGATTTGAGATTTGATTCGCTAGTCGGTGGCACTTAACATGTTCGACGCTGATTGGTTGAACATAAGTTGATTGTTCTGAGAATCAACTTAGTGGTGCACTTGTCTCGTTTTTACTACTTTACTGAATCAAATTACCTCCTAATTGAAAGATTAAATTACTTTTCACCAGGAATATCATTTGGTTCCTAATGCTGTTCCAGTCCTCGCCATCAGTAACCTGAATATGTTATTTTCTTGCAGCTTTATATTCACATAATTTCGTGCCTTTAATCCAAATTGCTTAATTTTGTTGCAGGTTTTGCCACTCATTATAAAGGGACCAACTATGTACCTGAAACAAAAGGAAGAACATGGGAAGAGAATCACGTAGATGACGTAGCGAATGCCGAATGCTTATGCAACTGTAGAAATTATAAAATAACATAGATGGATGTTTAAAAATCGGAGGGGGAATAGGCTTTTGTGGAAATGAGAATTAAGTGGAGCCATGAAAAAAGAGGAGGAAGCAATTAATCGTCATAAGGAGGATGAGAGACCCTTGGTGACTACTGCTGATTATACATAAATTTAATAGCGTTTATATTGTTGGTGGGGCCAAGGACAGTAAAGCCCCAATTAGCTTCACCCTTATTTCTATACAAATTATGGGATATAAACTTAGTATATTAATAAAGAATATACAAGTTCATATCGTTTCAAATAGACCAAAAGTTTAGGGATATTATACTTTACCCCAAAATTTTTGGGAAAAAAGTAAATACCCCTGAATTTATACCATGTGTTAAATACCCCATGACTTTTTGAAGAATGTTAAGATACCCCCGACCTTGTTTTACCGTTATAACTCTGTTAAATATAAGGGTATTAAAGTAATTTAATAGATATAAAATATTAAAAAAAAAAAACCTAAAGGACAAATATGAACAGAGAAGAGACGAAATCAAATACGAACTAATTAGATACCTTGGGGTTTGTAGTTATGCATCATTTTTTTTTTTTTGGAAAAAAATCATTAGATATATATGCAATTAAGGACCACCTGTACTGGTTTAAGAACTTTGTAAATGCAACATTGAATACCTACAATTTCTGTGGTGATTGAACAATTTTTTAGCGTAATTCAGCATTTTGTCTTTGTACTAGCTCAAACTCTGCCCGGGAAAGTTGCAAAACAAAAAAGATTATCCATTATCAACCACAAAAAGAATATACATAAGCACATAAACATTAACTTTCCCAGTTCAACTCATGAGCCCAGGAACAAATATTAAAACTTACAAAATAGAGGATTACTATTATGTGGCAATTTCAAAATAAGCAAATAAGAAAATAGCGTAACTTTACATAAACAAATGAGATCAGATTATGCTACATGTTTAACAAGTAGAATATAGAAATCAGATGTAGAAATCTGGAAAGATATGCATAATAACATCATGAAAAATAATCTTCATAGCCATGCTACAGGAAATATCTGTTAGCAAGAAAACAATATATTGACGGTGTTGCAAATATTAATGCAATAAACCTACAGAATGACACAAACATACAACACATATACTAATGGAGAACCTGAAGGCAGAAGGGAGAAGAGAGCTTAGAAAATAAGTGAGGTTTTCTTAGATGAACTGGAAGAGTGGTCATAAAGAAAATGTCACCCAATCAAGGTTTTGTTCCTTAGACACAACAAAAGCTTGTCCAAATCCTTCTACTTCTCCGGGACATTGCCAATATTTTTTCTTGCATGCTGAGATTAAAGAATTCCATAATTTCTTTCTTTCACTTTCTCAAGAAATAATGGGCTCGCACTATGATTTATCAACTGAAATCATGCCATAAGGGATCACAGTTAAAATATCAATAGTGTTACTAAGATGATACTGGATAAGGTATTTTTTTTAGACAAACTGTAGCCTGTTTAACGAATAAGGACTAATTTACTGACAGCATCTATAATAACACTCATAATAATGTCTTTTCTTCTCTTATCTCACAATGATTTTAATAAATAAACCAGAAACTTCCTTGACGTTTTAGAAGCTACAGTCATAAACCAGTCAAAAAAAGCACATTGTCTTTTGCAAGATTGCTGAATCAAAAGTGAAGCTTATTGTGAACACAATGCATGATCGGTATCAAATATAGATTTTAATCTAATTTTGCTTTTCCCCGTTTTGAGGTGTAGAAATATTAACAACAAAAACTACTTTAATCTTAGCAAACAAGACAAGAAAAGCAAAGATGTGCTGATGCTTTTAGGTTCAAATTATTGCCTTGATGAAAAAGTACAACTCCCTAGCACAATAGGAAGCATGCTCCGACAGAAAAAGTAGTAGCTTTGGCAAAAGGAATTTACCTGGAAAAAACCCCATTCTTTCCAAATTATTTCGGAAAGTATTGTTTTACCTCAAGCTTTATTTGAAATGCTTTCCAAGCAAAAGCTTTGACTTCTGATGTTGTCTTGCTCCATTAATAAACTTTCCTTACTAACATAATTGTTCTTTTCTAGAGAGTGAAATTAATTATAAGTATTTTACTTAATTAAAAGCGAAATATAATTATATGAATTCTTATTTTCCTGTTTAATTTATTCTAATTGGAGAGCAATTCACGAAATGGCTATCATTCTTGGTAAATGTTAATTATCAAGAAATAACTGTCAATGGTCAGAAACTAATAAAAAGGAAAGTAGAGGTCTTTCCAAAGGTCCAAACGAAGTTGATTGATATTTTTTTTAAAAAAAAGCTTTAAAAGGTGTTTTAAACTTCATACTTCCTAAAGAAGGTTGTAGAATATATACAGTATGTGCAAATATCATTATGAAGTCTTATACTTAAAAATTAGAAAACATAATTAAAGAGAAAGAAACTGCAGTAACAGTAAGCAATAAATTTAAAATAGCCTAGTAATAATCTAACACCAATAGCAGGGCATTAGTGGCAGTAGTAGAAATAAATTTGAAGAAGGCCAGTAATAATCTAGCATCAAGTTGCAGCAAAATATAGCAACAGGAAAAACTGGCATCAACAGCAGAGTTGCAGTAGCAGTAGTAGGATAATGTTTCAGCAGTAAACAAAAACCAGCAAGTAAACTCAGCACTAACACCAGGGCAGTTGTAGAATCCATCAGTAGTAAACAAAAACCAGCTAACAAAGTCAGCACCAACAGTAGGGCAGTAGTAGCAGTTGTAGAATAATCCATATGTAGTAAACAAAAACCAGCTAGCAACAGTAGGGCAGTATTAGCAGCTATAGAATAATCCACTAGCACTAAACAAAAACCAACAAACAAGCTCAGCACCAACAACAGTAAGGAAAAATAATAGCAACCCAGGTACGACAGCAACAAAGGAAGTAGCATCAGCAGCACCATAACAACAGCTATATGTAGTAAGTAGTAGAAAAAAGAATTTGGCAGCAGGCAGTAGCAATAAACCAGCAACTAACAACCAGCAACAGCAAATGTAGGAAGACAAACAACATGCTTAATAACAGCTAAAATAGCAACAAGCATCAGCAGGAAAGCACTGAAGTAAAGGAGCAGTATTCATCAACAAAATATAAAAAAAAAACAATTGGTAAACTGCCAACCTTACAAAATATCAAGGAGAAAAGTAAACATGGTTTTTTTTTTTCAAAAAAAAACCAAAAAAGCAACCGAACATAAGCCTGTTTATACCATCATATCACAAAAAGAAAATAATAATTCAAGTCAATGTACCTTTAGAGATGTGAAGAAGGAGGGTGAGGTTGTGAAGAACACCCCGAGTCAATCATTTTAATGACTTGTAACAGCAACTGTAAAAAGATTAGGCTGAGATGAATGGTCAATGTGTTAGAAATAATTATGCTTTGGTGAAAACCATCACCCAAAACATAGAATCGTCCAAGTCAAATTATCAAGAAAAAATCAATATAAAAACAAAAGCGTACCTGAATCCATATTTTGAAATTATTCTCTAGAATCCTGCGGTTAGTCTTCCAGATTAATACGTTCTTTTAGAGAGCCCTTTGTTTCTCTCTGTATATTTTCTAATTTTGGGCTGTCAAGAAAATAACATTACGTGTAATTTGGAGACCATAACCACTATATACATAAGACAACTTTCCTGTTATCTTATTGGTACTTTTATTTTAGCCCATCATAAAAATAGAAATTACCCTTTAGTCTCTACACATTAAAAGCCCACATCCTACTTTATACATCAAAACCCAATTATTCAAAACCTTAATAGATCACTTTTAATTTGGGCTCGATTTTATTTGACAGTTCACAAAAACATAATTATTCGCATATAAGTTCAATGTTGGATTAAGGATCCAACACAATGTTCTGCTGACATTGAGCTGGTATGCGAGACTGAAAGCGTTGTCCCTGAGATGGATGACCAATGTTCCCTCCAACATATTGATGAGAGATTCGATCTTCTTGCCCAATACCCTGACTTGAATTACCAACAACATGTCTATCTTGACTTTTCTACAAAGATATTAAATGAAATGACATGTTATCTCACAGATAATATAAAATTTACAGTATATATTTCTTCATTTGTTATAATGAAAGCAAGAAAGATAATTAAGAACGCAAATAAAGAACACAGAGATTTAACGTGGTTCACTAACGATGTGTTAGCTACGTCCACATGCAGAGGAGAGAAAAGTTTTATTGATCTTGAGGAGTAAAGATTACAGATTGCGGCTAGGTTATGACCTAGAGAGTTTATATAGTACTCCCTAGACAGATGCAGAAAAGCCCAGAAAAATAGGCCCAAACAGATAACCCTAGCCCAGGGACTAACTGATTCAAGGCATATTCTAACAAATCTCCACATTGACTTGAATCCTCTCACAAATAACAGATGTACCAAATGCACTATACACTATGCCAGATGTACCAAAAAAAACCTCCTCTACCTCAGATTTTGCCCTCTAAAGGGCAATCAACAACTCTTAACATTTAGCAAGTCCAAACAATGTTGGAACTTGCTATGCGGAACCGGCTTGGTGAACATATCAGCTGGGTTATCAGCAGTACCCACTTTGTTCACCTTAATTCTCTTCTCACTTCTTAGAAAATGATACCTTACATCAATGTGCTTAGTCCTCTCATGATGAACTTGGTCCTTAGCTAAACAAATTGCACTGAGACTGTCACAATACACTATAGCTTGATCATGATGTAGACCCAAATCACTGACCAATCCTTTCAACCAGATTCCCTCTTTGGCTGCTTCTGTCAATGCCATGTACTCTGCTTTTGTAGTAGACAAAGTCACTGTATGCTGCAAAGTAGCTTTCCAACTGACAACTGAACTACCAAGAGTGAAAACATAACCAGTCATAGATCTTCTACTGTCAACATCTCCAGCATAATCAGAGTCTGAAAACCCTATCACCAAACACTGTGTATCACCTCTATAAATGAGACCAACATCAAATGTACCTTTGAGATACCGAAAAATCCTCTTCACAGCTTGCCAATGCTCCTTACCAGGTTCACCCATAAACCTACTAACAACACTAACAGACTGTGCAAGATCAGGTCTAGTGCAAACCATCGCATACATCAAGCTTCCTACTGCACTAGCATAGGGAACTCGAGACATGCACTCCTTCTCCTCAACAGATTTAGGTGCAAAAGCAACGGACAGATGTGCATTTGCAGCACTAAGAGTATCTATGGGCTTTGCGGTAGACATGCCAAATCTTGACAAAATCTTCTGAATATATCCCTTCTGTGACAAGAAGAGCTTCTTTTTGCTTCTATCCCTATAAATCTCCATTCCCAGAATTTTTCGAGCTGCACCCAAATCTTTCATCTCAAACTCAACACTAAGAAGATCCTTCAACTTCTGAATATCAGACTTGTTCTCTGCAGCTATCAACATATCATCTACATACAGGACCAGATAAATCAAAGAACCATTTGTTGCCTTGCTGTAATAAACACAACAATCATACGGACTCCTGGTGTAGCCAATCTCTATCATATAGCTGTCGAATCTCTTATACCACTGCCTCGGAGACTGCTTTAGTCCATACAAGGACTTCTTCAACTTGCAAACATAGTCTTCCTTACCAGGAACCTGAAATCCATCTGGCTGAGTCATGTATATCTCCTCTTCCAACTCTCCATGTAGAAAAGCTGTCTTTACATCTAATTGTTCAAGCTCCAAATCCTGATGTGCAACTATTGCTAGTAGCACTCTGATGGAAGTGTGTCTGACCACTGGCGAAAAAATCTCATTGTAGTCTACTCCCTCTCTTTGAGTGAATCCTCTAGCTACTACTCGAGCTTTATACTTGATACCCTCAACAGATGTTTCTCCTTCCTTCTTCTTATAGACCCATTTACACGTGACAATCTTTCTGTCTCGAGGTCGCTTGGTTAATTCCCAAGTCTGATTCTTATGAAGTGACTCCATCTCATCTCCCATTGCAGCAAGCCATTGGGTAAACTCAGTACATGTAACCGCTTCTTTATAGGTGGATGGCTCATTAGAGTTAGTATCTACTTCTTCAGCAACCTGTAGTGCATAGGCCACCATATCTTCAAAACCGTATCTCTTAGGAGGTATCCCATAGTTAGCTCTCTTTGATCGATTAAGAGCCAAACTGTGCTGACTTGCTATTGGTAATGAAGAACCTGATGGTTCTGATTCTGACTGTGGGTGTTGATCTTTATGTTGTGGTTCATTCTCATCTAGAGTGACTTGCTGCTCCACTTGTTTCTCAACACTACCATTTTCTGACACAACAATAGACTTCACAGTAGGGTTAAACATAGAATTTTCATCAAAAAATACATTTCTACTAAGTATAACCCTCTTTTCAGACGGAGATCAGATTCTATATCCTTTAACCCCATCCCCATAACCTACAAATACTTCCTTTTTAGCTCGTGACTCTAATATACCCTCATTTACATGATAATAAACAGTACAACCAAAAGCTCTTAAATTAGAGTAATCAGCAGGCTTACCAGACCACACCTCAAAAGGAGTTTTGAGATGTATACCTGTGTGAGGTCCACGATTTATCAGATAACACGCTGTACTAACCGCTTCTGCCCTGAACCTTCTAGTTAGTTCAGCATTAGAAAGCATGCACCTAGCTCTCTCCAGAAGTGTCTGATTCATACGTTCTGCTACACCATTCTGCTGTGGTGTATCCCTGACTGTATGATGCCTAGCAATCCCTTCATTCTTACAGAACTCATCAAACTCAGACCAGCAAAATTCCAGACCATTATCAGTTCGCAGCCTTTTGATCTTCTTCCCTGTTTGATTCTCCACTAATGCCTTCCACTGCCTGAAGTTCTTAAAGGCTTCACTTTTATGCTTCATAATGAACACCCAATTCATCCTTGAGAAATCGTCAATCATCGACACAAAATATCTGTGACCCCCTAAAGACTCCACCCGAGAAGGACCCCAACAATTAGAATGGATGTAATCAAGTGTGCCTTTTGTTCTGTTATTGCTTTAGGAAACTTGCTGCGATGTAACTTCCCGAAAATACAATGTTGACAGAATTCAAGATCCTTGATCTTGTGGCCACAAAGAAGATCCCCTTTTGACAGAATTTGCATCCTTCTTGCACTCATGTGACCAAGCCTCATATGCCATAACTTGGTCATGTTGTCCTTATCAATCTCCGAGGATGCAACAGCAACAAAACTTGACAGCGTAGAACCTTGAAGAAAATATAAGGTACCACGCTTTACACCTTTCAAAACCACATTCGAACCCTTGCAGACATGTAAAACTCCACCTTCACCTTGAAAACTAAAACCCTTGTTATCCAACATACTCAACGATATCAGATTCTTTGTTATAAGTGGAACATACCTAACATTATTCAATGTGCAGAATTTACCATCATGTGTTCGTATTTTAATCGAGCCTATTCCAACCGCCTTACAAATAGAACTGTTAGCCATAGAAATATTGCCTCCATCTACCTGCTCGTAGGTTGTAAACCACTCCTTGCGCGGACATATATGGTAAGACACTCCAGAATCCAGAATCCACACATCATTGTGATCCGTGTGCTCATCAGCAACTAGAGCAATATCTTCTTCATAATTGGTATCTGCTACAGCAGCAGTACCTGTCGGTTTATCCTGCTGCCTCTTCTTCTTGGGATAATCAGATTTCCAATGTCCCTTCTCTTTACAGTAGTTACAGACATCATTGGGTTTTGGACCCTTAGAAACTGGCTTCTTGAATTTCTTCTTCCCCGAATTTTCATGTCCATAACTCCCACTGGCTACTAACCCAGCAGCCTGATTATCTGCACCTGTACCAGTCGCCTTGTGGCGCAGCTCTCTAGTATGGAGGGACGATCTAACCTCCTCCAGAGACACAGTATCTTTCCTAACAATAAATGATTGCACAAAATTCTCATACGACAATGGTAAAGATACTAACAGAATTAAAGTAGCATCCTCATCTTCAACTTTAACATCAATATTACGCAATTCTAATAAAATTGTGTTTAACTGATCTAAGTGATCTCGAAGAGGCATACCTTCCTGCATTCGCAGACTGAACAGACGTTGCTTTAGAAGCAACTTATTGGTTAAGGACTTTGTCATATAGAGACCCTCGAGCTTAACCCACAGACCTTGCGCGGTTTCCTCCTCCGCGACCTCAGTGATGATATCGTCTGCAAGACACAGCATAATCGTCGAGTGTGCCTTCTCCTCCAGAACGGCCATCTCAGCGGTGATTGGATCTGCCGGCTTCCTCGCAAGCGGCGCCCACAGCCCTTGTTGTTTCAACAAGGCTCGCATCTTGATTTACCATAAACTGAAACTATTCCTCCCCGTGAATTTGTCGATCTTCACGTTCATACCAAACATCTTTCTCGCCGAATTTCAAACCCTAGACAGACCTGGCTCTGATACCAGTTTGTTATAACGAAAGCAAGAAAGATAATTAAGAATGCAAATAAAGAACACAGAGATTTAACGTGGTTCACTAACGATGTGTTAGCTACGTCCACAGGTAGAGGAGAGAAAAGTTTTATTGATCTTGAGGTGTAAAGATTACAGATTGCGGCTAGGTTATGACCTAGAGAGTTTATATAGTACTCTCTAGATAGATGCAGAAAAGCCCAGAAAAAATAGGCCTAAACAGATAACCCTAGCCCATGGACTAACTGATTCAAAACCTTAATAGATCACTTTTAATTTGGGCTCGATTTTATTTGACAATCCACAAAAACATAATTATTCGCATATAAGTCCAATGTTGGATTAAGGATCCAACACAATGTTCTGCTGATATTGAACTGGTATGCGAGCCTGAAAGCGTTGTCCCTGAGATGGATGACCAATGTTCCCTCCAACATATTGATGAGAGATTCGATCTTCTTGCCCAGTACCTTGACTTGAATTACCAACAATATGTCTATCTTGACTTTTCTGCAAAGATATTAAATGAAATGACATGTTATCTCACAGATAATATAAAATTTACAGTATATATTTCTTCATTGAATTAAAAATCGGAGGGGGAACGGTCTTTTTTGGAAATGAGAATTAAGTGGAGCCATGGAAAAAGAGGAGGAGGCAATTAATCGTCATAAGGAGGATGACAGACTCTTGGTGACTACTGCTGAGATAGGTTATACTCTCAAGTCTTTGTCCATTTTTCTGCCAGAATAGATGAAACCAATTGGAATATGAGTACCATCGGTCTAGGACTTCGATAAAGAAGATCAGCACACTCTTCGAAACTAGCAAAAGGCATTGATCACTCCATTCTCGCTCAAGTAATTTATGCAAATAGTAATGAAGGAACAGAACTAAAGAGCAAGCATTTTGGTGAGAGCTCTCCGTAGACAGAAGTTAGTACTGGGGTAACATCTCGTCACAATTCTCGTGATGATCATCGGATCTATATCCAATCTTCTAATAATCATCAAGCTGATCTTCAGCTCAAAAGGGCCGCCTTTCATCTTGTAAATAGAGAAGCAAAAGAACTAATTTTCAATCAAGCTAGACAATTGTCAAATACCAGCAACTCTCTTTATCCTGTAACGTTTAATGTATAACGTATAGATACTTTATACATAAATTTAAAAGCTTTTATAGTGTCAGTAGGGCCAACGACTGTAAAGCCCCAATTAGCTTCACATTTTTATAAAATATTTATTAATAAATATTGTCAATATCAATTAAAGAAAGCTTAATAACTAAGAGGATAAACTAAAGATGAACGCGATAATATGAATTGCTTTTGTTTTGGCAATTGGGTATTGCTTTTAGTTGGTCTATATATTGTGATCATCATTATCTAAGTATGATTAATTCATTTTGAAGTAAGATACTTAATTACCTTGAGCTTATAATTGCAAATTAATTTAATTCATATACATTATCTAATTTTTCATTTGTATTATTTTTTGAAAAAGAGCGATTATATTTTTCCTTAATAAATTTTTTTACAGTTGTTATAAGAAAATCGGTGAATGGTGAATGGCGCCAACAACTATATTCGAAAGAATTTAGATTCCAACAGTTATAAATGGTTAGCAACAAGTAATAGAATCCTCAAATTTGGAGCTTAAATGCATGGAAGTAGACCTGGAATCCTCAAACTTGCCGAGTCACATAAAAATTCGGTGTTATCTTTCTCTACTTTTCACTCATTTAATTTGAATTCTTATTATTATTTTACACATTTTCTCACATATACTTTAGCCTAATTTGTGAATATTTATGTATTGCATATTTAAATTGTATATTAAATTTTATTGAATTGCACGCTAGAAGATTTAATTTACTTGGATAGCATTCGGGTTTCGTATTTAAGTTGTTAATTTTTTGAAAAGCCAATTCAACACCTCCTTGATTACCTGCTGTACTTTCAATATATTTACACACACACACACAGAGGCAACATATAGCGTTTTCTGGCAGCATTTATATTTTCATCTTTATGCAATCAACATTCTTTAACAATTAATTAATTTGGGTGAGGGTTAAGCAATTGGGAAATTAAGCTAGCCGAATTAATTTATTGAACCAGTCTCTTTCAATTTCAGCATTTTCTTTAATTTCGTTTCGTGAACACTATTACAACATTAATAATCGTGATAATATATATCTTATTATTTTAACTATTGATTACTAGCTAATGGGGGAAAATGAATTCAAATTCTTAAAGTTTGACCTATTGAATAAATTAATTTTAATAATTTAAAAAATATTTATTAAAATCCTATTTTATTAAAAAAACGATTATTCCCCATTCATAACAGTTATTTAATAAAAATAAATATTAATTCTTTAAAATTTAATAAAATATAATATATTTATCAGAATACAATAATAAAATAAATCCGAATGTTATTTTCTAGTACATTAATGATATCATACTTATTAATATATTAAAAATTTATGTGTTGTAAATAATATATTTTTTATTATATTATATATACTTAGCTATACATAATTAAAAAATATAATATAATAATAAATATTATAGTATAGTATATTTTATTCATAATAAATATTATTTAGTTTAAAATTTTATATTTTGGTTGTAGTACATTAATAAATATTATTTATATTCTTTTATTAATAAATTAACATTATTTATAAAATATATTAAATTTATAATACTTGAAAAATATTAGGATTTATTTTATTAATACATTTATGATAAATATATTATATTTTGTCAAATTTTAAAGATATAATAATTACTTTTGTTAAACCACTAATATTGATAGTGTATAATAATTATTTTCTAATAAATAAAATTTTTAAAATTATTAACACTAGTCAGTTCAATAATCCAAACTATAGGCGCTTGAATGTCCTTTTCCTATTTAATTACTGAAGCATGCAACAAATTGCGATGAACAATCAGTAAGTTTTCAAGTGAAAGCAAGCATTTTCGACTATTGATTTTAGTCAAAATAAATCAAATTATAAGTAATAATAATAATAATAAATAATAAATGAATATTAATCTATAAATAAAAATAATATATTATAATTTTTATTATTATATTATACTTTATATTGATGTATAGATATAAATATTATAAAAATCAAATGTATTATTCACAAAATTTATAAATTTATAATGTATTAATAAATATTATATTATCAATGTTAGAAAATAAAATTAGGATTTATTTTATTAATGTACCTTTAATATATATATCATAATTTGTCAACTTTAAAAATATAATAATTATTCTGATTAAATAATTATTATCGATGAGGTATGATAAATATTTTTTACTAAATTAGAACTTTAATGAAATGTTTTTAAGTTATTGGTACCAATTAATCAAATAAGTCAAATTATAAGGACTTGGATATTTTGTTCCCTAATTAGTGAGGAATGCAACAAATCTAAATCAACAATCAACGAAGGTTTGCAAGTGGAAGAAGGCATTTCCAATTATTTATTTGTGACAATTTAAATTAAATTATAAATAATATAATTCAAAAAGAAACAACTTTCTCTTGCTTTCATGTAATTTTTTTGAACAATAAGTCATGATAAATTTATGTACTTTTCTTGTTTTTGAAACCCATAACTTTAAGGCTAATGTATAATTGGAGCAAAAATTATTTTATATTAAAAACAATAATTCAAAAAATAATATTTATAATAATATATTATATATGTATTTTAGTGAAATATTTTTATTTACACATTTTATTAAATAAATATGAGTGGTGAAATAGTGGGTGAGGTGTCGAGTCAAGAGTCCGTTAGGATCTTTTGCCCCAATCAAGGACAGGGCCGAGAATTAGTGTTTCTTCCACATGTTGCTATCTCTAATTGAAGCAGAATAACAATATGGAGTAAGGATTTGGTGCTTCGTGACTAAAGTTTCTCATTCCCATTTAAAATTTTAAAGAAAATTTAAAAATAAATATTATAATACATGTTCATTATTTATAAAGAGTTTGTTAATGTGTACCTTTTTACGTTAGCATCTCATGCCAAATACATAGGCACATACTTTATAAAAGCTTATAAATTTACATTACCATTTGGTTTTGATTTGTGATATAAGCTACTCTAACTGGACTTCTCCAATTATCAATTTAAAATAATTGTCGATGGTAAATGTTTTAGAGGTCCATAAATATTTCTTATTTATGAAAAAGCATTAAAGGCCTATTAAGAATTATAAATTTTAAAATACTCTTAAATTTTAGAACCGAAAACCCTGTCGTGTTGAACATCTTATGACTTGATCAGCAAGGTACTCGATGATTTAGGGGGTCAGAGAAATCTTCCACATGGAAGCACCTCAGAGCCTATAAATACAAGCTCCAACGAGAGGAAATTAGGTATGAAAAATCTGTATTATCAATTGTTATGCATCTTCATTTCTCAGAAGAATAGATAATACAAGTATACAACCACACTTAAGGTAAACAAATCAAACCTTTTATTCACTGTCAGGTAGCTGAGCTCCCAATCATACAACCACGATAACAAAAGGAAATTATTAAACAAGCAATTACCACTTGCATCACACACTTAACAGCATAACTCATAGTCCCACAACATGTAAAAGGGACGTACACAAAAGAAAATATGATCATCAGGTGCACTGAAATCCACTGGGTACCCCCTTTTCACAAACGTTCAAAAGAAGGCTTAGTGAAAGTGGGATATTAAGGTTGATGCCCAAAACATTGGCTTTAATAGCAGTGCAAAGGCAGACCGCAGCCTCAAGATCAGCTAGGCCTCTAATAAGATTGCAGCAGGGACTTTTGGGAGGTGCGCCAACGGTGATATTCACCAAAACACCAAGTAGATCGGCACATACACCTAGTTTAAGGGCATCCCTTGGGCAGGCTTCCTCGGATGCACTGACTAGGGCAAAGAAAAGAACGTTGAGTGCGAGAAAGAGAGCCAATGATGCTGACCTTTTTGAACCCATCTCTAAAATTCTGATAGAGTAACAGTCAGCACTATAGTAGACGCTCTAAGAGAAGGGACTTGGGATTCTTCTGTGAGATTAGCTACGAACGGTGGGTTTTTATAGGGTTCAAGGAGCACGAGTCGATTGCCTTGACGTATAATACAAGGAACACAATTTAGACTTTGCAATCCATAGTATCAAAATAGTACTCGTATTCATGCTAATTATTATTCCTTTTTTCTTTTTTTTTCCCTTTACTGTTGTTTAATTTCTATAATATATATATATATGTTCACTAACAAGTGTAATATCTTGGTGCTCGATTTATCTTTTTTTTTCCACTAGAATTCTCTCCTAATGTTGAAATTTCTTAAAAATTAATTAATCTTAACAGAAAAATATTAATAAATAGTTTAGTCTCAAGAAATAAAAATTTTTAGTTTGTCCAAGTGAATCTATCCCAAAACTTTCCCTATTTGTTTATATTTTTACAAGTAAGAATAATTTAGTCTCAAGAAATTAGACCATTCATGTTGTTATATGAAGCATGTAAGGATTCACTCAATATTTTCTTCAGTTAGTGTGTCATAAAAAAAAATTGAAATTGGTATTTATGATTTTAATGTTAGTTTTGAAATCAATTCAAGAATATGTGGTCTAACATTTCTTGAAAATTGTATTATGAATATGAGAATTAAAATAAAAAAAATGTTTAGCATTGCAAAAATTATAGCTTTTTACAATTGACTTTTGTTGTTGATTTTAAATTTGCTATAAATAATTCCCTATTTGTGATGGAGTTGTACGCAACCAAAAAAAAAAAACCATGTTATATTTTAGACTGTCTAAGTGTTATTTTTGGGACCATCCTTGAAATGAGTAGTAAATACAATAACGAACCTTAGTAATAATTTTTCAAAACTAAGTCATTATGATAAAAATATAATGTAATCCCTATACTTGTGTATAATATTAACTGAGTATAATATTATCTCATATATAACATATTAGTCCCTAATAAATAATAATTTAAGTTAAAATATGTAAGACTATATCATATTATGTTAATTATTCAATGCTAGGGACTAAAATACTTTTTGTACAAAAAAATTCATTTAATTCTCTTTTCTTGATTGCGATTCACAAAGGGGGTATGGCTTCCTCCACCGTCCCTCCCTCTTTGATTCTCCTCTATAAATAGAGGTTTCGTAAACCTTTTAAACCTGAATGAAAATATAATTATTTCTATCTATTTTATAAACTTCTCCAATAGTAGGTTTTGTTTTTGGATAAATTTAGGGTAATGGCCGTTCTCCCAAGTATATATTCCAACAAGTCAGATCTAGCTTTTTAACACTATCTAATGCTCTTGCTACCAATCTAAAGCTCCATAGAAAGGGAAAAGTCTACCATGCAAGTAATAAAATACAATTATTAATACTCGGCTGGGGTTGCACATTTTTTTCCCTACAAGTATTAATACGCAATTATTAATACTTGAAAAATCTACTAGTTGTCATATGTGAAGGGCAAGTAGAGGGAGAAACTGAATGGTAAACATAATATTATGGGAAATTGACATATACCCCCTGATATTTGGGGGAAGAAACGCTTATCCCTCATGTTTGAGAAAAAACAAATGCCCCTCAAGATTGGATAAATAAGTAGATACCCCTTAACTTTTGTTTTCATTAATTAACCAGTTAAGTAAATATCTTTTGTATCTCTAAATATGTTTATACTTATAATTTTAACATAATTATTTCTATTACTCAATTTAGTCCCTATTTTTAATTTTTTTAATCTGATTTTTTAAATATAACAATTTATTTTCTATTTTAATATATTTTCAAATATATTAAGGATAAAATAATTTTTTATTTTATTAGTTTAATAAAAATTAAAAAAAATTATTATTAAAAAATGCTGACAATGAGTTAGATCAAACCCTGTATGCTAAAATAATTTTAATTTTTACTTTTACTTTTATATATAATATATCTTTTAAAAATTATGTTAATTTTTATTATATTTTCTTAAAAAAATTATGAAAATATAAATAAAAAATAAGTACATGTGCTATATATATGTGTATGCCTGTGTGTGTGTTTTCTTTTTCTTTTTTATTTTTATTTAAATTAATGTATATTATCAAATTCCCTTCTTTTTTATACGTTTTATTTATATTTTTATAATAAATAGAATAAACTTAATGTAATCTTTCAAATGAATATAGTGAATATAAAATTGAAGCAGCCCAGTAATAATCTAGCATCAAGTTGCAGCAAAATATAGCAACAGGAAAAACTAGCATCAACAAGAGGGTAGCAATAGCAGTAGCATAAATAAATTTGAAGTAGCCCAGTAATAATCTAGCATCAAGCTACAGCAAAACATAGAAAAAGGAAAAAATAGCACCAACAGCAGGGTAGTAGTAGCAGTACTAGGATAATGCCTTAGCAGTAAACAAAAACCAGCAAGTAAACTCAGCACTAACACCAGGGCAGTAGTAGCAGTTGTAGAATAATCCATCAGTAGTAACCAAAAACCAGCTAACAAAGTCAGCACCAACAGTAGAGCAGTAGTAGCAGTTATAGAATAATCCATATGTAGTAAAAAAAAACCAGCTAGCAAAGTCAGCAGCAACAGCAGGGCAGTATTAGCAGCTGTAGAATAATCCACTAGCACTAAACAAAAACCAACAAGCAAGCTCAGCACCAACAACAGCAAGGAAAAATAATAGCAACCCAGGTAGGACAGCAAGAAAGGAAGTAGTATCAGCATCACCATAACAACATCTATATATAGTAAGCAGTAGAGAAGAGAAGTTGGCAGTAGGCAGTAGCAATAAACTAGCAACTAACAACCAGCAACAGCAAATGTAGGAAGACAAATAACAAGCTTAATAATAGCTAAAATAGCAACGAGCATCAGCAGGAAAAAACCGAAGAAGAGGAGTAGTATTCGTCAACAAAATATAAAAAAAACAATTGGTAAACTGCCAAGCTTACAAAATATCAAGGAGAAAAGTAAACATATTTTTTTTTTCAAAAAAAATGAAAAATGCAACCGAATATAAGCCTGTTTATACCATCATATCACAAAAAAAAAAAAATTCAAGTCAATGTACCTTTAGAGATGTGAAGAAGAAGAAGGATGAGGTCGTGAAGAACACCTAGAGTCAATCATTTTAATAACTGGTAACAGCAACTGTAAGAAGATTAGGCTGAGATGAATGGCCAATGTGCTAGAAATAATTACGCTTTGGTGAAAACCATCACCCAAAACATAGAATCGTCCATGTCAAATCATAAAGAATAAATCAATATAAAAGAAGAAGCGTACGTGAATCCATATTCTAAAATTGCTCTCTAGAATCTTGCGATCGGTCTTCCAGATTAACACGTTCTTTTAGAGAGCCCTTTGTTTCTCTCTGTGTATTTTTTTATGATGGGATGTTAAGAAAATAACATTACGTGTAATCTGAGGACCATAATCATTATATATATAAGACAACTTTTCTGTTATCTCATTGGTATTTCTATTTTAACCCATCATAAATTTAGAAATTATCCTTTAGTCTCTACACATTAAAGGCTCACATCCTACTAGATACATCAAAATCAATTATCCAAAACCTTAATAGATCACTTTTAATTTGGGCTCGATTTTATTTGACAGCCCACAAAATCATAATTATTCGCATATAAGCCTAATATTAGATTAAGGATCCAACACAATATTCTGCCAACATTGAGCTGGTATGTGAGCTTGAAAGCGTTGTCCCTGACATCGATGACCAATGTTCTCTCTAACATATTGATGAGAGATTCGATCTCCTTGCCGAGTATCCTGACTTGAATTGCCAATAACATGTCTATCTTGACTTTTCTACAAAGATAATAAATAAAATGATATGTTATCTCACATATAATATAACATTTCCAGTATATATTTCTTCATTGAATTAAAAATCGGAGAGGGAACAGTATTTTTTGGAAATGAGAATTAAGTGGAGCCATGGAAAAAGAGAAGGAAGCAATTAATCGTCATAAGGAGGATGACAGACTCTTGGTGACTACTGCTGAGATAGGTTATACTCTCAAGTCTTTGTCCATTTTTCTGCAGAATAGATGAAACCAATCGGAATATTAGTACCATCGGTCTAAGACTTCGATAAAGAAGATCAGTACACTCTCAAAAACTAGCAAAAGGCCTTGATCACTCCATTCTCGCTCAAGTAATTTATGCAAATAGTAATGAAGGAACAGAACTAAAGAGCAAGCATTTTGGTGAGAGCTCTCCGTAGACAGAAGTTAGTACTGGGGTAACATCTCGTCACAATTCTCGTGATGATCATCGGATCTATATCCAATCTTCTAATAATCATCAAGCTGATCTTCAGCTCAAAAGGGCCGCCTTTCATCTTGTAAATAGAGAAGAAGAACAACTAATGCCCAATAAAACTAGACAATTGTCAAATACCAGCAACTCTCTCTATCCTGTAACGTTTAATGTATAAAGTATAGAAACTTTATACATAAATTTAGAAGCTTTTATAGTGTCAGTAGGGCCAAGGACAGTAAAGCCCCAATTAGCTTCACCCTTATTTCTATACAAATTATGGGATGTAAACTTAGTATAATAATATAGCATATACAAGTTCATGTCGTTTCAAGTGGACCTCCTAAATTAATTTTAAAATATTCTTTTCCTCGAGGAAAATTAATCCTTAATTTTATTTGTGACTTGTTAACAACCAACCAAAAGAATTTAATAAGATAGATTCTTGGAGCAAGGCAATGATGTAAGAAAGCGCATGATTTCAACTATATATATTACTTTTTTAATTTTAACGTTTCTCAATTATTCCAATAATATCTCAATTTTTTTTATCAGTAACACTTCAACACATATATAGTTTTATTGGATAATTTGTGGTTGCCCCCTTTCAAATATGAGCAAACATTTTAACAAATATATTTTAAAAAATATTTTAGAATTTTTTTACCATTAATGCTATAACCATTGAATCTCATTTCTTGACAATGATTTTTTTTAAAAAAAAAGGGAAATATTTAATAATCGAAAACATATTGTCAAATATATATATATATATATATATAGTCTCAATAATTTAAAAATTGCCTATTTAACATCATTGACACGTTCAGAATAAGTTATTGCCGGTATCATTATACTTTAAATTTTTTTATCTATACGATATCAATGGTATACTAGTTTTGGGAAAAGAACAATGAAAGGAGTGTAAATACTTGACCAATTTATTTGATTGGGGGATCAATAAGTAATTTTTAAACTAGCAAGGCTAAAATGTATAGTTAACCATATTTTAAAGATCCAACAATCTTTTTTCCACAAAAGTTTAAAATATAAAATTTCTAATAAAATAAATAAATAGTATGTAGTGCTTTTTATAGATATTTTTATACAAATAATTGATAATAATTAAAATATAATATTATATTACAATGATATGCTCTATATTTTCATAAAAATTAAAAAAAATTATGAGAAGAATAAAAAGATAAATTTTTAGAAATATTAGATCAAAATTAGTAGCAACAAATTTTATGCTTTGAAAGATTATATAACATAACTTTAACAATTTATTAAAGTTATTTTTATTGTTATCATTATGAGTAACTGTGAGAGAAACACTTATTTTATGGTTTGAGTGTCCTCAATAAGTTCACTTGGTATTGTAATTGTTTGCCTAGAGAATTGAGACACAATTACTAAACTCCTCAAGTTAGTTAGCTTGGAGGTATGGACGTAGACCGAATTTTGTTGAATCACGTAAAAATTACTATATTTGATTTCTCTTCCTCAACTCATTATTTTGTTTATGTTTATAATTGTTTCACATATTTCCTCACACATATTTGAATTTGATTTGAACCAATGGTAATTCTCAAAGGTAGTAACGATTTCACTGTTGTTATAAGAAAATCGATGAATGGTGAACGGCGCCAACAACTATATTTGAAAGAATTTAGATTCCAACAGTTATAAATTCTTATTGAATTTAAATTCTCATTTAATTTAAATTGTTATTATTATTTTACATATTTTCTCACATATACTTTAACCCAATTTGTAAATATTTATGTATTGCATATTTAAATTGTATGTTAAATTTTATTGAATTGCACGTTAGAAGATTTAATTTACTTTGATAGAATTCGGGTTTCGTATTTAAGTTGTTAATTTTTTGAAAAGCCAATTCAACACCTCCTTGATTACCTGCTGTACTTTCAATATATTTATACACACACACACACAGAGGCAACATATAGCGTTTTCTGGCAGCATTTATATTTTCATCTTTATGCAATCAACATTCTTTAACAATTAATTAATTTGGGTGAGGGTTAAGCAATTGGGAAATTAAGCTAGCCGAATTAATTTATTGAACCAGTCTCTTTCAATTTCAGCATTTTCTTTAATTTCGTTTCGTGAACACTATTACAACATTAATAATCGTGATAATATATATCCTATTATTTTAACTATTGATTACTAGCTAATGGGGAGAAATGAATTCAAATTCTTAAAGTTTGACCTATTGAATAAATTAATTTTAATAATTTAAAAAATATTTATTAAAATCCTATTTTATTAAAAAACGATTATTCCCCATTTATAACAGTTATTTAATAAGAATAAATATTAATCATTTAAAATTTAATAAAATATAATATATCTATCAGAATACAATAATAAAATAAATCCAAATGTTATTTTCTAGTACATTAATGATATCATACTTATTAATATATTAAAAAGTTGTCTTGTAAATAATATATTTTTTATTATATTATATATATTTAGCTATACATAATTAAACAAATATATAATAATAAAATTATAGTATAGTATATTTTATTCATAAATTAATATTTATTTATATTTTATTTATTTATTTCTAATGCCTAATTAATATTGAGTTGTACCATATCATAAAAATAAATAAATTTATATTTTAATTATAATATATTAATAAATATTATTTATTTTGGAAATTTATATTTTGGTTATAGTACATTAATAAACATTATTTATATTATTTATAAAATATATTAAATTTATAATACTTGAAAAATATTAGGATTTATTTTATTAATACATTTATGATAAATATATTATATTTTGTCAAATTTTAAAGATATAATAATTACTTTTGTTAAACAACTAATATTCATAGTGTATAATAATTACTTTCTAATAAATAAATTTTTTTTAAATTACTAAGACTAGTCAGTTCAATAATCCAAACTATAGGAGCTTGAATGTCCTTTTTCCGACTAGTCAGTTCAATAATCCAAATTTCGATGAACAATTAGTAAGTTTACAAGTGAAAGCAAGCATTTTCGACTATTGATTTTAGTCAAAATAAATCAAATTATAAGTAATAATAATAAATAATAAATGAAAATTAATTTAAATGTAAAAATAATATATTATAATGTTTATTATTATATTATAATTTATATTTATGTATAGTAAAAATATATAAATATTATAAAAATCAAATGTATTAACGTACCTTTAATATATATATCATAATTTGTCAAATTTAAAAATATCATAATTATTCTGATTAAATAATTATTATTGATGAGGTATAATAAATATTTTTTACTAAATTAGAACTTTAATGAAATGTTTTTAAATTATTGGTACCAATTAATCAAGTAAGTCAAATTATAAGGACTTGGATACTTTTAGTAAAATATTTTTATTTACACATATTATTGAATAAATATGAGTGGTGAAATAGTGGGTGAGGTGTCAAGTCAAGAGTCCGTGAGAATCTTTTGCCCAAATCGAGGATAGGGCCAAGAATTAGTGTTTCTCCGACATGTTGCTATCTCTAGTTGCCACAGAATAACAATATGGAGTAAGAATTTGGTGCTTCGTGAGTGGAGTTTCTCACTCCCATTATAAAATTTTAAAGAAAATTTAAAAATAAATATTATAATACATGTTCATTATTCATGTTGTATTAAGATCAGTAAAACTTTTTAAAACTTATGTAAATTATAATAAACAACATTTCTTTAATTAAATCTTAATTTACTATGATTCAGTGTGATATATCACATAAACACTACCTTTGTATTTGACATATCTACTCTAATGATCGAGGTAACATTTTTTTTAAAAATCTAAAATTACAACTTTATATTATGAAAATTCTTTTATTCATAAAGAATTTGTAAATGTTTACCTTTTACATAAGCGCATACTTTATAAAAGCTTATAAATTTACATTACATTTGACGCCCCTAATTAGCCATAACCATTTGGTTTTGATCTGTGATATACGTTACTCTAACTAGACTTCTCCAATTATCAATTTAAAATAATTGTGAATGGTAAATGTTTTAAAGGTCCAAAAATATTTCTTATTTATGAAAAAACATTAACAGTCTATTAGGAATTATAAAATTTAAAATATTCTTAATTTTTAGAATCGAAAACCCTATCCTATTGAACATCTTATGGCTTGATGAGCAAGATATTCGATGATTTCAGGGGTAAGAGAAATCCTCCGCAAGGAAGCACCTGAGAGCCTATATATACAAGCTTCAACGAGAGGAAATTAGGTATGAAAACTCTGTATTATCAATTGTTATGCATCTTCATTTCTTAGTAGAATGAAAATACAAGTATACAACCACACTTAAGGTAAACAAATCAAACTTTTATTCATTGTCAGGTAGCTGAGCTCCCAATCATACAACCACGATAACATAAGGAAATTATTAAACAAGCAATTACCACTTGCATTACACACTTAACAGCATAACTCATAGTTCCACAACATGTAAAAGGAAATATGATCATTAGGCACATTGAAATCCACTGGGTGCCTCCTTTCCACAAACGTTCAAAAGAAGGCTTAGCGAAAGTGGGATGTTAAGGTTGATGCCCAAAACTTTGGCCTTAATAGCAGTGCAAAGGCAGACTGCAGCCTCAAGATCAGCTAGGCCTTCAATAAGACTGCAGCAAGGAGTTTTGAGAGGTGTGGCAACGGTGATATTCAACAAACCACCAAGCAGATCGGCACATACACCTAGTTTAAGGGCATCCCTTAGGCAGGCTTCCTCGGATGCACTGACTAGGGCAAAGAAAAGAACGTTGAGTGCGAGAAAGAGAGTCAATGATGCTGACCTTTTTGAACCCATCTCTAAAATTCGCACGTCATTCATACTAGCTAGCATGTAGCAGCAGGCCTTGTTATTGGCTTGAATCCAATTATCATATCGCTCTCGTACATTACGAGGTGCATTGGTAGCAGGTTCTGGAGGACATTCCTTAAGGAGAACAAACTTTTGATTCTCACATATAAGCACTATATTCATGTTACTCTTCCATTTTATAAAATTTTCACCATTTAACTTTTTGTTTGCAAGTAAAGCGATAATGGGATTAGTTGCAGACATGATTGCTGAAATAAATAGATATAGCATTTAATATATGTAACATAATATCAAAATATTTTTCGAAATAGTAAACGTGATGCATGATGCATATGATAAATTACTAAACCACGATAATTCAATCTTACCATTAATATGCCGCCGTAGGGTAGATCACACTAATATAATTGAATTGAGACTATCTCAATTAGTAAATGAAATTCAAAATATCTCATATTTTCATTCATTTATTAATTACCGTTATTTTTGTCAAGATACCATTAACAATTTAATATATATCTTTTTGAGTGTAACCCATTGTTTTGGATTCTAACAACTTAACTCAAAATGCTGCCGTAGGATAGGTCAATTTTAAAATACATTATCTGAATCCTATCACTAAGAAGCCAACCTTGATATTAATATAGATAGACACCCTCCGTAGGGAAGACGAAATCTAAGCGTCGCGAGGCGCTACCTATATCTTACGGTGTTGTACTACAATGGAGATTATGGGGTATATCGTCATATATCCCTCTCCCACTCATTATTTTTAAAAACTGTGTTTATAAAACATCTTATGTTTTATAACCCTAGTGAATTATTTATATCTCATATTAATAATTACTAGATAAATATAATTCTATTTTAGTTAATTATTTAAGTTAACGGAGTCCAATCTAATTGGGTCTAATAAATTAGAATAACCTAATTCTATTAATAGATGCTTAAATAATTACCACTTAAAGTAATAAAATCACATTTTATTATTAAGAAAATAGAATATAGGCTAATTTTAAAAATTAACAATTAATTTAGATAAGGCCCAAATTAAATAAATGAGATAATTACCAAGTTTGATTATAAAACTTAATTACCCATTATTTAATTTATTATTCTATTCAATTAATCTAATTAATTATAATCATATTCATATTTAACTATTAAATAGAAATGATAACATGTATGCATGATATTCAATAATGACAATGAGTGGGTATTATGAATGGCATGTTTTTTATGCATGGTCATGTTATCATATCACATATCTTATAACAAAAATAATTAACAATTAATTAACTTTGGCCGGGTCTCCTAGGATATTTAATTACAAACCCAAATAATCAATTAAAATTACAAAAGTATACAGGCTCGCAGGCCCAATAAAATAATCTTCCAAAGTCCACAGCAAGTCCATCTTAATAAGTCTTTATAAATAAATGTCTATATAGGCTCAAAAACTTTTCTTAAGCCCAATGATTAATTATTGCAAGGCAGTTCAACTTTTGGACCCTTTTACTTTTAAAAGGCTCAATAAAACCCAAAAATAATATATTAAAATAAAAATTTTCAAAAAATCCAAAAATAAAATTTAATTTATTTTTAAATTCTGTTATAAGGGTTTTAATGAAAAACGACAAATAGACTTAATTGATATTTAACCAAAAAATTGTAAAGCAAATTTCGGGGTAGAATCGTTTCTTCACGAATTTTGCTTCACCATGGGCTGATTTTAATTGTTTGTAATTGTCTTGCAATTTATGACAGTGAGTACTTTACTTACTGTTCTAACATCTTTTCTTCTATTTCTTCGTGAATTCCAATTCCAAGATTCACCAATTAATTACATAATAAAAATAAATTACATTGAACCTATACCCTTTATAGGTTTACAAAATTTTAATCTAATTAAAATAAAATTAATCAAATATCAAATTCTAGGAAACTATACAATTAACGATCAAAGAATCTATACACAAAACTCATCTTATGATAAAATATACCATTCATCAATGTATATAAATAGAAAAAATGCAATACCCACTCATGCATACATCAAAATTAAAACTATATACTCATATAACCTTAGCTCTGATATCAATTGTTGGAAAATTTTATCGAATAAATAGCGAAAATTTAAGCCAAGAAAACTATAAAATTTATATGAGTATACGGATTTAATTAAAAACAAGGTAGAATAGAAAAATTACTTTTCTATTTTGTCAAAATATTTTTGCTTTAGGTTTTCTTTCACCAATGGTTTCCAAACCAATCCTTTAGCAGTTGCCGTAAAGAGAAGAGTGGGCTTCTTTTATAATACAATGATGGTTTAGAGAAAAACTAATTTTTCTCTAAAATACACGTTATAAGAAAAAAAAAATTTTACCATTACTCACTTAGGGTTTCTACCCTTTATGTTTCTTTTAAACGACTTCTACTTTAATTAAAATAATTTAATTAAAACAAAATTAATTAATTAATAACATTTATTAAATAATTAAATTTGTTAAACAACTTTTAATAAAAGTGAAACTCTAATTAATTCAAAATTAATATTTAAAAGAAACGATAAAGAGGATAAATATCTGAGAATTTATCCATTGTATTATTTACGGCACTGACCTTAAAGGTGGTATTGGGGACCTATGGACCTACAATTTCAAGCTCCAATAAATTTAGATAATTAATTAAACTCTTTAATTAATTAATCCAATTTATTAATTCTAGTATTATTCCACTAAAAATCTACAATTGAACTCTTGAAATTATAGATATATTTTTTACTCAGAAAACTTTGAGCAATCTATTGATATAATCATTACATGCAGTTCAACCCTCCATAAACGGTTCATAATTAGAGCTAAGTCAATTTTTCATTTTACTTCTCTAATTACATCTTTATCCCTAAGTTTCATTAATTCACCATTGAACAGTTAATTTATAAACCAGTTATAAATTGAGCGCTCAAACTGTTCAATTCCAGAATTAACACTTAACAGAATTATCTTTCTGTCTTCCAGTAGCAAAAAATGGATTTCATATCTGTATATCACATTCCCAACTATTTATCCCATTAAATCTCCAAGAAACAAGTATTGAGCTTGTTCTTAAAACAAACCTTAACAATTAACTCAAAAAACTCAATAATATAAACAGGAGTTTATGACTACTCAAGATTAAGATTGATCTACATATGATCATCTATTGACATTATTTGAATTCTCAGTTAGTAACGAAATTTATATGAGAATTCTAATTATGTGTGGTCCAGTCCTATATAATCATATTATATAAAGTGTCGCTACCGTGATGTCGCTACATTGGCAGTTTTGATGAAACTATCTCATTCTTAATGTTAGTAGACCGCATTAGTAATGTTTAATTAAAGAACACAAGTTTAATTAATTTATTACGGACTATTTCAGTTTATTATCCATAATCTTAATCCTCTTATATATATAACATTTATATATACTAAGATTATGGTTACATAAATAAATTATGATTTTTCTGATATTATAATTAAGTATAATTAAATATAAAGAAATGTTAATTTTATTTATTTAAAAAAATATACAAATTACATGCTTTTAGGACAGTATCCCTAACATATTCTTCTTCCCACTAAAGGTTTTGAGAGTTCCTCTTGATGTGCTTCACGTAACCATATCTACGCTTCAAACCTTTCCTACCATCAATTCCAGGCATAACCATTGCACAGCTGCCTACCCGACTATTTACACAATTATGGCCTCATTCATCCTTCCAAATATTTCAAAAGATATAACACTTTCTTAAAATACATTTCTTAATTAACAACAAGCACAATAAATTCTACTATGATCATCTGGAGATTCCACTATAGCTTTTAAAAAGGAGAGCACTTTTGTAAAATACATTTCTCACCATCACAACTAAATCTACAGCATTCAATAATTTCATAGCTAGAAAAAATGGAGGGAATCAAATATAATAACACTAAGTTCTAGCAACCAAATTCCTAAACAGACATGTTTTCTTACAATCCAAACAACTAAAGGAAAACAAGTTTAGAATAAACTTGAAAATTTTATTTAGCTATTAGTAGATTCTCCGCTGCTAGCTCAAATGTTGAAGAAGTTGTTTCGAACATAATGGAAATGAGTTTAGTAAAAAAAAATTTGTTAATTAAGAGATAAAGTTTTTGAAAACCAATGTGACATTCTTCTGGGGACAATCACAAATGTTAATCAAAATCACCTGGCACTAAGTCTTTCCTTTTACAATTCTTCCCGTTTCCTGTTGCTCTGTGCTTATTCTCTACTAGACACCGTTGTTGGCTCATTCTTTTGCTAATCAGAGCAAGAAACAAAGTTGGATAAACAATGTATTGAACCATGACCATTGCAAACTCCAATGATATGATATTGCAAACTAATTATTGTTTGTATTGTTAATAATAATAAATTTTTAAATATTTAGTATTTTTAATAATATAAATTAAACATGTAATCTTAATTAGATATTAATTTTTTATAAATATTTTAGTTAATAAATTTAGGTGGTAGTAGTGGCTAACAGAGTCAAACGGAGTAAGGGATTTCAGGCCCAAACCTGGACATCTCAGCCCAATTGTAACCAATCAAAAAATTACAATTTTCGATCACATCAAAAATTAAATTAAGGGTACTAAAAATTTAGTATGGTACTAAAATGAAAAGTTTGAGAAGATTGTACTTTAAAGCTTGATATACTGAAAAATTCATATTAAAGTACAATTTTTTTGGCCATCAAGTTTAAAAAAGAATTATAATATAATGGATAAGTTGAAAGTTTTTAATAATTTATGAATATTTGTCGGAGTCTCAATAAGTGTAGATGGTATAGTGGTAAGCAGTGGCAGCAGTTTTAAACACATTCCACGAACCCAACATGAAATTTTATTTAATATTATTAGAGATGGCAGTCGGGTAAGGACAAGCCGAGGGCTCCAATCTCCTGCTCTGGCTCATCTTCAATTTTATTGTTTTCAATAATCCCCATATTGGTCCCGTTTCAACATTTAAAATAAATAAAAATTATGTAAATATAAGACTTTGAACACAAAAGCATTGAAGAAAATTAGCACATACTTACCATTGAACCACACATAATTATATATTAAATTATGTAAATAACTAATATTTAATTTATATTTTTGAAAACATTACTTTTGAATTGTTATTAGTGATATTCAATAATTTTATGACATAAAATAATTCAAATTTAATATTTATAACTATTATTATTAATAGTAATCTAACAATAATTTTTTTGTTAAAAATATTTATTACTATTAGTTTTTATAATTATTTAAAGAAACAATAAATCTATTTTAATATTATAATTTTAAAATTTAAGTAAATAAATTTGATTATAAATATACTTATTTTCTTTGATAAAAATTTCAAAAAATTTATTTAATTTTACATATAACTGTTATTATTTAATAATTAGTCGATAATTTAAATTATTGACTTGGTAATTATAATTATTAAATATGAATTATTTTAACTTACAAAATTATTTTATATATATTAAATATAAAATTCTCTGAAATGAAGACCATAGTAATGACAATTCTAAGTATCACAAAAACAACGCCAAGACTAGTAGACATAAAAATAAAAAATTTTGCACATAATATTAACAATCATCCTTACTTATAATAAATAGCGAGTGATTGTGGTGAAAAGACTTGCTTGTTTAGGGTTCTCTCTCGCTTTATATATATGTGTGTGTGTGTGTATATATATATATATATATATATATATATATATATATGTATATATATTTGTTTAATAGTACTAAACTCAATATAAATCTTTAGAAATATTAAATTTATTGATTTGATTAAATATTTAAAATATTTAACAAAACTTTACTCCTACAATTATTAATTTTTCAATTTATTATTAAAACTATATCATCAATTTTTATTTTTCATTAAATCTCATTATATAAAATAATTTTTTATATCTTTTCAGTAAAATAAATTAATTTTTTTATATAAAATCACCATTTCACATATCATGAAAATAATATAATGAAAAGAAATATTTATTATTTTTAGAAAATAATTGACAAAATTAAAGTAGTTGATAACCATTATCAAATTGATTGAGATAATTAATATAAAATATTACAATTTATAATAATTTATTAGAATAAAATATCAAATTTGATCGATACATTGACTTTCATTTTTTTATTAACCTATAAAAATTAAAAATAAATATACATAATAATAAATTATGATCCAAGTTTTAATAGAATTGATAAAAAAAAATTAAAAGAGAATATATTAACTCAAGCTTAGAGGTTAATTTTTTTGATAATTTTGCAAAAAATATTTTGTTTGGTAAATAAAAATAAAATATAAATATAAAAATAAATAAATTCATTAATTATAAATTAATTATTTTTTTTGACATCAATTGATTATTTTCATTTTATCAAAACGAGTTAACTCAAATTAAAATTATTCTATTTTTTGGTTACTGATTATTTTTGCAAATGTTTTATTAATAAAATAAATTTGAAAAATTCTAAAATATATTGAATGTCAATATTAAAAAAGAAATAAAATACAATGAATAAGTGGAAAATTTTTAATAATTTATGGATAAGGTTTAGTTTTATCATCATAAGGATATTATGATATAAATTGTCCCCATTTTAGCAATATGCAGCTTTCATTATGGAAATTTAAAATTCTTGATTTGGGCCATCCAGGTTAAAGAATATCATATTTGGTTACTTTTTTTCTATTCAACAAACTAGTGCTTATATGCTTTTTTTGTCTTCTTTTTTAGTTGGGTATTAGTAAGCACAAATTTTACGCCCATCATGAATGACTTTGAGAAAACTTTCACTCAAGTCCTTCCTTTATTTTTCTTATTTATTTTACAATTTTATATTTTAGAAAATTCAAGTTTTTTTTATCCATTTTAAAACTTTTCAATGTTTTTTCTTTTCCAACTATTATTTTCTATATAACTAAAGTACATTATTAGTATTTACAATATTGACTTTTTGTAGTTTATATTAGCCAATCTAAAATCAAAGTATAAGGTAGGAACAAGTTTATTAGACCATGGAACCATTTTAATCGTTAACCACAAAACTAAGTTTATGTTTGTACTTATCCCTCCTATAAGAAAGAGATAATTTGATATTATGTATTATCTATGTTTTAAAATTGTTGTGTTTAGTTTGAGGCATAAAATCGTATTTATTGCTCATAGATATGCCTTTTTCACTCTATTCATTTTCACAATATATTTCCACTTTACCACACATTTGATGAAGATGCGTCAATGTTCAAGGGTCCAAACAGTAGGTTGTCCATCTCATATACACGAGCCACTAGTTGGACTAAGTTCTAGTGATGGTAATATCTTCAACCTAAAATTATATATTAAATTTAATTGGGTGAATTTATAATTTTAGCTTGTCATTGTAGTTAATTTGATCATTACCACTAGGATGACATTTATACTACATGTCAATAGAGAAAGAATTATGGTCAGTATCATTAAGATGAAAATACAATGAAAATAAAGAGAAGCTTGTTGGATCTCAATTTATTGGAGACACGATTTTATAAATGCGAGCTATGGTATATTCTAGTTCTACTTGAGTTATCATCTCCTAAGTATATTCCAAAAAATGCACGAATATATAAGATTTTGCTCAGAGTCAAGTATAACATTATTGAATATTGTTTTGACATGAGAAGTTTCAACATCTGAAATGTACACATCATTGATGCAACTTAAATCTAATCATTTAATTATTGAAATGTGCATATCATTGAGACGGGAAAATTGTGCATCTAAAATATTGTATATGTATGTCTATTAAATGTTAAGATGACAAAGTATACACATTGTTGAATATAACTTAAGTTTAATCACTAAAATTATTAAAATGTGCTTATTCTTAATTGTAACCTAAGTCTGATCACTAAAGTATAAAAATATTTACATGGTTAAATGGAACTTGAGTCTGAGCTCTAAATTATTAAAATGTGTACATCATAGAACATAATCTAAATTAGATCACTATATTATTAAAATGTGCTAAAGTATTGACAATTAGTAGTTTACGTTAGCTAATTTGAAATCAAAGTATAAGGGTGGAGGATGTTCATTAGAATGCAACCCTTCAATTCTTTAACCACAAAACAACAACTTAAGCTTGTCTTATCTCTTATATAAGGAAGAGGTAATTTAACTTTATATCTTATTTATATTTCAATATTTTGGTGTTTAGTTTGATGCATAAGATGGTATCTATTGTTGATATATGAGTTTTTTTACTTCATCCATTTTCATGATATGTTTTCACTTTGCCACTTATTTGATTAAGATGCGTCAATGCTCAAGGGTCTAACTAGTAGGTCATTCATAGTTGGACTAAGTTTTAGTGATGGTAATATCTTTTACCTAAATTATATATTGAATTTAACTAGTAAAAAATATAATTTTTAGTTTTTCATTGTAAGTTGGTCATTACCACTGGGACAATAATTACTCCATTTCATTAAGGAAAGAATCATGCTCATCATCATTAGAATGACAATACAACGAAAAAGAATGTAAGTTTATTTGATCTCATATTTATTGGAGACATTATAAATAACTAGTTTAACTTAACAATTGCGCTATACTCTTATATTAAAAGGTAAATAAATACTTTTTTAACCAATAGCATATGTATATATATATATATATATATATATATATATATCATGATGCATACTTTAAATACTTGATCTTATGTAAACATATTTGATTAATGCTTATGTTATTTAATTGCTTTTGTGATTGTTATGGTATTACATATATCCCCTGCAATGCTTGTCCTTTTGTCATTGATTGTGACAATAAGAGGTTATACATTGCTTAACAAAAGGCAAGCCTCAATATTTAATTAAATATATAAAATATTTTTATTATCGTATTCATGAATTATATTTTGTGATTCTATATGTATTTTAAATTTTCTCTAAAGTAATGATTGACTTGAGTGTTGTGGGCACTATATGTGTTAAAGCATTCAATTCATCAAGGTTTTATTTTTGTAAAATATAATTTTTAATAGGGATGTCATTCTAGTTTTATTTGAGCTGTCATCTCTTAAATATATTCTAACAAGTGCGAGGGCATGTCAGATTTTTTGTTGACTCTAATTATAACATTATTGAATGTTGACATGATAAATATATACAACGTTGAAAATAACTTAAGTATAATCATTAATTTATTGAAATGTGCACATCATTTACATGAGTAGTGTCTGAATCTGAAGTATTAAATATATCATTGTTCAATGTTGAGATTAGATGTGTGCACATCTGAAATATTAAATATGAGATATTAAATTCATCTTGATTCTTTTATCTTGAAAATTTTTTATTAGGGATTTCATTCTAGTTTTATTTGAGCTATCATCTTTTAAATATATTCCAAAACGTGCATGGGCATATAAGATTTTATGTAGAGTTCAGTGTAATATTATTGAATGTTAAAATAAGAAATGCGCACATCTGAAATATGTACATCCTTAAATGTAACCTAAGTCGAATCATGAAATTATAGAACTACGTGTATCTAAAATGTTGAATGTATTATTATTGAATGTTGAAATGAAAAATATTCATATATAATATGCGCACATAATTGAATGTAACTTAAGTTTAATTACTAAATCATTGAAATGTATACATCGTTGACATCAGAAGTGTAAACATTTAAAATATTAAATTTAACATTATTGAAATATTTTAAATGTTGTTATAAGACTTGTGCACATCCTAAATTGTTCACATAGTTGTTTGTAACTTAATGATGATAATTAAATTTTTGAAATATGTACATCATTAAATGTAACTTAAATTTTATCAATAAAATATTTACTACAAGAAAATTTAGATACAATAGTAGCTGAAAAAATGCTAGTATATAAGTGGTAGCATTTTAGCCTATGTTATGTTAGCTAATGTAACTAAATGTTCTAGGCTTTTGTAACACCATTTTTTTTTTTTTTGCTATAAAAAATGATCAATTAGTATTAAAAAAAAGCTTTGTCAATAACAAGAACTTTTCATAAAAAAATTAAATTTTTCATAAGTGATGGCATTTAGCTACATCATTTCGAAAAAGTAGTGGTCAATCACATCATCCATAATCAAGAATTATATGTGTAGAATCTCTATATAAAATTGGGTAATTTTCACATACCTCCCCTGATGTTTGTCAAAATCACACATAAATAAAAAGAATGCCTTAATTCACAAGTAATACCCTCTGACTTAACCGAAAACACATTTTCCATCCACTTCCTCCATTTTTTACATGAAAATCCCATTTTATCCTCATTTTAATTTGAAAAAAAATGTGCAACTATTTTGATGCTTGAAATTAGAAAAATAAAAGGAAAAATAACCCATAAACACTATTTGATTTGGCAAAAAAGTTGCAATAGTTTTGATGCTTGAAACTAGAAAAATAAAAGAGAGAATAATCCATTATACTATTCATCAACACTTACATCAACATTAACAACAATGGCATCTTCAAACTCAATACCAAGTTTAAAATAGTTATATCTTAAAACAACAAAATTCAAAATAAATTAAAGTAAGCTTTCCACTATTATACATTTTTTTTAACTAATACAATATATTATATAATTAAATAAAAGGAGAAAGGTAGTACAAACAAGAAGAAAAAAAAAAAGAAAAAAGTTGCAGCAGAAAAAACAATTAGCATTTCAACAGCAAATACATATGCAAAAACAACAACAAAAATAACTGAAACAACAACAGTGAAAACAACACAACAGCATGAAAGAAAGAAAGGCAGCAACAATAACTCCCAGCAGTGGAATTTACAATAGCAACAGCAATGAAGCAATAAGATAGTACCTTCCCAGCAACAATAAAAGATGCAACAAATCAAGATAATCATTAGAAAAAGTAATGAGCAACCAAAGCAGAGCAAAAATAGGGTTGCACATTCAGTACAAAGCAACAACAATCAGCAGAGCAAACAGTCTAAAAAAAGGTCAAATTTATATAAATCTGAAGTTTGGGATAGCCTATGCATTCAATAGTAGCTCTTTGTAAATTGAAGAATGAGGTGAATGCCCAAGAATAATAGAGCAACTGAATCCAAGATTAATAAGGGAATCTCCCACTATTATACATGCTGGAACAATACAACTCATGCAATTTGTTGTGCTTATGTGCTCCGAAAGAAATTGACAATCCAGTCTTTTCCATCAATACCATCAACCACCAACACACTTAAAATCACACAAAAATACTCCACCACAAACTTGAAAATAAGAAACATATGACAAACAGTAAAGAGAATTTTGTATGTATGAAATGAATATATTGTACAACATAATAATTCATTACTGTTAACTGAAGATCCAAATAATGATCCACGCTCAATTGGAACCAAAACAATCAATTAACACATCAAATAATGCAAAATTTTAATCTTAAAACCAAAATCATATTATAATTAACAAAACCCATACAAATAATCGATTAACAATTTTATTGCCATAAAAAGATAATGAACATATTCTTAATTAGAATCAAATCATCAATTAATAAACTAAAAGATGTAATATTTAAAGTTTAAAACAACATACAAACTTGAATATAATCTTGAATCTATTGATTTTTGTAAGAAAGTTTTTCAAAAACTCACAATTTTCTTATTAAAAAAAAATCTCAAATCTATAACCTTAAGTTCCAACCCACCCACTCAAACAAACCAACCTAAAACTTGCCTCTCTCCTTCGTCAGAAGCGTATTCAGTTTCTCACTTCCTTCTTTTGTCGGTGGTGCCACAACTACCTTACAACCATCAAAAGCTTCTTTCCCGTCCAGCCACACATGTTGTTGATTCTCCATCGTCAAAACTAACTCGCTCAAGGTCAAGTCGTTGTCAAGATTTGTTGATTAGCGATTAACTTGTGGTGGTGGGGTTAGATGCGCGACAACATGCGGGTTAGTGAAATGACAATGAATGCGAGTTGGAGAAGTGATAACAACGTGCGAGGGAGAGCATAATGTCGTTAGCTTTGAAATAGCTAATAACGGTGGGAGGTTGCCGGTAAAGCAGCTGTTGAATATGTTTTAGCATGGTGGTGAGAGGCAGCAGTTGTCATAATTTAGGGCTTTGTTTGTGTTTTAATCTTATTAAAATAAATTTAATCTTTCTCCTTTTGCAAGATAGAGGGTGAGAGAGAGAGAGAATCGAGCACTGCACTTTGCAGTGTAAGTGTTGGGTTTACATTGACAATTATACCCTTATAATTGACGGTCAAGCATAACGACATCCAAATTCAGGGGAGGTCTCTGTGAATTACATCATTCTTTCTATCTACCTGTGATTTTAAAAAATCTCAGGGGAGGTATCCGAAAATGTCCCATATAAAATTTAAGCCACAATATATTTAAAATTGTGACCCAATTGTCAACTTGATGAAAACTACGTGGAACTGAAATTTTCTTGAAAAATGTTTTTTTTTCTACTCACGATTAATAGTCTCTTTACAAATATACAAAAAATGTCGTTAATCATGTAGGCTTACAAATTTGGCTCATTTTCCAAATGGGAGTGAAGCCTAACCCAACAATAACTTGGTAGTATTTTGATAACCTATCAATTCAAAAGAACAAGATTACTCCAATCTTATTGAGACTTTACTATGAATTTCTACTCCAATAGAAAATCAAAATACTTTTCAGCTAAGCATATAGAGATATAAATTTTAGTAACGAGATTAGTGTGATCTAGTACAACAATTATCAACATTTTGTTTCCACCTTCTATTGGTGTGATAGAGTACAACAATTATAAACTTTTCTAATAAATGAATCCTAGAAATTATGTTTAAAGAAATCATCTCCCCTCGTCCAGCATTTACATGGTTGTATCTCATAACATGATCAATAAATGAAACTCTCAAACACTTAAGACTAGTAAATCGTCCAATTTGGGTGTATAGACATTGAATTGTAGTTTGACATAAATCAAGGATTTTAAGCTTATTAAGGTCTCGTATCTCAGTAGGAAAGAGTATTTGTTGACATAATTATTTAGGAACAACGCTTTGATCAAACTGGAGATAGATGGTAGGACAAATATGATATTTGTATTATAGAAGTAAAGAAGTTAAAGACCATACATGTGCCCAAAGAATGATTCAGAGATTCTGACAAGCTACTATTTTGAAGTAACGACATTAAGATTCTACAACATTTGGATCTCTTCGGCAGTATAGATAAACACAAACGAATAAGAGAAAGTCTAATTGCATTGCTTTATTCTTCTTTCCTAATTTTTTTCACTTTCCTTCAACAAAAGTTTATAACTATTCGCATTATAATTGATAATTCTTAGTGTTGCTTTATGAAAATGCTCAAACATCTTATAACGAGCCTATTTTTCTCTTTTTATGAGAAGAGATCTCTCAATAAGTTCATCCAATATAGCATACCCTTGGTCACGTAGCCCCCTAATCTTTTTTGACTACGTGAAAAATTGATATGCTCTCCAACATAATGATATAGTCTTGAAGAAGTTTGACCAACAAGTAAAACATGCATGAACGTATAAGCTTTTTCATTATGGATTTTATTCTAGTTTTATTTGAGCTATCATCTTTTATATATATTCCAAAACGTGCATAGATATATAAGATTTTATGTTAAGTTAAGAGTAATATTATTGAATGTTAAAATGAGAAATGTTCAGATTTTGAATGTGTACATTGTTAAATGTAACTAAAGTTTAATCATTAAATTATGTCTATGTAAAATATTGACATGGAAAGTATGTGTATGTAAAATGTTGAATGTATTATTATTGAATATTGAGATTAGAAATATGCACACATAAAATGTTCACATTATTGAATGAAATTTAAGTTTAGCTACTTAAATTATTAAAATTGTACATCCTTGACATTAGAAATGTGCACATCTAAAATGTTAAATGTAACATTATTGAAACATTTTAGATATTGATATGAGAATTGTGCACATGCAAAATTGTTCATGTAGTTGTTTGTAACTTAATTATGATTATTAAATTATTGAAACATATACAATGTTAAATATAACTTCAGTTATTATTGAAACATTATTATTGAATGTTGAGATTAGAAATATGCACATATAAAATATGCATGTTTCAATAATGTTACATTTAACATTTTAGATGTGCACACTTCTCATATCAATATTTAAAATGTTTTAATAATATTAAATCTACTTGACCTATTTAGCTTAGTTAATAGCCATTCATGATTAAATCTACAATAACCCTAATTAGCTGAACTAATCACGATTAACTGATGAGCAAGAAACAAAGGAGATTCTTGGAATCCTTATAATTAATGGAAGCTAGCTATATATCAAAGGCTGAATTTTCAAGAGATCAATGTATGATAATTAATAGTCACCTTGATTTTAGTTTTTGGGAAGTCCACCATTCTTAAACATATCATCTTTTGTTCTTTTAAATTATTTTTAAAAAAATTTCTGCTTGTATTCTTTTGAGACTTATTTTAGTCTTCGATTATTAAATCAATGAATGTGGGATTTCCCTCAATCAAAATCTAAACATTAGCAATTTTTGTAAGGCTTCTTAATAGAATGCATTTATTTTTGTCACATGACCTATGAATATACATATAGCAAATGCATTCTTAATGAAATAGGATAGCTTACATATTAGGAAGGTTGGTTGAAGATAGGATCATCAAGAAATAAAATAACTATACATCTAAAACTAATTATGATTGATTGATTATTTTAATAGGATATCAAGGATGGATAAAAGTTGGATCTCATTATCAAATAGGTTGTGTAGAGAGTATAAGGATGGTGTCAAGTCCTTCATTAAAATTGCAAAGAGTCATGTTGTTAGTAAAAATAAGACACGTTGTCCATGTCGAGATTGTCAGAATACTTGATTCTTTTATTTAGAAATTATTCAACATTTATTCATACATGTATTTTCTAGGAGTTACAAAAGATGGATCTATCATGGAGACCAAATTGAAATTCCTAATGGTAGTATGAATCAAGATACAAATAATATGCGGAATAATTATATGGAGCGTGATGAATGTTTAGAAATGTTGAATGATATACATAGGGCGACATACATACATATTGACACAAGTTTAGGGGAATCAAATAATCTTGCGGGTACAAATATTACTCATGTATTTAAATCATTATTTGATGTTGCTAGACAAGAAGCATATCCTAATTGTAATAAGTTCTCAATTTTAACTTCCATCGTAAAGTTGATCAAAGTACTTAATCATTGGAGTAATAAGTCATTTGATATGTTATTGCAATTTCTTAAGGATTTTCTTCCCGAGGGATCAAATATTTTGGCTTCATATTATGAGGCTAAGAAAATGTTACGTGACTTAAGATTGGGGTATGAATCTATTCATGAATGTTAGTATGATTGTGTATTGTTTTGAAAAGAGTATGCTAGTGTTGATAAATGTCTCGTTTGTGATGAGCTTAGATATAAGTCGGATAATGAGAAAGGTAGAAAGATCCCACATAAGGTATTGCAGTATTTTTCATTAAAACCTAGATTACAGAAATTATTTTTGTCAAAACATACAGCTTCTGATATGAGGTGGCATAAGGAGAAAATAATTAACACAAATTGAGTTTTAAGACATCCAATTGACTTTGAATGCTGGAAAAACTTTGACAAAAAATATCTTTAATTTGGTCAAAATCCACAAAATATTAGATTAGGGCTTACTACAAATGGTTTCAATCCATTTGGTAATATAAGTAATTCTTACAGCACTTGGTCAATGATATTAGTTCCATATAATTTACCACCTAGAAAGTGCATGAAAGATCCATTCTTAATGATGTCACTTCTTAATTCTGGTCCAAAAGCACCAGGGAGGGATATTGATATGTATTTACGACCATTCATAAATGAATTAAAAGAACTTTGGATTGATGGATAAACACATATGATATATCTAAATATAAAACCTTTCAGTTACATGCATGTGCTATATGGACAGTGAATGACTTTCCTACATATGGAAACTTATCTAGTTAGAGTACTAAGGGTTATAAGGAATGTCCAGTTTGTAATGATAATACGTCGTCCCAACCTTTAACAAACAAAATATGTTATATGGGTCACCGTTGATTCCTACCAATAACCTATCATTGGTGTCTTAGAAGCGATCTATTTGATGGGCAGGAAGAATTATGAACAACTCCAAAGGTGTTGTCTGGGTTGGATGTTTTGAAACAATTTGAGCTTGTTAAATATGTTAGGTTTGGAAAAATCCAAATTGTGTTGATTGAAAAAGAAACATTCTCCTTGAGAGTTAAATTGGACCAAAAAAAGTATTTTTTTAGTTAAAATATTTGTCTTCTTTAAAAGTACGTCATAATTTTGATGTAATACATATAGAGAAAAATATATGTGATAGCATTGTGGGACATTGTTAAGTATTAATGAAAAAAATAAAGACACTTATAAGGCTCAATTAGATTTGGCAACATGAAAATTAGGAAAGAGTGGATCTACAATATTTTGGGTCGAGGTTTTTAAAGTCTCATGCATGTTATACACACCAAAAATGAAAGAAAAGATTTTTGTCAATTCTTGAAAAATGTGAAATTTCATGATGGATATGCTTCAAGACGGAAATATTTCAGATTTGAAGAGCTATGATTGCCATGTGTTATTGCAACGATTATTTTCAATTGGAATACGCTCATATTTGCATTAAGATATTTGTACACCTTTGGTTGAGTTGTCTACGTTTTTCCAACAAATTTGTACAAAAAACCTTATATGTCAATGATTTGAAGGAACTAGAGAAAAAGTTGTACTCATTCTTTGTAAATTGGAAATGATTTACCCACTAGCATTCTTTGACATTATGGTCTAGTTAGCCATATACTCACCTTTTGAAGCAAAACTTGGTGGGCTGATTGCATTCAAATGGATGTATCCCTTTGAAAGATACTTGGGGATATTAAAAATATATGTGAGAAATAAGGCTAGACTAGAAGGTTCAATTGTAGAAGAATATATTGTGAATAAAGCCCTAACATTTTGTTCAATGTATCTTCATAGAATTGAAACAAAGTTCAATTGATGTGAACGAAATGATGATAGATTAATCGAACAACAATCTGGATTATCTGTGTTCAATCAAAAGGCTCGTCCATTTGGTGCAAAGAAACAAATATAACTACCAAAAGAGATTATAGAAAAAGCTCATTGGTATATCTTGAACAATTGCGATAAAGTACGATCATATTTGAAGTAAGTATATTAAAACTATTTAATTATTTTTTTTAATATAGAAATTTTAATTGAAAGAAACTTTATGCAGGGAGTATGTTAAGGAGTTTGAGGTATAAGGTCTCTTTAATATACTCGAAATGCAAGAAAGCCAATTTCCAAAATGGTTTAAAAATCGGGTTAGTTAAAATTTCAATATTTTAATTAAACAAAATTTATTTAATTAATCATAAGCCTTAAATTTATTTGTTGTATATTTATTTATAGATGACTACTATGCATTGTAAAGGGTCAATAGAAGGTACCAATCAAATTTATTCTTTGGTTTATGGTCCTGATTATCAAGTATACTCATACTTTAGATGCTTTGTCAATATAGTTCAGTTTCATACTCACTTTCGTGATAAATACCATACAACTAGGGGTGGGCATGGTCCGGTTCGGTCTGGGTTTCACCAAAACCGAACCGGACCGAAAAATTTTCGGGTTTTGATTTTCGGAACTGAACCGGACCGAAATTAGACAAGAACTGAAATCGAAACCGGACCGAATAAATAAAACCGATTGGTCCGGTTCGGGTTTTATTATTTATTTATTTTTAATTTATTTTTATTTTTATTTTTTCTTATTTATTAAAAAACGACGTCGTTTTACTTTTTTTACTGTTTCGGTCCGGTTCCGGGTTTTTATACTAAAATCGAAATTTTCGGGTTTTTTAAAAATAAAACTAAAACCGAACTGAACCTATCGATCCAGTTTGATTTTTCGGGTCGTTGGTTTTTTGCCCACCCCTACATACAACCCAAAATAGTAGAGTTGTGGTTCCAGGGGAGCATGATGGAACTATAATTGATTTTTATGGTATTTTGTCGGATGTTGTAGAGTTAAAATATATTTCTAGGAATCGAGTTATCTTATTCAAATTTGATTGGTTTGATTGTGACGCTAAAAAAAAAAATACAAAAGGATTATCATCTCACAAGCATTAATATAAGTAGGAAATGGTATAAGGATGATCCTTTTGCGCTTGAAAATTAAGCACAACACGTGTTCTATGTTGACAACTTTAAATTAGGAGCAAATTAGAAGGTGGTTAATAAGGTCTAACACAAACACTTATGGGATGTTCTAGAGATGACATAAGATAGCCTTGAAAATACTAATAATGTCTATCAGGAGAATGAATCATCTGATACTCAATAGTCTGTACAAGAAGAAGATTTAGATAGAAGACAATTTTGTTAAAATGATATGAATTTTGATGTAATTGATGGTAGTGCAAGACGAAATGGAGGATTAATAATTAAAGATGATGTTTGTGATGCTGAGGAAAAAGATGAAACAATTAAAGCTTATTGTAGAGATGATGAAGAAACTACATAAACAGATGATGATAGTGATGTTGATTAATCATACCCGCTTATGTAGCTGGTAACACTTACTTTTTGGTACATATTACAATAAAACAAATGATTTTTTACTTTTATTACTATTTTTATTATATTTGTCAAATTTGTGTAGTTAATTTTAGAATTGTTTCAATTTTTTATTATGTAGGTTGTTGATGTTAGTTTATGTTTTTAATACGATGGATAATTGCTTGATATGTTGTTTTTGGATGAGGCATGTTAGATCGTTGGTAGTCTGCTTTTGCAGATTTAATTGTCAACTTGTAACTTCAGAGATGTTATGTTAGTCAAGTTATTGGTTTTTTAGTTTGTTATTTTTGGAAAAATTGTTGCATATCTAGTTGGTTGTTCTGGGGTGGACATGTAGACATCAGATTTTTTTTTTTTTTTAATGTTACTAGTTGCATTGGTGTTGTTAGGATGAAGGCTTTTTGTTATGGACTTTACTTCCAGGCTCAATGGGTTTTACCTATCAAAAAGTTGGGTTAAGCTCGATTAGATTGCTAAAATTGGTATTTGTTCCTTTTGATTTAACTGTTTTGTTAGGTATTTCTTATTGTGAGCTTATGGCTAGGATATAATTTTTTCATTTATATTCATATTTTCATGATTTGTTGGATTTTTTTGTGCTTCTTATTCTTTGTATCTGTTATTTTTATTGAACATTATTGCTCTAGGAAATTTTCGAAAGTTTATTTAAAAAAAAAGTTCTTGGTTAAAGAACAAATTTTGTAAATATTTTTTTTTCTTTTATTTGAAGTAATTTTGCTGCACGATAACCAATAATTACTCTTGGAGATGAATGTTGAATAGTTACTAAATGATTCATTTAATTTGTACTGTTTAGATAGGGAAGCATGAAAAAAGTAATAGTTAATAATGTGGTATATAATGGTCTTAATCAATAGGGTGTTACTATAAGCATATAAGCTACCTTTTTTTTATATTTTAGTCACATCCTTGAGAAAAGAAAATTTAATTCTATAATTAACTTCAATTTATCAGTTATTTCACAATTAATGAATGGTTGATTACAACTCTCTACACTATTGCCTACGTATTTGCAATTACATGCTCTAGTAACAAATTATCATTATATATAGATTTACAATATCGTCATTGTGGCATCTTTGCCTGATACAACTTTGGTTCTACGGAGATTTCTTTCCAATAATGTATAAAAGGATCTTAAGTTTGTTGTAGTGCTATTATGTTTATTGTTATTATGATAAATATATACCATAAAATTTGGCTGAATGTTATTTTTATTCATATCTTACTCAAATGGCCATATTCAAGTCTGACAAGATTCATGGTGTATACTTAAAGGATAATTTCTTAGATATGTTAGTATCTGCAATATGGTTTGATTTGGCAAAATCATATCCTTTTATAAGTTTTCCTACTATAATTTGGTTGGTTTGCATCATATATTGTGGATAAAATCGATGAATTGAGGCTAATGTTTAGTGTGCTTAGGAATTGCTAACTAAATTGATAGGCATAAAATATTTTTGCGTATTTGTTTGCAGGTTTCTATAAAGCTATTGTGAGTTCAATCATCACTTTGTTTATGCATTGTCTTACTAAGTTTTTATTCTCATTTTTATTGTAAGAGAGAGAATCTTAAATTAAGCTTCTTGGATCCGTTGTGTCTTTTTATGCTTTTCATTCATTTATTATCTAAAATCTCTATAGTGATGTTTTCAGTCAATGTTATTTTGAAGGTGGAGAATAAGAGAGAAGAGAACTTTAACTGTATAGATAAATCCCTTTTCCTTCTACTAATTGAATGCTTGGAGAACTCGAAGTATGACTTTAATAGGCTTTTGAATGTTGCATTTTCTCGAATATAATTCCAATTCACATATTATATTTTGTTGCCTATTTCTTTCGTATATGTAGACGTATTTCTCTATAACAATTGAAAAGGCTTGAGAGACAACCAATTACATTAAAATCTCATTATTCTTGACTTTAATTCTAGAGCTTTTATTTGTCCTGTTGGTAGTATGTTTAAATTTCTATTTTGTTGTTGGGTTTTGTGTTGTAGTTTATTCAATATTTATCCATTCATGTGTTTTACTTTATTGTCAAAGCTTTTTGGGTTTTTTTTTCCTTTGTACTTCCCTGTTCTTTCATTCATAAGATTGCTCTAAGCTTTTGCTTAGAGATTATTTACAAAAAATAAAAAGTAGAAATAATTTCAGCAATGAAAATAAATCTCCAAATTTCTCCCAATTATTATATCATTCCAAATTTTGAATTTTTTGATTGATAAATTTACAAATTTATGGTTTACTGAGGCTATTTTTAAGCTTGATATGTTTACTGTTTGCCGTTGATCAATTGGTAGTTGCCTGTTGCAAATTTTTGTTTCTTCCTTGCTCTTTAATGTTGCTTCTACTTCTTGTTACAAGCTATGGGATTTGACTGAAGGAGAAAAAGTGTACTTATTGGATGTGTGGCTATTATTCACATTGTTTGCTTTAGTCCATTTTGTGTTGCTATTGAGCAAAGTTTCAAGATCTAGGATCTTAAAAGCAAGAGCACTATTGAGGATCTAAAGGTTGAGCTTAAAACTAAGGTCAAGAAATTTGAGGCCACCACTGCAACCACGACTACCAAAAGAAAGTATTATACAAATTTGTTTATTTTTTTATTAATATGATAATTACTTTACTACCTTCCCCTATTTGCATAATTGTGTAAATAACTATCTTTATAAATTGTGCATTATATTGCTCAAAAGCGTTGTTGGTTCATTGCTATTGATCACTAATAACCATATGAATTTTTATGGATAATTCTAATTTGTATGGGTTAAAAAGTATATAAATATTTACGTACTGCGATATGATCATAATTTGCTTACAGTGATATGTGGCATTGGTTGATTTACTTCATGAGCTATAAATATTACAGCAGCAATGCCATCTCTTATGGAGCTCAATTTCACTCTTCACTTCATTTTGCTTGCTTTATAATTCTCTTGACAAATATCTTGATTTCATTTATTTGATTCTCTTTGACTCTCTTTTGTAATTGAAATTTGAAAGTAATATATTATTTTATAAATAGTAATTTTAGCTCGTTTCCTTTAATTTTAATATTATTTTATCTTCCATTTTTTATTTTGATACAAAATAAGGTCTAATAAATCAACCATATTAAATACCCATCTTTTACTTACTGAAATGTTAGGAATATGAATATTATAGAGACGTTTGTGTCAAACACTGCTTCTGAGTTTTTTATTTAAAGATTAATATGTTAGAATTATTTGAGGAAAATAATGAAGTTGTAAACCTTTTGCATGCAACTTTTTATTTTTGAATTTTATATATATGCATATTTCAATATGTTTATACTTTTGTAGTGTCTTGTGCTTGATGTAATATACTGAAAAAATTGTTATATGTTATTTGAGTAAGGATTTGTTGTTTGCAATATTGAATCTATAAAAGATATGTTATATTTTTTGAACTAAAGTTTGTGTTTGCATTTGAATTTTGTAGAACATTTAGTACACAAGTTAGAATTGGAGTACTCCTAATGCATTTGTTATTTATTGGTTATTGGTTATATAGATCGTATGATTTGAAATTTTGAGGAATTGAACGTTACTAGAGAAGTTTTTTGTTATTCATAAAGTGTTAATGTAATTCATTGCGACTAATTATTTAGTGACACTCATATAGATAGTGTGTTGATGTAATTTATTGTGATTAATTATTTTAGTTACAAATAGTTATTTCTTATGATTTTAAACATTTTGGATACAATAATATTAGTTGTGAAAGATAATAAAAAGGGTTCTATCAATTAACGTGGCTTAATTTTAATTAAAATTTGCTACAAATTAATTGTAGTACTAATAAATTATTTTTAACTTCCAAAATATTTGGTCACAAAAGCATTTTTAAAATATTGTCATTAAAAGACTTTGACTTCCAATAATATTAGGTCACTGAAGGGTATTTATTTACAAATATGTATAATTGTACAAGATGCAAATATGTATAATTATATAATTGTACAAGATGGCATGAGTATGATACTTGTATTTAAGTATTTATGTGGTATATTTTTGTATATAGATGTTAAAGGAGTGCAAGTTGCAATTAAAGATATAAAGTATATACTTGCATACAACTCACTTGAGCATGAATTAGTATCATGGCCATAACTTTGTATAGATATTTCAAATGAAACGATTCTTGTTGCCAGTGAAAGATGACTCAAGTGTGCATAATTCATATGCAGAAAACATTTTCCAATTCATAATGGATCTATGCAAAAAGTGTGAAGAATTATAATGAAGCATGGTCTGCCCATGTGCAAGCTGGACCTATGAACTCCCTTCTGTCTTTTGACTATAACTTTCTAAATACGTCATCAATTGAGTTGATTCTTCAAGTGGTGGAATCATGAGAAAGGCAGCTAAACCTTTAATGTTATGCATAATTTCCAGTTCGTGCATCTGGATTACCTAAATTAGTCATCATTCTGATAATGGCTGTCAAAATGGCAATTTGAGAATGCTTTACTCTTTTGATTATATCTAATGTTACCCATATCCAAATGACATGATTCTTGAATCATGAGAAAACTTATTCAATTATAAACAATATACATGAAGATCACTTTCTCTGGTTTGGCGTAAGAGATAATCAAATGTGAGCTACAATTTGATAGACAGAGATATGATGAATTTTTCAACTTACATGTGCTCACACATGTAAAGCCTCATTGATCTAGCCTATATAAACTGTGATTTTGTTCATTTTAGTGGAATCCTTTTGGGCACCCTCTTGGGGGTGTTCTTTGTTTTACTCCCCTTAGGGGGAGTCCTCTATTTGTTTCTCTAATCTTAATGGAGTAGTCCTTTCTTTGCTTTGCTCTTCTCTTAAATTAATGTAATATATGTATTAACTTCATCCTTTGTATCAAGCAATTTTCACCAAGGATTTGAAGAAGATGGTCAATTGATTCAAAACCTTAGGATAAATCTTTAATGAAGGTAAGTTTCTCTTGTTTTGCAATATGTCTAGAATTTCATATTTGGTTTTATTGATTTTAGCTAGATAATGAAAGGATAAACTTATTGTGGGAGTTTGGCTTAGTAACTACAATTGTATTTGATATTTTCTGAATAATTTTCAAATGATATTAGAGATTATTTCTTGTTTATTAATCTTCATACCTTTACTTATGAATTATAAATTGACCACCTATAATTTGTGATTAAAGTTAACAAATGAGAATTAAGGTACTAGACACATTATCTTACCTTAATTAAGCTCCATTGAACAAGTATTTAGATTAAATCCATTGATTTAGTTTAATTTAAATGATCATGTAATTTCCTTGTGAATATGCCAATTAATTGAGTAGAAGCCTCTCCCAAGGATATATTGAATTGATTGAAAATGAGAATTACCATGATCATCTGAATTTTCTAGGCTTAGTGAAAAGACTAATACTTTAAACATTGGAATATTTAACTAATTCACCTAATATTTCAATACAAGAGTAGAGAGCTAGACAACTTCTATTTTATTTCTTTTTTTTTTAATTTCATTTTCTTTATGGTCTTCCAATTTATTTAGTTAAACATCTAAATTGAATTTACATAAAGCCCTATTTGATTAATTCTTTAATTTAATAATTAAGAGGAAACTAATAAGGATTTAACCATTGCAATTCCTTGAGAAATCGACTTCGAAGTGAACTTGTTGTTAGTTATTAATGATTTGTGCACTTACAAGCATTTAAAAATTGCACATCAGACATCACCTAATATGGGTGTTAATGTCCGAACAACATTAGACTCAATTCGATCAAGACTTTTAATTTTTTAATAACTTTCTAATATAATATTGACGGATTATAAATATCATATATATTATTAAAAAAAATGTTAAATTATTTAATTATTGCTCAGCCAAATCTTCTATTCTACCAATTAGTCAAAAGTCTTCCCAACAGAGAGTCGTAATTTGACGGCGATAATTGCCTGTAAAATTTTAATATTAAAATCATCTTCAAGTTGACACGCAACAAGTGGAGAAATGAGGAAAGTCTCTGTAAAGTTTTGTGTGTGAAAATGAAATAAATGTTCCTAAGGTTGTGGTAAGAACAACATTGGTGTAATAGTTGACCTATCAGGCAACCTTTTTTATACATGCAAGAAACATAGAAGATAAGTGTCCGTTTAGTTTGATTTTTTATTGGCTAACAAGGCTAAATGGGCTCTTTTAACATACAAATGGTAATGAATATTAAATTTAGGTTACCTAATTACAATTTTACTTAATTATGTATAAATTATAATTAGTAATTTAGTACACAAGTTTCAATTCTTTCAATATTTCTGTCCTCAAATTTCTTTTTCAATTTTTTATTTTTTAGTTTTACAAATAGTTTAAAAAATTACAATTTAGTATTTCATTATTTTTAATAAATAAAAATAATAGAATAAAATCATAATTTTACTCAAAATATTTAATTTAATACTATTTTTAATATTTCAAACATGCCCAATTAAGCACAAAATATCGACCCAACTTGTGGTGCTGGGCATATAATTTTTGCTTTGGGCACGGCCTGATTGTTTGTGTCTCGGCTGGCCTAACGTGAACACTCGATTGGGGTGAAGTAATCCGGACAGCAATTGCCCGATTTATATCTCTATTGTGAACCCCTTTAAAGACTTAAATTTAATATACCATAAAGATAGAAAAGTGTACAATGCTACTGATATTTGTTAATTAAAAAGAAATTTCGAAATAAATAAAAACTGTGATAAAGTATAAATGTTTATTAAATTGTATTGTACAATTTTTATCTCTTAATTATAATTTTCAAAAATTTTTATTTCATATACATCCATATTTTTTTTAATACACATTTTAGCTTGACTATTAGATTATATATAAAAATTTAAGAATATATATATATATGTATGTGTCATGGACGCATCAGCTAAATATTTTCTAACAAATCTAGTTTTCATGCAGTTAATAGATGTCAATTAATATTGTTGTGTTAGAAATAATTTTTCGAAGGTGAAAACCATCATTCAAGTCATAGAATTGTTCATGTCAGATCATCAAGAATAAATCAACATAAAAGCGGAAGCGTACCTAAATTTATAATCTGAAATTGCTCTCTAGAATCCTGCGATTGGCCTTCCAGATTAACACGTTCTGCTTGAGAGCCCTTTGTTTCTCTCTGAGTATTTTCTGATAATGGGATATCAAGAAAATAAAATTACGTGTAATATGGGGACCATGACCACTATATATATAAGACAACTTTCTTGTTATCTTATTGGTATTTCTATTTTAGCCTATCAAAAAAATAGAAATTACCCTTTAATATCTACATATTAAAAGCCCACATCCTATTAAATATATCAAAACTCAATTACTCAAAACCTTAGTAGATCACTTTTAATTCGGGCTCGATTTTATTTGATAGTCTACAAAAATATAATTATTAACATATAAGCCCAATGTTGGATTAAGGATCCAATATGTTGTCCATGAAGTTGCCTCCATCTTCTTTTTCCAGTATGCTAACAATGACAATTTGTGTTTCTGTGTAATGAAATTCTACAAAATTTATTATGGTAGGGCAGTAATTGATGTATATATCTAGGGAACATTATATTGATTATTGGAATAAACTGTATGGACATTTAGTTAAAGACTAAAAAAGATATAAGAGGGTTGTGCAAGAATATGTGGACGAAAATATTGCTACTTTAATGAGTGGTTTAAAGTAACTATCAAGTCTAAAAAATCGTTGTTAATTAAGGAAGGTACACCTAAACTACTGAAAATTTTAATCCTAAGGGATAGCGTTAATACTCCTGTAATTTCTTCGGGTTGCGGTAAGAACAACATTGGTCTAATAACTTACCTATTGGGCAGACCTTTTGATGCCTTTAATAAGTATTATATTGTTTGGTTTTATAAAAATAGAAGTATGAAAATTTTAATATTTTAACGTATATACTCTTTTAATTAATGTACTTATATTTCATAATAATTTTAATTATATTAATACAGTAATTGACAAAAAATGAATAATTTTTAATAAATGATATTAACATGTGCATTATTTTCAGTCATCTATATACAAATATATAATTAATATTGATTAATAAAAATAATTTATTCTGTCATATAAGTAGTTGAATAACATATTTAATAGTTTAAGGAGGACGGCCTATACAATATGAGACATGGAAAGATTGTATACAGCTGCATGCGTGCTTACGAAGCAAAAATATTTAAATTTTCTAGCACAAAACATATATTATATTAACATAAAAAAATTCTTAATTAAATAAAAGAAAAAATAACTTACAAGTGAGAATTGAAAAGATAAAAAGAGGAGGCTGATGGCACAGAAAAAGAACATCAAAATTAGTTAATTAGGGTTTTAATTTTTTTAGTAAATAAATTAATAAAATAGAGGTATTTTTGAGAAATAAAATGGTTAAATTTATTCAGACATTTATTTATTCACATATAAGATAAAGTTTTTAACTTAATTATATTTAGATATTTTTAATAATTATTCAAGTATAAATTAAAAAAATAAGATTTTTATACATCAGAATAATTATATTAAGACTTCAGTAAGAAAAACGAATAGACCTTTAATCTTAACCTAAATTTTCACACTTTTTTACTTCAATAATTCATATAATATTCTCAAGATATATACATCAATACTACCCTACTATATTTAATTTTGTAGAATTTCGTTACATAAGAATACAGATTATCACCGTAAGTGAAGAGAGATAAGAAGAGAAAGGCGACGACGACCAAGACTTTTTTCAAGAATTATAAGAAAGAGTTTATGATATAGGAAGACTAATTGATATTTGTAACAATCACTTTAAGTCATTGCGTGTACGGCAATATTTGTTCTCAAATATGTTGAAAAGTTATAAAATTTAATAGGTGTTGTAAACTTTTCTCCTTTTGCGGGGTACTAAAATTGACAAGGAGTTTTCAGAGGTCTTTATACATTAACTACAAATTGACGTTTATGCACACACTAAATGCAGTTGTAATCACTGAAAATATATTAATTCAGTAAATTACATATAGAAAAGACTTTCAGTCCTAAACGATCATAGTATATAATTAAGATATAATAACTGGTTATACTCTAATAATAATCAATTCTAAGTTCTGGCAATATACCATTCATAGTTGAAGTATTGCTTAAGCTAGAATTTATAAACTTCTGTAATAACAAATTTAGTGCTAACTGGAGTTTGCAGTTGCTTAGAAATAGGGCATTTAATTTCATATTAGGGATTAGACATGATATTCTTAAATAGTACTAATTTTCTCATTTGCACTTAAAAGTTTAATGAAATCAGATTTCGGATAATACTAATTTTTTCAATTGTCATCAAACTTTTATACTAATAACATTTTATAAAACACAAATTTTATAATAAAGTCACACGAAATAAAGAGCTTATTATATAATATTAAAATACTGTATCTCAAATAAAGGGAAAAAAATAGCACCCAAATCCATACATGTAAAAGGCAATATTTCACTCTCATCACCAATTGTTTGAAATCAAAGGGCTGCATCAATGGAAAAAGTAATACTAGTATTGAAAATTGGCCCGGCTCCAGTGGAAGAAGAGCCAGTTTCCAAATTATGTCCTATCATATCACCATCTTGGTAATCAATGATCTCTTCATAATTTGGTGGCACAATGGAATCTCCTCTAATCCTAGTTAATTCAATTGCTACTTCTTTCATTGTAGGTCTCTTCTTTTCATTAAGACTCAAGCATCTTTGTGCAAGTCTAACAACTATTATAATCTCTTTTTTGCCTCCTTCCTTCAAAGTCGATAATCAAGCACCTCAAATCAACGGTCCTCTTTCATTGCACATAGAAAATATGCTGCTAAACTCTTATTTTTTTCACAAGTAGTTGAACCAATTAGTTTCTGTCCTATTAAAAGTTTAGCAAGAACTACTCCAAAACTATAAACATCGCTTTTTTTCGTAAATTTACTTGATCGAAAATACTTTGAATCTAGTTATCCAAAAGTCCCTTGAACTTGAGTAGTTAAATGTGTTTAATCAATCGTCATAGGCTTTAAAGTCCCAAAATCTGCAACTGTTGCATGATACTTATCATCCAAAAGTATGTTTGCAGACTTGATATCTCGATGATAAATGGGGATTGAATTTGCTAAACGTAAATACAATAGAGCACCTGAAATTTCAACAACAATGCTAAATGCATTTCCTATACAATTGAAGACTCCTCAGTTTGATCGTGTATATATTGAAAGAGAGTTCCATTGGAAATGAATTCGTAGACAAGAAGAGGAATTTTTATCTCCAAGCAACATCCTAATAGCTTTAACCACATTTCTGTGGTTAATTTCAGAAAAAGATACCACCTCATTGATGAATTTCTCAAATTTATAAAAACTAACATATTGTTCAAATATATGCATCCAAACCTATTTAGAACGCTAGTAAATTCCTAATTGTTTTTATCTGAAATTTTAATATAATTCAATTTTCATTATTTAAATGTTAATTTTTTAAGTTGACCCTAAAAATTTTGGGTAATTAATTATGTATTAATAAAAATAAATTAAAATTTTTAACGTTGTACAAAAGTATGAAATTTGAATAAATTATCGAATTATAAATTTTAAACATTATCCTTATAAAATTTGTTTATTTCATACTATTCGCAAAATAAAGAAAAAAGACAAACATATTATTTAAATGTTTATGTTCAAATTTAATAAATAAAAAAATATTAATTAAAATCATTCGTATTTATATATTAATATTTATACACGTTTTACACATTTAGATTTTATATTAAAAATTAAACAAAAAACATTAACAATTTTTTTATAGAGTTTGTGCATGTTTCACCGGTGATATTTCAAAGGAAAAAAGTCCTAAACCCCCCTTAAGTTTCAGTGAATTACCTATTATCTCCCTAAAGTTTAAAAAATATTTTGTTATATCTTTCTGTTAATTGAAATGACGAAAAAATTTAAATTTTAGAGATAAAATAGTAAAATAACACCACACTACAATCAACTAATATTAGAAAAAACTCCTAGACCCCCCTTAGGTTTCAGTAAATTGCTCATTACCCCCTTAAGGTTTCAAAAATATCCCGTTATATCATTCCCGTTAATTGAAATGACAAAAAAATTTAAATTTTTAGTTAAATTATAATTGTACCCTTCAATCAATAATGAGACAACAGATGAAAAACTACATTGGAATCCATATCTTAGACATGGAGCCCATATAACAGTAATTTTTTGTGATTTGATGAAAAAATTAAAATAATTTCATAAATAATTATTTTAATTTTATTGTGAAGTAAATATATAATTAATTTTCTTTTGTATTAAATAAATATTTAAAGAAATTATTATTATGTAAGTAAATAATTATTTTATATTTATGTTAAGTGAATGCTTATAAAAATAATTAATATGTAAATTCAATATATAATTATTTTTTATTTGTGTTAAATAAATATCTAAAGAAATAATTATTATGAAAATAAAAAATTATTTTATTTTTATGTTAAGTACTTATAAAAATAATTATTATAAAAATAATTATTAGATAAAGTAAACATATTTATTTTATTTTTATGATAAGTAAGTTTTTATAAAAATAATTATATGTAACGTAAATAATTGTTTTATTTTTATATAAAGTAAGTATTTATAAAAATAATTATTATGTAAAGTAAATATATAATTATTTTATTTTTGTGTTAAGTAAATATTTAATGAAATAATTATTATGCAAAGTAAATAACTATTTTATTTTTATGTTAAGTAAGTATTTACATAAATAATTATTATGTAAAGTAAATATATAATTATTTTGTTTTTATATAAAATAAATATTTATAAAAATAAATTTAAATAAATAATGGTGGGTCTGAGCACATGTAAATATTAGTATATTAGTGGGCCCAGTCACAAATAAATATTGGTTGATTGTAGTGTAGTGTTATTTTATTATTTTACCCCTAAAATTTTAATTTTTTCGTTCTCTCAATTAACAAAAGGATGTAACGGGATAATTTTGAAACCTTAAGGGGGTAATAGATAATTCATTGAAACTTGAGGAGGGTCGAGGGCTATTTTTCATTATCTCATTATTAATTGAAGGGTATAATTACAATCTTTAAGTGCTATATCTTCTTCGCCTAAGAGTCGTTCAGTTTTAAAGTGAAACTAGGAATTCTAGAGCTTACGAATTTCTGATGTGGAGGATCCAACTAGTGGCAACCACAGAGCATAATCTTCATAAGGACTAGAGGGGACCCGCAGCAATAATGTAATATAGTTGTGTATGCTAGGTGGCTAGCATGATGTGATGTAAAGTAGTGACTAGGCATGCAAGGTGTAAAGGAGATTTCTTAGAGATAAGGATGTATCTCCTAATAGTGCTAAGTAGTGACTAAGCATGCAAGGTGTAAAAGAGATTCCTTACAGATAAGGATGCATCTCCTAATAGTTACTTAGAGAGTGATGAGTCATCTTCTAAAGTGTTCCCTTAGTGCTTATATAAGGGAACCTTGGGTAGAGTTGTAATCAGAGTTGGATGAGATCCCGAGTCTCGTAGTGAGAGTCCTGTGTAATATTCCCTTATAGTAATAAAGAGTCTTTTAAATGGTATCAGAGCTTTGTCTTATAGTCTTATCCTTTTTAATGGTATCAGAGCCTTCACTCCCAAAAGGAGTTTTCTCTTTTGTTTCCTATTCCTTCTAAGTCCTCTAGTCCTTATGAAGATTATGCTCTGTGGTTGCCACTAGTTGGATCCTCCACATCAGAAATTCATAAGCTCTAGAATTCTTAGTTTCACTTTAAAACTGAACGACTCTTAGGCGAAGAAAATATAGCACTTAAAGATTGTTCTTGGTTAGAGTGTGGTGTCCGAGTTAAAGGCCAGGGAGAGCCGTCATTTGTAGGACGAATCACTCAACGCAAGAAAATCCTTTAAGCTATATTCCCCTACATAGTAAGACCAGGGTTAGGCAGTGTCAGGGCCATGGATAACCAAGAGTCAAATAAGTTTGAAGCTCCGATTCAGAATTCTGGAACTATGTTTTCTGATGAAGCGTCCTCTAGTAATAACTTCCACTATGAAGCAGATCTAGAGTTAAGTACTCAGTCTTTACAGTCTTTTAAGTTAGAACCCCTTAATCCCTATTCCTTTTATGATGTCAACTCTTTTCTTACTAAAATAAAAACTATAGTCCCTTTTCGTACACCTAAACTAAAACCCGTCTATAAGTCTTCTGAAGTCAGTGTCAAGAGTGTCTCTTCAAGTTCCATCGAGACTTATCTTTCAATTCTCTCCGATGTTGACCTTTGGCGTTACAAAACTAAAGGTTACAAAGGAATTCATCTCGGTATGATTCGTATAGGTCTTCAGCCATTATTCATGGGAGGCAAAAACGTTACTTGTTTCATTGCCCTCCTTGATACAAGATGGCAAACGTTCAAAAAGGCATTGATTGCTGCTGTAGAAGTTGGTCTTAATAGTGGTCCTGTAGTTTTGGAAGTAGAGCCAAACTTCACTCTCGATCTTAAGCAAACAAATCTTTCAGACACTATTAAAGTTCTGATCCAAACCAGCGGATTAGACATGAAACTAGACCAACCAACAATAGCAGTCCATCATACCATGACCTATAAAGTCCAAACTCACTTGTTTTCCTTGAGTCATACCAATCTTCCAGCTATTCGGCTTTCAACAGACGGAAGGATCATCCATCTACAAAACTATACACAGAATCAGCTAGTCTTTCCTCCCAGTTGGATTAATGATTATGAGAGGACTAATCAACCTCTTGTAGTCCATGAGAAGCCTACTGTAAAAGCACTAAGCGATGGAAGAAATTATATTTCTTTCCCACGAGAATCCAAGCCTCTGTATTCTTGTGAAAAGTGCCAGCTTCTGGGAAGACCGCCGAGTACGTGTACACATGGTCCGAGGAGATCCTTATCGACCCGACACATGGGATCAATCAGCATGATTCGATTCCCTGATCCAGAGTTTACTGTTGAAACCAATGGAAGCTATGTAGTTGGTGGATTTCGTATCCATAAAGTCAACTTCACAGAATTCGGCCAGATGGAGAAAGCATTAAACTGGAGCAATACAAATGCAGCTGAACAGAATCGAGTTCTGGAAATGATTATTGAAGAACAAACTCAGATTAATCAGAAGTTGACAACACTCCTTCAGCAAGCTAAGCCTGAAGCTAAGAAAAGAAAGCTTAGTATTCGAGATCTTTCAAATGCTCATGAACCAAGACCTATCTCTATGATAGTATCAACAGGAGCAGATGATCCTCGAGTACTCGCACAGATAAGGCGAGAGCAAGCTGAATACTTCAAGAAGCTTCAAGAAAAGAAAAAGAAAAAGCCTTCTTAGAAAAATGACAAGCCTTCAAAGCCAACACACATCTGGGAAGAAAGTAGTTCGGGTAACAACCCAAAAGCTTTTTGGAGAAGCTACGAACCTCCACCTCCACAACCGTGGCCGGTGACGCCAACAGGATGGGGTGACGAGTTTGATGATTTCGTGTCTACATCATCAGTAGCAAGTTCTCCAGCACCAATTTTGATGCAAAATCCTGTGAATCCAACGTACACGGATACCAGGAGAAGATTTACACAGCCTCCTCAGATGAGGCCTTCCCCAGAAGAAATGGCTGCTTATCAAGCAAGGCAAGCAGAAACTGAAGCTTCTTCTACAACTGAAATGGGTAGACAACCTGTTCCTCCTGATCCTCAGCCTTCTCAGGCATCTCATGCTCCTCAACAATAGCATCCGCAGCCTCAAGACTTTCATCAAGCACCTATCAATTGGGCAGAAACAATTGATAGAGGGGATGCAATAATCCAGATCCCTAATGCACCTAGATCACGACCGTTCTGGAATATTGATGGAGTTGAACCGGAAGAAAGGCCAGCTTATTTTGAAAAAATGTTAGCGTAGGCAGAAGGTGAAGTTCATAGGGCTCCACATCTCACTGCTAGAGCTGTATCCTGGAGACTCATTTCAGGATTTATTGGTTCTCTCAGATCATGGTGGTCGAATACTTTTACGGAACAAGAGCGCCAGTTTATCATGAATCAGGATTGTCCTTACAGAACAATCATCAGCTACTTGGTTGCTCATTTCTACGGACCTACCGAACGAGGGAAAGATCTTGCCGAAAAGAATTATTTACAGACAAAGTGCTGTGATGTTCAGCAGCTTAAAGCTTATTATCTGAAGCAAGAACAGCTCTCCTACAAAGTCAACAAACCAAGTGATACTATGGTTAGAACTTTTGTTCTAAACATGCCCGCACCAGTTGCAGAGATGTTGGAAGCAAAATTCAAGTCTGAAGGAATCACGGATTTATCCTCCTATAGTCTTGCATCATTGTATCAAATGGCTACGAAAGTCATTCATGAACATTGCAGACTCCAAGACTTGAAAAAACACATGAAGCAGATTAAGAAGACTTCACTTCAAAAGCATTGCAACATACATCCTCAATTATATGGTTGTCATGATTCTTCCAAATCATGTTCTTGCAAAAAGCAGTCTTATCACAAAACTGGTAAGACCAAACGCAAGAAATGGAAACCATATAAAGGATCGAAGTACAAATTCATCAAGAAGTGCAAAACGCCCACAGGACGAGGATTATGCTTTATTTGCGGAAAGCCTGGACATTATGCCAAACAGTGCAAGCAATGGAAGAAACTTCCTACAAAGCTCTTTCAATTGATCGAGACTCCAGACTTTGATGACGAGAATTTTGATTGGTCTGATGACCCTATAGATGCTTTCATGATCCTTGATGATGAAGATTCAGAATCATTTGAATCTGATTTCTCTTCTATACCAGATGATGATGATTCCATACTCCAAGTCTCTCCTCCTCCTATAGACTTGACCAAGGATCCTACTCCTCGATTTCGTCCTTATATAAAAGTGACTCTTCGAGTATCTACAGGCTATTCTATCACTCTAACTGCAATCATCGATACTGGAGCAGTCTCTTCGATCATCCACAGCAAATGCATTCCGCCCAAATATCTCATTACCACTGCTGTCAACTTTACTGTTGCGAATGGCGAAGAATTTCAAAGCAGAAGGTATACTCTACCTTTTGAAATCTTACCATTTGGAATTCGCCATAGCTTCTTTGTCTATGATCATACAGGAGAAGATATTCTTTTTGGAACGGATTTCCTTCTAGCCGTAGCTCCTACTACCTTTCATCCTGAAGGATTTCTCTATACAGTCAAATCTCCTGATCAGCAAACTTCTAAGCTTTTGTCAACACAATGGGTTGAACAAAAATCCCTTTTTGGGAGGGGTAAAACGAAAGTTCAAGAAATATAACCCGGTGATTCTCAAAATCATGAGGAACAACCTTGTGATTTCCAGAAAGAAAGAAAGCAGTTGTTGGAATGCTGTGCAGACGTGCCTAATAAGTTTTGGGCTCGAGAACAGTATTTTGTCTCTCTTCCGTACAAAGCTGATTGGACTATGCCGCACCAGATATCTTCGCATCCAGGAATGCCCCAAGACGAGGAACTATGCAAAAAAGAGATCCAATCTCTTATGGATCTAAAGCTCATTAGGCCTTCCAAGTCTAATTGGGCCAGCCCAGCCTTTTATGTAAACAACCGGTCAGAACAGTTGCGTCAAAAGAAAAGACTAGTCATCGACTACAGAAAGCTCAATGAGTGCCTACAAGATATTAGGTATCCAATCCCAAGACGGACACATCTTCTGAAGAAAATCTCATCAGCCAAATACTTTTCCAAGTTTGATATGAAGTCAGGATTTTGGCAGATTGGAATAAAGGAAGAAGATAGGTATAAAACAGCGTTCGTAGTGCCACATGGACACTATGAATGGAATGTTATGCCTTTCGGTCTAAAGAATGCTCCTTCAGAATTCCAACATATAATGGATGAGGTATATGCATCAATCTCAACCTTTTGCTTGATCTATATTGATGATGCATTAATCTTCAGCAAAGATAAGGAAGAACATGCAAGGCATCTTCAACAGTTCAAAGATCTGACGTATCTCTACGGATTGGCACTATCCGAATCCAAGATGAAGATTGGCCTTACAGAAATAGATTTTTTGGGATTGCACATCCGATGTGGACATATAATTCCGCAGCCCCACATTGCAAAGCAAATATCACAATTCCCTGATGAGTTGTCAAGCAGAAAGCAAATCCAGCAATTTTTGGGAATTATCAACTATGCAGCGGATCACATCGAGAATCTTTCAAAGATGACGAGTCAGATTTCCAAGCACTTAAAGAAGAAAAGTGACCCATGGTCGGCAAAAGCAACAAAAGCTGTCAGAGATCTAAAGTAGATAAGCCTGTCACTTCCACCTTTGAAGATTCCAGAAGATGGACAGCTTATACTCCAGACTGACGTAAGTGATAATTACTGGGGAGCCATCCTTATTAAAGATAAGGATAAGCACAGGAGAATCTGTGGCTATAAATCTGGACAATTCACAAGCGCCCAGCAGAACTATCCCTCATCGAAGAAAGAAGTGCTAGCAGTGCTTAAAGGAATTAAGAAGTTCCAATTCTTTCTCTCTCTTGACTCATTTGTAGTAGAAACAGACTACAAATATCTTCATGGTCTTCTACAGAGAAAAGAAGGAGAAATTCCAGACCCTCAGCTAGCAAGATGGGCAGAATGATTGTCTAGATTTAACTTCTCTGTGAAGCACATCAAAGGAGAATCAAACGTTCTAGCTGATTACTTGTCCCGACCGATTCAAACGATCAGCATGGCTTCTTCCAGCTCTAGAACGCTTCCTGACTACTACAAGCCACTCAAGAAGAGAAGTGCCAAGCAGGATATCTGTTTGCCCACAGACTTCCCATAAGATCTCACCGACAAAATCAAAGGCATGGTAATCTATTCTCCAGATTACCCCAGACCTTGTGAAAAAACCTGGCATAGAGTTTGGGATCTTATGGCTACCTGTGAAGTATACTCTCCGGACGAGCCGGTCAGTAGACTTTTTGAACCCCATCTAGAACCATACCGGATGCATCAACGAATATTTCGGGTTACAAAAAGATTCTACAATGTTATAGATGAAGATACGAATTGGGGACATAGCCTGATAGCAGAAGAAGCATCACATGCCTACTACATATTCTGGCTATGGATAAATCTTTATCCAGCAGCTATTCTCTTTGAGCCAGGGTGTATTCATCGAAGTAGAAGATACAAGCAAGGACGATGGTTTGATCGACTGTTCGCACCAATCTTTGAGGATCTTCTAACCCTTACACTTAAGGGAGGTTTCCAGATCACTCATGACACTATTATCATCGTTCAGCTTCGAGATATCTGGGGAGAAAAGGAATTTCCTTTCGTCCAAATTGTCACACACCAGCATCAAGGAAGTCCTGTATTCTCTATGTGGGAAGAATGTCTACATGCTCGAATGGCATTAGCAGACATCTATCAACAACCTCTCGCATATGAAACGGATGAACCATTATCTCCAGGGATAATGAATACTCCAGATCTCTACTTCAAAGAACAGATACACATTGCCTGACTCAACAGTGATATTGACGACGAAGCGGAAGCAATTATGTACCGTCATCAATGGCTTCAAGAAACTGGCCGAGAAGAACAGATCACTCCACCAATTTCCCTGGCACCATTTCATGATTGGGATGATTGGCCACCAGTACAATATTTTCCTGATTATGATAATGACTCGGGAACCAGTACAGACTAATGCGGAAGCATAGTGGACCCGCAAGCGGAAGCAATGGTGGAATGGGACCCACGACAATAATGTAATATACTATATGATATGTTAGGTGTCCAGCAATGGGACCCGCAGCAATAATGTAATATAGTTGTGTATGCTAGGTAGCTAGCATGATGTGATGTAAAGTAGTGACTAGGCATGCAAGGTGTAAAGGAGATTCCTTAGAGATAAGGATGTATCTCCTAATAGTGCTAAGTAGTGACTAAGCATGCAAGGTGTAAAGAAGATTCCTTACAGATAAGGATGCATCTCTTAATAGTTACTTAGAGAGTGATGAGTCATCTTCTAGAGTGTTCCCCTGGTGCCTATATAAAGGAGCCTTGGGTAGAGTTGTAATCAGAGTTTGATGAGATCCCGAGTCTCGTAGTGAGAGTCCTGTGTAATATTCCTTTCTAGTAATAAAGAGTCTTTTAAATGGTATCAGAGCTTTGTCTTATAGTCTTATCCTTTTAAATGGTGTCGTCTCAATTAAATGAAGGATGTAACGGAATATTTTTAAAACTTTAGGAAGGTAATGGGTAATTCACTGAAACCTGAGGGGGTCTAAGGCTTTTTCTCTATTTGAAATTAGCACTTGTTTTAATTTGACCAAGTAACTATAAATGACAATCTTAGGGTCGTAGAACTGATGTATGTAGACAATATATATGAATTATTGGAAAATAGAGAGTGGAAAATTAGCTAATAAAGACAAAGCTAGACTAAGACTAAGAGGGCTGTGGGCATCTATAGACTATACATAAGTGTGGCTTTAAAGAACTGAATGGATCAAAGGATCAGATAAAGTGCAGAGCCACACACTTTCTTACAGCAGGTATCCCAAAGGAAAGAGAGAGCTGGGAGACGAGAATGAATACTCTACGGGGGTTGCACATCATTTTGTTGCTATGCCTAATCAATGCTTCGGCAGCTGTGCGTATATCTCCAAATACGAACTGTGGAAATGTCAGGATTCGTTATCCCTTTGGAACAGAAAAGGGTTACTACTTAAACGAGTGGTTTGAAGTAACTTGCAACGGTCACAAACCTTTCTTAAGAAAGATCAACCTGGAACTGCTGGATACTGTGTTCTTAAAGGTTAATCTTCCAGTAATTTCTTCAGGTTGCCGTAAGAACAGCACCGGTGTATCAGTTGATCTATCAGGTAGCCCTTTTTCCTTTTCAGATTCCAATAAATTCACTGTCATAGGCTGTAGCAACTATGCAACCATGATCAACCAGAATAATTCTGTTGTTGGTGGGTGTCTATCTGTTTGTAATGGTGATGAGAAAGCTGGAAAAGAAGGTTGCTATGGCATCAATTGTTGCCAAACCACCATTCCTTCAAATCTTCAATATTTCAAAGTAAACATATCCAGTTTCCCTAATTCTGACAACGCCAATAACCGAGAATGTAGGTCCGCCTTCATGCTTGACCAAGATTCGTCCAAGTTAATTTCCCCAATAAACTACAAAAATGGAACATATTCTCCCGCAAGTCTGGATTGGGTAAAATATTTTGGATCATGTCGTGAGAGATCAGATAGTTCGAATACCATTTTTGATGAGGGGTACTGTTGGTTGTCATTAAGTTCAAACCTATTGTGTGGATGCCCTCGCATCCGCCGAGGATATTGCCAAGGTATCCCTCTTTTTCTATAAATTAACTCTTGTTCTGAACTGCTGTATTTTATTTTTAATTATTCTTTTGTATGGACAGGTAACATGTATTGTCTGAATAACAATTGTTCCCAATGTCCTGCTGGCTACCAAAATTCTTCTACTTTCGGATACTGCACTCCCAACAAAACACTCGATCCTCTTGGAAAAGTTCAAATTATTGCAGGTACAAATATATCTCTTCACTACCTCAGGTATATATATATGTATGTATGTATGTATGTATGTATGTATGTATGTATGTATGTATGTACACACACAAGTACATACATATATACATATAAATATGGAATATTATTTTTGTTGTTAATTTGTTACAATATTAATTGTAAACTTTTTGCAACATAAAATTTGCTTTCAAAACTTAAAAAAAAAAATTTACAATATAATTTTTGAAAATTAAATATTCTATGCAAAAAATTATATATAGTTAGTATCGTAAAAGAGTTGATAGCGAATTTAAAAAAATTAAGAGTGGAAATATTATTATAATTTTCAAAAATAAATATTAGAACAAAATTATATTAATATTACAAAATAAAGATAAGGATAATATACTCATTTCATATGTCTTTTGAAAGTTTATGGCTAAAATAGTCAATTTAAAATAAGAATAGTCATTTTAGAAATATCTTCTTATTTCTATTAAAGTCCATAGAGTGTTTTTATATTTCTTTAAAAGTTAAGAGAGATAAAGTACAATATTCCTATATATATTTGATCAATGTTAAAAATTTTACTATTGGGGGATGCAGGGTCTATTGGTGGATCGCTTGGATTATTGCTGCTATTCATCGGAGGATGGTGGTTATACAAGTTTGTGAAAAAAAGAAAGAAAATCAAGCTGCAGCAAAAATTCTTCAAAAGAAATGGTGGTTTATTGTTGAAACAAGAGTTATGTTCTGATAAAGGCAATGTTGATAAGACAAAATTATTTTCTTCAAATGAATTGGAAAAGGCTACCGACAACTACAACACTAATAGAATCCTTGGTCAAGGAGGGCAAGGCACCGTATACAAAGGAATGTTGGCAGATGGAAGAATTGTGGCTGTTAAAAAATCAAAAATAGGTGATGAGAGTAAAGTTGAGGAATTCATCAATGAGGTAGTAATTCTATCTCAAATTAATCATAGAAATGTGGTTAAGTTATTAGGATGTTGTTTGGAGACAGATGTTCCTCTTCTTGTCTATGAATTCGTTTCCAACGGAACTCTATTTCAATATATACACGACCAAACTGAGGAGTTTTCAATCACATGGGAAATGTGTTTACGCATTGCTATTGAAATTTCAAGTGCTCTAGCATATTTGCATTCAGCAGCTTCAATCCCTATTTATCATCGAGACATTAAATCTGCAAACATCCTTTTGGATGATAAGTATCGTGTAAAAGTTTCAGATTTCGGGATTTCAAGATCTATGACGATTGATCAAACACATTTGACTACTCAAGTTCAAGGGACTTTTGGATATTTAGATCCAGAATATTTTCAATCAAGTCAATTTACAGAAAAAAGCGATGTTTATAGTTTTGGAGTAATTCTTGTTGAACTTTTAACAAGACAAAAACCAATTCGTTCAACTATTTGTGAAGAAAATAAAAGTTTAGCAGCATATTTTCTTTGTGCAATGGAAGAAGACGATCTATTTAAGGTGCTTGATTCTCGAGTTCTGAAAGAAGCAGACAAAGAAGAGATTATAATAGTTGCTAAACTTGCACAAAGATGCTTGAATCTTAATGGGAAGAAGAGACCTACAATGAGAGAAGTAGCAACTGAATTAATCAGGATCAGAGGAGATTCCATTGTGCCACCAAATTTTGAAGAGATCATTGATTGCAAAGATGGCGACATAGTAGGACATAACTTGGAAACTGGTTCTTCTTCCACTGAGCGTGGATCATTTTTTAATAGAGCTGCTACTTTTTCCATTGGAGCAAACCTGTTGATTTCAAAAGATCGTGATAAGATAGAAGAACTGCCTCTAACTGCATGAATTTCATATTTGGATTTTTACTATGTTTCTTCTATTCTCTTTAATCTAATTTCCAGTATTTTATTATTTATGACTATTGTAAATTAGTTTGTTAGAAATTTTGTTGTTTAATAAAGAAATTAATAATATAAGCTACATATGTTATCTATTATCATTTGACTTTATGTTAAATTATCAGTTTTATACCATTTTAAGTAACCAATATATTTTGACATTAATCAAACTAAATAATGCAATAAATAAATTAAAAATTACAAAAATTGTAGTATAATATTTATAAGCGATAATACTTTTTACTTTTTCAGTGATAAAACAAATTTTAATAAAAATAAAAATTAATTCAAGAATGGGTAAAAATAAAGGTCTATTTGTTATCTTACTTAGTACATAATTAACGATCATGACAAAGCTAGCCGCAAGGGCACGAGTCGTATCAAATAGTAAAATAATAAGTACAAGTATCGTCCCACGATAATTAAAAATCAAATTAGATACCGAGTACTATAGCCTCGAAAGTCTAATTTTATCTAGGCAATTCGAAATGATTAAATATAAAGGTAAATGAAACTAAAACGCAACTATTAACTAGAGGAGAAATAAAAAGTGATTTAATGAATATTGATGAATGAATAAAATATGCAAGGATAAACTACTTAGGGCTTTGATTTCGCTTAACTATCCCTATGTTTCTCCTAATTAGTAGTGGTTAATATGTTGATTCACCAATTACAAGATGAAGATCACCCTTTATGCCTCTCCCAAGCATTAGTTAATGTCTTACGTATAACTAATCGAGTTGATATCCACATCTAACTCGATTAATTATACGCTCATTAAGCACTACTTGTTATTCAATACTTAGAGCTCAATTACCTCTTTATCTCTTAAAATTCTAAATGTTGATTAGATTACCTGGGTGTTAATTACCTCCTAGTCTCACAACTACATAAATTGTATTTCCTTAATCTGATAAATCAATCAATATTTTTCAAGAGTCAATTTATCTATATTTAATTAACTAATTCATTTAATAACGAATTAGAAATATTAGGCAAGGTAAACCCAAATGAATCAAACTATCACAGTATTGATACATATTAATTGATTAAAACATAGTTGGATAAGTGACATTATCTAGCCCAACATATCAAATATTAACATTAGAATCATTATGTATTCCATAATCTTCAAATTCAACAAATAAAGTTAAAATGAAATAAAAAATAAAAACTAATAAAGTTTAAGAAACAAGATTAGAGGTGAAGGCTTCAAAATCCCTTCAAATCTTCTTCCAAAGACTTCAAATACCTTCAATCCCCCTTCCTCTCTATAGAGTTATCGTCTTGTTCTTCACTTTCTCTCACTTAAAATTAAACTTTTCTTTCTTGCTTAATGGTGGTTGTCCATCCCAAAAACATAAAAACTAAAAATATCCCAATCAGGCTATTAGTTGATGATCTTATGGCCAAAAATCGTCAAAGAATATCTATGAGGCGCAGGGTCGTTCAAAATGGCAAGGAGGTGTAGTGGGACCTCAGTGGGTGGTGCCTTGCTTGCACTAGCACACCAAACTCTCAGCCAATTTAGCCTTATTATCCCTAGGCATGGCACACCCATAATCATAAGTTTTTAATTTTCTTTCACTTTGGTCCCTAAAACCTTTGCATTTTGGTCCCCATTTCCTTTCCAACTTTTTTTATGTTTCTTTTTCGAGCCGATTTCAACTTGAATGGTTGTTTACTATTTTTCTATATAAGGCACTAAAATTCATCAAATATTAATAAAACTTGAGGATTTAAAAAATAATTTAAGGTCTTGAAATGATTTATAATTGCGTATTCTACACATTTATCAAATACCTCTAAGCTTGAATGTTTGCTTGTCCTCAAGCAAATTAGAACAAAAGTAAACAAAAGTCATTAATTGAAAGAGCTTAGCCAAAGATAACCACAAAAAGACAAAATAAATCATGAGCATATTCTTAGTCAAATCACAATCCAGCCTAATAAATCAAGCGATTACTTAAATTAAGAAAATTTTCAAAACGTTAGCAATTCGTCTAAAAACTTCAATTCGAAAACCAAATGCTAATCTACTTGAAGATTTCTTGTGCAAGTTTATGAGTTTCCACTCATACTCTCAACTCGGATATGTTTATGCAAACAAATAAGTTTGCTTGAACTTCTTAGAGAATTCCATAGGCTTGATTTTCATGTCATTCTCCGCTAATGTATTAGGACACATATCAAGGATCCTTAGGGGTTAGTTAAGCTTGTAATGATAGTTTATGTTCATGGTAGGATAATGGATACTTAAGTAAGGTTTAAATATCCTAAACCCATCAACCATCATAGAACTTTATCTATAATCCTTTTTAATCTTTCCTGTAATCATTAATTCTTCATAACTTTCTCTGCTTTCTCGCCCATCTATTTATAACACAAAAATGTTTCTCTCTCTCTCTCTCTCTCTCTCTCTCTCTCTCTCTCTCTCTCTCTCTCTCTCTTTCTTTTTTAGTTCAGCCTCACCATACCTTTTTACACAAGCTCTTAGTGCTTACCAGGCATAAGGTTCGATTACTTAGTAAAAGTTTGGCTTGAACTTTTTATTTCGCACTCCTCGCTCTACTTTTTTATACGAGTTCTCTATACTTGCCTAGGTATGAGATTTTAGTTACTCAATAAGAGCTTAGCTTGAGTTTTCGTACTCCACCCATCCTCTCTTATATAGATAATAATAGAATAATAAAAACTTTAGGGTGTTAAAGAAATGATTATTAAAATTTATTCTAAGGTTGAATCAATAAAAGGGTAACAACACAAGACATGTGTATTCAAGCTCAATGGGGGTAGACTAAGGATGATTAACTCTAGATTAGCTAAACGGATCAAAGATGGCTTAAATCATTTCCCTATTGAAGCATCCCTTAGAATTTCGCCTTAGCTAACAATCAAACAAGTTCTAGAATTCCTTGAAGTCTTACAAGTTTATAGCATAAACCTTCTCTAAGTTTCCACATAATCAAGTAATTATGGCATTAATAATCAAAATTTAAGGAGTGATCAAGTAGAATGAATTTGGCAATAATAGTTAAGCTCTAAGATTAAACCAACATTTATCATTTTTTAAAATTGAAGTACTCTTAATCAAAATCATATTATTGGCCTTTCATTTAGATTGACTAAAGCATGCTTAAACGACAATTAAAAACAACTCGTATAAAGAGAAGAGATTTGCATGCAAACTATACATAAAAGAGCAAGAAACTCTAAAATAAGCAAACACAAAAAAAAATAAAAATAAAACTAACACACATGCAAGAATAAAAACTAAGAAAACACAAATTCAAGATCAGGATGTGTGCAATGGCTTAAGCAAAATTTTGATAAAAAAAAATCAAAAACATTTCTACAAACATTCCACAACTAAGTTTCCTCCCCTAAACTTAATGCAAACATTGTTCTCATTGGATTCAAATAGAAACCAAGGGAAAAAAATCCATATCTGGAAGGGAGATATGAGATCTCATCTCTTAATCCTCATTGTCATCATTGTACCCTTGTGAAGGTGAATTTGATTCATTGTTTTTGCCGGCTTTATCCAAGTATTATGGAATTCAGTTCTATGAATGTCACTCAAGTTTGCTCTTGGACAATTTGTCAAACAATTACTATGCACGCGTTCTAGACAGCTCTTCCTTCACTAAATTAACTTGTAGAACTCTTATTGCACCGCCAAAATATTCCTTAAATGATTCTTAATTGAAAGCTTAAGAAATTTTCAAAAATTTGCACTCAAATAATTTATCAGACATTGGTGGGATTTAATGCTTGATTGGTTAATTGGTGGTTGGATATAATAAAAGAAGAACTTTGTAGAGATTGATTGTGTTTAGAGAAAAAATAAAGAAGAAATGAGAGGGAAAGAGTTTATGTTTGTGTGAAATGGTTTTGTATTTTCCAAATGAGGGGAAACAAATTTGGCCAAGGAAAGAAAAGTGAGAACCAAACTATGTTGATGGGGAACGGGGTGTTTATGTGTTGTGTTGGGTGAAGATGGATTAAATAAAGGCATAGCTCAGCCAAATAGGCCAAATTGCTTGCGAAGGAGTTACGCTTATGCAAGAGCATGCCTTTGACGCATGCATGGACTATGCGGCCGTGCCACACTCTCAACAAAAATATGCAATGCGCATCATGAGGTTTCTTTGTGCACAATCGTGGCATTGATGCCCATAAACTACGTAGCTGTACAACACATTTAGCTAAGAAGAGAAAAGGGAAAAATGGCTACAGCGAGGGATTTTACAAAGTTGAAGTGATGATAGAAGGATTTTCTGAAAATAAGATACCTTTAGGCCTTAATGTCTCATTCGGTGCTTTCAATTCAACTTCTCTATCACTATTTTCACTCTCTATAAGCTTAGGTAGTTCTAACTCTTTACCACTCTTGAGAGTGACACCCTTGCATTGCTCTCTTAGGTTGACCTTCGTATCGCTTGAAAAAAAATTTCCTTGAAAAGACTTAAATGATGTAGCTAGTTAACCAAATTGCACTTCTAAAGACTTAACTGTTGCTCCTAAATTCACCATATAAGTTTCCATATTGTCTAACCTAGCTTCATCTTTATTGAACCAATTTTTAGCCTTTATAATGAATGTGCTAAAGAGGTCATTCAAAGACCACTTCTTTTCAGCCATGGGTTATTGTTGAAATCCCAATGATGGTGGTAGTGGTAGCATTTCATTGCTTGTATTTTTATAAGAGAATTTCTTATGATTGCACATTCCTGGATAATAGTGAGTTGGTAAGTTGTTATTTGGTCAAAAGTTGTAGTTTTGATTGTTGATAAATTAAAATTACTCCACTAAGCCTTCATCAACATATAATGAACTAGCAACCATGGTTTTTTCTTAACTTAAAAAAGCATCCTTTGTACTAAGGTTTTTTATTTGGTTTAGCAAAATTGCTACTTGGTCTAAAGGTGTTCCATTTGATCTACCTCATGAACTTTCGTAGCTTTCTTAATAATTGGCCTCTCACTCGACCATTGATAGTTATTGCACGCCATTTCTTCAAGCAAAGTATAGGCTTTCTCAGCTGTCTTGGACAATAAAGTACCACCAGCTATCGCATCAACAATTGTTCGAGTTCACTCATTCAGCTCGGTAACCATATTGAGGACACTTTTGTATTAAGTCCTTCAAACACTCTTGAGGCTTATGTAATGGCTTAAAGTCCAACTACCTGAACTGTGCAATCTCATCCCTCAATCATAAAGTCTTCGACGATGAAAAACTTAACATGGCACTTTCATGCCAATTCTTTCCATGTGCTGGTGTTACTCGATTATAAGGATTGCAACCAACTCCGAGCATTATCCTTCAATAAAAATGGAAACATTCTCATTAGGATCAAGTTTTAGTCTACTCCATTCATGTTAATGATGTCGCACACCTCTAAAAATATAGCAAAATGGATATTGAGGTTTTCATGAGACAAGCCCCTATATTGGTTTTACTTAACCATGTTTATTAACGTAAGGTTAAGCTCGAAATTGGTGGCGATGATTGCTTGCCAATGAATCCTTGAATAATTATCATTAACCACGGACCAAATGTAATCTCGAAGTGCTCTTGGTGATTAGGGTTGTAGTGGTGGTTGCTAATTTCTTTTGTTTTCCATAACTCTAGATCAATTCCTCTTTTCTCTTCTTGACTGGCAAAGAGTCCTTTCAATCTCAGCATCAAATGCAATAAGTTCAAGACTACAGATTCTTTGCATACACCTCTACAAACTTCAAAATCAGAACAAATGCTTAAACAAAAATAAAAGAAAATAAAGGCTTTGAGTAAGATTGAGCAATGCTACTATAGTATCAGTAATAATTCAAAGTTTTCAATTCTAAGCAATGGCACCAAAACTTGATCAAAAGAATGCTAACCACCAGGGCACGAGTTATATCAAGTAGTAAAATAATAAGTACCAGTATCATTTCACAAGGATTCAAAATCAAATTAAATACTGAGTAGTATAGCGTCGAAAGTCCAATTTTATCTATATAATTTGAAATGATTAATTGTAAAGGTATATAAAACTAAAATGCGATTATTAACTAGAAGAGAAATAGAAAGTGAATTAATAAGTATTGGTGAATGAATGAATTATGCAATGATAAACTACCTAGGGCCTTGATTTCACTTATCTATCCATATATTTCTCTTAATTAGCCGCTATTAATATATTTTGGTCTGATTTATTAATCACAAGATAAAGACCAACCTTAATACCTCTCTTGAACATTAATTAAGCCCTTACGTATAACTAATCAAGTCAATATCCTTGTCTAACTCGATTAATTATACGCTCATTAAGCACTACTTGTTATCAACACTTAGAACTCAATTACCTTCCGGTCTCTTAAAATCCTAAATATTAATTAGATTATCTAATTGTTGATTACCTCTTAATCTCACAACTACCTAAATTGTGTTTCCTTAATTCAATAAATAAATCAATCTTTTCCAAGAATCAATTAATCCATCTTCAATTAACTAATTCATTTAATAAAAAATTAGAATTATTAGGTAAAGTAAATACAAATGAACTAAACCATGACAACATTAATAACATGCCAATTGATTAAGGCATAGTTGGGATATGTCACATCAAGACCCTAGATTAAGATGTCTAGCCCAACATATCAAATATTAACATCAAAATCATCAGATATTCTATAATATTTAAATTCAACAAATAAATTTCAAATGAAATATAAAATAAAAATTGATAGAGTTCAGGAAACTAGACCAAAGGTGAACCTTCAAAATCTCCTTCAAATCTTCTTCCAAAGACTTCAATTAGCTTCAATCCCTCTTCCTTTCTATATAATCTTCCTTTTGTTCTTCACTTTCTTTTACTTAAAACTCAACTTTCCTTTCTCGGTTAATGGTGGCTATACGTCCCAAAAAAATTAAAACCTAAATGATATCTAAACCAGGCCATTAGTTGATGATCTCATGGCTAAAAATCGTTCAAGGACATCCAACTCAAAATGACAAAGAGGCACAGTGGGAGCTCGATGGATGGCGCAGCCGCGTGCCACCCTCTAGGCCAATTTTTATACTAATGATCCATGTTCTATGGTACGTAATTTTTATTTTTTAAAAAAATGGATGGGAATGAGAAATTTCACTCACATAAACATCAGAAATTTACACTTAACTATTACTAAAACTTGAAATGATCTAAAAGCATCAAGTGTGTCGTAGACCATACCGCCTCTCAAAAAGCACTATAGGTAATAATTTGAATATGTCTACCATGAGTTGTTATTTGCTTGTAATCATAGTAAATGTCTATCATGATTAGTTATTTTATTTTTTTACTTAAGTTATTTGATTTTTATAAATCATTGTATTGTAGTACATGGTGCTTTTTCCTTTGCATTTTAATGAGCATGGCAATTCGAGTTCAAGGGTCATGTCAAAGAGTTAATTGTGTCAGGAGTCCTCAACCTGAACATGATCCAGTTATCAAATAGGTAACATGACATGACCTATCAATCATTTATTAATTGGATAATCATGTCAAATTGACCCATTTATCAACCGAGTTGACCTGTTTATCCGTTTAATTAAGTAAAAAAATATTGTAATTCTAAAGAGTCAATCCCAAGACCTCAATTACATACAATTTTAACCACCAAACTACAACCACATTTTTATTTAAATTATGATTACATCATTTATTTATGTATTTTAAATTCTACTTTTATATTATAATTTACATTTTTTAAAATAGGAGTATTATAAATTGTGAATGCTAAATTATTACAAGTAATTGGAATAATACTATTTAATGAAAAGTAATTTCAAATTAAAAAATTACTAAAATAAAAATTAAAAAATTAAAATTATGATATGATACACTCATTTCTTTGTCTTTTTTTTTTAATTTTTACAATAAAATCAATTAAGAAATAAAAAAAATTAAATTTGTTGTAAAAACTATTTATGAACATGATATTTTGTAAAAGCCGATTATAGATAAGTTTTTTAGTAAATTTTTATAATCTAAAAATATATTATTCAATTTATTCTTAAAAAAGAAAATTAATTATAGTTTTAATAAAAAAATGGTTATCTATTTTTATATTTATTTGTATTATTTTTATAAATAATTTAAATAATTTTTTTGTATTTTTTTCATTTAGATTTATTTTTTATTACATATTTTATTCTCATTATTTTTTTAAGTTTTGAAATTATTATTTATTTAATCACCCATATAATGATATAGTATATAACATGGTGTATGTACAATGAATTGACTATAATTAATACAACTAATGGAGCATTCTTATTTAACTATCAACAATGAATTGAATATAATTTTTAAAGTCAAAATTAATGTGGCAATAATTAATTTTTGTAAGATATTAAATAGTTATTAATTTTATGCTATTATTAAAGTAATAATTATACATTAATAAGTCAAATATCACATAAGTTATTAAAATTATATATATAAAGCAATATGGTTTAACTAATTATATTGATTCACTATAATTAGAAAACTAAATAGGTATTAGCAATTAAATTTGAAAGTTATAAAAAATTACATACTTATCAAGTGATCTATTGTTAGCCTTAAGGCTTATAATATATTATTTTGATAATAACAAATATTAATATTCTTAACTAACCACATTTTTCTTGTTATATTTATTGTAATATTTTTAGCATGAAGAATTAGAGTAATTGTAAGACTCGAAGGACATAAAAAATGAAAGCATTAAAGAAAAACATAATGGAAACTCTTGAGCAAATTGAAGAATTGAAGACACAAATATTATGTGATTTTTTTTTATAATGTGTTATTAAAATTGAATATTAATTTGCATTTAAAAGTGCCAGATGTTTTGTACATATCATTAGTTTTGAAAATCAGACAAAAATGCAAGATTTTGAAACCCTGAAAAGGTACAAAAATACAAACATTTCAAATCTAATGAACAATGTCCATGAATAGCCGACTTCTTAGATTTTCTGTTTTTGACTTCTAATTTTCATCTTGGTGGATCGAGTTGAACTATATAATCGATCGACCTTTGAGAAAATTTGAAATCCAAGCCTTCAACGACTAGTTTTCTAACTTTTATTGTAAATACTAGTTTAAACTTATTTAGAAAAAATTTTGCACGTTTGGAAAACTTAGGAAACTTATTTTATAAGTGCATTAAAAATAATTGAGTTTTTATCTGCAAATCAAATATTAAATTCATTACACACTCTAGCTCTCACTTGTATCATTCTTTGAAGAGAGTGTTTTCTACTTTCATTATATCTTTATTGTAATTCTTGAGAGATTGATTGTGAGAGAAACACACTTGGTGCAAGGTTTGAGTGACACGTTTAAATTACTTAGTTTAGAGGTTAAAAAGGCACCTGATCAAATCCTCTTGGTATAAGGTTTAAGTGGCATCCGAAAGTCCAATTGGTGTTGTAATTGTTTGCCTTCAGTTGAAGGCATATTTGTGAAATCCTTAAGTGAGTGAGCTTGGAGGTGTAGACGTAGGCTAGAGGTTTGCTGAACCACATAAAAATCAATGTTGTCTTTCTTAACTCTTTCACTCACTTGATTTATATGCTTGTTATTATTATTATACACATTTCTCACACACTTGAACTTGAATTGTCATAATTTATGAATTGATTATTTATTGTATGTTGAGTTTTATGTATTGAGTTGGAGAAGAATTTGAATTACTTAGTGTTTAGAGTTGGATTGCTTTAATTTTATTAAAATCTTTGAAAATCCAATTAACCCCCTCTCAGTCCCTCTTGGGTTGCCTTAGTGGTATTTCATATCTCACCTCTATTATTGAATTATAAATGATAAAGGATATATTATTACGTAGTAAACTCAAATTATGATAGATGTGTAAATATCCTAATTATGATATAATAACTTAATTTACAATTATATATCAAGACTTTATTAAAATTATTGTTAAAAAATATATTATGAGCAATTTATAAATGATCTATTAGGAATAAGTTAAAATATCTTAATTTTAAGTTAACGATATATCAAATTTAAGTTAAATAATTTCAATTTATTGTATTTACAATGTATAAGTAGCTAATTTTTAATATTAAATTAAAAATAAATATTTTTTAAAACTATTAAAGTAATTTAGTACGAAGAACAAAATATTTTGTAACATATAAATAATGCATTCACAAATTATACCAAATTGTGCTTGTTGTTTAGTGTTAAGAGTTTCTCTGAATTGACCATAGAGACTTAGGTTTGCATCCAAGCAACTAAATTTTTTAACATTGAATAGTCAAATTGAAGAGTTAACCTGATTACCCACTTAAGTCAACACCATTAGTCGAAAAAAATAGTAATCATGAATTGGCGAGTTAGTAGGTTAATCAGGTCAGCTTAACACAATTACTATTTAAATAATAATTATGTCATAAATGAGCTGACCGATTGAGAAGGTTAAATCCGGACACGATCCAAAGCTGGTGACACGAACACAAATAATAATCATGTCAGTTTTACTCAATCCGAACCCATAAAATTCTTGTCGAGTTCGTGTCGGGTTTGCCAATCTTGTCCAATTTTGCCACCCCTACATTTTTATTCATTTGCAATCATATCGAAGGAGTATAGGCATTATTGTATTTGGTGTAATCAATCAATTAACAAATGGTTAAATCTTAGGGCAAAGAAAAAAGTGATGTGAAGGGGCATTTTAGTTAAATCTAATTATGATGATACAACAAGGGTGATGTGAAAAGGGTTTTTTTGGTAAGTCTAATACATCACAAGATGGTTTAAGTAGAGGTGGCAAAAAGAGTAGGCCAGCCTAAGCCTCACACGGCCTAGCTCATGAACAATATTAGTACGACTCAACACTGCTCATAGACTAGGTCGAAAAAAATGGCCCACGTGCTGTGCCATGTTATGAACAGTCCTCATGCTATGATAAACTATGTCGGTAATGTTTGTGTGCTAGGCCACTATATTATTTGGACTATTGTTCATACCATAAACAGCAATATTGACTCAGTCATTAGTTGATTACTATTAATCATTAACAAAAAGAAGTTGATTTTAAATAATTACACCAAACTTATAAATTATTAAAACAAAATTTAATACAAATTTAATTATACATGCAACTTTGGTTTACAAATTTACATAAATTTTTAAATTAAGATTTAAAAAAATAAAAATGTAAAATTTTATATGGATAAAATATAAAATTTTAATTTTATAACTATATTGAACTTATATAATAATTATATTATACTTTTATTCATTTTCAATTTTAATCTACCTAAAATATAAAGACTAGTAGGATTTGCTTTTGGTAAGTTTATTAAATGTTTTTTGTTAGTTATATATGGAATGAAATGAAGTAAAAATGTTTAAATATAAAAATTTGTACTTTGTAATTTATAGCATTGAAATATGCAAAATAAAATTGTCTCAACTACTTCTATTAATTAGTTATTTAGTTACAAAATAAATTAAAGAATTAACACAATCTACATAAATTTTGAATTGCTTAAATTTAAATTCAAAAAATAAAAAAGGCGGATTTTAAATGGATAAAACATAAAATTTTGATTTTGATTATTACAACTATATAGAATGTGTATAAATTTTTAAGTAGACATTGTGACGATTGACAATTGTTTTGAAATTAATTTACAACTTTGCATATAACATTTTATTCAGAAAAATAAGAGTATAATAAATTGATAGTTGTTAATGTCTTTATTTTATATTAGTTATAACTAACTATAATTTTATGTGTTTATAATTTATTATTATATTTCTAGCATAAAATATTTGGAAAGCAATTGTGAAGATTCAAAGGACATCCAAAATGATCGTATTCAAGAAAAGTCCAATAAAACCCTTTCAGCAGATTGAAGAATGAAATCACAAACTTGGTATTTATTATGCATTATTTTTTTATGTTTGTGTAAGTATGCATGATGTTTGTGTCAAACTCAAGAGTTTTCAAAAACAAATGTTTTTAAGTATTAAAAATTGCACCAAAATGTAAGCATTCGAAAACCTGAAAACTAGATCAAATTGCAAGATTTTGAAATCTTAAAAATGAACTTAAATGTAAATTTTCCAAAATATTCAAAAAACCTGATATTGTTCCTGAACCAGCCAATGAATCGGGTTTTGTGATGAACCGAAATGAACCAGAATTTGAATATGAACTTGGAACTGTTCATTCGGTCGACTGAATTTGCGATGGAGTGGGTATAAACTTCGGTTAGACATTTGGTTGACTAAATTTACTACTTGGTTGACCGAATATGCCATACGATCAATCCAATCGTACAAAATTCAAATATTTTAAGTTTGTAATGACTAGTTTTTTAATATACTATATATTGAGGACTTCATACATGTTCTTCAAGCCTTTTGGAATATATTTTTGAGAAACAAAAAGTTCTTATAAAATTTCAAAATACGTTATTGAGCTTAAAATTATCTACACATATTTGGATCTCTAAGAACATTTATTTGCACTATTTGTCTTACAAGAGATCAATTTATAAGTTTTCTTTTAATTCAATTCGCTTTTTTATTGTAAATAAGTGAAAGGAATGAGTCTTTTACTTGGTTGAGATTGTATTGAGTGTTTGGAGTGAGCAAACACTAGTAACGTTTAAGAGGAACCCAAAAATCCTCTTGGTTATAATTTAAAGTCTTGTGGAATCAAGACTTGGTTGTTTAATGAAATCTTTAAGCGGGTTGGCTTGGAGGCATGGATGTAGGTCAGAGATTTACCGAACCACATAAAAATACGGTGTTTTCTTTCTCAACCCTCTTATTCACTTAATTTATGTACTTGCATTGTTATAAACATTTCTCACACACACAAAAATTTGTTTGATAATAATTTATGAATTGATTATTGATTGTGTGTTGAATTTTGTGTGTTGAACTCGAGAAAAATTTGAATTACTTAGTGTTTATTATTGGGTTACTTTAAATTTAATAAACCTAATTCCCCCTCCCCATGGGGTTGCCTTAGTGGTATTTTACAATCATGCCTGCAAATAAGAGCTACACCCTCGTCTTGATCATTGGTGAGTCTTTTCATATACACAAATCCGTCGATGTGCAATTTCAAAGACTCACAAGTCTTAAGAGTACCCAAAGTCTCTCCCCTGTACCTGTTGATGTTCATTGTGATCCCATTTAAAAAGGCTAGTATACTTACCTCTTGATGTTCCCAGAAAAAGCGCAAAATCTCATAGGCCATAGTACACAAAATCAACAAATGCTTTCTTATGATTGGCTAAATCTAATCTCTAGGGCAATGATTTGATCAATTGAAAGCATCTAATTTCTTTATTTATATTATTATTGATTATAAATACTTTCTTATGATTGGCTAAATCTAATCTCTAGGGCAATGATTTGATCAATTATATTATTATTAATTATAAATATGATATTGCATATTTGTCGTGAATTTAATGCGTTTGATTAATTAGTCATTAATTAAATAAACTATAAATCAATAAATACTCAGAGGTAGTTATCACATTTAAATTGTGTGACAAATACTATAAATTGTATATTAAATAGAAATGTATTAATGTGGTTTATGTAGTGTCATTAATAGTTAGTATTAATCATACTACATTTCTATTTAATTAACATTTACATAGAGGTATAGTAAATGATTAAACGCGAAATAGTTTCGACTAATCTCAAAAGAGATTGTCAAATAGGATAGAGTAATTTCACAAGCATTATGAGTGATTAATCGAGATAATATAACTTGAAGAAATAGATGCAAATAAATAAGATTAAATCATTAGCCCTAAACATTATCTTCATTGAATTCCCTATTTTATTATTTGTTTAGTTCTTTGTTTATTAATTTTTAGTTGATTTTACTTTTTCTCTTAATTGATAATCATTTCGTCAAATAAATTTAGAATTAATCACCTTTACTACTTATTAATTAATATTCCTTATGGGAACGATATTTATCATATATCAATTGTTAGCAATAATGTACACTTTCATTAGAATACCATACAACAATTGCTCAACTATTAATGGTAATTGTGTTGTTATATAGAGCATTCAACAAAGATTTTAATGAAATCTACGCTGACCCAAACAGATGATAGTTGATGGTGGTGACTGGCAAATAGTGATAGCAAAGATGAACAGTGATAACTTTGGTCAACTATCATCAATTTAGATCACCGTAGATATCACTAAAATCCGTGTTGGAAGCTCTATGCAATGATACTATCATCATTACTGCTTAAACAACCTCTAGCCATAGATTTGAAGTTAAATTTTTGAGTGCCGAAACTTCAACTTCAGTTCTACATCTAAAGATTATTTGAAGAAAATATTGATAGTATCATTGTGTAAAGTGTCCAACAAAAATTGCAGTGATATCCACGTTGACCTAAACAAATAACGTTCAACAATCATTAATAGCATTTAGCAGTGGTCGCGATGGCGATCAACTGAACTATATGTTACCCAATTGAAAACATCACATGTTCCAATGACATATAGGTATTGCAGGCTTTTGACGCAATCAGGAAGCTAAATTAGTAATTGTATTAAAAAAATAACAATTTTCAGCAATAGAACTATTATTAGACTATTGATAAAACATTTGACAAACAACATGGGAATAATGGGGTATTAGTCTAAGTAACAGAAGTGTATTGAGTATTCTCTCTAACTCAGAAATGTCAATTAATGTTATTTTGTCGTGGAATAATTATAATACATACATCACATTCACAATCATTCTAGACAGGATCCAATTCATGCAATTCTTTGTCATTTATCAAAATTATTTGTTTCTATTATGAATTTGAATTTGACTTTTATAAAATCATAAGATGTTTATGTTGAAATAGAAAAGTAAAAATTCTTGATTTTCATTTGAATAACAAAAATTTTGAATGGCTACATAATTTTCTCTCTCAAAGATATTCATATTGTAATCATATAATTAGAACACGAAATGAAAATTATTATTTATCATATAAAGAAATTAACATTATGTATTATGTAAGCAATTAACATTTACATGTTTTATTCTTATTTTAAATATATAAGTTAGCGATTCAAGTCTAATTTTTTAGGCAAACCACTTATATTCACGTTTTACTGTATATTTAACTTATAAATATTTCTACTATACGTTAGCACTTGCAAACGAAATTAATATATATACAAAATATAAGTTTTAAGATACTTTAAATTAAGAAAAACTAACAACCTATTACTTATTATTAGACCTTAAAAAGACCTACATAAACAAACTTATTGTTCAAATATTTAATGTATATGCACCCAAACCTATTTAGAACGCTAGCTAAATTCCTACTTGTTTAATTGTTTTTCTGAAGTTTCAATATCTAAATGTTTTGAATATTCTTTATTTAACTTAACTCTAAAAATTTGGTAATTAATTATGTCTTAATAAAATAAAATTAAAATTTTAACCTAATACAAAAATATGAAATTTGAATAAATATATCTAATTGTAATTTTAAACATTATCTTGATAAAATTTATTTATTTGATACTATTCATGGGATAAATAAATTAGACAAACATATATTATTTAAAGGGTTATTATCAAATTCCTCCCCTCATATTTGAGATTATATCAGTTAGATAGAAAGTTTGGAGAATGTATCAAAAATCACCCATTGACCGTTAGTCAATTAACCTCAATTAACATATTTATTGAAATGTCCTAAATCTTTAAATTTCATGTTAATTAATTATAAAAGTTATTTTTAGTCCAAAAGGTTTGGTGTAATACCCTAATAACTCTTAGTATTTTAAAAAATATTTCTATAGGTTTCAATTTATTATAAAACAACAATTATACCATATATAATAATAATTATTATGTAAAAATAACTAATAAATCTCTAAAATTGGACAAAATATAATATATTTATGTAAAATAATAATATCATTTTAATAATATATTAATAAAATAGTTGTATTGTAATTATTTAAAAAAAATTAGATAAAAATAAACTACACATTCGTAATTATTAGAAATTAAATAAATAAATAATATTTTAGATTTATAAATTTTATTTTGTTTTACAACATATGTAATAAATATTTATAATTATATTGTAATTTAGATAACATATATGTATACATATTTCAAATACAAATAAAATAATAAAAATAAATATCAATGAAAATGTATAATAAATTGTATACGAGTAAAATATAGTATATTTATATAAGAGGGAAAATACCAAATTCTCCTCTACTTTATCACACTTGTACCACTTACCTCCTTACTATATCAAAACTACCATTTACCTCCCTGACCAATGGTTTAAATATAAATCAAATCGAACCGAACCAATAATTTAAAAAAGAATCGATTTTCTTAAAATTGTAAAATGATAAAACCTTTAGAGGGAATCGAACCTTTGACTTGAAAGACATTTGCCCAGACCTTAACCACCACAACCACTTCAATTTTATGAGTAATATATGCTTTCCATATTATATGACATTTTCCAATACATATATAATAATTATTAAAATTAAAAATAATTTTAACAACTATTTTTTTTAAATAACTTTAACTACTATTTTTTAAATAGTAAGGAAGTTTTAATTAATATAAAAAATTAAATTTAAAATAATAAATATTTTAATGATTATTTGAAAGATTTTAATATAAAATATGTAATAATTTAAAAATAAGTTTATAATTATTAAAATAAAGTTATTATTATTATTCTTGTTAATAATAATCACTTCAAACTAATTACATATATAAAAAATAAAATTATTATATAGGATAAAATTTATTTTAATAATTATAAAATTATTTTTAAATTATTACATATTTTATATTAAAATTTTTGAAATTAAAATAATAATAAATTATTTATAATCATTAAAATATTTACGCAAAGGTATTTTGATTTGATTTTTTAAATTTAATTTTTTATATTAATTAAAACTTCCTTACTATTTAAAAAAATAGTAGTTAAAGCTATTTAAAAAAATAATTGTTAAAATTATTTTTAATTTTAATAATTATTATATATGTATTGAAAAACATCTTATAATATGGAAAGCATATATTACTCATAAAAGTCAAGTGACTATGGTGGTTAAGGTTTGGACAAATGTCTTCTAAGTCAAAGGTTCGATTCCTCCCAAAGTTTTATCATTTTACAATTTTCTTCAATTCTATTTGGTTCATATTTAAATTATTGGTCAAGGAGGTAAATGGTAGTTTTGATATAATAGGGAAATAAGTGGTATAAGTGTGATAAAATAGGGGGGAATTTGGTATTTTCCCTATATAAGATATGTTAATTAAATAAATAACAGTATTATTTTAGTAATATATTAATAAAATGATTGTGTAAGAAAAATACTTAATAAATTTTTGAAATAGTATTATTAGTTATTTTTATTAAATTATTATTATTATAGTGGGAAATAATTATTATTTTAGAATAAATTAATATTTTTAAAAGTATTTTTGAAATTATTATGACTTATAAGAATATTAGGCCAAACTTTTGAAACTAAAATACCTTTATAATTAATTAAATAACATGAAATTTAAAAATTGAAGGTATTTTAGTAAATGTATTATTTGAAGTTAGTTGACTAACAGTTAAGGGAAGATTTTTGATATATTTCTCAATCTTTCCAACTAGTTGATACAATTTCAAACCTCAAGAGAGGAATTTGATAATAATCCATTATTTAAATATTTATATTTGAATGTAACAAATAAAAAATAAAATATTAGTTAAAATCATTTATATTTATATATTAATACTTTTACACGTTTTAGAAGTACCTAGATTTCATATTGAAAGGTAAACAGAGAAACATTAACAAATTCTGTTATTAATAGATCATGAATATAGATCCCAATTAATTTTTCCACGGGGATACTTATATAATTATTCCATGTGATCACTTAGAAGATAGAATATGATTGCTATAAAATATCAATTAATAGTTTTCGTTACAAATATTGACTTTTTATTATATTTTTAAAATTATAACAAAAAAGTTGGACATAATTAAAAGAAGAAAAAAAAGTGAATAAAATGAAAGTACCCTGCGTTTCAAAATTCAACAAAATTTGCCTACTATTCAATGCCTCCGCAGCTGTGCGTACTGTGGAAATGTCAGAAAAGGCACCTTACATTTTAAAAATTGAAAGTCCTACATGAAAAAACTTTTCTTCCAATCCTTCAATAAGTGCTCTTGGTTGTGGTCCCCTCTACTTTCCTTTCTCACTGTTTTTCAAAATTGTACAAAATTGACAGCAAATATAGAAAATAATTGAGTTTGTCTTCATACGTGATATTCTATACAAATGACAAAGATTGGAAAAAGGATGTGGAAAATTTTAGGGTGGCACGGATGTATGTGGACAATTAGCTAATAAAGACAAAGGTAGACTGATAAGAGAGCTGTGGGCATCTACATATAGGTGGCGTTAAAGAATTCAATGAATCAAAATATCAAAGAAAAGAGAGAGCTGGGAGACGAGAATGAATACTCTGCTGGGGTTCCACATCATTTTGTTGCTGTGCCTAATCAATGCTTCCGCAGCTGTGCGTACATGTCCAGATACGTACTGTGGAGATGCCAGAATTGGTTATCCCTTCGGACCAGAAAAGGGTTGCTACTTTAACGAGTGGTTTGAAGTAACTTGCACCTCTAACATACTTTTCTCAGGGAAGAACACATCTTTCTCAAAAAACACACCTTTCTTAAGGAAGTTCAACCTGACACTAGTAAATATTAATGCTTCATCAGTTAGAGTCAGTCTTCCTGCAATTTCCTCAGGTTGCGGTAGGAACAGCACCGTTGTATCAGTTGATCTATCAAGTAGCCCTTTTTGCTTTTCAGATTTAGACAATAGATTCACTGTCATAGGTTGTAGCAACTATGCAACTATGATCGACCAGAATAATTCTGTTATTGGCGGGTGTCTATCTGTTTGTAATGGTGATGAGAAAGCTGGGAAAGAAGGTTGCTATGGCATCAACTGTTGCCAAACTACCATTCCTCCAAATCTGAAATATTTCAAATCAAACCTATCCAATTTCCCCAATTTCGTCAATACCGATAACCAGAAATATTGCAAGTCTGCCTTCATGGCTGACGAAGAATGGTTCGCCTCAAATTACCCATTAAACTTCAAAGCTTTAATAGATGAACGGTATGTTCCTGCAACGCTAAGCTGGGGAAAATATATTGGATCGTGCTTTGAAAGATCACATAGTTCGAATACAATTTGTAATCAAAATGGGGACTGTCGGCTGTCATTAAGTTCAAACATTTTGTGACTGCAGTGGCATCAACCAAGGATACTGCCAAGGTAGCCATCTTTTTCTATTAATTAACTCTTGTTGTAAACTGCTGTATTTTATTTTAATCATTATTTTCCATGGACAGGTGAAATGGTCTGCATGAATAACAATTGTTCCCAATGTCCTGCTGGCTATTATAATTCTACTTCTGGGGAATGCACTGCCAACGAACCGCTCTTCTTTGACAGGGCAACAATCGACTCTGTTGTAAAATTTCTAGTTATTGCAGGTACAAATATCTCTTCACTACCTCAGCTACAATTTTATATCTATCAGCAAGTACATACATAGATACATATAAATATGGAATATCATTTTCAAATTTGTTGTCAATTTTTTAAACCTTTTGCAATATAAAATTTGCTTCCAAAGTTTTTGAAAAACTTTTACAATGTACAATTTTTTAAATTAAATGTTCTATTTTAAAAGCTATATATAATTAATATTTAAAAAAATTGATAGCCAATTTAAAAGAAAATAATGAGGAGTCAAATATTATTATAACTTTCCAAAGCAAATATTAGAATAAAACTATATTGATTATTACAAAATAAAACTAAAAACAATATACTTATTTTATATGTTTTATGATACTTTATAGGTAAGATAGTCAATTTAAAATAAAAATAATTATATCAGGGGTATCATCTTATTTCTACTAAATTTATTAGGAGAGTATTCTCACATTTCTTTAACAATTAGGGGGTGCTTGGATTATTGCTGCTATTCATCGGAGGATGGTGGTTATACAAGTTTGTGAAAAAAAGAAAGAAAATCAAGCTACAGAAAAAATTCTTCAAAAGAAATGGTGGTTTATTATTGAAACAAGAGTTATGTTCTGATAAAGGCAATGTTGATAAGACAAAATTATTTTCTTCAAAGGAATTGGAAAAGGCTACCGACAACTACAACACTAATAGAATCCTTGGTCAAGGAGGGCAAGGCACCGTATACAAAGGAATGTTGGCAGATGGAAGAATTGTGGCTGTTAAAAAGTCAAAAATAGTTGATGAGAGTCAAGTTGACGAATTCATCAATGAGGTGGTAATTCTATCTCAAATTAATCATAGAAATGTGGTTAAGTTATTAGGATGTTGTTTGGAGACAGATGTTCCTCTTCTTGTCTATGAATTCGTTCCCAACGGAGCTCTCTTTCAATATATACACGACCAAACTGAGGAGTTTCCAATCACATGGGAAATGCGTTTACGCATTGCTATTGAAATTTCAAGTGCTCTAGCATATTTGCATTCAGCAGCTTCAATCCCTATTTATCATCGAGACATTAAATCTGCAAACATCCTTTTGGATGATAAGTATCGTGCAAAAGTTTCAGATTTTGGGATTTCAAGATCTATGATGATTGATCAAACACATTTGACAACTCAAGTCCGAGGGACTTTTGGATATTTAGATCCAGAATATTTCCGATCAAGTCAATTTACAGAAAAAAGCGATGTTTATAGTTTTGGAGTAATTCTTGCTGAACTTTTAACAGGACAAAAACCAATTCGCTCAACTATTTGTGAAGAAAATAAAAGTTTAGCAGCATATTTTCTTTGTGCAATGGAAGAAGACGGTCTATTTGAGGTGCTTGATTCTCGAGTTCTGAAAGAAGCAGACAAAGAAGAGATTATAATAGTTGCTAAACTTGCAGAAAGATGCTTGAATCTTAGTGGGAGGAAAAGACCTACAATGAGAGAAGTAGCAACTGAATTAATCAGGATCAGAGAACATTCCATTATGCCACCAAATTTTGAAGAGATCATTGATTGCGAAGATGATGACACAGTAGGACATAACTTGGAAAGTGGTTCTTCTTCCATCGGGACTGGATCATTTTTTAATGGAGCTACTACTTTTTCCATTGGAGCAAACCTGTTGATTTCAAAAGATCATGATAAGATAGAAGAAGTACTGCCTCTAACTGTATGAATTTCATATTTGGATTTGGACTATATTTCGTTTATTCTTTTTTTAATTCCGATTTCTAGTATTTTTTTATTTATGACTCTTAAAAATCAGTTCGTTAGAAATATTGTCATTTAATGAAGTAATAAATAATTATAAGCTACATATGTTATCTATCATCGTTTGACTTTATGTTATATTATAAGTTTTATGCCATTTCAAGTGATCAATATATTATGTCATTAAGCAAACTGAAAATACAATAAATAAATCGAAAATTTCAAAAGTTACAGTATAATACTTGTAAATAATAATACTTGTTACTTTTTCAGTGATAAAACAAATTTTAATGATAATAAAAACTAATTCAAGAATGGGTAGAAACAAAGGTTTATTTGCTATCTTACTTAGTACTTAATCAATGATCGCGACAACGCTAACCGCAAGGGTACGGGTAGTATCAAGTAATAAAATGATAAGTACAAGTATCATCCCTCAAAGATTAAAAATCAAATTAAATACCAAGTACTATAGCCTCGAAAGCCCAATTTTATCTAGGCAATTTGAAATGATTAATTATAGAGGTAAATGAAACTACAATGCGACTATTAACTAGAAGAGAAATAGAAAGTGAATTAATGAATGTCGGTGAATGAATGAAATATGCAAAAATAAACTACTTAGGCCTTGACTTCACTTATCTATCCTTATGTTTCTCTTAATTGACCGTTGTTAATGTGGTTTGGTCTAATTGATAAAGACCAACTTTAATGCCTCTCCCAAGCGTTAATTAAGGTCTTACATATAACTAATCAAGTTGATATCTCTATCTAACTCAATTAATTATACACTCATTAAGCTTATTATTCAGCACTTATAGCTCAATTACCTCTTGATCTCTTAAAATCATAAATGTTGATTAGATTACCTAGGTGTTGATTATCTCTCGGCCTCACAACTACCTAAATTGTGTTTTCTTAATCCGATAAATAAATCAATCTTTTTCAAGAGTTAATTTATCCATCTTTAATTAGCTAATTCATTTAACAAGAAAATAGAAACATCAGGCAAGGTAAACACAAATAAATAAAACCATACAACATTAATCACATGATAATTGATTAAAACACAGTTGAGATAAGTTACATCGAGACCTTAGACTAAAATAGCTAGCCCAACATATCAAATATTAACATTAAAATCATCATGTATTCCATATCAAATAAAGTTCAAATGAAATACAAAATAAAAACTGATAGAGATTAGGAAACAAGACTAGAGGTGAAGGCCTCAAAATCTCCTTCAAATCTTCTTCCAAAGACTTCAAATACCTTAAATCCCCTTTCCTCTCTCTAGAATCCTCCTTTTGTTCTTTAATTTCTCTCACTCAAAAGTCAACTTTCCTTTCTTGGTTAATGGTGGCTATCCATACCAAAAACATAAAAACCTAAAAGATACCCAAATCAAGCTATTAATTGATGATCTTATGGTTGAAAATTGTCTAAGCACATCTAGGAGATGCGGGAGAGCTTGGTGGGTGGCGCAGCCCTACGCCTTGGTCCCAATTTCCTTTCTGACTTTTTTGACATTTTTTTTTTAGCCAATTTAATCTTGAATGACCGTTTACTATTTTTTCTATACAAAGTACTAAAATTCATCAAATATTAACAAAAAACTTGATAATTTACAAAATAATTCAAGTCCCAAAGTGATTGATAAGTGTGTATTCGATACATTTATCAAAGTTTGTTTATCCTCAAGCAAATCAAAACAAAAGTAAACAAAAATCACTAGTTAAGAGAACTTAGCCAAAGATAACCACAAAGAGACAAAATAAACTCATAAGCATATTCTTCGTCAAATCACAATCCAGCCTCATAAATCAAGTAGTTACTTAAAATAAAGAAATTTTCAAAACGTTAGCAATTCATATAAAAAAATGCAAGTTTGTGAATTGCCACTCATACTTAATTGTCCCTCATATCAGATATGTTTATGCAAACAAAATAAGCTTTCATGAACTTCTAAGGAATTTCATAGGCTTGATTTTCATGTCATTCTTCGCTAATCTATTAGGACACCACATCAAAGATCTTTAGGGCTCAGTTAAGCATGTAATGATCAATTAAACATCCTAAACTCATCAACCATCTTAGAACTTTATTTTTTAATCTTTTTTCATCTTTCCCGTAATCGTCAATTCTTCACAACTTTCTTTGCTTTCTCATCCATCTATTTGCAACTCAAAGATGCTCTCTCTCTCTCCCTCTCTAGTTCAGTCTCACTTTATTTTTTACGCAAACTCTCAATGCTTTCTAGGCATAAGGTCTAGTTACTCAGTAAAAGTTTGTCTTGAACTTTTTATTTCTAACTCTTTGCTATACTTTTTTATGTTAGTTCTCTATATTTGCCTAAGCATGAGACTTGGTTACTCAATAAGAGCTTAACTTGAGTTTTCGTACTCCACCCATCCTCCCTCATATAGATAAACAATAGAATAATTGAAAACTTTAAGGTCTAAATAAGAGAATATTAAACTTTATTCTAAGGATTGATTAATTTTAAATTAGCTTGAAAGGCTCAAACGAATCAAAGATGGCCTTAATTATTTCCCTAATGAAGCATACCTTATAATTTCGCCTCAAGTGACAATCAACCAGGTTCTAGAATTCAATGAAGTCTAACAAGTTTATCGCATAAACCTTCTCTAAGTTTTCAAATAATCAAGTAATTGTGACACTAACAATCAAAATTTTAGGAATGATCAAGTAGAATGAATTTGGAAATAAGTTACGCAAAAATATTAGGCCAACATTTGTCATTTTTCAAAATTTAAGCACTCTCAATCAAAATCATATCATTGGCCTTTTATTTAGATTGACTAAAGCATGCTCAAAAGACAATTAAAAAATAACGCATAGGAAGAGAAGAGATTTACATGCAAACTATACTTAGAAAGAACAAGAAACTTTAAAGCAAGTAAACATACAGAACAAAATAAAACTAACTCACATGCAGGAATAAAAAGCAAGAAAACACAAATTCAAGATCAAGATGTGTGTGTAGTGGCTTAAGAAAAAATATTGATGAACAAAATATCACAAACACTTCCACAAACATTCCACAACTAGGTCTCCTCCCCTAAACTTAACGTAAACATTGTCCTCAATGTTTGAATTCAAATAGAAAGCAAAGGAAAGAAACCATATTCGGAAGAGAAATGTGAGATCTCATCTCTCAATCCTTATTGTCATCATTGTGCCCTTGTGAAGGCGGATTTGATTCATTGCTTTCGCTAGCTCTATCTAGGTATTATGGAATTTAGTTTCATGAATGCTACTCAAGCTTGCTCTCGAATAATTTGTCGAACCCTTGCTATGCAAAAATTCTAATACAACTCTTCCTTCACTAAATCAACTCCTAAAACTCTTATTACCCCTCCAAAATATTCCTTAAGTGATTTATAACTTGAAAGCCTAAGAAATCTTAAAAAATTGTCACTCAAGCAATTTATCAAATATTGGTATGCAAAATATACAGTCCACCCAATTTTGTTAAGCTCATTTTTCTTTCAATACCTTAATTATCCCAAACACAATTCCAATCTTTTTCTTGTATTCCAATGATCCAATTGTTTTGCCCAAAATTTATTTCAACAAACAACATCAACTTTTCCAACTTTAATCGCAATTATGCTAATCGCAAGCACGGGTCGTATCAAGTAATAAAGTGATATGAAAAGATATCGTCCCACGAGGATTGGAAATTTTATCTAAATAAATAGATCGATTAATTGTAACGAAAAATAAACTAAAACACTACTATTAGCTAACGTAGAATAGAAATCGAGTTTAGGAATTTCTAATAAGGAAAAATATGCAAAGATGAATTACCTAAGGTTTTGATTTCGCTTATCCATCACTACGTTTCTCCTAATGGGCCGTTACCAAAACACAATGGGCCGTTATCAATGTGTTTTGGTTTAATTCACTAATCACAAGAATAAAATCAACCTTAACACCTCTCTCGAGCCTATATCAATGTCTTACGTATAATGACTCAAGTTGATATCCCTACCTAACTCAGACAATTATACGTTCATTATGTATTACTTGTTTTTTTAACGCTTAGAACCCAATTCACCTCCCGGTTTCTTAAAATCCTAATTGTTAATTTGATTACCTAGATGTCGATTACCTCTCGGTCTCATTACCATCTAGATTGTATTTACTTAGTCCAATAAACAAATTAATCTTTCCCAAAACTTAATTCATCCATCTCCAATTTAACTAATTCATTAAATAATTGTCAAATTAGAACATCAAGCAAGGTAAACACAAATGAATCAAACCATAAGAACATTAATAACATGCCTATTAATTAAAACATAATTTGGACAAGATTACATCAAGACCCTAGTTTAGGAAAACTAGCCAACCATCACAATTATCAACATAGCAATCAACATGTATTCCATAAGCATAAAATTCAACAATTAAAGTTCAAATGAAATACAAAATGAGAGTGGTAGAGTTTAGGAAAACAAGACCCAAACTTCAATGATCCTCCTTCAAGTCTTCTTCTAAAGGCTCTAACTTGAATCAATCCACTCTCTCTTTAGTATCTTCACTTTGTTCATCACCTTTTTTTCTTAAAAACTCAAATTATCTATCCTAGGTTCCTTGGCTATGGTGTCTATCATCCCAAAAACATATAAACCTAAAAGATACCTAAATCAAGCCATTGAGTGATGATCTCCCGACCAAAAAATGTCCAAGCACGTCTAAGAGGCGCTGGGGTGCCCAAAATGGAAAGAAGGCTCAATGAGGCAAAATGGGTGGTACGATCGTGCGCCATGCTCGCGGCAAAAAATGAACTTTGCACGTAGGTGTAGCGCTACTGCACCATGGCATGGCACCGCAGTGCCACGCTCGTGGACTACCATCAACCTTTTGGATTTCTTGCATATTGGTCCTTACAACTTTGTGTTTTTGTCTCTATTTCCTTTCTAACATTTCTTTCTCTAGTTGATTTCATCTTGAATGCCCGTTTGCTATCTTTTCTATACAAAACAATAAAATTTATCAAATATTAACTAAACTCGAGGATTTACAAAATAATTTAAGTCTCGAAATGTCCGATAAGTGTGTATGCTACATATTTATCTAATACCCTAAATTGTATGAATTGTGGAAGTTGTCACAAAATGTATCCCACTTACTTCTACTATACTCTAAATTGCCAATACTTCTCACAAAACTCTCCAACAATATCACAACATGCCAAATTTTCAAACTTTTTAAGTCACCACCTTCCACAATTCATATAACTCAAATTTCAAGTAAATAATAATGAAAAATTTGTAAAGCAATGAAGAACTTACTTAAAATTGGATGCCGAAGACTATACTTGAAGGTTGAAAAATTGTTTCCAAGAAAATTCCAAGTGAAGAATTTGGAAATTGTGGGTAGGATTGGATATTTGATTATGTATTGGGAATTGACACAATGGGATAAAAATGGATTGGTGACTTGGAATTAAAGCATTTGAAGAAGATTGTTGAGCATGGGTTTATGTTTAGAGAGTAAACTAGGGTGAAGAAGAAATAAGGGAGTGCCTGTTATTGTGTTTATGTAGTGAAGGTTGGCCAAAACAAAACAAGAGGGGGGAAGGAAGACATGGTACGGCAGTGCAGCTGCGCCATGCTCTCAGCAAAAATTGGGCAACAAAGTGGCTGACTAAGCATAGAGGGAAATGGGTACGAGAGCATGGTGCTACAGTGCCATGGCCTGACGCTACCACGCCACACATTTTCGGCAAAAATGTGAGCATAGGGGCTTAGTGAGGGGTATGAGTGTATTGTTTGCACGAGCATGGTGCTAGAGCCCATAATGTAGTGCGGGCACGCCATGCTTATGGTAAAACACAAGGGAAAGGGCTACGGCGAGGGCTCGAGGAGGGCTTAGTGCACGAGCATGGCGCTTGTGCGCAACAATATGGTGTGACCACGCCATGGCCTCTGCTCAGTAACTACGTAAGGCTGAGCACTGCCTCCAACTGCTCCGAACTTGCTGATAGTGCCAAAATACTTACCTAAAATAGACCCACACATATGGAAACATAAAAAAACATAAGAAAATAAACAAAAATAAAACAAAATAGCAAAACAAACATCATTTTAAAACAAAAACTCAAAGTGAGAAAGGCTTGGGTTGTCTCTCAAGTAACACTAAATTTAACATCCTTAGCTAGAGTTGGCCTTTTAATTATATCAAGTGGGATTCTCAAAAGGAACATTTGCCACATTTGGTCCTTCTCCATCAAAATAAAACTTGAGCTTTTGGCTGTTCACATTAAACAACCTCCCATTTTCATCTTTCAAATTGGCTTTATCAAGATGTAATACTTCTTTAATTTTGAATAAAGCTGATTTTCTTGATTTTGTTTTGCCTAAATCAACTCAAGTCTCAGATTTATCACTTGATCACAATGACTTGCTGCAAAAGATCTCCTATGAGCTAATCTCTCATGTGGTTTCTTTTTCTTCTTCTTAAAAATTTTAGCATCTTCATACTCATCTTTCCAAGACTCTTCCATCATATTCCTATTCCTATTCACCATATCATTGTTAATAACATCTACTCTATAACAAATGCTTGTGTTGTTTGGAGCTTTCTTATTATGGTAAATATTAAACTTGAAATTTTCTTCATTTACCCTCAATGTCATCTCGCCACGTTGTACATCAATCAAAGCTCCTTCGGTAGCTAGGAAAGGCCGACCAAGAATAATGGGGATCTCTCAGTCTTCCTCCATGTTAAGTACCACCAAATCAACCGGGAAGATGAATTTATCCATCTTGACCAATATTTTCTACAACTCTCTAAGGATAAGTGATGGACTTATTTGCCATTTTCAAGAAACTAGTCGTCGACTTCACTTCACTAAGTCCTAGCTTCGAAAATACCAAAAGCGGCATTAAATTGATGCTTGCCCTAAGATCACGCAAAGCTCTCTCAAAATTTGATTTGCCAATGGTACACAGGATAGTAAAACTACTCCGATCTTTCTCCTTCTTAGGCAACTTCTATTGAAGAATAAAACTACATTCCTCCGTTAACTTCACCATCTTATACTCCTCCAAACGTTGCTTCTTAGCCATTACTTCTTTCATGAATTTCAAATAATTTGGCATTTGTTCAAGCACGTTCGCAAATGAAATGTGGGAAAATGCCCTTTAGCCCCCTGGGGTTTGTTATAAGTACTCTCTTCCCCCTTATATTTTGAAAAATGCTCTGGAGACCCCTGCCGTTTGCTCCATCCACGTTAAAAAAGCAGCTTTTGGCTGCAATTACTATGATGCCCTTAGAATTAGACACGAGGTCCCACACTGCAGCCTTTATATAATTTTTATTTGTAAAATAATATAAATGATAGATTTATCAAATTAACCTTATGCATAGTGATGAAAAGACAAATATTGCCTTTTACAATTTGTCCTGTGCATATAAACAAACCAAAAAAAAAAGGTAGCCAACGGTAACAAGAGTAGCAGCTGCTTTCCAACGGTAAAAAATGGCCATTATAAGAAAATCAGCACCTGTGTCTAAGCAATAGCAACACCAACACCACATATTCCTCTCACTTTTGCTTGTATTAGCACAAAATCATTCTCTCAACAACATCAGATCATAAATCATAAATTTTCATCATCAACAACTCTTATATTTTATTTTGTTTGCAACACATTCAAAGAACAAAGATGAAGACAATGTTAAGTGAAGGCATGCAAAGGAATGGAGGATTAGTGGCATTCAAAAATAAATATTGTCAATGTGGAAAAAGGGCTGGATTAAGGATATCTGAAACTAGAAATAATCCTAATAGACTTTATTATTTTTGTTTGCAGGATCCAAGTTGTGGGTTCTTTCAGTTTTGGAAGCCATTGGAAGAAGAGTTCAGCCAACCTGTCAATCGTGGCAATGAAGGACTTCTAAAGTTTACTAACAGAACATGCAATTGTGGTCAAAAAGCTGGAATCAGAATTTCGGAAACAAAAAAAAATCCTAAAAAATTATATTTCTTTTGCAATCAAAATAAGTGCAACTATTTTAGATTTTGGAAACCAGTGAAGGAGGAGTACAACTTTAATGCAAGTATAGATGAAGCAAAGAGTAGTGAAGGAGAACAGAGTTCTAACACAAACTCAATCAATATGCATGCAGATAAAGCAAACCAGAAAATGAATGGGAATTCAGCTGATCAGAAAATTTTAGAGAGAATTGAGAAACAAATAACAATAATTACTTGGATGTCATGTGTAATTGTGATTTTGGTATGTATATGTGTATTGCTAATACTTTTAAAATAAGTGATAAGTGTAATATAATCTATAATGATTGCAAGACCAAGCATGTATTAATCCATAAAAAATATGTAAAACCATGTTCTGATACAATAATTTTTTTTTGTACTTGCCAACAAAAAAATAGACAATAAGTTACATATATAATTCTCCCCTGTATGCATGTGCATGCATTGTCTCCAACAAAATACCAAACTTCCCTAACTTCTTAGTTTGGACACAACTTCCATGCACAAATGATTTTTAAACCAGCCAAGTCCACAAAATTAACCTAACCAAAAAAACAAACAAAAACCTTGACTGTCTCTTCAATTCACAGCACATTCACATTATACCTGTTGCAATCCATATCAAAAATCTTTTTCTGCTGGTAGCATTTACATGAGACATCTCCTACATGATACATAAGAAATTAATAATTTTAACTCACTTGCACAGCTGAATCACAATAACTAATGCTAATGCTTGATATAAATATGTGAATGTAAACATGTAGCACTTAATAATTAATATAAACATACCTTTAATGTTGTCTTCGTCTTTTAGCGCCCAACTGACTCGGACCAGCTGTTTTGTTCTGTTTTCTACTAGCTTCAGGTGCACATATGGACCCTAACACAAACAATACAATATTTAGCATAAAATTTATTAAATAAAGTAGCAAAGGTTAAAATACTAAAAATTTGACCTAATGTTGAAGCTGATGGAGGGTTTGATGTTGCTGTTGTAAGGCGTGGAGTGAATATTGAAGTTGCAGCTGCTGGTAGGTGCTGGGAAACTATTGAAGGGCTTGGAAAAGCAGATGAATTTGCCTGAAATCAATGTATTGTAATAATATTAGTTGTCTATGAACTCTTGAAGAATTAATTTACATATGTAATATGATAAACATGTGTATAACACAAACATTCATACTTGTTTTCTTGCAGGGCAGCCCCTTTTATTGTGCCCAAGCAATCTGCAAAATGTACATCGTAAGGTATATCTTTTTTTCTGAGCAGGAGGTTCATTTGCCTCTCGAGTTCTATTAATCCTAGGTCTTCCAACCTTAGCAAGTACTAATGGAGGCTTCAACTTCATCATGTCAGTCGTAGGCCAATTAATAGGATCTGGTATAGGGTGTATCATAGAGGAATAAGTATGAATATATGAACTTCTTTTCAGAGCCTCATCAACAAAGTTTGCTGGATCTTCATTATTTTGTGTTATGCAAGCCATAGCATGCTTGCATGGCAAACCGCTAACTTCCCAAGCACCACATTCACATGATCTGTTCTTCAAATTAACCATGTAATGTCTCTCTATATCCAATATGTAATCAATGACCTCAAACTCCTCACTACTTGCTTTGATGACAAGTAACTTCCTTGCAAACTTGGCAGTTTTGGCAAGCTTTCTATGAACTCTCGGAGGTAAGTCAGTATCCTATTGCTCAGCTTTTTCCTTTCTTCTAACTAACCTTTTCATCATCTTCAGTCGTATGAACTCCATCAATTCAATTATAGGTTTCCTCCTATACTCAGACAAAACAGCATTCCATGATTAAGTCATGTTATTAGTAACATGATCAGTTTTGAAAAAGAAATTGAATGCATGGCAGGACCAGGTTTGTGGATCATTATCCATTAACCACTTATATGCATCTGGATCGATCTGTTTGATGGTGTTCATGGCATGTTCGAAATCAACCTTGTTTGCTGCCCTTGCTGCCCTCCAAAACATAGGTCTGAATGTATCAGCTGAATACAACTTACAAAAGTTGGCAAAAATGTGGCGTGCACAGTACCTAATTGAACACCATGGTATCTGTTTATTGAGTGCTGCAATAATCCCTTTTTGTCTATCCGACATGATGGTAATTGGCATACTATCATCTATGCTCATGTGCTCTTTAAACAACTGCAGGAACCAACCCCAACTCTCTTTATTTTCCCCCTCACATATACAAAAAGCTAGTGGGAAAATACCATTATTTGCATCCATCCCAATTGCTGACAGTAGCACTCCACCATGAGTTGTTTTCAAATGGCAACCATCAACTCCTATAAACTTCCTACACCCTTGGACAAAGCCTTTTAGCATAGCATCATAGCTAACAAATATCCTTTGAAACCTAGCCTCTCTAGCAACAAACTCATGCTGAATCTTCACTGTCGTACCTCTATTCTTCATCAAAATTATGTTGGCATAATCATGTAAGTCTGCGTACGATTTCTCAAAATCACTAGCAAGCATGTGCAAAACCCTTTTCTTTGCCTTGTACAGCCTTTTCCTTGTAGTCCCAGTGCCAAATCATGTGCGTAACTCACTTGCAATGACATTGATGCTCATCTCGGGATTATTTTTAATAGAGGCAAATAATTTTTCAGCAACCCACGAGCTTGTTACTTCAGGATTCTTGAAGAGGGCACCACATGTATGTGGTTCATTGATACTTTTAATCATAAAAGAGACTTTATCAACTAAAATCGATGCATGAATTCTCCATGGACATCCAGGCCTTATACAGCAAGCCGTGAATCGAACACTTTCATTCTTTTTCCTATCCATGGCAAACCTCTCTTGAATTGCATAGTCTTTAATTACACATCGAAACTCATGCACCGTCTCAAACACCTGGCCAGTTTTAATGTCAATGTCACCATACTGAGGCCTTATGACTAATCTTCCTCTCAAGTCCCTTTGCATTTGGGCAACAGTATCAACTTGTTCTTCATCACTTAACACAAACTCTGCAGCATCTTCTTCGCTATCATATTCTGACAAACCATCACCTTCATCAACTATTTCAGTATACATACCACCATTAACTTCATTTACTTCTTCATCACTTTCAGGCAAGTTTGTGTTTTCATCGTCTGTCCAATTAATTGTATCTATGCTATTAACATCACCTTCATCATCTGAGTTTGCATCATTATGAAATTCCCTTTCTCTTAGGTTTGCTATAATACTTGCCTGATCATCACCATCAGTTTCAGCTACTGGATGACTTGGTTCAGTGGTTGTTTTAGCATCAGTTTCAGCTTCTAGTTCAATATGTGCTTCTATACTTTGTTGATCATCCTTATCAGTTTCAGCTAGTAAAGGAGGAACCAGTTCAATACTTGGTTTAGCATCAGCTTCAGCTTCAACTTCTTCTTGTTCAGTACCATCTTTATACGACTTATATAATTTATCTAAAGCACCAAAGATCTCTTTTTCAAAGTCTTCAGGCCAAGTCCAGCTTCTTGATGGTGTAGTGCGTTGTGGTTTAAGGTTGGGGTTGGGAATAAAATTAGGGGTCTGTGAATCTGCTTGGGTAAGTTGTGAAAATGCAGCGTCAAATGCCTTAGGGGAAAAAACAGGGCTTGCTTGTTGGTGAAGAAGATTAGGTGAGTTTTGTTGGGCATCATGATCATAATCAAAATCACTATGGTGGTCAGGATGTTGGTCATCATGATTAGGTGAATTTGCCATATGTATTTTATCTGTACACCAAAAAAAAAAAAAGCAAAGCAATAGATGAATAATTAACTCACAACTCAACTCTTACTCGTCAACACCCATTAACTCAAATGCCAACTAAACAAAAGCAACATTATTATATTGCACAAAAGGATAATACAGTATCATACCTAGCTTCAACACATAATCTCATAAACCACAACCATTTTTTCTTCTACAAACAATCAAACAACGCTTTCAACACCCATTATTAAAAGGTTTTACTAACCGAAATTAATAAATACTACAACTTGATACATGATAAAATCAAAGTAAAAAAAATATTTTTTTCACACATATGTACCAAACCCATTTTTAACAAAAACCAGCTTCTTCACATCTTCAAGCAATGTCATTTTTAACTAAAGAAAATCCATGTTTTATCTTCAAGCAAACCCATTTATTTTTTCAACGAAAGCCATTTACTTAACCAAACAAACCCATTACTTGCATTATCCAATACCCATTTTGGCCTTCTTTTCGAACCTATACCCATTTTCTTTTCCACAATCAAACTAGCACAACATCGTAGAAGGATATGCATGACTTACAGTGGTAGTGACGTATTCCTCTTTAGAATGCTTTGTATTGTTCCTTGTCTTCTTCATCTTCTTTGTCTTTGTTTGGGATTGGTGATTTCTTTGTCTCAGAATGTAGGCTAACACAACTGATAATCACTCACTTGACGGTCAGAAATAAGATATTAGAAGCGGGAGTATCTCGCGCCAATTCCAATCACACGAGGTTGTTGTACTATCTGGTTCTGTTGCTTCTTTCTTTTCTTAAAAAGATGAAAATGAATTTGCCTTTTGATTATGTAAACTGAAAAACTAAAAAACTCTTGTACTTGCTAACATCACATTTTCATATCAAACTTTTTCATTGTAATAATACCTTTTTACCCATAGAATCTGCTTTTTTAACGTGGATGGAGCAAACAGCAGGGGTCTCCAGAGCATTTTTCAAAATATAAGGGGGAAGAGAGTACTTATAACAAACCCCAGGGGGGTAAAGGGCATTTTCCCATGAAATGTTGATGTGAAGCTTTCTAAACATCTCCAAAAACTTTAAAACTTGAGCATCCAATCTCTGAGGGAATGGCAAAGTTGGAGTGATAATGGGACGATTATCTATGTGGCTTAGACACTTCCTTTAATGCTTTTTCTTTAACTTTCCTCCTAATCAATTCACTCTCTTTCATTTTATCCTCCTTAGCTTCATTCTCGTTATGTTTAAGTGGCTCTGACTCCTTACCACTCCTAAAAGTGATAGTTTTGCATTGCTCTCTTGGGTTGACCTCTGTATTACTTAAAAAAAATTTGCTATGAAGAGACTTGATTGATGTAGCTAATTGGCCAAGTTGCATCTCCAAGGATTTCACTGTTGGTCCTATATTCACCATATGAGTATCCATATTGTCTAATCTAGCTTTCTTTTTGTTGAACCAATTTCTAGTCTCTATAATAAATGTGCTCAAAAGGTTTTCCAAAGACGGCTGCTTTTCAACCATAGGCTGTTGTTGAAATCCTGGTGGTGGTGGCGACAGCATTCCATTGCTTGCATTGCCATAGGAAAGATTTTCATGGTTTCGTAGTCCCAAATGTTAATGGGTCGGTAAGTTATTGCTTGGCCAAAATTTGTAGTTCCAGTTGTTGATATATTGACATTGTTCTTGCTCAAAACCACCATCAACACATGAAGAACTTGCAGCCATCACCTTATCTTGACTTGAAGAAGCCTTCCTTGTGGTGAAGTTCTTAATTTAGTTTGATAATGTAGCAACTTGGGCTGAAAGTGCTGTCATTTGATCCACTTCATGAACACACCCTCTTTTTGAAATTCATCTCTCACTCGACCATTGGTAATTATTGCACACCATTTCTTCAAGTAAAGCATAAGCCTCTTCAGTCGTTTTAGACAACAAAGTACCACCAGCTGCTATGTCCACAATTGTTCGAGTTTTCCCATTCAATCCATTGTAGAGAAGTTGAATTTGAAACAAATCTTGATACCCATGTTGAGGACATTTCCGGATTAAGTCCTTAAACTGCTCATAAGACTCATACAATAGCTCAAAGTCCAATTGCCTAAATTGAGCAATTTCTCCCCTCAATTGTGAAGTCTTTAATGGTGGAAAGAACTTGGTAAGAAATTTATGCGCCAATTCTTCCCATGTGCTACCAGTTATAAGGCTTGCAACCAAGCCCGAGCCTTATCCGTCAATGAGAACGGAAACAACCTCATTCGAATCAAGTCTTGGTCTACTCCGTTCATCATAATGGCATCACACACCTCCAAAAGCATAGCCAAATGAATATCAGGGTCCTCATGAGACAAGCCCCCAGATTGATTTTGCTGAACCATGTTTATCAATGCGAGTTTAAGCTCAAAATTATTGGCATTAATTGCTTGCCAACAAATCCCCGAATAGTTATCATTAATCACTAGTCGAAAATAATCTCGGAGTACTCTCAGTTGTTATTGTGGCTGCGAAAGTAGAGGATTTTGATCTCTTCCCTCAGCCATGTTTGTAGCTTGGTTTCCCCTTTCTCTTCTTAAATGGCGAAGTGCCTACTCAATTTCTGGATCAAATGCAACTAGTTCAAGGTTGCTAGTTCTTCGCATACACCAATAAATTCCAAAAACAAAACAAACACTTAAATGAAAACAAAAGAAAATAAAAGCTTAGATTAAGATTGAACAATACTACTATAGTATTGTAATAATTCAAAGTTTTCATTCCCCGAAAACGGCACCAAAAACTTGATCACGACAATGCTAACCCCAAGCACACGGGTTGTATAAAGTAATAAAGTGTTAAGAAAAGATATCATCCCACGAGGATAAAATTCAAATTAACTACTAGATACTATAGTTTCAAAAGGCCAATTTTATCTATGCAAACTAAATCGGTTAATTGTAATAAAAATAAACTAAAACACTATTATTAGCTAACATAGAATAGAAATCGAATATAAGAATTTACAATAGGGCAAAATATACAAAGATGAATTACCTAGGGTTTTGATTTCGCTTATCCATCACTATGTTTCTCCTAATGGACCGTTATTAATGTGTTTTGGTTTAATTCACTAATCATAAGATTAAAATCAACCTTAATACCTCTCTCAGCGTAAATCAGTGTTTTACACATAATGACTCAAGTTGATATCCCTACCTAACTCAGACAATTATACGTTCATTATGTATTACTTGTTTTTTTAACTCTTAGAACCCAATTCACCTCCCAGTTTCTTGAAATCCTAATTGTTAATTTGATTACCTAGATGTCGATTACCTCCCGGTCTCATTACCATCTAGATTGTGTTTACTTAGTCCAATAAACAAATTAATCTTTCCCAAGACTTAATTCATCAATCTCCAATTTAACTAATTCATTAAATAATTGTCAAATTAGAACATTAAGCAAGGTAAACACAAATGAATCAAACCATAATAACATTAATAACATGCCTATTAATTAAAACATAATTTGGACAAGATTACATCAAGACCCTAGTTTAGGAAAACTAGCCAAACATCACAATTATCAACATAGCAATCAACATGTATTCCATAAGAATAAATTTCAACAATTAAAGTTCAAATGAAATACAAAATGAGAGTGATAGAGTTTAGAAAAACTAGACTAGAGATCTAAGCTTCAATAATCCTCCTTCAAATCTTCTTCTAAAGGCTCCAGCTTGAATCAATCCACTCTCTCTAGTATCTTCACTTTGTTCTTAACCTTTTTTTCTCAAAAACCCCAAATTTTCTATTCTAGGTTCCTTTGCTATGGTGTCTATCATCCCATAAATATATAAACCTAAAATATACTTAAATTAGGCTATTGGGTGATGATCTCACGGCCAAAGAACGTCCAAATACGTCCAAGAGGCGTTGGGGCGCCCAAATTTGTGCAAGGCCACAATAGAGTAGAATGGGTGGTGCAGCTGCGTGCCACGTTCGCTACCAAAAATGGCCTTTGTGCACAGGTGTGGCGCTGCCGCGCCATGGTATGGCGTAGCCTTTTAGATTTCTTTCATTTTGGTCCCTACAACTTTGCGTTTTTGTCCCCATTTCTTTTTCGACATTTCTTTCTCTAGCCGATTTCATCTTGAATGTCCGTTTGCTATCTTTTCTATGCAAAGCTCTAAAATGCATCAAATATTAACTAAACTTTAGGATTTACAAAATAATTCAAGTCTCGAAGTGTTCGATAAGTGTGTAGAATATACACTTATCAAACCTATCTGCAATTATCAATCTTCACAATTCACCCAAAGTTCAAATAATATGGAAAAAGTTGTATAGCAGGAATGAACTTACTTGAATGTTGTTGATTGTTGAAGAGAATAAAGAAATGTTGATGGATTGTTTCCAATAAGCTTATAATTGAAGAAGTTGCCTTGAGGGAAAAAATTTGGAGATTTAATGTGGGATTTGATGCTTGATTGGTTAATTATGGTTGGATACAATGAAAGGAGAACTGTGTAGAGATTGATTGTGTTTAGAAAGGAAACAAAGAAGAAATGAGTGAGAAAATGTTTATGCTTATATGAAATGGTTTTGTATTTTGCAATGGAGGGAAACAAATTTGGCGGAGGGAAGAAAAATGAGAAGCAAAATGTGTTGATAGGGGGTTTATTGATGTGTTCGGTGAAGGGGCATAAATGAATGGCTCGGCCAAATCCCCCGTGGGGGAGTTAGGCTTGTGCACGAGCTAAAGGCTGGCATGCGCATGGACTATTGGTCGCGCCACACTCTCAGTAAAAATGTGCAATGGGCATCAAAGAGGTTTCTTTTAGCGCAATCATGGCGTTAGTGCTCACATAAACTATGCAGCCACACAACACATTTGGCTAAGAAGAGGGAAGGGGGAAAATGGCTGCAGGGAGGGATTTTGTTGCACCAGCATGGTGAAGGCACACACAAGGGATACGTGGCCACAACATGGACTCTATCCAATGGCCATGCTTTGCTTAATATTACCTCCTTTAATTCTTAACTTACTAAACAATTGACATGCACAACTAAAACACACACAAAAAATTTCAAACAAGAAACCAATAAAAAATAAAAACTAAACGAGAAACTGAAACTTCAATTTGAATAAAAAATCAAATTATGAAAAGTTGGGTTGTTTCCTAAGTAGTGCTAAATTTAACGTCCCTAGCTGGACTTAGCCATTTAATTAGATCAAGTGGGATCCTTAAACGGAACATTCACCATCTTGAGCTAAAATGATGCTTGAGCTTTTGGCCTTTTATTCTAAGCAGCCTTCCATCTGTGTCTTTCAAATTAGCTTTACTAAGATATAATACTTCTTCAAATTTAAACAATGCCGATTTTCTTAATTTTGCCTTGCCCAGAATCAACAATAGTCTCGAATTTAGCAATCTACCACAATGAATTGGTGCAAAATATCTCCTACGAGCCAATCTATCATGTGGTTGCTTTTTCTTCTTCTTGAAAATTTCAACATCCTCATAAGTATCTTTCCAAAATTCTTCCATCTCTTTCTTGTCCACATTCACCACATCATTGTTGATAACATTTACCCTACAACAAGTACTTGTGTTGTTTGTAACTTTATTGTCACGATAGTTGTTAAACTTAACATTTTCTTTATTTACCCTCAATGTCACCTTGTCATGTTCTACATCAATCAAAGCCTCTCCGATAGTTAAAAAGTGTTGCCTAAGAGTAGTGGGGATTTCTCAATCTTTCTCTATGTCAAGTAACACAAAATTAATTGGAAAAATGAATTTATCCACATTGCCTAACACATCTTAACTCCCTAAGACCACTTTGTAAGAAACACCAAGGCCTAATTTCTAAAAAATTGAAAGTGGTATGAGATTGATGCTTACCCCAAGATCACACAAAGCTCTCTCAAAAGTCAATTTCCCAATAATACATAAGGTAGTAAAACTACCTTAATCATTCTCCTTCTATGGCAACTTTCGTTGAATAATAACGCTATACTCTTCTGTCAACTTAACAATCTCATATTCTTCCAAACGCCTCTTTTTTTACATCACTTCCTTTATTAAATTTGCATAATTAGGCATTTGCTCCAATACATTGACAAAAAAAATGTTAATATGAAGCCTTTTATACATCTCAAGGAACTTAGAGAATTGAGCTTCTAGCTTCTTTTTCTAAAATCTCTTTAGGATTGCAAAGCTAGAGTGTTGATAGGAGGATTATCCAGAAATGAAATACCTCTAGACCTTGATGCCTCATTTGGTGCTTCCAATTCAACTTCTGTGCCTTTATTTTCACTCTCCTTAAGTGTAAGTGGTTCTAACTCTTTACCACTCTTGAGAGTGATAGCCTTGCATTACTCTCTTAAGTTAACCTCTGTATCACTTCAAAATGTTTCTCCTTGAAAAGACTTAATTGATGTAGCTAGTTGACTAACTTATACTTCCAATGACTTCACTGTTGCTCCTAAATTCACCATATGAGTTTCCGTTGTCCAACCAAGCTTCATCTTTGTTGAACCAATTCCTAGCCTTCATAATGAATGTGCTCAAGAGGTCTTCCAAGGACGACTTTTTTTTTGCCATAGGCTGTTGTTGAAATCTCGATGGTGGTGGTGGTAGCATTGCATTATTCGGATTTCTATATGAACAATGCCTATAAATCTAGAGTTCGAGATGATAGTGAGTTGGTAAGTTTTTGTTTAGTCAGAAGTTATAGTTTTGATTGTTGATAAATTAACGTTGCTTCTCTTCTAAACATTCATTAACCTATGATGAACTAGCAACCATTACCTTCTTTTGACTTGAAGAAGCATCCTTGTAGTAAGGTTTTTAATTTGGTTCAGCAAAGCTGCTACTTGAGCTAAATATGCTGCCATTTGATCTACCTCATGAACTCATGTAGCTCTCTTTATAAGAACCTCTCACTCGGCCATTAGTAGTTATTGCATGTTATTTCTTCGAGCAAAGTATAGGCTCCCTCAGTCGTTTTGGACAATAAAGTACCATCAACTATCACATATACAATTGTTCGAGTTTTTCCATTCAATCCATTGTAAAATTGTTAAATTTGGAACCAGTCTTGGTAACCATGTTGAGAACACTTCAGTTAACATATAAGTCAGCATATATTCTACATCATTCTAATTGATTATGTTTCCTTTATTAGCTAGGATTAGTTGTCTAATTTAATCTAATTGTAATTGATTGTATAGTTGACTATCCTAAAATAGTCTTGTGCATCTTGTATTTATACCCTTGAGATATACGAAATATTCTATCAGCCAATTATCAATTTGGTTTCAGAGCCAAATACTAACAACCGTTGCTGCCATTTTTTCAGCTGAATTCCTAAACTTTCAACCCTTCCATCCTTTCTCTCTTTGTTTCCACACCATGTCTGAGCAAACTAATAGTAAGAAGCCATCTGTAGTAACCATCCATAAAACTTCTTCTCCAATAATTTCTATTAGGTTGGATGATAAAAATTATCGTGTTTGGTCACAGATCCTAGAGATGCATATTGCAAGCAGAAAAAAAAAGGATATATCATAGGAAAAAAGGTTGCACTTACAGAGGATGACCCATTCTTTGACGAATGGGAGGCCCAAGATGCTTTAGTTAAGTCTTGGCTTATTAATTCTATGACTAATAAACTGATGTCACACTTTGTGTAGTGTAGCATAGCCAAGCAGGTTTGGGATGCCGTCAATATGAGTTACCTTGATGTTTCGGATTCTTCTTAAGTCTATGAAATTGATAAAGAAATCTTTTCAATCACGCCAAGGTGGCCGCCTTTTTGCAAAATACTACAATAAATTAAACTCCATATTCTTGGAGCTTGATTATTGAAGGCCTAATGATATGACGTGTCCCACTGATATTGAGAAACAAAGTAGGCGTATGGCTGAGGAATGGGTTTATATTTTTCTTACAAGTCTTGATCATAATTTAGATCAAGTCAATGGCCGTGTATTGGCCACCTCACCTTTACCAAGCCTAAAGAAAGCTTATTCGTAGGTCCATCATGAAGCACAAAGGCAAACAACTACAAGTGCAAAAGACCAATATGAGGCTTCAGCCATGGATTTCAACAAGCCAACTTCTATTGTCGACACTTTCAATCATTTTTTCACTTACTGCAGTAGCACCAAACATACAGTTGATGTTTATTGGAAGAAGCATGGCTTTTAGAGTGGTACAAACTGAAGCAAGCTAACCGAAAAAATAAGAAATCAACTCAGGTTGCTGTCACAAGCACTAATCCTACTGCTTCTACTTCTCTGGTTTCTCACTCCTCTACTCAAGAAGGTAATTTTGGCTTGTGCCTTATTTCGCCGCCTTTAACACTTGAGTTATCAATACAAGGGCCACTGATCATATAACTAATAATCCTTCCTTACTTGATTCTCTAATGACCTCCAATGTTAAGTCTGTTCAGGTTACTAATGGGACTCTTATGCCGATTTCAGAAGCTGGGAATGTCTCATTCTCTTCCACACTTCTTATGTCCTCTGTTCTACTTGCATCTAACCTCTCTAATAATCTCTTTTCCATTAGCAAGATTACTAAAACTCTTAATTGTTCTGTAATTTTTCATTCTACATATTTTGTATTTCAAGACAATCTTACAAAGAAGACAATTGGTATTGGTAAGGAGAGAGGAGGTCTTTACTACTTTAAGGGGGAAAGGGAATTGCACCCAAAATCTAATCACGTTTTTCAAATAACCATGGAGACTTCTAATATAGAAAAACTTTTGTTGTGGCATTGTCGATTAGGTGACCCATCTTTTTCTTATTTAGAACATTTATTTCCTTAGTTATTTTGCAATGTTTCAGTTTCTATTTTACATTGTGAACAATGCATTTATGCTAAAAATCATCGTGTACCTTTCACAATGTCTCAATAAAAGTTCAGTTCCTTTTGTCCGTGCTTTTACAGATGTTTTGAGTCTTTTTTCTATTCCTTCTACTTTGGGTCATAAATATTTTGTCTCTTATTTATGATTGTACTAGAGTGAGTTGGATATATTTGGTAAAGTCTAAGCATGATGTCTTGCATGTTATTCCTCAATTCTAAAAATTGGTGGGCTCACAATTTAATGCTCAGGTTAAGGTTTTTTATTCTGACAATGGTCGTGAGTTTGTAAATCAATCCATTTCTACTCTATTTAAAGAAAATGGAATCCTCCACCAGATAACTTGTACATACACACCACAACAAAATGGGATAGCTGAGCGTAAAAACTGCCACATTCTAAAAGTGCCTCGAGCGTTATGCTTTACTATGCATCTTCCAAAATGTTTCTGGGCTGATGCTATCATGACTATTGTCTTTCTCATCAATCAAATGCCTACATATGTTATTGATTATCAAACACCATGGGAATGTTATCACGATTTCACTCTATTCCTTCTGCTTTGAATCTTTGTCCTATGTCATATACATTCTCATCAAAGGGACAAACTTGATCCTCGTGCTCTTAAATGTGTCTTCTTTGGTTCCCCCAGTTCCCAAAAAGGTTATAAATGTTTTCACCCTCTTTTGGGAAAACATTATGTCTCCATGGATGTTCAAATTTGTGAGAACAAGTCTTATTTTGATGGAGATGTATCTATGGTTCCTCTTTAGGGGAAGATTAATAGTAAGGAAGAGGAAAAATTATGGATAGAAGAAAAGAGGTGGTGGATTTCAAGCAAGAGAGAGGAGGACTCAACTGATTTAGCTGATTCGAAGGACTCGACTAATTCAATTGATTTGGGTAATACTAAGTCTAAACCTAAGGAAATAAGGGAAATACTAGATAGATTGTTTCAACAACATTATACAAAAAGGTACAAAAAAGCCAGTACCATAATATTCCTCTCAATGATATTACCATGCCATCAGATGACTCTTCCGAGACTAATTCTGAAGTACAAATTTCTTCACCTTTAACTTTAGAAAATGCTATCTTGAATTCTCAATCTAATCAAGGTAGAAGATATCTTATTTGTGATCATAAGGAACTAGATAAGTTGGGTTTCTCAAAATCATCCCCTAATGTTGTCTATTATATTTCTGATTTTGTTTCTTATCATCATCTATCTAAAACTCATCTTGCTTTTGCATTTCAGTTGTCTTCAGTATCTATTCCTAGTCATTTTCAAGAAGCCCTTGAAAATCCTTAGTGAAAATTGGCTATAGTAGAAGAAGTGAAGGCTCTCCAGAAGAACTCCACTTGGGAGATGGTTGAGCTTCCTCAAGGAAAGAAGATAGTATTATGCAAGTGGCTGTTTTCAATTAAGTACAAGTCAAATGGGACAATTGATAGGTACAAAGCTAAATTGGATGCCAAAGAATATACTCAGACTTATAAGATTGACTACCAAGAGACGTTTGATCCTATGGCCAAGATGAACATTGTTAGAGTCATACTCTCTCTGACAGTCAATTTGGATTGGCTATTGAAACAATTTGACTTAAAGAATGCATTCCTTCACGATTATCATTAGACAAGGTATATATGGATCCTCCTCCAGGGTTTACACCAAAAGAAAGTAAAGTATGCAGACTAAAAAAGGCCTTGCATGGATTAAAGCAGCCACCAAGAGCTTGGTTTGGTAGGTTGAGCTACTTAATGAAAAAGTTTGGCTATAAACAAGCTATAGCATGTCACACTCTTTTTTACAAGAGAGATGGTGGTAATATTACTTATTTTTTACGTTGATGATATGATTATTACAAGTAGCAGCCTTGAAAAAATGGAGAAGCTTCAGAATTATCTAGCCAAGGATTTTAAAATAAATTACTTAGGTACTCTGAAATATTTTTTAGGCATTGAGGTTTCTCGATCCAAGCAAGGACCTTTCCTTTCACAACGGAAATATACCTTAGACCTTTTGGCTGAGACTGGTAACTCTGCTTGCAAACTTGTAAATGCTTCTATTAAAGTAAATCACTGACTATCAATCTATCCTAATCAGATTCCAATGAATAATGAGAGATATCATAGACTAGTAGGAAGGTTGATCTATTTAACTCACACAAGACCTGATATATCTTACGCAGTTAGCGTTGTGAGTCAATTCATGCATAATCCAAGTAATCAGCACATGAATGTAGTAAAGTCTTCCCTAGGCACAGGAATTATGTTCTCTAGACACGGACATTTAAAGATCGAGGGATACACAAACTCTATCTTTCCTGGGTCAAAATTGGATAGAAAGTCCATATCAGGGTATGTGCCATTTGTAGGAGAAACTTTGGTGATTTGAAGGAGCAAGAAAAAAAGCGTAGTCTCATTAAGTAGTACTAAAGCAGAATATCGTGCTCTTCATCATACAACCATAGAACTTACTTGGCTAAGAATCCTCTTAAGTGAGCTTGGGTTTTGTCCTAAAAAGCCTATGTTGTTGTTTTGTCATAACACAACAGCTATTAAGATTGCAAACAATCCAGTTCAGCATGATAGAACTAAGCATATCGAGCTAGATAGAAACTACATTAAGGACAACCTAGATTCCAGAAAAATAAAGGTTCCCTACATCAAGATTGCAAATCAGTTGGTAGACATAATGATCCATGCTGTTGCCAGTGGTCCATTTTATGCTTCATTATCCAAGTTGAGGATGTGTGATATCTACGCACCAACTTGAAGAGGAGAGTTAACATATAAATCAGCATATATTCTACATCATTCTAATTGATTATGTTTCCTTTATTAGCTAGGATTAGTTTTCTAATTTATTCTAATTGTAATTGACTGTATAGTTGACTATCCTAAAATAGTCTTGTGTATATTGTATTTATACCCTTGAGATCTATGAAATATTCAATTAGCCAAATTATCAATTACTTCCGGATTAGGTCCTTAAACTATTCCCAAGGCTCAGACAATGGCTCAAAATCCAACTACCTAAACTGTGCAATCTCACCCCTCAATTGCAAAGTCTTTGACGTGGAAAAAACTTGGCATGACACTTTTAAGCCAATTCTTTCAATATGCTGATGCTACCCAATTGTAAGGATTGCAACCAACTCTAAGCCTTATCCCTCAATTAAAATGAAAACAATCTCATTCGAATCAAGTCTTAATCTACTCCATTCATCTTAACAATGTCGCACACCTCCAAAAATATAGCCAAATAGATATCGAGGTCTTCATGAGACTACCCCTATATTAGTTTTGCTGAACCTATTTATCAATGCGAGTTTAAGCTCAAAATTGTTGGCGATGATTGCTTGTCGATAATTCCCCAAATAATTATCATTAACCATGGACCGAAAGTAATCTCAAAGTGCTCTTGGTTATAGGGGTTGTGGTTTTGGTTATTGATTTCCTTCGTTTTCCATAATTCTAGATCGATTCCTCTTTTCTCTTCTCAACTAGCGTAGAGTCATTCAATCTCATAATCAAATGCAGTAAGTTTAAGGCTACGGGTTCTTTGTATATACCTCCACAAACTCCAAACACATAACAAATGCTTAAACATAAATAAAAGAAGATAAAGGCTTAAAGTAAGATTGAAAAATACTACTATAGTATCAATAATAATTCAAATTTTTCATCCCTAGCAACGGCACCAAAAACTTGATCACAAGAACGCTAATTGCAAGGACACAGATTATATCAAGTAGTAAAATAATAAGTACAAGTATCATTCCACAAGAATTGAAAATCAAATTGAATATAAAGTACTATAGCCTTGAAAGCCTAATTTTATCTAGGCAATTTGAAATGATTAATTATAAAGGTAAATAAAACTAAAATACGACTATTAACTAGAAGAGAAATATAAGTAAATTAATGAGTGTCCGTGAATGAATAAAATATGCAAGGATAAACCAACTAGAGTCTTGATTTTACTTATCTATCCCTATGTCTCTCTTAATTAGTCATTATTAATGTGTTTTGGTCTAATTCACTAATCACAAGATGAAGACCAACCTTAATACCTCTCTATACCATTAATTAAGGTCTTGCATATAACTAATCAAGTTGATATCCCTATCTAACTCAACTAATTATACGCTCATTAAGTACTACTTGTTATTCAACACTTAGAACTCAATTACCTCTAGGTCTCTTAAAATCCTAAATGTTAATTAGATTATTAAGGTGTTTATTACCTCTCGGTCTCACAACTACCTAAATCAATCTTTCTCAAGAGTCAATTTATCCATCTTCAATTAACTAATTCAGTTAATAACAAATTAGAATTATTAGGTAAGGTAAATACTAATGAACTAAACTATGATAGCATTAATAACATGCCAATCGATTAAGGCATAGTTGGGATAAGTGTAGAAATCAGGGGTTTAAATAATTCTCTATCTTCTCTCACTTTTAATATCTGAAGGGAACAATAAATAGGGATTGGTTCCCTTATACAACAGTCTCCTAATAGAAGTACACTTAGCAGTTAACTGAACTAAGTATATGTCTATCTCCCTAACTAATAGATAAGCTTTTCAACAATTATCTAAAAATTCTATAAATAAAACAAAATAATCTACTATTCTACACTCCCCCTTAAACTGAGGAATAGATATTTATCATTCCCAGTTTGCTTGAAAGATCATCAAACCGTTGTCTTGACAAAGCCTTAATTAGTATGTCAGCTGTCTGTAACCTCGTAAGAATGTACACCATTTTAATCAAGCCATGGTCAATCTTTTCCTTGATGAAGTGTCAATCAATCTCCACATGCTTCGTTCTGTCATGATGAACTGGATTATGAGCTATACTAAGTGCCGCTTGATTGTCACAAAACATACCAACTGTAGGCTCAGATGGCATTTTTAGTTCTTTAAGAATTCTTTTAATCTAAAGAGTTTCACACACTCCTAAAGCAATTGCTCTATATTCAGCCTCAGCACTACTACAAGCAACAACTAACTGCTTTTTACTTCTCCAAGTCACCAAATTGCCCCATACATAGGTACAATACCCAGATATTGAACGTCGGTCTGTCACGGAGCCAGCCCAGTCTGCATCTGTGTATACTTCAATGCCTTTGTTTAAGTGTTTCCCAAAAAATAAACCTTTTCCAGGTGTCATTTTTAGGTACCTTAGAATTCTATAAACAACCTCAAGATGTTCCTCTGCGGGACTATGCATAAACTGGCTCACAACACTTTCTGGAAATGAAATGTCAGGTCGAGTATGTGAAAGGTAAATGAGTTTACCAACTAATCTTTGATACTGCCCTTATCAACAAGTATACTTTCCTTCAAAACTTCAAGCATCATATTTTGTTCCATTGGTGTAGTAGATGGTTTGCAGCCAAGCATTCCAGTTTCTTGAAGAAGATCTAATACATACTTTCTTTGAGAAATTGAAACACCATCTCTTGTCCTAGCTACTTCCATTCCCAAAAAATATTTGAGTTTCCCCAAGTCTTTAATTTTGAATTCCTTGGATAAAATGACTTTCAAGTTCTTCATTTCCTCCGAATTATTACCTGTGAGTACTATATCATCAACATATACAATTAGAATTGTAATCTTACCACCAGATGCAAACTTGAAGAACATTGTGTGATCCAATTGACCTTGAGTGTATCCAAATCTCTTCAAGGCATATGAAAACCTCTCAGACCAAGCCCAAGGAGATTGCTTTAACCCGTAGAGTGATTTCTTAAGCTTGCATACTTTACCTGAGTTGTAGTCATTTTCAATGCCTAGAAGAACAGTCATGTATACTTCTTCAGTGAGATCCCCATTCAAGAAAGCATTCTTCACATCGAGTTGTTGAAGCGGCCAATCATTATTTACTACAAGTGAAATAGGGACTCTTATAGTGTTGAGCTTTGCTACTGGGGCAAACGTTTCTTAGTAGTCCACTCCATAGGTTTGAGTTAAGCCCTTAGCAATAAGCCGTGCTTTAAACCTATCAATGCTGCCATCTGCTAAGTACTTCACAGTAAATATCCACTTGCACCCTACAGTAGATTTTCCATGTGGTAATTTAGTGAGTTCACAAGTGCCATTCTTCTCTAAAGCTGAGATTTCTTCCTGAACTGCTGCCCGCCATCTTGGATGCTTTAGTTCTTCATGAATGTTGGTTGGAACCATGGTATTGTCAAGTTGAGTTGAAAAGGCCTTAAAATATGGTGACAACCTCTCCAACGTGACGAATTTACCAATGGGATGTTGTGTTCAAGTTCATTTGCCTTTTCTTAAAGCAATAGGTTGATCCAAATCACTAGGTATCTCAACAATTATGGGCTCCATTGCAGTGGTACTTACTGGAATCTCAGGAGGAATAGATTTCGGAGTTGAGTCATGACTGTGATCAAGCATTTCTGCAGCTTCTATATCATCAATTTTATAGCGGCGTAGTAAACACAGAGCTCAGTTGCTGGTGCAGTAATGTTAGACTCAAGAGATTTAGACTCAGTTGATAGAACAGATTCAGATTCAAAAAAAGACTTGGTGGAAGAAGACTCAGACTCAATAAGAATAGGAATAACACTTTCCCAAAACTGAACTTGACCTTGACTTGGACTCTCCCCCTCAAGAGAAGTTTTGGAGTAATAAGGAAGTTGTTCAAAAAATTTGACATTCATAGAAGTATAGAATTTTCTAGTGACTGGTGAATAACAACGATATCCTTTTTATGTAGATGAGTATCCCAAAAATAAACATTTAATGGCACGAGGGTCTAGTTTGCTCTGCCCTTGATTATGAATATGGACAAAAACACTACAACCAAATACCTTTGGTGGAAGAGAATTAATTATTCGAATATTAGGATAGGTGGCTTTTAGAACAGTAACACGAGTTTGAAATTTGAAAACCCGATAAGGCAATCTGTTGATCAAATATGTGGCAGTAAGTATAGCTTCTCCCCAAAAAAATTTAGGCACGTTTGAGGTAAACAGTAATGATCTAGCCACTTCTAAGAGGTGTCTATTCTTACGTTCCGCAACCCCATTTTGTTGTGGTGTATCCCGACAAGATTTTTGATGAATAATACCATTTTCACTAAGATATGCTCCTAAAATAGAGTTGATGTATTCAGTGCCATTGTCAGACCTAAGGATTTGAATTTGTGGCTTGAATTGGGTTTGGATCATGGAATGAAAGCTTTTGAATATATTTGTAACTTCTGTTTTGTCTTTCATTAGGTAAACCCAACTTATCCTTGTATGGTCATCTATTAAAGTGATAAACCATTTAGCACCATTGATATTAGAAATTTTGGAGGGACCCCATAAATCACTATGAATAAGAGAGAAAGGAACAGTAGACTGGTAAGATTGTGGAGAATAAGAGACACGACTTTGTTTTGACAATTGACAAACTTCGTAATGCAATGACTCTAAATTTGTATCCTTGAAAAGAGAGGGAAACAACATTTTCAAATATGGAAAACTAGGGTGGCCTAACCTAAAGTGCCACAACATTATTTCATGACTTCTAGACTGTCTAACAGAAACAAGATCACTACTAACATTCTGAGCTTGTCCACTTGCCGATTTATTATTGATGATATAAAGACCATCATATGCCCAAGCACAGCCAATCGTCTTCCCCGATTCCATTTCCTGAAACTCACAGTAAGTAGGGAAAAACTTAGTGACACAATTCATATCTTGTGTAAGTTTGCTAATTGAAAGAAGATTACATGAGAGGTTTGGAACATATAAGACTGGAGATAACACCATTTTATTCGGCAGAACCACTTTTCCTTTACCAACTACTGGAGAAAAAGAACCATCTGCTATTTTGATTTTATGATTTTCATATGAAGGTTGGTAAGATTAGAAAAGATTAATATTGCCAATCATATGATCAGAAGCGCCAGAGTCAACAATCCATGATATATTAGACTCTATCTTAGCATTTAAAGCCTGGAAAACTATACCTTTTTGTGCCACAGATCCAGCTACAACTGTTGAGGCACCAGAGTGATTTTGATTGAGTAATTTTTGTAAAATATCCATCTGTTCTAGACTAAATGGGCTTGTTTTGGCTGTAGACTCATCAATTGTGGCTTGGTAACCATGATTTTCCTTTTCGACATCCTTTCCACCCTTCCAGTTGGCTAGTTTTCCATGTATTTTCCATGGCTTTAGTATGTCCCGCACGATGACAGTGATCACACCAAGGTCAGTTTGTTTTTCGTCACTGATCGTTAGGCAAATTTCCTTTGATTGCAAGGATTGATCCTTCATTAGTTGAGTGTTGAGTGACAATCTCTTTTAGCATCACCTTCTTCCAGCTTTCCTCCCTACGAACTTCATAACACGCTTCTCGAATGGAAGGAAGTGGCTTGGTGGCAAGGATTCTCCCCCTTACTTCATCTAGATTTTTGTTGAGGCTTTCAAGAAACATAAAAATCCTCTCCTTCTCAATAATTTGCTGGTACTTGATGGAGTCATTTGGGCAGTCCCATTCAATTGTTTCAAACACATCTAGTTGTTGCCAATATCGCAAAAGAATAATGAAGTATTGAGTAGCAGTCATGTCTCCTTGACATAAATCTCGAAGCTAACTTTTAATCTCGAAAATTTCTGCAGAATTTTCACTGTCAGAAAAGGTCTCTCTAGTAGCATCCCAAATTTCTTTTGCCGTTTTGTAGAATAGAAAAGTTTGCCCAATATCAGCCTCCATTGAATTCATTAGCCATGACATATCCATGTTGTTTCTGCCCTTCAGAGTTTGAAACAAGGATCATCCTTATTCACTTGAGACTTCCCGCCAGTCAAATAATCATCTTTGCCTCGACCACTAACATACATCATCACGGATTGTGACCATTGCAAAAAGTTTCGTCCGTTGAGCTTGTGGACAGTGATATGCAATACAAACCCCTCTGATGCTCCACTGGTGCCTGGAATCGTTGATGTTGTTGCTGAAGTAGTCTTCATAGACGTATAGACTATCTGTCAATAGTTCCTGATATGACCATGATTCTATCCAGATTTACTAAAGAAGAGATTGAATTTGGATTTCAAACCCATAGCTCTGATACCATATAGAAATCTGGGGTTTAAATAATTCTCTATCTTCTCTCACTTTTAATATCTGAAGGGAACAATAAATAGGGATTGGTTCCCTTATACAACAGTCTCCTAATAGAAGTACACTTAGCAGTTAACTGAACTAAGTATATGTCTATCTCCCTAACTAATAGATAAGCTTTTCAACAATTATCTAAAAATTCTATAAATAAAACAAAATAATCTATTATTCTACAATAAGTTATATCAAGACTCTAGATTAAGATATCTAGTCCAACATATCAAATATTAACATCAAAATCATCATGTATTCCATAATCTTTAAATTCAACAAATAAAGTTCAAATGAAATACAAAATAAAAATTGATAGAGTTTAGGAAACTACACTATAGGTGAAGGCTTCAAAATCTCCAAATCTTCTTCTAAAGACTTCAATTAGCTTCAATCCCCTTCTCATCCCCCTTCCTCTCTCTAGAATCCTCGCATTGTTCTTCACTTTCTCTTACTTAAAACTAAACTTTCCTTTCTTGGTTAATGGTGGCTATCCATCCCAAAAATATAAAAACCTAAAAGATATATTAATTAGGCCATTAGTTGATGATCTTACAGACAAAAATCGTTCAAGGAAATCCAACTCAAAATGACAATGGGGCACAGTGGGACCTCAATGGATGGCACAGCTATCCGCCACCCTCTAGGCCAACTTGGCCTTCTTATCCCTTTGGCATGGTGCGCCAGCGCCATAGCAGCCCATGATCACCAGTTTTTTATTTTCTTGCACTTTAGTGTCTAAAACTTTTGCATTTTGGACCCCATTTTCTTTCTGAATTCTCCAATTTTTTTTTAAGCCGATTTCATCTTGAATGATTGATTACTATCATTTCTGTACAAGGCACTAAAATTTATCAAATATTAACAAAATTTGAGGATTAACAAAACAATTCAAGTCCTGAAGCAATTAATAAGTGCATCTTCTACACACTTATCAATTAACCAAATTTTGTTATATTAGATAGTTAAATATGTTTGTCTTTTTAACTTCAACTCAATTTTTTTCACTTCGTTGATGAATCTAAAATGTTATTTCTTAATAATTGTTTTGGTTATTGGCCTTTTTAGTAATAATAGTAGATGTTTTATTTATAGTAATGATACATGATCTATTGTATGTAATTTTTATTTTAAAAAAAATTGTATGGGAATGAGAAATTTCACTTACAAAACATGAGACATTTGTACTTAACTATTACTAAAACTTGAAATGGTCTGAAAGTATCAAGCATGTCACAGTCCAAAACTCCTTTCAAAAAGCATTGTAGGTAGTAAAATCAAACTATATGTCTACCACAAGTTACTATTTGCTTGTAATCATAGTAAATGTCTATCATGATTAGTTATTTTATTTGTTTACTTAAGTTATTTGATGTTAATGAATCATCATATCGTAGTGAAGTGTGCTTTTTCCTTTGTATTTTCATGAGGGTGGCAATTCGGGTTCACGGGTCAAGCCAAAAGTTAATTGTGTCAAGAGTTCTCAACCCAAACACGACCAAGTTATCAAACAGGTAACACGACATGACCCATCAACTCCGTTCATTAATCGAGTAATCGTGTCAAATTGACCCATTTATTAATCAAGTTGACCTCGTTTACCCGTTTAATTTAAGTAAAAAAATATTGTAATTGTAGAGAGCCAAATCGAAGACCTTAATTTCATATAATTTTAACTACCAAAGTACAACCACATTTTTGTTTAAATTATAAATGCATCATTTATTTCTATATTTTAAGTTCTTCTTTTATATTATAATTTACATTACTTTAAATATAACTATTTTGAATTATAAATGTTAAATTATTGCAAGTAATTGGAATTATATTATTGAATGAAAAGCTTTTTCAAATTAAAAAAATTACTAAAATTAAAAAATTAAAAATTAAAATTAGGGTAATTTCAGTTTTAACCATTGTTTTATTGACAATCTTCATAAATAATCTCAATTTTTTAATAATATTAAGTAGTGTCCTTCATTTTTTAACAAATAATCAGTAATACCCTAAAACAAAATAAAATAGTGCACTTACCCTTACTGTTATTAATATTTTGTATATAAAGACAAAAATAACCCTCTGTATAGTTAAAAAAATTTAGTTTATATATAATTAATAATTTATATTTTATTGAGAAAAATGAGTTACTTATATATTAGAATTAAGGTAAAATATTTTTTTAAATAATAAATAAATTTAAATTAAAGGATATACCAAAATAAATTGTATTATATTAATCATTAATCAATTAATTAAAAATAATTAATTAATTGATATTACTATTATAGTTGTGTATATTTAAATTTTTTATTATTTTTTTCATTTATCAAATATCAAATTATCAATTAATATCATTATAAAATATCAATTTATTTATTATTTTAATTAAGTAGTTACTTGATTGATTTATATATGGGTTATTTGGTATATAATTTAATTCAAATTTTCTTATTTTTTAAGAGAATATTTTAACTTAATTTTAATAAATAATTTATTTTTCTCAATAAAATATAACTTATTAATTATATATATAAAGTAAATTTTATTTTTTACTGTACAAAATTATTTTTGTCTTTTTGCATAATATTAATAATAATAAGAGTAAATACGTTATTTTATTCTATTTTGAGCATTATTGATTATTTGTCAAAAAATAAAGGACATTGCTGAGTATTGTTAAAAAATTAAAATTATTTATGGAAATTGTCCATAAAATAATGATTAAAACTAAAAATTATCGTCAAAATTATAATATAGTACATTTATTTCTTTAAGTCTCTTTTTAATTTTTTACAATAAAATCAATTAAGAAATAAAAAAAATTAAATTTCTTGTAAAAACCATTTATGAACATGATGTTTTGTAAAAGCTGATTATGGATAAATGTTTTTTATAAACTTTTATAATCTAAAAATATACTATTCAATTTATTCTTAAGAAAGAAAAATAATTATAGTCTTAATAAAAAATGGTTCTCTATTTTTATATTTTTTGTATTATTTTTTATAAAAAGTTTAAATAAAGTTTTTCTTTCTATTTTTTCATTTAGATTTATTTGTTATTAGATAATTTATTCTCATTATTGTTTTAAGTTTTTGGAACTATTATTTATTTAATCATCCATCTAATGATATAAAATGTAGAATTGATATGGTGTATGTACAATGAATTGACTATAATTAATATAACTAATAGAACATTCTTATTTAACTATCAACAATTTAACTATCAACAATGAATTGAATATAAATTTTAAAGTCAAAATGTGACTCTATTTAATTTTTGTAATGTATTAAGTAGTTATTAATTTGTATACTATTTTTAATGTAACAATTATGCATTAATAAGTCAAATATAACATAAGTTATTAAAATTATATATATAAAATAATATGGTTTAACTAATTATATTGATACACTCTAAAAATATTTGAAAGTTTTAAAAAATTATATACTTATAAAGTGGTATGTCACCTCTATTATTGAATTATAAATGATAAAGAATATATAATTACGCAACAGACTCAAATTACGATAGAAGTGTAAATATCCTGATTATGATAAAATATCTTAATTTACAATTACATATCGAGACTTCATTAAAATTATTGTTAAACAATATTTTATGAGAAATTTATAAATTATCTATATGAACAAGTTAAAATATCTTAATTTTAAGTTAAAATATATGAATTTTAAGTTAAATAATTTTAATTTATTGTATTTATAATTTATAAAAAACTAATTTTTAATATTAAATTAAAAAATAAATATTTTTTAAAACTATTAAAGTACTTTAGTAAGAAGAACAAAAATATTTTGTAATATATAAATAATGCACTCACAAATTGTACCAAATTGTGCCTGTGGTTTAGTGTTAAAAGTTTCACTAAATTGACCATAAAGACTTAGGTTTGGATCCAAGCAATTAAATTTTTTATATTGAACAGTCAAATTAAACGAGTCAACATAATTACTCGATTAAACTGACACCATTACTCGAAAAAATAGTAATCGTGTTGACGGATTAGTGGGTTAGCGAAATAATCAGGTCAGCTTGATACGAATACTATTTAAATAGTAATTGTGCAATAAATGAGTTGACAGTTTAAGAAAGTTAAATCCAAACACAATCTGATTAATAAACAAGTAATACGAATATTAATAGTAATTATGTCAGTTTTACTCAACCCGAATCCACAAAATTCATGTCAGGTTCATGTCGGATTTGTGAGTCTTGTCCCATTTTACCACCCTTACATTTTCATTTCATTTGCAATCAAATCAAAGGGGTATAAGCAAATCAATTATTGTACTTGGTGTAATCAATCAATTAATAAATGGTTAAATCTAAGGGGAAAGGAAAAAGTGATGTGAAGGGGCTTTTTAGCTAAATCTAATTATGATGATACAACAAGCGTACGCAAAAAAAGTTTTTGGGCAAGTCTAATACATCACAAGATTGTTTAGGTAGAGGTGGCAAAACAAGCAGATTGGCCCGAGTTTGGCACAGCTTAGCTTGTGAATAGTATTAGTACGGCTTGACACTGCTCATAAACTGAGTTGAGAAAAAAGGCTCACATACTATGCCATATTATAAATAGTTCTAGTGCTATGCTAAACTGTATTTATACTATTTATGGGTTGGGCCACTCTATTATTTAGACTATTGTTCAGTCCATGAACAGGAAATAACATTAACGTAGTCAATAATCTATTACTATTTATCATTAACAAAAAGAAGGTGATTTAAATAATTAAACCAAACTTATAAAATTATTAAAACAAAATTTATTATAAATTTAATTATACATGCTATTTTGGTTAACAAAGTTACATAAATTTTTAAATTAAAATATAAAACTATAAAAATGTTAAATTTTATATGGATAAAATATAAATTTTTAGTTTATAACTATATTGAAGTTATATAGTAATTATATTATAATTTTGTTCAATTTCAATTTTAATCTACCTAAAATAAAAAGACTAATAGGATTTTTTTTAAGTTTGTAATTTGTAATATTTATTTGTATTATTAAATGTTATTTGTTATTTAAATATGAAATGAAATGAAGTAAAAATATTTAAATATAAAATTTGTACTTTGTAAATTATAACATCAAAAAATGAAAAATAAAAATGTCTCCACTACTTCTATTAATTAGTTATTTAGTTACAGAATAAATTAAAGAATTAAAACAATCTACATAAATTTTAAATTGCTTAAATTTAAATTCAAAAAATAAAAAATGTGGATTTTAAATGGATAAAAGATAAAATTTTAATTTTGATTATTACAACTATATAGAATGTGTATAAATTTTTAAGTAAACATTGTGACGATTGACAATTGTTTTGAAATTAATTGCCAACTTTATATATAACATTTTATTTAGGAAAATAAGAGCATAATAAATTGGTGATTGTTAATATCTTTATTTTATATTAGTTATAACTAACTAGAATTGATAATCATATTATGTGTTTATAATTTTATACGTATGAATATGTAAAATATTTAATTATATTATAATCAAAATATAATTAATTATCTACTTTATTATAAATTGTAATTATTCATTCAAAATTTTAATTTAATACTAAACAATAAATATCGTAAATTTATTATTTATTAAATATATTATTATTTTAAATTTGCTTAATTTATTATTATTTTTAATTTAAAAGATTATTTATTATTGAACAAATTTTTAATGATTTAAATTAAAATATAAAAAATTATTAATAACAATAAGTCGTATTATGCTTATCAATTTTACCATGCGTGTTGTGTCGATTAGACACGAGAATTCACATGGGGTTAAATTTTTTAGGCCGTGCCAGGCCGAAAAGGCCCATTTGCCATGTCTAGGTTTAGGTAACGAAAAAAAATTATACGTAATATCATAAAATATATAAAAGTGATGATAATATTAGACTAGTCTTTGTCTCTTTAAAGTAACTAATATTGCTAACAGTTTAAAGGTATGTTTAGTATAATTTTTTTTTTTAAATATTTTTTACCAATAAAGTTTACATAAATAAAATGTCTAATAAAAAAATTATTAATTGGTTAGTTGTCATAAATAATTTTTGAAAAAATTGAATAATTATTTTAATAATTAAATTTTTAATATTTTATCATTTAAAATAATAATATAAAATCTTTAAAATAAAATAATTTCAATTTTTAAAAATTCTAAAAAAACTCTATTATCAAAAACTCATATTTTAAGTTTTTCTTAATAAAAATAAAATAATTTTTTAATTCTCAAAAAATCTTCAATGTTAATTAACTAACATCCAAAAATTTAAAAATAATTTTTTTATTTTTAAATCTTTAATATTAAAAATTTCATTTAATTATAAAAAAAAGTTAAATCAAATCGAAACTAACTAAGAACAGATAAAAGACTATAATGCAATAAAAATAATAAAATAATATATGAAAGTTTGGACAACAAAATGTAAGTGTCTAGGCTGAAAAGTATATTGACTTATTCAAAAAGTCTAATTAATTAAATACAATTATATCTGGAAATTTAAAATTATTTTTTATTGAATAAAGTTATATTTCTAACTTATAATTAAGTGTGCCCTTAGAGCACAAAGCCCTTTAATACAAGTCTAATTATATCATTTCCTGTCTTCTGCTTGAATTATTTATATATTTTTATTTTTAGAAAAATTTGATAAATTGTAAATAATATTTTATTTAGTCCAAACAATATATTAACCAAGAATATGTGAAACAGATCCAATTTGCAACGAAAATTACTAACATAATTTTTGACATTACGTTAACTAAGGATTTATATATATTTAAAAATATATGTGTTTTTGTCACAGATGTATATAAAAATTATACTATACAACCTATTATTAATTTGATGCTTAATTAATTACTATAGCTTTTTCTTTCCCCTTGATTATTATATATTATTGCTATTCTATTTACTTTTTTCTTAAATAAAATTCTCTCATAATGTTGAAATCTATATATTAAAGACAAATCTCAGTACAATATGAATAAAGATTTTATTAATGAAACATTAATAAATTATATGTATATATATTCCAGTTTGTAAAGCCAGAAAAGTGTACATATCCAGGATATGATATCCTGATCTCTTATCGTTCTCGCAAATGTAAATAACCTAAATTAAGTAATACAACATAATAAATTATGACAATTTTCGACACGATCCACTAATTTGATATAACTACAATGCAAAATTAGTGAGTTCAAGTTAATATTAAACAATACATTACACAAAATTAGTGGAACTTTGTTAATAACATGATTAATTAATTATTCAAATAATTATATCATATTAATTTATTTATAATTTAATAAACTCATTTTACTTTTTATATTTTAACAAATATTTAGTTATATTTGTGGCATGACATGAAGCATTTATTTATATTTGGAATAAAATTAGTTTTTGAGTAAATAGTATCATTAATATTTTTAAAAAAATATTAAAATATATTAAAAATATGTTATAAGCGGATAACGTGATTACAAGATTAATAATATTGTCAAATACTACATAGTACAAAATTATTTTAGTTCTAATTTATATTATTAATATTTTCTTTCGCTGGATAATTAATCCAATACATTACTATATATATAGTACAAATTAGCGAGTAGAAAACTTAGTAACATCAATAGGCAATAGATGCAATAAGTGTATAAGAAGTTTTAAGTAATCTTTTTCAATAAAAATAGTGTCAAATACATTTCATTTATGACACATACATTTAATTAAGTATTTTTCCTAGTACATTTTAAGAAAACATCTACTTAAATTTATACTATACTAATAAAATATTTGAAATATTTTTTGACATGTTATAATTTCAAAAGTATCTCTACTACAAAATTAAATTTAATAAATTTCTCAAAAATAAATAGGCCAAATACATAAATAAAGTCTTATATGTCTTAATTTAGTATTATGTAATATTAATTAGCACTATAAAATCGATCATTCTCACTAATTATATTTATTTTATATCTTCATTGAACTCATACCAGTGTACGTAAATTTATATATACAATGAATTTGTATACTTGTTATTATTTATTATTTTTTTAATTCAATCTTTATAAAATGTTAATTCAAAATTCTTTTTGTTATGTATATATAGAGAGAGAACACCAAAAGTAATCCCTTGTAGACTAATGGTATAAATTTAGAGTTAAACCCTAATTAAGATTGGTTAATCTAAGTAAACGATAAGTCAATCTTCAACCGTTAAATGTAACGGCTTTTAAACTACCTTGACAAATATTCGGTTAAATATCAAGACAGCGTTCAAACTCATGTCCTAAAAAAATGGCGGGACAAGCCAAACAAACATGCAACAATACAGTAACTACTTTTCAAACTTGTTCAACCCAAATTTAGTTCTCTCTTTGTTCCTATTTTCTTTGTCCCAAAAGAAAAAAAGAAAAATAGAGAAGAAAAGAAAAAGAGATCAAAGAGAAAATTCTCTCTCTAGCTCAGCTTCCCATGGGATGTTCTTCCTCCTGTAATTCTCATTTTTGTGATTGAGTTGAGAATTTGTGAGCAAAACCGGAATCAAAAGAAAATCATCTCCATGGGAAGCTGCTTATCTTTGCATAGAAAAGGTGCCTTCTTCAACAAGAAACATAACTCCAATCAAAATAACAATAAGAGCATCAATGAAGCCAACAACAATGACAATAATGAAAACTTAATAAGCAACAACGGCAATAACAATGATGGTAGCAGCAAGAGGCCACCACCGTCTCCCAAGCAAGAAATGGGGTGTTCTTCTAAGCACGAAACTCCCCAGCAGGGGGATAACAAATCGATATCTTTCTTGGTCAGATCGGTGATCTCGAATCCTGCAGAGGGAAACATTTATGATAAGTATTCGTTTGGGAAGGAGTTAGGGCGAGGGGAGTTTGGAATAACCCATCAATGTTTTGATAAGAAAACGGGGGAGATTTATGCTTGCAAGAAGATAGCGAAGGATAAGTTGAAGACGGATATTGATGTGGATGATGTGAAGAGGGAGGTGGATATTATGAGACATTTGCCGAAGCATCCGAATATTGTTACGTACAAGGAGGCTTATGAGGATAAAGAGGCTGTTTATTTGGTGATGGAGCTTTGTGAGGGAGGAGAACTTTTTGATAGGATTGTCGCTAAAGGGCATTACACAGAACGTGCAGCTGCTTCGGTTGGCAAAACCATTTTAGAGATTGTTAAGGTAAATTAAATTTTTCAGAAATTTTGCTTGTGAGATGTACATTGAAATCTATTTGGCTGATGAGAAAATGTGAGAAAAGAAAAAGAAAATTTTGTTTTATTTTTCTTTCTTGTTTTTGGGTTTTTTCAGAGAATATTGATGAAAAATGTTTTATCAATTTATCCCGAGATTACTAATTTTTTTTCTTATTCTATTAATTGAAACCAAAATTACGTAAAATTGAGATCATTCTCTTTTCAAAAGTAAAAGAGAGAGAGATTTATTACTTTTCATACATATTTTTGACTGATCCGTTAATGGTGTTTGATACTTGTTGTTGCAGGTATGCCATGAAAATGGAGTAATGCATCGTGACCTAAAACCCGAGAACTTCTTGTTTGCAGATGAAAGTGAAAATGCTCAACTGAAGGCAATTGATTTTGGACTCTCCATATTTTTTAAACCTGGTATGCTCATGCTCATTTAATACATTACTACTGCCGTTGTGTTATAGCTAAAGTGTTGTAAATGCAAATGAGGCTGAAGTACTGTGGATTTCGCAAACTCTTGGCAGGTGAACAGTTCAGTGAAATTGTTGGGAGTCCATACTACATGGCTCCGGAAGTGTTAAGGCGTTGTTATGGACCAGAAATTGATGTTTGGAGTGCAGGTGTTATCCTTTATATCTTGCTTTGTGGAGTTCCTCCTTTCTGGGCAGGCAAGTTAATTTCCTTCAGAATGTATTCTGATTTCATGATTTTGTTTCAAGTTGGTTTAACTCGTTTTTTGGATAACATGCTAGGGAAGTTTTTCGGTATCATCTAACAACATTTGAGATTCATTGTGAATGAGTACAGAGACTGAGGAAGGAATTGCACATGCAATTGTTCGGGGCAAAATAGATTTTGAGAGGGATCCTTGGCCCAAGGTTTCTAAGGAAGCAAAAGAATTGGTGAAGAATATGCTCGATCCAAACCCATATAACCGGCTGACACTTGAAGAAGTCCTTGGTATGTATTCTTATTGATGAACTTTGAGATTCTTATGAAAATTAATAGATGACAATATCTTAATTTTTTGAGAAGGTGCTTAATGCATTAATATTTTCCACTATACATCTGACCTGTTTTCTGGCATGTTATCTGAAGAAACTCCTTGGATACAAAATGAGAATCATGCTCCAAATATTTCCCTGGGAGGAAATGTCACATCAAGGATTAAGCAGTTTTCTATAATGAACAAGTTCAAGAAGAAAGTTTTAAGAGTAAGTTTTTGAACCTTTTTCCTTTTTTGACCTAATCTTTGTTTGGGATTGTGGTGCTTTTGTCGTACTTTGAAAGCAAAACTAAAAAAATATTCGATGACATAAGTTTTGATGGGACCCTTTTATTTTTTCATCAGTATTTGATATTCAGTTTTTCTTTTGAAAACAATTGAGCTTTCAAAGTCATACCATCTTAATTCCAAATGAAGCTTTAATGTATTCTATTTGACGCAACTCTCTTCTTGGTAAATTAACTTCTCATGGTTTTTTCATTTCAGGTAGTGGCAGACAACTTACCAACTGAGCAAATAGATGCAATCAAACAGTTGTTTTACATGATGGACACTGATAAAAATGGTGACTTGACATGTGAAGAGCTCAAAGAAGGACTCAATATGATTGGACATAAAGTTTCTGGTTCTGATGTGCAAATGTTAATGGAAGCTGTGAGTTTAATTTCTTCATTGCATTCTATTATCAAACATCATGATTTTGCATTACAAGCTCATATACAATCTCCCATCATTTAAATTCAAGCTTTTCTTTCAGATTCTTAAATGTTTCTTCCCAAAGATTGTCTTATTTTCTGAATTCCAATTAACAGAAACAGAAATTGTGTCTTAATATTGGAATATTTTTCTAAAACCCTCCCTGTTATTGTCTTCTTCCAACAGGCTGATGTTGATGGAAATGGCCTTCTGAGCTGGGAGGAGTTTGTGACAATATCTGTTCACCTGAAGAGGATTGGCAACGATGACAGTCTCTCTCAAGCTTTCAGTTTCTTCGACAAGAACCAAAGTGGATTTATCGAGTTTGATGAACTGAAAGAAGCATTGTTAGATGACAATCTTGGTCCCAACAATGAGCAGATAATCAAGGACATTATGCGCGATGTTGACTTGGATAAGGTAATCCTCAAACACATTTTAAAACCCTTGTCGAGCAGTCAGCCAACAGATTATCACCTTGATTAATTCTGAACATTCTGTTTTGCTAAATGTGTTTAACAGGATGGAAGAATCTGTTTTGAAGAGTTTAAGGCAATGATGAAAAGTGGTACAGACTGGAAAATGGCTTCTAGACAGTATTCAAGAGCAATGATGAATGCATTGAGCATCAAATTGTTCAGAGACAGATCAATGGAATTGAATAAATCAATGGAACTAAAGAAATCAATGGAACTAAGGAAATCTAAGGAGCTGAAGAAATCAATGGAGTTAAGGAAATCTATGGAATTAAAGATGGCACAGAAACAACAAGGTTAGACAGAACAGAAAGGATGAAGATGATGTAAAAGTCAAAAGAGTTTTTTAAAGATTTTGATAATGGGATGAGAGTATGAGGTGAAAAGCTTAAATGGGTTGGTCTTTGTTGTATTTGGTTTTGAGTTGTTTTATATTAATGTGAAGGAAGGTGTCTCCAAATGGTTATGATAGATTTTGGTTTGTATATTGTTTAAAACCTCAGCTGTTATATGTTGCTTTGGCATTGAGATTTGAGATTGAATTAAGGTTAAAAGGCTCATTTTTTTTGTGCAGTTTGTGATGGATTTGGAAAAAGATTAGCATTTTTTGTCCTTAAGGAGCACATGCACTTCTTCTTATCTTTTCTTAGTTTTATATATACATATATATTACATTAGTAGACATAAAATTGGAAGTGGTATCTTTTTTTTTAGGGTAATGGTCATGCAGGTCCTAAAGGCTTAGTCAATTAACCACATAAGTCCTAGTAGTTTCAAAATTTACCCTAAAAGTCCTAGTGTTCATAAAAAAATATAATTTGACAATAATACCCTCATTACTTATTATACTTAATTCTCTCAAATTTTTTTAAAATAAAATATGTTTATTAAAATTTTTAATAATCTAAAAATACTCAACTTAAAAAAAATAAAAATACTTCTAATTAATTATTTATAATAAAAAATAAATATTTTATCTCTATATTATTATCTTAAATTATTAAAAAATTAATTAATTATTTTTCTCCTAAAAGTTGATATCAATTTTTTAAAAATATAATTATACATAAATTATATATAATAATATCATCAAAATCTCCAAATTTTTTTAAATATTAATTATGATAATTTTTACAATATAATTTTAAATATTTATAATAATTTTATGTTTTTTAATAATTTAATATAATACTAAAATAAAATATTTATTTTTATTATAAATACTTAGTTATGAGTTGTTTTTATATTATTAAAAATTTAAGTAAACATATTTTATTTAAAAAATTTTGAGAGATTTAAGTATAATATGTAATGAGGGCATTATTGTAAAAGTATATTTTTTTTATAGACACTAGGACTTTTAAGGTAAATTTTGAAACTATTAGGACTTATGTGACTAATTGACTAAACCTTTAGGACCTCCATGACCATTACCCTTTTTTTTATTACATTAGTGAACATAAAATTGAAAGTTGTAGTTTATGTTATCATATCCTATTATTAGTGTCTATAACAAAATTTTAAGTCAAACAAAAGTATAATCTATTTATTACCCGTTAAAAATTTAAATAAATAACACTATAAAATATAATGAATAAATATTAATTAATTATATTCATATTTTATAACAATATAACTAAACACGACTAATAGATAAAATATAAATTAATATAATACAATTGAGTCGTTCTAATACAAAAATATGATACAATTGAAAAAAAAGGTTAAAAATTTAATTTTTTGTACAAATTACTTCTTATATTTTTAATATTTTACAAATGTGAAGTTATAAACATTTTAAACTAAATTTAAATAAATTCATATTATAGACATAATTATTTTTTTAAATAATCGCATCTTAATAGAATTAACATATTAAAAATTTCTTAACCAATTTGCAAATAGGCAACTCAAATAATATAACTATTATCGTATCATTTTTTCTTTAACTCCAATCCTTGTTTATTTACATAAACAACTTAAACTCGTTTATTTGCATCAATTCGTGTTAAATAATAAAGTCATAACCCAATTCATCACTCCTATAGAACAAGTAAAGCACGACCCGAAATATTTATATTATGACAGAGTTACGATAATAAACTATTTACAATAAACCATATATTTTGATGCTCCACAACACAGTTCACAAAGAGGCTGCCTTTTTCTCTTTTACTTTCAGTCATTCTGTCTTCAGAACATAACCTTATACATGTTAAACAGCCTCCAAAAGGAAGTTAAAAATTAAAAGAAAATACAATATTACAAAATGGAAGCCAACAGACCCTCCTATACCAAGAATTTCCCTTGAATTTCCTCGAAAGTCGAAAGGGTTTCCTTACGACATAGATCCCACGACACAGTGGGCTAAAAATTTTCTGGAAAATGCAGACACGACGATATGTACTGGGCAGACTTCAAGCTGAAGAAGGTAAAACAGTCACGAGATTATCGACAGGTATCAAGGGAACCACCAATTCTACTACCCTTCCCTCTTCCACCTTTGGCCTTGCCTGGCCCCGCGGCATATTTTGAGCTTGTCGTCTTGCTACAAGCTGCATGGGAGTCCACATCTGCTAGGCCATTCTCTAGAGCTCTAACCAGGTTTTCAAAGTAATTTTTTGTCACACTGTTGCAACCAAAAGAATAAGATGGGAAACGTTATCAAACATACCAAAAGCTTGAATTTTGTGAATGGAAATTTTTAAGGACATGAAGAATGATGAAGTCATATCTTGATAACAACGAGGAAAAAAATGAATTATATAAAGTTAACTGGATTTGAACTGTAAAAATAGAAAACTAACAAACGAGAATTCACTCTACAACATTAGAGCCGTTATGGAGCGATTAAGTATACATACAACCACATAAAGATTTTTTTTTATCAATTAACCATATATTTATCAGATTATCACGATTATGATGCAATAAATACCTCGTCAGCCCAGCTAACTTTGTACGGAAATCATTGAACTCTTTCGATGGGCTCTCATCATTCAAGAACTGTTGTAGTTCCTTCTCTGCACATTGATGAAGCCTCTCCAAACCTGACTCCGCTTCACCTAAAAGAAAGAAAAGGCTGTAGTCTCTCTTCTGGTGACATAACCACAATAAAAAACATCCGAAAATTTTGATTAATTCCTAAAAGCATATTTAAAAGTAAAGATACCTTGCAAGTACTCAAAAAACTGTCGCTTGGCATGCTCATGCTCAGGTAGGTAATATCCATAAGCATAGGTCCATTTCAGAACTCTCCGACATTCAACAATCTGCACTTAACAACAAAAGATCATAATATAGCACAAGTAATGGGATTTGACGACTCAATTCTATTTCAATAGAGATTTCCAATTGAAGTGAACAAACAGTATTACCAATAATAATTAAGAGTGTGGTGTGTAAACAGATTGATCCCTTGAGTGTAAATTTTGCAAGCAACCAATCAGGATAAAGTGTCTAAGACTAAGTTTATTTGGGTGGATCTGTGTGCGTCCACCAAGCTTAATACAAACAAAATAAGTGCAAATCTAACAGATCATTGTACACCCCAAACTTCCCAAACTTTGAATATTCCACCCAAAAGTTTATGAGGTATTGTCATAACAAAGAATATAATTAGTGGAATATACACAAGTTAAAATAAAATTTAAAAAAAAAACACACACACACACACATGGCTCAACTCACATAAAACCCTTTTCTACATCCATCATTAAACCACTATCTAGAACCAAGACAAAGAAGTAAACAAAACTTATTAACATTTTCTAAATAAATCATAAGAATGCATGCTGGTTCTATACAAAGGATGCTGTTTCCAGTCTTCTCCAAGAAAATATAAACCACAAATTCTGTATATCTCTGATAATGAATTGTTGGACGTACCTGAAGCCAGGCCTCTACAATGAACTTGAGCTGAGATTCTGGGGTGCACTGGATGTCACTTAGCTTCTCAAGCTGGGGGGAAAAAAACATTTACTTGTTAAAACCAAAGTCAAACAGAAACAATCCCAAGTTAACTATACGGTCAAATTATCAAATAGCATGATATAAACAGATCCTATGCTGCATTTTAGCAGAATCTCAACCCAATGTTTATCTCAATTTACCCAAGCATGTTAAAACAATTCTGATAGAATTTTGATTGTCTCTTTTCTTGGAACATTCTCAAAATTGCAGCACAAGTCATCTTCCATGAACCATCCAGTTCTTACAGAATTGCATGACCAGATCTCATTACACGAAAATTAGATGTATTTTCAATTTTGTATCAAAGTCTTCTAAACCGCCAAGTTTTTAACCAATAAGAGTAACAGCACTTACATGCACAGTCTGCATTTGGTGTAAATCTGCCAGAGCTTTTTGCCTTGACTGCAAGATTTAAACACAGATAACAGATTAATAACGTGAAACTCACATTGACCGTAGCTTTAAATTTGATAATCAGGGGAAAAAAAAGATATCATGCCAATGCCAGAAATATTTCCGTAATTATTATCATTAACCTTCTACAGTCCTTGTAAGTGGCAAGAAGGTACTAGTCAATTAAAATAAAGGAAACCCCAAAAGCCTAGAACTAAGACAAGAATTTTTTATGCTATACGATTTGAACTCCTGTTGTCTTTTTCATAGTGATAAATTGTTCTGTTTTTTTTTTTTTTTATAAACCTCTCACACGGTCAGACGATAATACTAGAAATGAAAATGAAGGGATATCCAACAATTACCTCACATTCAGGCCATGTAAGTGAGATTAGAAAACATTCACAAAGATTTCAAAAAACAATCAACTATTTTCTATTTTTCCATCTTTTCCACATTACCATTCAATTATTTCAACTTGATATGATAACAGCTGACATACACAGTGTTAAACAGTGAAATATAGTAAAACTCTATGGACATATTTAACAAGCCTGCCTTAGTGGACTGCAACACAATTATTGGCATCTGCTAAAAGGGTGGATAATACCAAACAAGAAGCGCATCTGGTACAAGAAAAATCCCGACCCTGGTAGTTTTGTAAGCCCTCGTACTGTTTACTTTTAGATCTTATAATTTTTTAACATTCAATGACAACCAGGATGACAATGCAGCTACTACATGGGTGTCATATTTTGTGGAGAAAAAATAATTAATAAAAGCAACAATACAAAAACTTTAACACAAGTGAATCAACACCATAAACTAGAAAGTAGCAGAGATAAATTAGAAAGAAATCCAGCTTACCAATTGATTGCTTGCCCAACGTTCATAGTAATGAGTGTATTTCTCCAAAGAATTTTTGGCCATCTCTCTCCTTCTCTCAGCCTCGTCATACTACAAAAGATAAAGCAAACTTGGAAAGTTAAAAAAGTAAAAAATTCAACACAACAGTCAAAAATAAAACAAAAGATTAAAATTCCTCCTACATCTCCTTGTTGCTTAGCTGTCTCATAACGGTTACAAGCATAGAAACCACCAGTTCCCTCACCATGATCTGCCCATGCACCGAGGCATAGCCTGCATTTTCAGATAACTAGTCATGCACTAAATGTACAGATACCCAATTACTCAAGGGCAAAAGGAATACAACATTAAAATCTACAGTTTTTTAGCATAGCAGACATCCAGTAAGCCAAATTTTCATAGGATAAATTTCTTTTAAGTATGAAATTTAGTAATGAAAAATCATTAAAAATACAGAAAAGATCAACTCTGAATTAAACTTGGTTTAAGCAGAAGCTCACCAGCAAAATTCAAATTTACAAGGTGGTGAGCATGTCATATGCATACACCCTTGATTTTTCTCAATTGGTCGCTTGCACTTTGGACAAGGCTTAGAATTGGCTAGTATCCTGCAGGTTATTACATTCAAAATTAGTGATCCCCCACAATATTCACACATAAGGCATCAACATATTAATAGTTCCACACATTTCACTCAAGCTATACCAGGCAAGCATATTCACAAGCAACATAGAATTTTAAAAGCAGAAATATATGAGCTATACCAGTTCATGTTTTCAGACTCTGCACAGTTTTTCAAAATCCACTTTGACACAGTATCACAGTCCACTGGACGGTGAGCTTCTTCAGTGCACTGCAATTCCAAATCCAACGGGCCTTAACAATCCAGTCTAAAATATATCTAAGAACTTGTAGAAAATCTAAACATAAAAGTTTCAGAAAGCGAAACTTACATTCCAGCAAAAACCATATGAGCATAAGCAGGAAACATCAAAATTTCCGCTTCCAGCAGCAAAATCAACAGCAAACTCGCAACCTGGAGCAGGACACCACTTGGTCTAGCACCAAAAACAAAAAGACATAAGAACTACATGACTAAGAATTGCAGAAAACATGGAAGGAAGCAAATCAGGTTCTATTTCGGGCGATCAAAAGATGCACCAAATTCAGGATAGTACAATCGCATTAAGAAAATATAATATAGAAATAACACCTGATTCAACTTTCCAATCCAAAGATATAATATAGAATTATACTATTGGATTCGACTCTTGTTTATGTCAAACAGGGTTCAGGCTTCAAGTGAAATCTATAACAATCATCCAGAACTACTAAAATACATATGAGCACTCACCATACCACATGATTACAACTTTTTCAATAGAGAATAGTATGTGAACATCCATGCAATAGAAATGAGGTAGAAAATATAATGAAAATAATTTGAGAAGAAACAAAACTAATACCATATCATAGAAAGTCCAAAGTCAACTATGCTCATCAATGCAAGAACATCAACAATAAGTGGATACACTCCAATCAAAATAATATGCATAAACCAGTCTGTCAGAATAAAAGAGAAAAAAAAGGTAACTGTACAGATATTCTTCACATTTTGACATGAAAGGACAAGAACCCTTGTAGCTTTGATCAGAAAAAGTAAACTCACATAACTTTAAGAAATATAACAACAGACTCGGCTTTTAATCATCAATATCAACACAGAATCACATAATATCTTCCGTAACCCTACTAATACATAAGAACATGATCAAGACAATCAGTTTCAACTACTCTAGACTGCCCCATTTCCATATAACCATCACATCATCATAATGTACTATCTGTGTCCAAACCCATTTCCCTCCCATCTTAAAGTTCAAATCAATTTCTTCCAAGAGAGAAATAAAAATCCTCTTGAGACATCTTTGATTGATCAAAAACCAACATAAACTCCCTGGAGGTTTCCTTCCTTGCTTTTTCAACCCATCCATAGAGAAACTTCTGATGGATTTCCAAATTTTCTCATAGAGATATAAATTGGTTCAATTCAATTAAAGCTCTTTAAATGACTTTGTTCATGGCTATAAAATCAGCAATACATAAGACATTCCTTTGCCCATTTTAAATTTCTCATGCTTTGCCTCTTCTATGGAATTATGGGATCTGTCAAAAGGTGAGCCACTTTTGCACCCTAACTTTCTCTACCTGAAACTGCCTTTTCCCTTTATTTTCACTCCTAAAATCTTCCAGTTTCACCCTATAATTGGCCTTGAGCCTCGCAAATCATAACCAGCAACCAAACTTGCAACAGATGAAATCTAATGAAAAAAAGTGGGCCAAACTAAAGGGCAACTCGGACAGACATAGAGAAAGAGAATTTGTGTTGGAGTTTGAGCCAGCCACAAGTGCTTACTTGATATAGTTTCCACAAGTTTTGACCAAGAGGGGCGGAGAATAGTTTCTCGTGGCAAATTTCTGAGTGTTAACCAGTGTCCAAATCAAGAAGGGAGAAAAGGAGTGCAAACTCAAGTGGCAACTCAGACAGACATAGAGAAAGAGGATTTATGCTGGAGTTTGTGCTAGCCACAAGTGCTCACATGATACAGTTCCCACAAGTTTTGACCAATAGAGGGAAGAACAGTTCCTACTAGCATATTTCTCAGTGTTCAGGGGTGTCCTGGTTCAAATAAAAACGCTAAAGGGATGCTGTCTGTGGGATCAAGTAAAAGGAGTCACAGTTTACCCAAAAAAAAGCAGGCTCTTATCACTCAATTGTCAGCCACTAAATACAGAAGGATAAATGATTAGAAAGAATGTGAAGGATTCAAAATCTCACAGATACCTTTCTATTGTCTTCAACATAAGACCTAAGAAGGTAACGAGAATACTTCTGCTTATCTTCATTAGATGCCAACATTTCAATCATGTCTTGACCAACAGCAGCTCGGCAAGATGGATCAGGACATCTCAGCATCAGACACCCAGGACCATCATTAACAGTCGCACTGATATAACCTATCACAAAACATAAAATATAAGAAAAGTTCATTAAAGGAATTGGTAGTAACAGAAAAACGGCAAAGTAAAAAAAGTAAAGAAAATCAAATATGAGTATAAACTGTTATGTGAGGAGGAAATTGCCTACAATCATTGAAACATGCATACGAGCAACAGAAAGTGCAAAGCAAAGTACAGATCAACTCTAAACCCAAAGATGCAGAGCAATGCTACAACCCCAATTTGTAATGGGTAAAAAAAATGATAGGCTCTAATTGGAAGCATAAAAAAAATTTGAACTTTTAAGTTTTAGTAAACATTTCTTTAGGAAGCAAGCAAGAAAAACTAAATGGCAATAGCAGAACCGCAACTCAAAACAGATGAAGACTTGAAACCTTGAAAACCACTCACAAAAAGATCAGAAAAGAGTAAAAGAGATAGAGAGCAAGATCAGAAACCGAATTAAAAAAGGCATCTAAGACAAACCTCTCCAACATGCACGGCAAAAGGGATGACCACAAGCAGCTGACATAACTTTGTCACGAAGGTAGGAATCAAAACAAATCCCACAAGTTAGCTGTCCAGGGTAACAAATAGCGTTTATAAGTAGGGCAGAGAAACTAGAAAGCAAAGAAGCTAAATACACATTCAAGGGAAAAATTTCACAATCATAGACCGACAGCACCTACTTTAGCATTGGAAAATTCAACAACTGGTTTGTCCAACAACCCAACTGATTTTCGAACTGCATCTTCATCTGCAAACCATGCATCATGCACTTTACTAACACTCCTGCAATGAAAACTTTCTTCAGAACATCAACTAGAACAGATACAGCTGACAAGCACCAAAAAGTGAATTACTTACCAGTTATAATGACGGAGTAAGATGCTTGCATCTACTCTTGATATTGAAAGGACAGTGGAAACTTTCGTAATATCATCTTCCTGAAGTTGTTTTATATCTGCTTCCTTCAATACAGTGTAACTTTGCTGAAAGACAAAAGAACACATTTAAGAATTCAAAAGTTACAAAACAAATACATCAAGGCCAATCAACCAGGACTGAACATAACGAAGGGAAAAATCAAATGACTGACAAGGTAAGGCATTATCTATAAATTCTAGTTCCATGGACTGAAAAGGATGTAATAATTTCATCCTACTTTAGGTTCTTAAACCCTAATTTCATGTCTCAGTCTCCATGTCCCAAAATTCAAAAATTACAACATAAAAATGTTTATTTATTCATGCCAAATGCCAGAAAATCTTGTTTGAAGACATAAAAGCATGACTAAGAATCCAGCTCTTGTATTTCCACTGGTGGGTTACAGATAAAAACATAATCGCAAAGATTCAGCGGTTCCTTTCCAACAATATACAAGGAAAACAACCATAATTATACCAAATCTCCGATGCTTCCAAAGGAACTGGAAAACATAAGATGGAACACAGTAGAACAAAGAAGAAAAGACAATCAATGCTCGCGACCACCTCGTCTCTTACACATAGCAGTGTAAGATATCAGTTTCGCGGCCTTCTCCTTTGAATCAAAGAGCAGGAGCTAATCCTACTACTTGCAAACATCCAAGAAAAAGCTTGAAACTTGAAAACCACTTCGGCACTCCACAACATCAAATAGAGGTCAAATAAAGTAAAAAAATGGTCATCAACTACCAGTGGAAAAAATCTTCACAAGTAAACAACTCCAATGCATCAAGTAATCGTGATCTTCCATCCTCAGTCGAGAATTCCCGACAAACATTATCAAGTTCAGCCATCAAAAAGTAAAGTAAAACTATTATTCTACCACTCCATTTCACAAACAAATCAAACTCAAAATAACAATCATACTAACACAAGAAGCTAAAAGTCTTACTTTTTCAGAAACCAAACAGAACAAAACCATCCAAATTTTCCAGGAAAATATAACGAAATCGAGCTAAAAACGACAAACGGAAAAAACCTGTTGGCGACGAAAGGAGACATTATCGTAGTCATCATCATCAGGATCCTCTTCGATGAACTCGTAATCGTCGTCGTCGACTCCGTATTCTTCATCAGCGGCGTCATCGGTGTTGTAGTAATCGTTGTCATCGTCCATTGCCTCACCGCTGTAGAAATCATCTTCTTCAGAATCCATGATGAAGCCTAATCCGATTACAACCCTAGGGAGAGCGAGGTTTCCAAAGGGCGTGTTTGGATGAAGAGAAAATAAAAAGGAAAAGGGAAAGGAAATGTAGCAAAATGGGAGACTTTGTATTAGAGAGTGTTTCACTGTTTGCTTTGGTTCGCTTTTCCTTTTATTAATTAATTTTAATTTTCTTTTTCGAGTTTTAGTGTTCTTTTGTTGTAGAGTGGAGGGCCAGGGGCTATTTATAGGTCAAGATTGTAGGAGAAGTTGAAAAAGGATTGAAAACGTAAGGGCGGTTACGTAATTCTACAAGGAAAGATATTGGAAATGTTACCAAACAATATTGAGAGTGAGTTGGAATTCTTTTAAAAAAATAATATTAAAATTAAACGATAATCAGGAAGAGATGAGAATTTAGGTTAATTAACTAGATTTTTGTAAATGAATTTAAGATTTTTATTTAATTATTTGTGAGATCTCCCAACTAAATTAATAATAATTTCTAAAAAATTAATAATAAAAAATATTAAATAAAATTTTTCACAATAAATTATTAAATAATTACAATACGCGATATAATTTGATCAAATAATTGTATAATAATACATTGAGAACTCGTTTAATTATTGACATATTATTTCTAACTACTAGTTGAATGCGTCCAATAAAATCTTTTTATCATATTTCTCAATTTTTCTTGTAAAAGTATAAATTATGAGTTACATTCTTCAAAATTTTGGATAAAATGAAATAAAATATACAAGTCCAATGCACTATTTACAACTATTTGACTAATGATCTATGGGTTTAGGGTGTTATAGTGTTATATTATTACTGCATTGTTATATATTAAAGTTGTTTGAATATTACAAACATAATAATAATTATATGCTAACTTGATTATTTATAATAATAATAATAAAATGAATATAAATAAAAAATATATATATTATTTACTTAAATAATATTATAAAGTTGCACATTTGGATTAAGCAAGAATTTTTTTTTAATTTTAAGAAAAAATTGCAAGCTAGTATAAAGTCAATCATTTGAATAGAAGAGACATAACTGTAAATTTTAATATAATAATTAAAAAATGCAATAAAAAACAAAGAATTAGTTTAAATAAAGTTAAAAAAAAACTTCATATTTTTTGCATTGAGGTATAAATATCTTACAACCAGACTTAAATTTTTTAATAAACATATAAATATCTAACAATAAACTAAATTAATCTTTAACTAAATAAATAAAGACCTCATAAAATTCAAACAAAATTAAATTATAGGAACTTTTTATTAGCATATAACAATACAATAAATTAAAAATATTTTTATTTCTAAACTTTATCGAAACAATAAATCAAAACATAATTTGTTTAACTTTAACAATTTCATTCCTGATTATCAATGAAAAGTTATATAATTACCTTGTTAAAATTATGAAAATGTATTTTAATTTATTGTTTTGAAAAAATTATAATAGTGACATAAACCACAAAACATATTACATTTATAAGTATCTAAAAATAATAAAAATGCTGCTAGAGTTGAGTGTTAGTGTTATATGGTATATGGTATATAATTAAAAGCCATTTATAAAATATAATTGGGACAATAACATACTATTACCTCATCAATTGATATGAATCAAAATGATGAATACTAAAACTCATTTTGAGTGTTAGGTAAAATATAGTTAGGTGTGCCCTAAAATTATGAATTTGGACAAAAGGTAGTTGAGAGAAGAAGAGTATGATGCTACATATTTGTCACCAAGTTATATCTATACAACACATCTACTTAAAAATTTATCAAACCAAACAAAATCTAATCTTCTAACAAAAAGAAAATATTCAAGTTATTGTATATGTGTTTTAAATTAGTTAATGTTGGACCTATATTTATATATAATTGAGTTGTACTAATTAATACTTTCTCTAATCATTCATATTGGACTTAGACTAAGATTCATGTATAATCTAGGCATTTTTCATTATTACTTTTCAAAATTTATTTTCATTTTTGTTTCCAAAACATAAACTAATATGTGTTTGATAGATATTTTGTGAAAATAGTATTAATTAAACACAAAATATGAGCTCTTAATTACAAAGTATAAAACAACTTATGATATTTTTTTTATGAATAATGTTAGAGAGACAAAGTTACAAACTTTTAATACAAATTATAAGATACAAATATAGTAAAATAATATTTGATTGTTACACGGTCCACATTATTTATTCTTATTAACGACATTAGTGTTTTATTTTCAAAAGGTAATTCTATCAAATTAGGTCTATTTTGTATACAAGTATTGAGAGTTTGTATCTATAATATTATTATTGTCATAAGCGACTCTTTCTTTCTATAATACTATCTAAAAATTAAATAATAATTGTTTATGATTTGATCTTATAATGATACTTATTTTATTTAACTTAGTTAAAAATGAAAATGATATGTTTAATAATAAATCATATCATATTTATTTATCAATTTTTTCCTTGATATGTAAATTATTACTATATTAAAATTATATCCATTAATTAAAATCTCTACCGATATCAAAATTAGCGACCATTATATAAATATAAGTATTTTTAGTATTTTATTTAATATTTTAAAATTTTCAATTATTTAATTCCTTTAAAGGACAATTGTATCTTCTATTTTTACTTACTTCATTACTATATGGAAAATTTCTATTATTCATTTATTTCACTAAAAAAATAAAATTAAATATTAAGATATATCAAATTAACTTAGATAGTTAAGAAACATTTTCTTTTTCTTCTTCTACCCAAATTCTACATTTTATCAATTTTTGTTTTGTTTGTCTTTTTAAATAATAATGTCATTTTCTTTTAATAATTTGACTTTTAATATGAACAAATGTCACTATTGTCTAATAGTACGTAAGGGTGTATATTTTTGTTCTTTCAGTAGATATATATATTTAAGGCTCTCAAACCATCCTAAATTTAAATAATAGTAAGGGACAAGAATTTAATTTTTCGTGCATGAAATTTCTCAGTTTCATCCAAATCTTTTGAAACGAAAAAAAAAACCTTAGTCAAATTAGGCATAATTAGATAATATTTAAAAAATTAAGTTCAATTCCCTTTTTTTATGGCAACTTTCAATGTAAATCTCTATAGTAATGACTCGGTATAAATCTCTTGCACATTACCAATTTCATTTCTTCCCATGATTGAAGTGGCCTCTCTCTATTCCTATGCCTATTGATCACCAATTGATCCCACCATATGCTTGCATAATCTATGAACTCCACATCTGCTAGTTTTACTTTCTTCTCCTCAAAGTAATTATGGCAATCGAATACATGTTTAACCTTTCTTTCTCACTCTAAGTATAGTTCGGGATCATTCTTTCCTTGAAAGGTTGGAATCTTCATCTTTATGCTGCCCAAATTGTTATCTCTTTTAGAAACAATCTTCTTATCTCGTTTAGAACTTGATTCTTCCAAATCTGAATCCTCTTCCTCTTCCTCTTCCTCTTCCTCCTCAAGCACACGTCTTCTAGTGGTTTTAGACATAGGCGGGGATTGCATGTCATCCAACCTAGTATTCAACTTCCTAAATTGTTCATTAACAACCTTTATGAACATTTTTATGTCAACTTCCTGTGGTTCTTCTTCACTACTCATGTTTATAACCTACAAAACTTTATTAGAAAAAGGAAAATTTATTCCTCTCACACTCCCTCACGTATTCACACTCAAATTAATTTGTTATCACTTGTGTTTCACACTAATTTGGCTTTTTTCGATAATGGTCTCAATACTTTTGCCTTTTACCACTCAAGCCAGCCCCTTTTATGTTCTTAAAAGAATCAAGATCAACAAATGTCAAGAAGCAATCGGTTAGATGGTGGTAAATCTCAAAATTAGAACGTTAAAAACTTAGTTGAGGCAAACGGCAATGAAGAAAAAAAAATTATTAAAAGAGCCAAAAAAATAAGAAAACTTCAAAATGAACCAAAAAACATGCAAAAGAAATCACTAGAATGCAACAAATTAAAACGCAAAGTTAAAAGACACAAACATTCTTACACAATTGATCTCAAATGGAATGAATAGATAGAACACGAAATTGAATTAATTTAGACGCAAGAATCCTTATTTAATGAAGATTAGTACTAGTTAGTATAATAAGACAACTGTTTAAGGAAAAGAAATCTCAACTCAAAAAAGAATATACACAAGAATCCTTATTTGATAAAGATTAGTACTAATTGGCTTTGAATTTGTCAAATAAAAAAAAAAGATCTTGTTATGATTTATTTGAATAGGAATATGATCTTGCGTTTCAAGAAATCCTTTTTTGGCTAGGAAAAAGATTAAAATCAAATTTGCAATCTTAATAAATAACACAAAACAGATTGCTCATTGATCAAACAATGCAATTTAACTCGTCTCTTTTTTTTTTTTTTTGTTAACAAAACTAAACACAAACCGAATGAAATATATTTAGAAATACAAAGAAGTAGAATAGAAGAAGTCAAGAAAGTTATGCGAAGACAATATAAGAATTGCACAAAAAAAAATGTAAAACAAGGATAAGTAAAAGATAAGTAACTTATTTCTAGAGCCAAAGTTTTGATACCAAATAATAAGAATCTACTAGACGACCCATCCTAGGAACTCTTGAATCGATTGTTATGCACACCCAAGAAACTAGAAAACAAGTTGTAGATATCAGATTAGAACCTAAGGAAACTAAATCCTTAAAATTCCAATCTTGAAAACGCCACAAAGGTTGATCACTCCCTTGATAAGTCAAGATATTGTATTCTACCAAGAACATAAGAAAGCAAAGTTAAGCTTGCAAAAATATCTCAATATTATTAATGATATGATGAAATTCGTTTTACATACTTGCAACCTTTATATAGACATGTAAACATCATAATTATAAATAAAAAAAGTATCCAAAATTAAGCATTGGAAAATAAGACTACAATCCTAATCCTATAAGAGAACCTAAATAACAATCTTAATCTAATTAGGAAACTTTAATAATAATCCTAATTTAATAAAGAAACCTAAAAAAATAAAATCCTAAACAAACAAGGAAATTTATTCTATATAGAATAAGGAATCTTCAAAAGCCTAAATTATTCATGCGACACGAGGATTTAATAACGTAGGACTATTTTATTCTTCTTCTTGCACATAAAGATAAGTGATTATTTTGGGTGAAGTTTCGGAAACTTCAAAAACAGCCTTAAAACCTTCTAGAATAGCTTCCTTATCATGCACTTCCATGATTAGGCCTTATAAAGCCTCTTTCATCCTCTTTGTCTTTGCCTTAGTCATTGGACCACCAATTTATTGTAAAGGATTTTGAAAGAAATTAGAAATATTAGCCTGAACCATGTAAACTGCATCTTGATCTCTATTATAGGCATATTTTATTTTACCATTTTTCATTTTCAAAATATAATTATTAAAACATATTATGAAACGCATTCTTAAATCTAAAACCATAAATCACAGACGCTATTTTCATTTTCAATTTTTTCTTTATGAAATAACACATTGAAATATAAAATATCATGTAAGTTCAAATTAACAACAAATCATAATTTCTTGGTATTAGGAGTGTTGGGTCTTGATTTGTAGTCTGTAAACTATATAATTTTGATCTTTGAATTAAATTAAAATTTTAAATTAGTTTCAGATACTGTCAAAATATTTCGTAGATTGAAATAAATCAAAATTTATTTCAAAAGCAATTATATTTATATCAATAAGTACCATTTGTTTATTTTAAATAAAATAAAAACAGTTTTGACAAAATTAACACATAGACAAAGGTAAAAATTTAATCAATATTTATAATCTATTAGTTAAGATTCTTGTTCACTCCATTTAAGAATCTTCTTTGGAATAGTTAAAAATATCTTCTTTTACAAAAATTTAATAAATGTTATATTTTAATCCAATTTCTTTTTTTTTTGATAATTTTAAAATTTTTATAATATTCATATTATTTTAATAAAAAATTACATCGTATTTATTTATAAATTTTTTTATATGTAAATTATCACTACAGTAGAATCATGTCCATTAATTAAGATCTCTATCAATGTCAAAATTAGCTATCATCATATAAATATAAGTATATTTTTAATATTTTATTTATATTTTAAAATTCTCAATTATTTAATTCTTTTAAAGCAAGAACATTTGACAATTGTATCTTCTATTATTTCTTATTTGATTATTATCTCAAATTTTTCTAATATGCATTGGTTTCACAAAAAATAAAATTAATATTTAACAATAATAATAAAATGAGTACTTTTAACAATATAACTTATTATATAATTTTTTTAATATAGTTAAAATAAGTTATATTTATGATAATGTCAAAAAATTAAACATAATACTTATAAAATAAATAATATGAATGCGATAATATTATCAATCATATTATATAAATATATATATTATAATAATCAATATAATATCAATAAAATTCAATTATTTCAATACTGTGATATATTGATTAATGCCCATATAAAAAAAAGTAAAATTAAAAAAAATTGTCACATAATTGAATCATAGGAGTGAGTGTAGTAGGTTCATTATTTTTCTCCAAAAGTTGACTTGAAGCCAACTTTTCAATGAAAAGCACTCAAATTTGAGAAGGAAATAGTAGAATTAAAGATTTTCAAAGTTGCATCAACCGAATTGTCTAGAGTCCATCATGATTTTGACTTTAAAAAACATGAGATGATTTTTGTGGATTTCATTCATTCAATCTTTATAAAAGTTAGGCGACACATATCAAATGTTTTTGATTCTTTGGTCCAATTGAATAGGTTTTCCACCATCAATTATTTTTATGTCCCAAAAAGAAAATTTCAATTGAATCAAAAGGTAGAGGGTATAATACAAAGTAATATGAATACTTATTTTCCATATTTAAAATTCTACTCTTAAATGAAGAAATTGGTGCAATTCATATTAACTTAATTTAATTTAATACTAAGTGATTTTACTATGCTGCAAAAATAAAATAAAAAAAATATTTGGTAATATTAATTTTTTATCAGACTTACATATTTTTTATTAATATTCGGTATGTGATCTTAAGCTTATTTTTATTGTGCATTTAGAATTTGTCTTTTTAGTACAGGTTCTTTATTAACCAAAAGAATTTTTTTAAAATGTTGAATTTTTTTTTACATCATTTGATTGTTACTTAAAAATAATTTTTGGATAATTAAAAAGCTTATTTGCTTTTACAAACATAAACCTAAATTTCGGCTTTTTCAGTGGTAAAATTTTTTTAGTTCTTTTAAAAGTTAAGTTAAATTATCTGGGATATTTTTATTCTATTTTAAAAAATTTCTCACTAAAAAAAATCACATGATTTTTACTAGAAAATATTTGTGACAATAAAATAATCAATAAATTTTTATTAAAAACTCTACTTATAAAAATTTTACTTAAAAAATTATAGCAAATACATGGTTAGGTATTATAACTTTTAATTTACTTCTACTTTTGTGAAATAAAATCACTATTTAACAAGTGGGAGAGTGCTTATAAACATTATTTACTAATTAAAAAATAGAAATTTATCACACAATTTAGCTTTTGTGTTTTAAAAATTAAGTAAAAACACAATAGTTTTAAATATATCTTTTAAGAGATTTCTTTTATTTTTATTCTATGAAAATCACATTGTGTCACATTTCTATTTGAATTTACATTTCTATATTCAAGACTATAAATAGGTAACTATTGTAACATTAGAAGTTGGATTTGAAACTTAAATTTGTCTAGTTAATTAATAGCTTTATGTTATCCTAATTAATATGACTAGTAGTTACAATGTCATTATTAATGTAGTATAATTTTTTTTTATATCTATTAATAAATGAATGATAAGTTAAGGGTAAACTTTAATTTGCCCCTATCATATATTGACAATCTTTGAATGCTCCAACTTTTATGACAGTCGTAATGCCACCCTCAAATATTAACGTTTATCGTTATCTTTAATACTTGAATAGGTAAAATTATAATTTATAATCCAAATTAATAAAAAATAATTTCATTCTTAGTCTATTCTTTTTTTTTCTTTTTCTTCTACTCCGTGTTCTATTTCTCTTTTTTATCTTCTTATTTTATCTTCTATTTCTTCCTTTTTTTTTTCTTTCTTCATATTGGCGATCAAACTTGCATGGAATCAATGTTTTCTTTTTTAGTCATTTTACTTGATTTTATATAATGAACTGAGGTAAAGCTTTAGGTATATGGAGGGGAGTTAACAATGTAGGGGCAATATGATAACTTTCATAAAAATTGTAGGTAAATTAAAAATTATCAATATATAATGGGATAAATTGAAGTTTACCAGTAAGTTAATAAAATATTAGGTTTATCTAAACTTGACTTCCGATATTTTCAGTATTAACGAAAAAGTTTGTAAGATTTAATACCCTTCAATAATTACATGAAATAATATGAAAGAAAAATGATCTTAGTTGATATTGAACAAGTTTAGCAATTACTTGAACAAGTTCTTGAGCTTGAAAATTATTTTAAGTGTTAAGAGATAAAAGTATATGATAGAATATACTTAAATAAGGATTTAATTTTTTTTTATCCCTTAAAGATGTATAGATTAATATAATTTTTTTAAAATTTAAGAAATGCGTATTATGAATAAAAAAGGTATATTTTCAAGTATTTGCCAATTTTTTGAAAATTATTTTCATTTTTTTAAGCTTTACTTTGATGCAAATATATTCCATTTTTTCTTAATAACTCTACTAATAAATCATGTATAAATATATCTTTACAATAAAAGAATTTACAAAATTTATAATTTTTCTGCAAGTTTTGAAATCTTTTGAAACACAAGTCTCATATTTTAGTACATTTTGAGCCAGGCCCATGGGCCAACTCCGTCAAATATTGGTATATAATAAATTAGTCTTAAAGTACTAACACCATCTAATGCGACCACCGGACTGTTAAGACATATGGTATTTGGAGTAATTCTCAAACAATAGACGGTTGATGAACGAACTTTTCTCGTGCTTAAGTTCACTCTCTATTCGCCACTCGGCTCATAACTAGGTGGTAAGAATTCATGCCCTTTATTTAGAGGACATTATTTAAATTTCACACTTTATAAAGAATATGAGACTTTTTCACATAATTTTTTTTTATGATATATTGATAAAAATCTCACCTTTATGTAAGTAAATTTTTGTCGTAATATTTATCTCAACTCTCAAACTGAAATAAATTTTTGGTAAAAATCTCACCTTTATACGAGTAGATTTCTAAAATGTATTGTAACAGTTTTAAATTTCTATCTAAACTCTTAGACTTGAGTAAACTTTTTATATGTATTACTATTAATATATTGTACATGTAATATTTAATATTTTAAAAATATTTCTCTCTGTTCTCTTTTGCCCATTTGATATTATTTACTTAACTTGACTATTTTAAGGATTTATACTAATTACCTCAACCACCACCTTTATTTTATCTTGCATTCATCCCCTATGCATGATTTTGATGGAGATTTCTCGATGAAAGGCAGAAACCTCGAACAACACAAGGATATATAAAACTTTTGGTAATTGTTATTAGACTATGTAAATTTCTCCTGCACGGATTTGGATCTAATTCTAATTTTTTGTACTCTATATTTTTAAATATCTATTGACATGTGGCATGACTTAAAATGAAATGTTGAGATTATATTTTGACAAAATTTTATCAATTAACCAGTACTATTTACTGTATTAAGAAGTAAAAAATAATTGTAGAATTAATTAGTATATTTTATGAAAGACTGTCTTAACATTTCATTTTAAGTCATGGTACGTGTCAATGAATCCAAATAAATTGTGATTGTTGAGTGAGATTCGATAAAATGTCATTTGATTAAGCTTAACAAATACAAGGACAAGGATACCACTAATCTGCTCCATCCCACCATTTATGTTCTCAACGGGGTATGATATACTCTTGAATTAAGCATTTATACCTTATAAGTGACAAATACTACTTAATTAATAATAAACTATCTGAGGTTACTAGTAACTAGCTCCACTTTTTCTATTTTAATTTTAATTGGGTGCAAATACTCTTGAATTAGAAATTTATACATTATAAGTGTGATATACTATTACATCGCCTTATTTCAAAGAATCACTCTCTATTAAAGATAATACTTAATGTAAATAAAAAATTTACCTATAATAAAAAATTGTTTAAATTTTAAAACTTAACATTATTATTAATGTAGAGACTGAACGATATCAATCTATGTCATTTATAAAATGTTTTATAATATCGTGAACTTTTTTATCATATTAGAGCGTTGATCGATTTTTCTCTTATTTAAAAATAAATATCGTACAATATGTATATAAAATTCTGGTGTAACATAACTACTACATCTAAATCTCAATCAAATTATGATTATAGTTGTAACTATGAATATCACTATTAATATATTTTTATATATATGTGTGTGTGTGTGTGTGTGTGTGTGGTTTTCACACATAACTCTCCTAAGATTTAGCCTTTTAACACTTAAAGAGAATGTTTAGCTTAATACATACATACATCCCCTGCAGACTTCCACTTTCATCCATAATTGTAAAAAAAATACATTTGCCCTTCACTTTTTTCAAATAAGACAAAAATTTAAGCTTGGGATTTTTTTTGATTAAAATAATATATTATTGAAAAATAAAGAAAAGGGAATACAAGAGGAACCAAAGTAGTAACAATTAAGATCTAAAAATAGCCAAATACAGCACAAAACAACAAGGAGAAATAGTAGTAAATTGCAATTCTTTTTGTTGCAAAATAGAGAAGACTAGGCTGTTGTTTTCTTTGCTACAGACAGCAAACAATAGCAATAGCAAAGCATATCAATAGAAGAATCTGCAGCCAGCACCAAGTGGAAAGATAAAATAGCAGTAAGACAGCACAAAAAACACTTTTAGCCCAGTAAAAATCAGGTGAAAATAGCACCAATAGCAAGTGTTGGAGATAAAGCTTTAAAACTTTATAATATTTATTTATTAAATTTTGTAATAATATTTAGAGTTACAAAGTTTAATTCTTCTAATAAACTCCATGGAGGTTATAATTTCTTTTTTAAATTTTAAATTAATAGTTATGGAGATTTAAGGTGTTATAAGTTACAAAATTTGAAATTTTAAATCAGCCTTTAATTCTTATTTTAATGCATAAGACTAAACACTACTATATAAAGAGTGTTAACTCTTTGTGTATTACATACAATTGATATCTATTTTACTCTTTAATATTGCATACACTATTTTTCTTACAACTACGACTCTCAAAGACTTAGTATTTTCTTCTTGGTAATTGTACTCATCAAAGAAGAGTGGTTGCGAGCTAGAGTTTTATCTTAGAGTTAAAGAGATCCGTCAATACCCGTACAAAGGAAGGAATTTTTGACTTTAGGACAATGCAACGCGTGACTCCCTTTCTGAGGCCAAATTTTTCTTAATATGTTTTCTTATATTAATTTATAGTTATATTGATAATTGTTAGTTACATAATATATTCAAAGATCAATATAAATAGTTAATTTTATATAATATCTTTAACAGCAAGTATTGGTATTAATCCAAAAACAAAATGAAAACCCAAAAATAGCATAATACAAGCAAGGTAGCAACACTCCCAATAATAGTAACAACAGTTCCCAGTAGCATATAACCTAACAACTTCTCCCAATAGCAGATCCATCATTATACAACACCAAATACATATATAGTATTTAAAGGAACAAAGGATTAATGACCAATAAAATGTCATAACCAGCAACTACTAAGCTGTCAAAGAATTCTAGAATCGACAATAGCAGCAATAGATGTTATGAAATAAATCGAAAGTTAGGGATACCCTAAGCATTTAGATGTAAGTCTCTGCAAATGAGAGGAGAAGGATCATTCCACTAACAAAAAACAAAGCTTCCTCTTTTTCTTCTTGAAATTGAAATTAGGATTTGATTTTGTGAATTCAAAATCATGGCTCGTAATGAGGAGAAGGCCTAGTCAATATTGAATCGATTCATCATGTTAAAAGCCAAAGAGAAAAAGAAACCCAAAGAATATCGTCTGCAGAATAGCTAAACAAACTGTCTCTAGGTGTTATTATTAAAATGGGGACGATGAAGATGGGTTTTGGAAGAGTGGAGGGACTCGTGGAGGCACAAATGAGGAAGGAGGTGGCGAAAGAGAGAGGAGAATGGAGGATATACAGAAAGAGATGAAGAAGGCGGTAAAGAGTGCGGAAGTTGTGAGCGTTGGGTAACGAATGAGATGTTGTTTGAGGGAGAAGAGGATGCAGTGGAGGAGGAGAGAAGAAATTTCTCCTGATTTTATCATAATACCCTTAATTTTAATGTTGAGATAATAGAGATAAATAGCTTCAGGAGAGGTATTTATGTCTTTTCTTGAATTATCTATTTAACTATTAGAATTCAAAACTTTAAGGCAGGTACGTGTTAAAATTCCGTATATATATATATATATATCCATACAGAGAGAGAGAGAGAGAGAGACGCTATGGATATGGCAATCGAGCCCTTATCTCTTGTTGGGACAAGTGGAAAGAAAAGGGGTATCTAGGTTGTCTAATTCATAACTTTATGCATATAATTTAATACATGTGATAAATATCTTAGCCACGTGTCACGCAATTATCGGTGATTTTGACAAGTTATTGATTATTAATTTATTTTTTTAATACCAAGAATTTGATAAAGATAGGAGATGAGAACAAATTTCGTCGTCTTATACATGATTTTCATTAATTAGTCGTGGAAACCAAATATAAAATATTATATAATTTAATTTTTTAATTTATTAATACAAAATTGATGGCTGGGATTTGATGATTAGTATTATCATTTGAAATCCTAGTGTCCATGTCCACCTCTTAGAGTTATTATTTTGATAATTAAATGGCACTCAAATATTAATTATATGTCTTTTAATCTATTATTGTGATTAATTTTTTTTGAAAGAATTATTGTGATTAATTTATTATACAAATTGACATAATAATATATGATCTTTAACTGTGAGAATCATATAGTACAGACACTTCAATTTTATACGTAAAATGTTTATAAGAATCTATACATTTAATGTTACTCTAGTTTTATATAATAGAGTTATTTATTATAATACCAATACTTTTGTCCACAAAATTCTTAGGAATATTCATGTGTTCAGTTAACGTGTTTTTCGGTTAGGTAACACGTTAACCTTAAAAACAAATAGGACATATTTAATGTATTTTTATATTTATCTTATAATTTTTCATAATTTTTTTTATTATATTCTTTAATTAATTAATTATAATTTTTTAAAATTTTATTATAATTTTTGATTCACCGAAATATATATAAGAAAATTGAGGATGGTCATAAAAAAATTAAAAATTATAATAAAAATAAAAATTATAATAACAAATAATAAAAAATTAAGACACTACTTATTTTTATGTATTTTAGTGTGTCCACGATAAAAATGATTAAGAAAATAATATATTATGCAAAAAATATCAATAACTCGTTAATTTTATACATTTTGTTATATTATTTATAAATTTATTAAATTTAAATATTTTTAATTATTAAAATTATATTTTATATGTATATTAATTATATGTATTATATTTTAATTTAATAATTAAAAATATTTAAATTAAATAATTTATAAATAATATAAAAAATTATGTGAAAATTAAAAAATTATTGATTTGTTTTTATATTTTATATATATAATTAGTGGTATGATAATATGCCACGTGTTAAAAAGGTGGCAACAAACACTAATTTGTCTACTTCCCATTCTTCACTTTTCCTTCATGTGCAACACTTCGTTTTGTTCCTATAATTATAGTCTAGAAACTTGGGAGCAAATAGACCAGCCATTTTTCCTTTCAAAGCAATGACCCCACTCTTGTATTGGAAAAGCAAAGCAATTTTATTTCCATTTTCACTTGGTCATGATTGTGATTTGAAGAAATCGTACGGTGATAATTATTTGATTGAATTGAATCATCAATCTTTGATTGATGGAACCACTGAGGAGTTGTTGAGCAATTACCATCGTTTGATTATGCCTAACTAACCATGTGATATAAAAAAAAATGTGACCTTGAATGTGAATAACGATTATAGTTTGAGCCCATTGGGATCAAGCTAGTTAATTTTGTTAAATAATAATGATAATGATGTACTATTAAATTATATATATAATTAGGACAACATAGAACCATGTGATGCAAGCTTTGTAATATTTTTTTAATCATGCCCAAAGTTTTATATTGCATAAATTTTACTTTAGGTCAAGATATCATAATATATTTTATTTGGGGCTATTTTCTAGTGAATGATAATTGATAAGGACTATAAGATATAAATGATAAAATTTTTAAATTAAATTTATAAAAATAAAATTTCAAATCAAAATACTACCACCACAAAATTATTTTTAGGGAATAAACATTTAACTCTAACAAGCAAAAATAGAAGTCCAACAACAATTTTTTAATACATATTAATACCAACTATCAGTTAATCCTTTGTAATTTCTAATCTTTGAAACTAATAAATATTGTGTATTTTGACAAATACAAGTATACGTTGTCGCAAAACAAGTAATGCAATATTCGTAAAGTATCGTTCCTACAAGGAATATTGATCAATTAATGATTAACTCTAGCAAGCAAAAATAAAAGTCCAACAACAAATTTTTAATACATATTAGTACCAACTATTAGTTAATCCTTTATAATATCTACTCTTTTCAACCATTGAAAATTCAGCTAAATATTAGAAAGAAAATTAATTTATAAAAAATATCTTTACAAAGGATAATTTTAGTAATAGTGCTCAACACATTTGAGCCTCACTAAAAATACTTCATTGATTCTTTCTGATTACTTTTTATTAGTAATATTGATTTTTCAGCATATATAATGATGAGTCATTTGCAAAAATTGATTTATAATATGAAATTCTCTGGGCCTAATTTTGAAAGTTTTAAATCTAAATGAAAATAATATTATAATTTTTTTTCTAAAATAAAAAAATTAACAAAACGATCACAAATATGAAATCTAGAAAGAAAAAAACTACCATAAATTTAAGTTTAGTAATAAACCTTTTGTTATAAAAATAAAAAGGACAAAAAATATAAAAAAGGAGGATGTGAACAAAATTACAGAAAAAGAAACTCATGAATTGGCAAAGGAGAAAAAACAGATGATCTTTTGGAATGATAGTTATTCTTGTTATAATTTATGTTTTAATTTTTTTTGTTGTTTTATGGATATTCTATGTAAAAAAATGTTAGATGTATGAAATTTAAATGTGTATTTCGGACTGAAATGTTTGTTTTTATTTTAAAAACACAAATTTTTTGAAAATTGGGGTCGAAGATGTGAAAGAACAAGAAAAGGAGGTCAATGCTAATTATTACAATTATAAAGGACTAAAGTGTAAACAGCAAAAAATAATGGGGGCCAAAGCCTGAAAATTATAATTGATGGATGGTGGTCAAAGGTTATACACGAGGCTTCGATTAATTAGGGTTTGTTTTTTCTCAACATTTATAATTATATATATATATATATATATTAATAACTTCACATATTAATTTTAAATCTTTTAATTTTATAAAATAAATAATTTAATATTTTATATCAAATATATAAAATAAAAAAATAAATATATCAATCAAATTTAAATTTTAATTGTATCAACTTTAAGATAAAAAAAATAGATACAATTTAAAATATAAAACATAACTTAATGAACGATACTTTCACTAATAATTGATACAAACACACTTAAATTTTATCGAGAGTATTTTTTTAATCTTTCGAAAAAATCTTTCGTTCTTCATATTAACTTTTTTATTCTATATACAAATGAATCATACGTATAAATTAATTTATGTAATATAGAATTTTCGGAACTTAAATTTTAAAAATTTCAAATTAAGAAAAGTATTGTTATTTAGAAAGAAAATAACAGAACTAACAAAACCACCACGCACGAGAATTTGGGTTGAAGAAATTTTGTATAAATCTAGATTTAGTTATAATCCTTACCAAAAAAATGAGAAAGAGCAAAAGAAGGATAAGAAAGGAGGAGGAGGTGAAGCAATTTTTCAAAAAAGAGATCCTAAATTAGTAGACAAATAAATGATAAGACCGTCTTCTAAGATGCTAATCATCAAAGTAAAGAGGGCAAAGATTTCTAGAGAATTCGCACCAAGTCAAGTCAGGACAAAATAAAAAGAATTAATTAATTTTAAGCATATCTTCAAGAAAGGAAAAAGAAATTGTAATGTTTGCTTTTTTCGTCTTAATAGTTAATTGGTTAAATTTATGTATTTAAGATAATTAAATATATATATTTTTTAATTTAATGATTATTTTAATTTTTTTATTAATTAAAAAATAAAATTATGATTGAATTATTTATTTTAAAGTTTTAAATTTGTTTAAAATATTTTTTTATAATTTATTAAAAAATAAATATTAAGTCGATCACTCTTTAATTAGAGTATTTTTTAAGTAGAGAGTAGAGATTTAATTTTTTTTAAAATTTAGTATAAATACATTTCGTTTAAATTTAGCATACGATATTAGATTAGATTTAATTAAAATTCTTATTTTTTAAGTAAATTGTTAATATAAAATGGGTAGATTAAATAAAAATCATTTAATTAATTAATTAATTATGGATAAAGAGAAAAAGGTTTGCAAAACTACACCACCACCCACAAAAAAGGATCACCACTAAAAACTATGAAAAGCAACAATTAGTGGGCCCACCTCATGGTCTCTATTAAGCACGTGTTGTCACTCGCCCTTATTACATACTTGCATAGTGACGCCACTCTCTTCTTGAAACCCGACCGCAGCCACAGGTTTCCATTTGTGAGGAAGACTGGCGCGTGTAATCCACAACCAGTTAAAGCCGAACCCTTTTTTAAAATTCCAAGACTACCCTTGAACGAAATAGAGGCTGAGTGAGTATAAAAAGCGAGTAATATAATTATTTCATACACGTCGCGCGTGTTGACGGTTATGACATCGTGGGAATTGTTGTCCAAAAGCTTATCTAAAATGCCACGTTGGAAGACGTTACTCGAACGATTTGCCAAAATCGTAGACCGAGTCCAATCAAATCACCGGCCCGTGACGACCTGGCCACCCAAATGTCGAAATATTATTTGTCGGTGAGTCACAGTATGGTAAATAGCATCATTTTGTTAGAAAATTACGTGTCAAAATTCTCCTTTAAATTTTCCTCACGTGTGCTCTTGTTTTCTCAACAACCTCTTCTCATTTTCCATTTTGATCAACGCAGACATCACGGGAAGAAAAGATTTCCCAGATTTTCTCGGGAAAATTTTACAATTCAGTCAAATATTTTCCTTGTCGCTTTTTCTTTCTCGCCTTACGAAGATTTAAGCTTCAAATTTAGCTCACTTTCAAAGAAAACAAAGTCATCCCTTCTCGCCAAAACACTGTCGTTTTGAATCGTTTAAATTCATCTACTTGACTACATTCTCACTGTATCATCTTCTTTCTCAGCACGCAAGTAGGTTTTTATCTTTGATGAAACAAAGAAACAGTGTTCTCTCTGTTTTTTAATCAAACAGTAGAGCTTCGCTTTCACCTCCACCGTTTGTTTCTTCAATTCCGCCGGAGTTGTCTTGTCCGTACGATTCCTCTGAAGTTCCGATCATTTAATTGGAGAATTTCTGTAGAACAGCTAGAAATTTGACCTAAAAAGGAAAGTCTTAGTAGGCTAGTAAAATCAAAGATGACGATAGAATCAATTCCAGGGAGCTCGGGGTACTTGGACGCGTTCCCGGAGAGGAGGATGTCCTATTTCAGTAATGCATACGTTCTTGGATTGACTGTAGTTGCTGGCATTGGTGGATTGCTCTTCGGATATGACACTGGTATTTTCTTTTCGATCCTGTTATCAAGTTTTAATTTTTTATTTTTCCGGTAAAGTAGCAGTGTTCAAACATCTACGTCTTGTGATTTCGCCCATCATTACACGGGTCCGAGTGAACGGTCAACTCACGAGCTAAGATTTACCTTTCTTTATATTTTCTAGTTAATTTAATATGTTGGTTTGCTACTTTTTGAACAGTTGTTTGCCCTTTAATTTTTGTTTGGATGGAAAATTATTTGTAGCTACTGAATTTTGTTTACTTTGGATCATATAGTATTTTAATTTTTATTTAAACCTTTTTTCTTTAGAAAGAGTATCAGATTTGGTTTTTAAAATTAGAGAAACCTCTTTTTTCTTTTTTGGGTCTAATCCATCTTATGTCCATAAATTAAACTTGGCTCATCTTATTTGCAATCAGGATACATTTTCTTGCTCTCAATATCTGCACCTTTTCTGTTTTATTATTTATTATTTATTTATTTATTTTTACAATAGAGTAGCTATAATTCTAAAAAAATTGATTTTTTTTTCCTTCCTGTGATCTGTTCAAATTGTATTTTAGTAGGTTCAAATTGTATCCTATTTTCTGTTTCCTAATAAAATTTCCCTTAATTTTAATTTATTAGCTTTATTTTTCATCTATGGTTCATTGCCAGTATTAGTTGGTATTTGTTACATATTGCCATTCTGAAATTTCTTATTTTCTTTTATAAGCAAAGTTGGAATGAAACCAGGTTTATCAGGAGGGATAGAGTAGGTGGTCTGCATCATTGTAATTTTGAGATATCAATATTACAATTTACTATTTTGCTCTTTAAGCTGTCCCTCTGGGGTGAGTGAATCAGTGACTGGATTTAAAAAGCGTCCAGTTCATTTTTATTGTCCCCAGTTTTTAAAATTTTCCCTTTGTTTCTTCTTGATTTTGAGATGTGAAAAAATTTATTGCAGGTGTGATATCGGGAGCCCTTTTGTATATAAAGGATGATTTTGAGGCGGTAAACCAGAGTAGCTTCCTACAGGTAACAAGCTACTAAAGTTTGGGATGCATATGTTATATTATTTGGTACCAAAAAGAGTGATGAAAATTGAATTAAAAGGAAAAAGGAAGAAACAATCCATTCTCAGAGGCAGGGCTGATGATGGAGCAACAGGGATTGCTTGATGGTTGTGATGACGCTTAAAATTTTGTCTTCCTAGTAGTGGGGTTTGAAGAATTTTTAAACAAGTTCTGTCCTTGATAACTTTTACTTAATTTGGTTAACTTTGAAATATCCTGATTCTTTTAATTATCAGGAAACAATTGTGAGCATGGCCTTGGTTGGTGCCATCGTTGGAGCCGCATCAGGGGGTTGGATTAATGATGCTTATGGACGAAAGAAAGCTACTCTTCTTGCTGATGTCGTCTTTACTGCTGGAGCACTTATCATGGCTGCTGCTCCAGATCCATATGTTCTCATACTGGGTCGGCTTCTAGTTGGCTTCGGTGTGGGTATAGCATCTGTTACTGCTCCGGTATATATAGCTGAAGCCTCCCCATCAGAAGTAAGGGGTGGACTAGTGAGCACAAATGTACTTATGATAACCGGTGGACAGTTTCTCTCCTACCTCGTAAATCTTGCTTTTACAGAGGTCAGGTCTACCTTGCTTTACTATCTTCTTTGCTTCATAAACTTGAATTTCTTGTGTAGATAAGGTCTCCTGCACAAAATAGTAGCCTGGTTACATAGTATGGTTGTAATCATTTTGTTGTTTGTGAAAGATGAGTCTTTTTTTCTTTTAAATTTAAATAGTCCTTCTCATATTCTTATACCTATTTTGAGTCTTAAGATGTCTCTAAAGATGGCTTTCCTTTCCATTCCTGTAGATCTTGTGTTAAAAATGTCTGTGCTGAAAAGCTGTAAAAAAGTTGTTTTAACTAAAGAGAAGGCTTTAGTAAGATAACCTTGTAGGTAATCTATTAGTTTTATTGAAACACATTTCCAATTTAAATTGTCTAGGTAGTAATATTCATGAGGCATTTTCCACTTCGCTGAGATTGCATTTTATCATCATGTGTAATTTGAACAATAGATCGGTAATCTGATGTGTTGAGTGTGAATTTTATGTTTTTCATTTTTGAATTTTTTCCTTAAAACTCATTAGTTAAAGGATCATGTGGTTCATGAAGTAGTCTTAGTTGGCTTTTTAAGTGATCGATTGCTCAGATGATTGTCCTTGTATATTTCATTTGAAAGTTCTTGCAGGAAAGGTTGCACGTTATAACCATGCTCATTATACATCTAAGCTGTTGTGAAAGATTTATCCTCTGCAGTTTTATAGAAGGACAACCATGATAGAAATTGGGATTGCATCTTTAAGAATTCCCACTGAGAAGCATCACTAAGGGAATTTCTGGCGTTTTCTGGCATAATTTAGATGATAAAATCACTATGGATGTAGATAGCAACTGATGTAGTCCTTATTTTAGTATACTTCTTATACAAGTGGTAATGCCTTGTGCAGGCTTTCTATTTGTGAGAAAGAAAACAGTGAAAAATGACTTCCAAAATGAGTCTGGAAGCTTTTCCAGGAAACTCTTTATGGTGCAGTTTGGTTAGCATTCCTTTATTCCCTCATGAAGTACAAACAGCCAATAAGCTCCATTTTTTTCTCAGAAGCATGAAAAAAGGACAAAATCAGTTTAGTGCTTACAAGGCAAAAATGTTTAACTTTTGAATCCAAGTGGCAATATCAAAATATTTTCAGACTTACTCTCTTGAGAGTGATTGTAGTTACCTGTCACCAAGCTTTTAGCATTATATTTGAGGAATTAACAGAAATTTTCTCTCTTTGAATATTTTACTCCTTCTACTTCAAAGTTTTTTCTTTTCTAGAATTTCAGAAATAAATTTAAAAAACTCATTTTCCTTTATATTTGTTCCCTAGACTATTTTTGGTAACCTAACCACTTTCATGTGAAAGACTGCCTTTCCTTATTCCATTATTATCTTTTTCACTAATTTGTTGAGAGAGTTTGATGATGCCATATTTCCGGCGCTGAATGCCTCATATTTGGGTAATGGTATCCATGGCTTTCATTTTAAGTTTTGCTTATTTATTTGGATTATAGCTTGCTTGATTGTTTCTCCTATCTTTTGTATATCCTGCGACCCCCATTTCTCAAGTTTTACTTTGCTGCAGTTCTTATGTTCCAGCTTTGGCAGCTATTCTGTTTCTTCACCACCATGGAAAATATAATCTGTCCTGAGTCCTGATAAAGGTCACACTTTGTTGGTCCTCGATATAAGTGTCTCAGTATTTAGAACTTGTTTAGCAAACTCATTTATTGACGTGATTACTCTGAAAACAATAAGCATGACTTTAGTACTTTCAAGCTTTATTACAAAATGCATACTTAGTTTGGTTGCAAGGGAGTGAACTGCTTTAAAATATGCTTTGATGTATTCCAATTTGCTCTATCAATTAACTAGGAAATGTACTCCAATACGCATTGGAAAAGTAGAAGATTTTGTTGAAAGACTTTATACACACCCATTTGGAATTCATGAACAAATATCTTAACTTAAAGTGTAATATTGGTAATTCTGAGATCTTCATTGTCAAGTCAAATCAAATTATGCAAATATATTTGTTCCACTTCCACATTATCTAGTTGAAAAGTTTAGTTGGTTGGTTTACATCCTAAGCTGATACTCCATTAGTCTTTGATGCTCCTAAGGTTGAGATATGGGTGTTGCAATTTGAGAAGATTTAGCTTTTGAAGCATCATTTTGCCCATCATAGGTCTTACATTTTCTGTTTGAAGTTTCCATGTATTTTTTTTGTATCACATTCTGACATGAATTGCTTGGACAGGTCCCAGGAACATGGAGATGGATGCTTGGAGTATCAGCTGTGCCAGCTATCATTCAATTTACCTTAATGCTCTTTTTGCCAGAGTCTCCCCGATGGCTTTTTATGAAGGTACAAAGCTCATCATGTGCGCAGAAGTTTCTGCTCTGACTATCATTTTGAGTACATTATCATATTAATACTTTTAATATGCAGGGTGACCAAGACAAAGCCATTGCTGTGCTTTCTAGAATATACGACATTGCTCGGTTAGAAGATGAAATTGATCACCTTTCTAATGCTGCAGAAGAAGAAAAACGAAAAAAGAATACTGTCAGATACTTGGATGTTTTTAAAACAAAAGAAATCAGACTTGCATTTTTTGCTGGGGCTGGACTGCAGGTATGAATTGTCAATTAAGAATTTACCGCAACAATCATCCATTCAAACAATGACATTATTTTTCCTAGAATGACCACTGTTCTATTTTATCATTATTTTTCTTTTTTTGCTGCGATTTCGAGTAAGCGGGTATTCATCATTGGTATTAAAATATATGTTGGCTCTTTCCTTTCCTCTCTGGTAGAATTCTGTTACAATTAATCATTCATCTTCTTCTTCTTCTCCAACACTATTCCTAGTATCAGACTCTGAAGATAAAATCTGTGATTGGGACCATGACCATGCTTAGGAGGATTATGTGACATTAAAATAAGTGTAAAAGCTACATGTAGCATACGTATATGTTCTAAGAGTAATGCTAGGAGAGCATTGTGAGAATGCTGTATAGTCAAGCCAGAGTCAGCATATTCTTTTTTCGTGAAAGAAAAAAGTGTTCTGTTATTTTCTAGATGTGGATGCTAGAGGTGCACATTTGGGTAGAAGATATCTACTTGGAAGTGGATGGGTTTATTTACAGTGCCACTCTGATCTCTACAATTGTCTATCACCTTAGCCAACCAGCCACCTGTCTAATTCTTACTTGTCAAAATGTTATGGATATAGGTCATGTTCTCTATATTTTTTACTTATACTTGATTTGGTGCCAAATATAAATTTTAACCAGCAAATACCAGGATTTTATCCTCACTCGGATCTGTCATAATGCAGGCATTTCAGCAGTTCACTGGGATCAATACAGTAATGTACTACAGCCCAACAATTGTCCAAATGGCTGGCTTTAAATCAAACAAGCTAGCACTTCTCCTATCTCTTGCTGTTGCGGCTACAAATGCAGCTGGAACAATTGTTGGAATTTACCTTATTGACCATTTCGGAAGGAAAAAGTTGGCTCTTTCTAGCTTATCTGGCGTAATTGTTTCCCTTTTCCTACTCTCTTGGTCATTCTTCACCGGATCATCTAGTTCCTCAAATGGAGTCTATGGTTGGATCGCTGTCATAGGATTAGCATTATATATTGCTTTCTTCTCACCAGGGATGGGACCTGTGCCATGGACTGTCAACTCCGAGGTGTATCCTGAGCAATACCGAGGGATATGCGGGGGCATGTCAGCTACTGTGAATTGGATCTCAAACTTGATCGTGGCCCAGAGCTTTCTTTCAGTTGCAGATACAGTGGGCACCGGCGCCACTTTCTTGATCCTAGCTGGCATTGCTGTACTTGCAGTCGTGTTTGTAATGGTGTATGTACCAGAGACCAAGGGACTGACATTTCTGGAAGTGGAGCAAATATGGAAAGAAAGAGCCTGGGGAAGCAGTTCCAACACAGAAAGCCTTCTGGAGCATGGAGAGCGGTCTTCCTAAGACTCGCGACAACTTCATATACTTTGCTCGAACTGGTACGTAGTCCAATTTAAAAGTTTCCGAAGCATTTTCTTTCCATGATTATATGTTTATGCATGGAGGAAAGAGTTTTACAACTTAAATACCAAAATCCGCTTGAAACTATGGAATCCATTCTTTTTACATTCCATAGTGAAGAGAAATCAAGTGGTGTGTTAGAGAAGACTAGCAGTTTGTCTTTGTGCAGATAATGATTCAGTGTTTTGTGTTAAGGGTTATCTTTGCCGCATGGCTTTGCTAAATGCAGCAGTTTAATTGTTTATACTCTTGGCTTTTGTATCTATATGTACTTACCCTTTTCAACAATTTTTTTTTTACTTTGGGTCATAATTCTGATTCCTAATTAAAAGTAATTAAACATGTGATCTTATTAAAAAACTGGATAAATTGTGTATACTAAAAAAATAAATGTAATTAGATAAATTTATTAAATTTGAGTGTTAAATTAAATAATTTAATTTAATTTAAACATAATTATTTTTTTAATAATTATAACATTTGAATAATTGAAATTAAAAATTACATTATATTTAAGAGATTACAAGAAGAAAACAGATAAGCATTATATTCTTTATTTTAATTAATCACCACTTTTTCAATAACTTATAATCATGCCACTTTACTTATATATTTTAAATGTCTAAATTATCCCCAAAAATTAAAAAGCTTTTAATTAGTATTAGTATTGAAATCCAATTGGGATTACAAAGGTTTAAATCTCACAGGTTCAAGGTATTTTTTATTTTTTAGATACCATATAAATTAATATTTACTTATTGTTTCTTTGAATTGTTTAATGCACCTCTCACAAGAAATAGTTTTGAAATACTATATTCGTAAAGTGTAAAATACAAAATGCCTAAAAAATCAACTTTAAATCAATATATACACACACACAAACATACACGTATATATGTATATGTATGTATAGTCAATCTCAGTAAAAATAATAGATATACAATGTAGTAATACCAAAAAAAAAAAAAATGCAGGTTAATATTGTGAAATTTTTTATCGTACACCTATCATTTTTTTAGCACGTGTAAAATTATAAACAATAATGCACATCAAATCATAGTCGGACAAATGATTATTATTTTTCTTTCATTCTAATTGAAATGATAATACAATGACTATTTAATAAAAAATTAATATATATTTGAACAAATACTATTAATTTCCTCAAACATTTTATTAATAAAAATATATGTTAACTGTTTGAATGAAATTCAATAGAACATTTGACAAACACAAATGATATTTTAGCATTTTTGATAACGCATTAAATTATCAAATTAAAATGCCAATTAAATCATCAAAATTATCTTATTCAAACGAACTTATAATTATATGTTAAGATCAAGACATAATGGAATATATGCCTAAAATATATGCCAATATCTATGTTAAAAAACTTAAAAGAAAATTGGAATTTTATTTTGGTTTTATATCATAAACATGTTCAATTAACGAGGTATGTCTGTTCAGGAGTGCTAAGCAAAAAACTTTAAAATACATAAAATATTTATGTATTTTTTTAATTTTTTAGCACATTTTTAATTATGTCTTTTTATTTTAATTAAGAAAAAACAGTAAGAAATTTTTTATAAATTACAAGATAGGAAAGTTAAAAAAAAGATTTTAACAGTCATAAAATACCTTAATGAATGAATATAACATATTTATTATGTTTTATTACATTTAATCTCTACTCTTTACATATTTTTTTATTTAAATTTTAACAAAATATGTAAAAATGTGTGTAATTTTATGGGGCTGCTAATCCTCCCTCCTTTGATATAAACTACTTCAACATGTATGTGACCTTATATAAAATTAGCAAGTTTTATATATTATAATGAATATAAATAAAGTTTCTAAGGATATTTTTTAAATTAGAATTAGATATTAAGTTTTAGTGTTAAATTGTATCTAAATGATTGAAATTAATTTAAGAGGATGTTATTGCATACTCCCAACATTTTGGAGAAATTCAACTTACCCTTATGACATTTATGAGATACCCCTAATTTTTTAAGAAATGTTAAGTTACCTCTAGTTTTACTAGTAATAAGAATATATTCACTGAAATAACTATTTTATCCCTCAAGTATTAGAAAATATATAAAATGACCATATTGTAAAATCTAAATGTGAAATTGAAAGTTATTGTAACTATTTGAAAGTAACTCAAAGTATTTTGTTAATTTTGGATATAAGAGTATTTTTATCTAAAGTAAGAAAAAATGAGCATTTTTTTATTAACTTTTTGCCTAGGGCATTTTTTATTTTTGGAGACAAAAATGGAATATTTTAGGTATTTCCCTTAATTTTTTTTAATTTTCTCTCTTCTTCAACTCGAGGCAAGAAGAAAAATTCTAAAAGAAAAAGTTAGTATCTTGAAAGTATTTTCATGCATTATTTAAATTTATTATATATAGATTTCTATAACTATAATTATAATACTATAATCTTATGAGAAATTTATTATGATAATATTATTTTTCATATTTATTTATTAATTTTTTGAATTTAAAAAATAAAATTATTATTTGGCCCTCCCAAACCTTAGATTCTAGCTTCCCCATTGAGTATGAGGTGTGTTGTCCTTCATATGAATTTATCGGAAACATAAGGTGTGTCCTCTTTCATATGAAATAAATTCAAAACTACAAAAATAAGACAATTTCTAAGGACATGTACGGAGTGGCTGAGGCTGAGACTGAGTTGGAGTCTGAGGATTCATTTGGTTATTAATTCTATTATCATTCCTTATCTCATTAATTTAGTGTATAGTCTACTAAAATGTTTGTGATGAAAAGCAAATTAAGAAGTACTAGTTAACATATATTTTAAAATATATTTTTAATTTTTTCGAATATTTTATCAACAAAATTGGTAAAACAAATGATATTTTAGCTTTTTAATAACCAATTAAATTAGTAAAGTAAAATGATGATTAAACCATCAAAATTATCTTCTTCAAGCATATCCCTATGTCAATATCACTACATGTTGATGCACGAATTTCGCAACCCCCACACGAACGAGTGGGATGAGAATAGGTGCATCCGAAATGATTGAATAACTCGAACCAAGTCTTTCTTCTTATATGCAATTTGAAGTTATATTGAAAAGGGTGAACCAACAAGGAGCATTCTAGAGCAATCAAACCACAAACATTCTACTTCACCCACAAAATTTTCGTAGCTCAAAACCTTCTGCATCTGACAGACATGCAATACAAGATATACTCCCAAATACTCATAGAACCTCAAGAGACCTTAAAGAGAAGACACATACGGTGCTCGTTCTTCAATCGACCAGTTTGCTCAACTCCCTTAGCCCCCGAACACTCTCGACTCGGCAATTCTGTCGAGCTAGTTTGCACACTCCCTGTAAAACAAATTCGAGCTAGTCTGCCCTCGACAAACCTACAACATAAGACATCTCAACACTAACTCATAAAACCTCAAAGAAATATGAGAATGGCGTAATATACACTGTCCGTTTCTCACACAATAACTTCGCTCACCTCTATTTGCTGTTGAACCCTCTCGATGCCCTAATACCATCGAATTGGTCTACAAATCTTCTACAAGACAAAATAAAGCTCAAATAAGAGTTGCTTCTCCGATACTTAAGTTAGCTTCTAATTGGAGAGGAAATGAAGAAAGTACTTGTACCTCCCTTTAAAGTAAGGAAAAATATGGAGAATCTTAAGGTGGTGAAAGAAAACACACTAAAATAGTCAAGGAATAGCAATAGGTTAGAGGAGTAATCTACAAGATGGGTGAACAGTTCTCGCTACAGTGCATTTTTGTCCATTAATTGAGGTTTTTCATGGTGTGCGTGTGTGTTATGAAGGAAAGAGAGAAAATTCTTTTGGGGAATATGACCTCTCTTATCTTAAGAATCTTGTGCATGAGTTGTCTTTTGTGTCAAAAGTAGAAAAGTGTACTTATATATGAGAGAGAAAGCTTGAACCTGATCGAAGAGCTTGCTTTGCCATAATTTTTTGGCCTTGGCTTTCACACGTAGTTCCCTTTCATTTGCTCATAGTGGTCCCTTTCTAAATGCCATATGGCGGGCTAAGATAGGTGGGTTTTTCTTTATCCAAACCGAATGTTCAGGTGCCAATCTTTGATTAGGTGTGGAGATTACATTGTCCTTTAAAGGACAAGTGTCATACTCTTATTTGCACCAGTTAGCATACAATCCCCACCTAGGTTCTTCACATCTCTGACAAAATCCTACTGCCAACTGATTCTGTTGGCGGCATGTCTGTTGTCCTAAGCAGAGATTGTCCACCTACTTTTTCAGGGGCTATTTTTCCATTTTTTTAGAAGTTGTCTACTACCTCTTTATCTTGGGGTCCCCACAAGATATTTTTGATGTTATACCACAATTCAAGGGGTGCTATAAAGGAGCGCTGAGGTGGGCGCTAGTGCACCTAGACACCTGGACGTCCCTCCTCCCTTGGTCAAGGAAGTCGGGTGTTAAACGGTGAGTAATTCAAAGCAAGAATGTATACTTCTAGGTGTGACAAAGAATTGAAGACACTTCTTTTAACTCTTCTCTATGCATTATGGTATGTCACTACATTTATCGTATGCGCCACGGTATATTATTGCAGTCCTCCACATGTGCCATGGTATATGGCTCCATGGATATTTCGACGTACACCACGGTATATGGTTGCATGGACTTTTTCTATCCGTGCCACGATATATGGTCACGTGAAACATTACTAACAAAATGACAAATATTTCGGTGGTATAGAGCAGGGAGCCCATCTCAAATTGGGCCTTACCTAGCTGCATGTAAGTAGGACACATTTCTCGTCCTGCCTTGAGGTGGGTGCGAAGTGGGTCATCCTCTTTTATGTTGACTTGGATCTTTGTAGGCTTATTTTTTGTCACGTGTCCAGTTATATTTATCCCCACAATAAAGGTCCTTTAGTTTCTAATAATTGAGGCGAAGCTAAAGGTATTGAAAGCTATTTCTTGTTTTATGTCTTACTCTCAACTCACCCGTATGGAGATATTTAAAATGGCGTTAAATTCATGGAGACATATTCGATGGTGAAAAGCTCATAGAGATAAGCGTATAGTAATATAAGATGAATAGAAATAATCTTGCCATGGCACAGATGCACCTAATGAACATTGATCGGTGTAGCTCTTCACATATCGGAGTATGATTGGGTTAAACCAACTAAGGGTTTCTCTTAACCCAGCTTATGAAAAGGTGAGAGCAAAAGCTCATTCCCTAACCAACTCGTAGAGACATAGGAGCTGAGGCTTGTTCTTAGCCAAGCTCGTGGAGATGTAGGAGCTATAACTTACTACTAGCTCAGCTCGTAGAGGTATAGGAACTACAATTTGTTTCCAACGCAGCTCGTGCAAGTATATGAGCTAAGGTCTGTTCTCAACCCAGCTTATGGAGAGGTGAGGATTCAAAGGCTTATTATTGAGCTTAAAGTGTAGAAAAAAGTGGATTCTGTCTCTACTCAGCTTCTAGATAAGGTGGGCAAGAATAGAGAGCTCCTAACTCAGACGATGTTGAGTGTTACCCCTAAAAGGGTGTTACCGCCATGGTGAGAAAAGATCATAATGCTTGATGTACTACTGATATCAATAAGGATGCACCAACTTCATATCTAGAATAACTTTGCTTAAGAAGATACAAGGCAAGGTTATAATGGCAGCTAGACCTTTTTGAAGGGCCAAGTGCTCTTAGTGGCTCATATGAGGGAGGTGCAGCTTCAAGTGAGATTTCGCTCATCTGTTCTAAATAGGTGAGGAAGGATGAGGGCTTAGTATGGTCATATCAGCCAACCAAAGAGCTACATAACATCTTGGATAGTGGTTTTCTCACATTTTTCATATGATTCCTCTGATGAAATCTGCCTTCTTGTCGATTGATGTAAAGAGAGTTGGTGAGATAGCTAGCTTGGGACCCAGGTTATACATCTTTAAGAGAAAGCTTTGGTGAACTTGAGGAAGCACAAAAGAAAGTAGGTTTCGTCTCTGTTGAACTCTAGAACGAGGTGAACAAGAGTAAGAAGCTTCGAGAAAAAATTGTTCAGCTTAAGATAAAGTTAGGCTTAAGCTATATAAATGATTACCAGCTGGCTCAATTTGAAGGCCACATGACGAATCTTTCTTTGAGCTTGAAGTTCATGGACTCTGGGTTTAATAAAAACGAAGTGTTGGCCAAATTTCAGAAGCTCACCTTGGTTGGACTTTCTTAAGTGCAAGCTACTGATCGCATGCTAGATTTGGAAGTTTCTGCTTCCATCTTCGGGAACCTTGAATTTGATGATTAGTGGGGTAGTGCTAGCGCTAAGCTCTACCTATAGAGTTTTTGGATTGTGTTTACTGTTGTGGAACTTTTCATCTGTTGAAGTAGTCTTTAAGGCTTTGACTTGCTTGTAATGTTATATATATGTCACATCCTACCTTGTATGATTACGAACCATGTTGGTCTTTTATTAATCCAGTTGATGCCCAGTTGATGCATATTCATGCATTTATGATGCTTGATTTTGATCTTAATTGATCGACTTGGCATGAAATGATTCCTAGCTGCAAAATCCTCCCAATAATTACCGTTGATTTGAGGTGGTTCTTACCTCTCTTAGGTGTGGCCTAGGTCAGCTTGACGCGGGCCTAAATATTTTAAACACAAGGTTCACAAATAAATCATCATAATAAGAGGTAATACAATCGTGGAGATACAATTATGGAGACATAACCACAGAGGTAAGATCATGAAGGCATAATTATAGAGAAGTGACCATAGAGATATAATCGTTGAGAGATAACCATAGAGAAATAGTCATGGAGAAATAAATATGGAGATAGAATCGCGGCAAAATAGTTATAGAGAAATAACCATGACGAAATAATCATGAAGAAAATGGCGAAATAACACAAGTGAAGAAAATGCCGAAATAGTCATGGAGAAAGTGGCGAAATATCGTGGAGAAATAAACATAGAGATAGATCCAGCCTAAGAGATATTTTTCAAAAAAGTACCTTATGAACTCAAAGTAGTACAATAGCATATCTAGGCTTTTTCAGAAGCAAATAAGAAATCCATAATCATTATGAACTTAGATAATAACAAGATTGGGCCTAGGTAATGATTTTCTTAAAGATACCTTATGAAAACTAAGGTAAGGAAATAACGTACCTAGACCTTTCCAAGAGAACCATAAGAAAACTGTAATCGCCATATATTTGAAAAAATCATGAATGACCACAGATACTTGAGTCGCCACTAGGTTCAACCATGCTTATTAGCAGTGCTTCCTTGGTCAGATATAGGTGGGAGTTTAGATAACAGTAGCTCAGATTGAGGTGGGTATTTGTATAGCGTTAGCATGGGTGTATTTCCATGATGAAGTAGGAAACTTTCTTACTAAAATAGGATCACGCCTTAGTATGGCAAACAACCTTGTCAATGAAGGTGGAATAATTTGGGATGTTTTCAAGTGGGACATTTTGCTAAGTTTTAACTTCATTTTAACGCTTCAGGTCACTTGGTCAGCTTGAGTAGGGTCACGCTTATAGTGACTATCTGGTTGTTCCCCCAATTTTTGAAGTAAAGGTGATAGAATGCCAAGTTTTCATATAAGTATGTCTTCATGCATTAGTCTCATTGTTTCAACTAGCTACAACTTTGTTTTTTCTCTTTTGGGCGGAGAATGATGCTTTAACAGCAATGGTGCTGGCTAATATCCTCGTAGACCAGGTGGGTTTAACCGACTCTTCTATGGTCGTTACCTAGCTCGAGGTGGGTGCACATCTACCTTTTTCTTCTCTTTGGCTTTCTCACTATTGTCTTCTGCCTTTTCTGCTCCCGCTTGATGTTGTGCCTCTCTTTAATGCCACTTGTCGAATGGCCCTGTTATAGACCTTAGTATAAGATGGAAAGCTGCTCTTCAAAAGAGAACCATAACGAACTTGTTTAGAGATTGTGCCAGAAATTGCATAGGGTCTTCATCTCTCCATACATTCTTATCTACATCAGCTTATTATGGTAATGCTTAACAAAATCTTTTAACGATTCTTATCCACTTTGCTTGACGTATTATAAGATGGATGTATTGTACGGTGGTTGGATCCTTGCTAGGATCCTTGAAAATAGCACACGAATTTACTGGAGAAAGTGGAGAAATCTTGAACACTACCAGGTGAGTTTTTTATACTAGATTCTTACGGGCTCTGATAAGGTAGTGAGAAAGAGCTTACACATCACCTTATCAGGTGCTCCTTCTACCAACATCAAATCTTGAAACATTTTCATGTAGGCGACAGAGTCAGTTTAACATTGATAGAATTCAAGGTGAGGCATGTTGAATTTTCTGGGTAAACTAACTCTTTTTACCTCTTCCACTAGTGGGGCACATAAATTTTCGAGAAGGTTTTCTAAGCTTGGCTCTACCTTATTCACCCTTAACTCCTTTACTTCGACTTGCACTTTCATCAGCTTCTTCCTCAAACTCTCTACAAAAGATGGCTCAAGGTTACTAACTCCTTGGTGCCGGGCCATTAGTGAATATCTCAAATCCTTGTGCACAAGTTTATTTGCCTAGTTCTTCGGTGCTTCTACCAAGTTGTTGGTTGTTGATTTTCTGTCGCTGCGGTGACTCTTGGAGGTTGTTGCGTAATGTCTTTGACCCAAACAGGCTCCGGCCACTTGCTGGGCTAATTTGGCCAACATTGATCAACTTGGTTAGACTCTTGTTGATTGTCCTGGATGAGCTCTTGTCTAGGAGTGCTCTCCACTTAGCCCCTTGGACACTGCTGTGGAGGCAGCAAAATGCCTAAGTTGCCGCACAAGTAAGTCATCATATGCTAGAACTGAGCCCTAGTTTCGGCCAACTCTTTTACCTTCTTAGCTTTCTCTAGGTCTAGATCACGCTCTTCCGCCATAGCTTTACCCTTTCTCTGTTGAGCTGACTCTGCAACCATACTTACATTTTGACTTTTCGCAATATTCATAAGAGTTTGATGTCTTGACGGGCAATTATTACGGCTATACTCCCAAGTATGGTCCCGACCACCCCTTCTTGGAACTTCAGATACCGATATGTTACTTCGTTGGCGAGCATGTAAATTATAAAGAGGCCTTTTGCTTGGATTCTCCACAGACGGTGCCACTATTAATGTGTAAATTTTGCAACCCCCGCACCAACAAAAAGGATGAGAATGGGTGCACCCGAGAGGGTCAAACAGCTCGAGCCAAGTTTTTCTTACTATATGCAATCCAAAACCAAATCGAAAGATGGATCCATTGAGAACTACCAAGAATAATCAGACCACAAACACTCTGCTTCACCCGCACAATTTTCTCAGCTCAACACTTCCTACCTCTAACAAATACGCAATACAAGATATACTCCCAAATGCTCACGAAACCTCAAAAGACCTTAAAGGGATGCACACATACTGCCCGTTCTTCAATCGACCATTTCGCTCAACTCCTTTGACCCCTAACACTCTCAACTTTACAATGTCACTGAGCTAGTCTGCAAATTCTCTTTAAAATAAATCCGAGCTAGTCTGTCCTTAACAAACCAACAATACGAGACTCTTCAACACCAGCTCATAAAAACTCAAAGAAACTTGAGAATAGCTTAATATACACTGCCTATTTCTCACACAACCGCTCCACTTGCCTCTATTTGCTGTTGAAACCTCTTAACACTCTAATACCACCAAGCTGGTCTGCAAACCTCTTGCAAGATAGAACAAAACTCAGACAATAGTTGCCTTTCCGGCGACCCCTCTTTGATGTTTAAGTTAGCTTCTAATCGGAGAAAAATAAAAAGGACACAAGCATCTCTCTCTAAAGTAAGGAAAACACACTAAAATGGTCAAGGAAAAGTAAGAGGTTAAGGGAGTAGGATATATATACATATATATACACACAATATATATGCATACATCCATGTTAAGATCCTGACAAAAAATTTGTCAAATTAGTTGAATAAATGCATGAAAGTTTTCCTAAGGTATTGCAATACTTTCTCTTACATAATATATTGGTATTCATTGATTGGGTTATATTCAGCTTTACCCTTAATTTATTAATATATATAAGATATATTATTCGTTTATTGGAAGTCATTACTTTATCCCAATTTAACGATAAAATAAGAGTAAAATAGTCTTTTTACTATTATATGGAAGGGAGTGATAATTTTTAATAAATTGATAACATATATGATATATGCTAATAAATTAGGGATAAAGTTAAAAATAATCCTTATTTTATGAGGTGATAGGTAGGAATGGCAATAGATAGAACACAGTACGAATACCTCAATTTTCATATATGTATCATACAAAACAATTTATATCTATATCCTTCGCGAATATTTTATTTAATATTCATATTCTCTTAAATATATATTTGTCAATATTCATATCCTAATGTATATCTGCGTAATATATTCATATACTAATAAAAAAAACAGTAAACTCTAATTTTTTTTTAAATTTGTAAGTTAATTTTCAATGTTTTAAAAAACATTGACCTCGTCGTGCTTTGCTGATCTTAGGCCAAATTATCTCAAACTTTCCTGACCTCATCATCCCTGCTGACCTTGTCGTCCCTGCTAACCTCGAACCCGACCTTGGTGAATATGTCTACAATAGAAAACACAGTCAAAAAAGGGCGCGGAGGTTTTTCGGCAAGCCCACTTCGACACTCAAGTCAGTACCTTGAGAGGGTGATTTTATGGCTGGATTTTTGTAGCTCAAAATGGCTAATAGGTGGAGGATTTATGTAGTAAGGAGCTAGTTTGCCAGGTAGCACACAAAACACATAGAGAAAATCAATAAAATATGGCCTTTTTGGAAGCTAAAACAGTAAGCAAGCTTTAAAGGACAACCTTCAAAGAGTGTTTAAGGTTGTCTCTTGAAGGCCAACCAATAAAACAAGACTTTCTCCTTGTTTTCAGAGAGAAAAATGTTAAGTGACTTGTGTTTGTAGTGAGAGAATAATATAAATGAGGTAAAACTTAAAGAAAACTTGTGTTATCTTGAGATAAGTGTCTTTAAATATTATACCTTTGTAAGCATATGATTGGTTAAAGAATATTGTCCTAATTCCTCCTTTGCTTTCTCTTCTCACATTTCAAACCTTAGCTTGGAGCCAAAACTAAGGACACGTGGTGAGCAGGGATTGGTCTTCAAGACCTTACCCAAGATTACATGCCATGTGGCATGATTTAATTTGAGTAGGGTATTACGTTATCCCTTGCGTACAGGTGGCGACTGCTCATTCGTCTCTAATTGTGGTCTCTCAAAAGCTGACCACGTCAGGTGAAGCTACTTTTTCAGCTACCAAGGAGCTAAACTATCTCCTTGGTCAGGTTTCCATTTTGGGCGATGTCAGTTGGTCCCCCTAGGTGACCTAGGAACATAGGACACATTTTTTGGAAGACTAAATCCCTTTGCTTTTGGGACTACTCCAGAGTGGGGTCCACTTTTTTTACCCTATTTATGTGGACTATTGGTTATAGGTCACGTGACACCCTTCATGTGAACACCCTTTACACTACCTGAGGTTGGATCCTGTCTCAGCTAGGATCCGAGGTGAGGTGGGTTTCAACATAAATGAATCGTCCCATAGGTGCCGATTAGAGTGTCGTGGGCTTATGTACCATCACGTGTCTAGTCTATTTTTACCCCATAAAAAAGGTCGCCGAGCTTCCAGTGGCTAAGGAGATGGCGAAGGCGTTGGAAGCTTCTAAGAGTTCCTAGCCCACGTCGCATCATAATCTCTCCTCTTTGGTGGTCTTACCCTTGCCACCTTGGGGTATATGCACACCTCATCACCTCTTCAGGGTGATTCGAGATGGCTTGGAGTATAAATTCATGGCGATAATATTTCCGAGCTCATGTCGCTTTTCCCTCTTTTTCATTAGAGTATGGTTTGGTGAAATTTCTGCTTATCTTTGGGCGAAATTAAAGGATTATTCCCTTCTATTTGGAGACTGAACTGTGAGCTAAGATTGACATAGGCGTAAATTCCCTCTTGATTTAGGAGGTTGTTCTTCCTTAGCTCGGATAAGTGTACTTAGAGTAGTATTAGTGAGGTCACTTCAATCCCATCTCATTGGGTTATCTTACATTTCTTTTATTAAGGTGGGCTTGAGATCAAGCTTGGCGAGATCCCTTATCTTCTAGTGTTGAGCTTGGTGAAACTCTATTATGATCAAGGATAATCCCTCTTAACTCTAAGATGATTCTTCTTCATTTCATTGTGGCTATCTTGATTAGCCTAGCATGTTTCTGGCAAGTAAGGCAGGTTTCTTAGGTGACCTTGGAGTCCTTGGTACATGATAAGCTAGGAGTCATTCTTGACTATAACCAAACTCTTTCTCAAAAAATATTCGGCAAAGTTAAGGCCGAATACAAGGTTAGCTAGCATGACTTGAACAAGGTAGTCGTTCCTAATGATGATGTAGTCTCTCTTTATGAAAATACCAAGCCTATTTCAGCTTCCTTCTGCCTAGCTCAACTCGATGTCATGGAAGAGCTCAGCAGGGTTATATACGCTAGGATGGACTATACATGCAGTCCCCCAGCTTTAGTCAGCTCCTACTTTAAGTCAGAGGTAACCTTTCTGTTTCTTCCTTCTTCCTCAGGTCCTTCAAGCAAGTGAGAAAGAATGAAAGCTTAGCATGATTGTCCTAGCTAACCAAGGAGCTAGACAACATCTTGGATAGGTGGTTCCTTTATGTATTTCAAGTGATTCTTATGTAGAAATCTGCCCTCTTATTTGTTGATGTCAAGAAGGCTAGTAGTATGGCTCACTTAGGCTTTAGCGAGGCCTTGAACTTGGGATCCCAAGTACTGTTGATGTATATCCTTGCTCATGTGAGATACCAGGTTCTGACTATTTTTTATATTCATGCTGAAGTTGTCGGCTGAGCTGAGAGAAACACAAGATAATGTAGATACTGTTAATGATTGGCTCAGCTAGCACTGAAAGCTATTATTAGAAAGATGTTGCTTCCGTGCTGAGTAAGGGTCTATGTGCTTGATGTTCTGTCGAGCTTAGCTAGGATATACCAGCTATGTATCCCTCGTAATCTGGGATTTGTATCCTTCTTGGCAAACATTTTTCATATTCATAACGGTGTCCTTTCTAAGTTGAGTCGGTGATCCCTCATGATCAGGGATAAGAATCCTTGTTGATCTAGGTAATTATGCCTTTTGACTACAGTTATTCAGCTTGGGGTGTCTTCTATCCCACGTGAGGTGGGCTCAGTATCAGCCAACAAGTTTCATAGGCATAACTTAGAGTTGGTGCTTCTTATAGGGGTAACAAATAAGATTCAATTCAGCCTAGGTGGTGTTTTTTCCAAAAATGCTTTATGAAGACCAAAGCAATGATATAACACACCTAGGCTTTTCCGGGAGAATATATAAGAAAATTGTAGTCACATCACACTTGGCGATAAATAATATGGCAATAAACAATATGGCAATAGAATACCGAGATCAAGATTAGACTTGACCAATGTAACAAATAATACTTCCTCAGCTAGTTTACCAGGTAAGCTTGGACCTTAGATGAGCTTGGATCCCAAATTCAACCTAGATAAGATCATCCTTACTAAGCTAGACAGACTCCAACTCTTCAATAAGTTCATCTCACTGTTCAAGTTTGGCATTTTAGGATTGAGGATGTATACATCCTTATTGAGGTGGGATAATCCCTCCTTGCTATTTATTGATCCCTCTTGATATTTATGGAGACAACTCTTTTTATGGCCACGAGGGATAATCACCCCAAGATTGTGTTGTACGAATTGGAACAATTCATTGTTAGACCATTTAAGGAGGTGGTTATTTGTTGTATCCTTGCTGATGTCGAACTCAGCTTGTCAAAAGCTTCCTTGAACAAGATGTCTAAGGAGATTCCTGCGTCAGGTAGGATTCCAGGTACATCCTTACTGACCACCTTCATGGTGGTGACTAAGGCATCGTCACGCAAGTAAATCATATATTGTATCTTCTTCGATGAGCAAGATTTGAGTAGAGGTCATCTTGGATATCCTTTCTAATGTTTGACTTCATGATTTCTGTGAGATAAAGTGAGATAAAAAAATTGTGTCTTCTTTGCTCTACTGGAGAGATCCTAGCTAAGGTGGGTCCCCCACTGATAGTGTAGACGAAGTCACCTTTCTTGGTCACCTAGGATCCCAACTGACCTTCGTTATCTTTCTGGATATCTTCAGGTTGTCTTTCTTCTTGAAACATTTTTTTTTAAACCACAAATACAAATTCCTCTATAGGTTCTTCATTCTACATGTGATTGCTCTCTTAGAAGGATTCAAAAGGCATTCATAATTAATGATGTAGAAAATCTCTTCTCTGAAGGTGTTCAAGGGATGATATACTGAAGAGTAGATAGATTCCACTTGTTTTCTTAGCTAGAGAATTGGCTCTTTCAATGGAGGAGGTGGAGGCCTAGAAGGTGTAGGCATTGGCAGGTATCTTTGATGAGATAGGATGATACCTTGCTGACATAGGCGCCAATATTGCACTGTTGCATTGACGCAAATGTATCCCTGATGAAATGGGAGTTCTCCTAGTTGAGGTGGGTGCTTGCATGGTACTGGCACAAGTGGATTTCCCTGATGAAGTGAGAAATATTCTTGTTGAAATGGGCACCAATATAGCATGATGCACTGACACAGATGTATCCCTGGTGAAATGAGACTTATTCTTACTGAGGTGGGTGCCTGTATGGTACTAGCGCAGGTGGGTTTCCCTAATGAAGTAGAAAATATTTTTGCTGAAATGGACACTAGTATAACACTGATGTACTAGCGCAAATATATTCTTAGTGAAGTGGGACTTGTCCTTGCTAAGGTGAGGTCGTAGCTTGGTAATAGTGGACAAAACCACTGATGAACACATAAAAATCCCACAACTTCCAAATGGAAGCTTCTTATACTAAGTTTTTATCAATCTATCCAACATCATAAAAATATTTTACATATAAAGTATCAAATCATAGAAACAATATAGGCTACCAAGTCGATCTGACCTTGGTGGTAATCTATGTAGGATACTTTAAATTTTCTAAATAAATATGCATTTCTATCCATATCAGCAAGGAGGACAAATATTTACAAAAGAAGGTTTAGAGTTATCGTCCTTTGGAGGCTCCATCAATAAGGCGTATCCAAAATTATCATGAATAAGTTGGCTCTTACGGCCCTCAAGTTTATTGTTGGCAGTAATCTCTAGTTGTTGTAGTAACTTCTGAGCTGGGATGGTCTTGGTTAGCCACTATGGTGACTAAGTGTAGGTGGTTGATGTGCAAATTTTAATATACTTGTAAGTGCACAAATCATTAATAATTAATGATAAATTCACCCCAAGGTAGATCTCTCAAAGAATTGCAATGGTTTAGATTCTTATTTATTTTCTTTATATTACTAAATTTAATAAATAATAAAATCTTAAACACTCACTTAATTTGTAGTTTGATGCGATGTTAAATAAATGAATTAACTTGCTAATTTTAAATAAAAAAACAAGAATAATAACAATAAATTAAATCCAACGAAATGAAATGGGAGTTGGTTAGCTATTTACTCATGCATTGAAATATTAAGTGAATTAAAAAATTATCCCAACATTTAAATTATTGATCTTTTCACTATGACTAGAGAAATCCAATGATCATAACAATTTTCACTTGCAATGAATTAAGTATATCCTTGATGTGAGGCTTTTACTTAATTAATTGAATTAATTACAAGAAAATGATATGACCATTTAAATTAAACCAAATCAATGGATGTAATTTAAACACTTGTTCAATAGAGCTTAATTAAGGTAAGATGATGTTTCTAGCACCTTAATTCTCATTTGTTAATTTTAATTATAAACAATAGATTATCATCTTAAACATTCATTAAACATAATTTACAAAATAACTAACACAATTATAGTAGATAAATCAAACTCTCACTATGTATTTAGCCTTCTATTATCAAGTTCAAATCAATGAAATTAAGTATGAAAGTACAAAACACATAGAAGAACAAACAAAGATTGAAATAAAATTATCTTTATCGAAGATTTCTCATTGGGTTTGAAATGATTGATCGTCTTTTTCAATCCTTTGGTGAAAATTGCTTGATGAAGAATACAAAAACAACACAAACACTAGGTACGAAGTTTTTGAGTGACAACACTTGGATTACAATAAGCAAAGAAAAAAAACAAGAAAATAACTTCCTAAGATAAAAGAAATCAAGAATAGCATGCCTTCCTCTTCAAAACCACCATTTATATAGGCAAGATAAAGGATTCTTTACATGTGAAGACACATGCATGTTGCAGTTTCATCATGTCTCTATCTTTCAAATTGTAGCTCACTTATGACTATCTCCCAGGCCGAATTCGAAAAAGTCGTCTTCATACAATATTTGAATAATTGAATAATATTTCTCATGCTTTAAGAATCATGTCATTTGGATGTCTAAAGCATGAGATATATTCAAAACCGTAAAGCATGCTCAAATTGTCATTTTGACAGCCATTGTCTGAATGATGACTATTTTAGACAGCCTAGATGCACGATCTGGAAATTATGTATAACATGAACGTTTTAGCTGTCGTTCTCCCTATTCCACCACTTCAAGACTCAAATTGATTGATGATGTATTTAGAAAGTTATGGCCAAATGACAGAAAGGTGTTTGTTGGTCCAGGTTACACATGGATGAACAATGTTCAATTATGTTCCTTCACACTTTCGGCGCCTACCCATTTTGAATTTGCAAAAGTTGTCTGCATATGAATTATGTATAATTGAGTCATATTTCATTTTCAAAATGAATCATGCTATTTGAAGATGTCTACATAAAGTTATGGCCATGATAGTGATTCATGCTCAAGTGAGTTGTATGCAAATGGTTTAACTGCAACTTGCACTCCTTTAACACCTATATACAAAAATACACCACATAAATACTTAAATACAAGTATTATACTCATGCCATCTTGTACAATTATACATATTTGCATGTATTTGATTTCTTGACCATGAAAACATGCAAATTAAAGGTATGGCAATAAAATTTCACAATTTATGCACAAATAGGGACATTAAATTCAAAAGTGATGTAATAATGTCTTATAAAATATATGTGAATTATGTACTTTTAAACACTTATCACACCGTCCAAATAACATTTTGCTAGTCCCTAGCAAATTATGTGGTGAATTATATCAATAATTGAAGTAGTGGGCAATATCCAAGGATTAGAAAAACATTACATCCATATGAACTATCATCACATGTCTAAGTTAGAAATTAACAAGGAAACATTTGTTATCAAAGTTACGCAAACCATATTATTGTCAAAACATCATGCCAATTCCCTAAAATAACAAAATTGAATGACAATTTGAAAAGAAACATACCCAATAATGTGTAGGATAATGTCATTCATAAATATGGAATGGAAGGCAAGAATAAAACAAGGATGATTTCAAGTCTCACACCCCAATTAAAAGAAGAAAGATGGCCTCAAGTTTCAAATAAAAGTTAAATGATCTTTTCCAAAAGAATAATCAACAAATACATCTATCTCTCTTTTTTTCTTTTTCTTTTTTTAATGATATCATATTTTTCGGTCCTTATTGCTAAGTATATATTTCAAACCAAAATCTCTCAAAATCAAGAAGGACTTTTATCGGGACGTAATGTAGGTTTGAGACAAGGTTATCAAAAAATAAGGAAAAGGAGTAAACAAAGTCATATGTTTGAGAAATTAGATATTTTGAACATAATAAGATGATGCATCATGAACATTTTTATTTCTACTTTTTTTTTTGGGAATTATAAAACTTGTATACTTTCACCATTTTTTTTAATATAAAAGTATATAAATCTTCTTTTTTTTTCTTTTTTATTTATTTGTTTATTATTATTTTTTTGGCACAATCTTTTTTTTTTATAAAATACAAAAATTTTTCAAACATAAAATGATAGTGGATTAAATAAAAACAAAAAATAAATGGGTAATACTCCAAAAGTGGAGTTGGGTAAGGAAAAAAAAACTAACAAATAAAAAGTCTTTTATTTAATGGCTCAAAGGGCTTACTAAAGAAAAATGTTTTAAAAGGTAGGTTTGAAAAGCTCAAACGGATTAAAAAAAATGTCTTCTATCACATTTTAAGAAATATGATAGCTATCCATATTAACTAGCTCAATGGACTTTACAATATAGTAACATGTAATTTTTTTTTTTTTTTTTTAGTATTAGTTGAAAATTCAAATGTAGAGATCATAAAAGAAGAAAAAAAAATGCATGAATTATGGGTCAAAGGGATACTCTCCCAAGAAAAAGAAAATAAACTCAAAACTCACTTGGAACAAAATTAAATGGCATGTAATTTCTCCAACAATTAGATTCATTCCACTCATCAAACTTTAGTTTCCTCATTATTACTAACCTTAACGTGCAATTTCAAGAAAATGTGGTATGTTATTTATCTAAATAAAGGATGATTGCGAACAATAAAACTTGAAAATTCTGTTTTTTTTTTAAACAAGACACTTCACCCCCTAACTAAAACAAAACATTGTCCTTAATGTTTAAAAGATGTGACATGAGAAATACATAAAGGACATAATAAGAATAAAAGAAGGGTGTAGATGTCACCTAAAAATTTGAAGGGCTTGTACTCTTGATGTTGCAAAAAAATTTTTAATTAGAAAATAAAAGAAAAAGGCAAAAATATTACCAAACATGGGTGGGTTGCCTCCCACTAAGCGCTTTCTTTAACATTTTAGCAAGACATTGCAATTTCTTATCAATGATTAAACAACTCAATGTATTCCATCTCCCCTTTTTTATGAACTCCCTCCAAGTATGGCTTCACACGATGCCCATTTACTTTGAATGTCGCTTGAGTTTTCGGATTTAATAACTCTACCACACCATGGGGAAAAACTCAGACTATTGGCAATGATCCACACCATTTTGACCTCAACTTTCCTGAAAATAGTTTAAGACGAGAGTTAAATAAAAGAACATTCATTCCAGGATGAAGAGACTTAGGAATTAGGCCTTTGTCATGACAACGCTTGGCACGTTTTTTGTAGATCTTTGCATTCTCATAGGCTTCATCTTGAATCTCTTCTAACTTGTTAAGTTGAAGTAGTCGTTTCTCTCCTGCCATTTCCATGTCTATGTTTAACTCTTTAATTGCCCAATATGCCTTATGCTCAAGCTCAACAGGTAAGTGGCATGCTTTTCCAAAAACCAATCGATAAGGGCTCAAACCAATAGGTGTCTTATATGCTGTGCGGTATGCCCATAATGCATCATTCAATTTGACTGCCCAGTCTTTCCTTGAAGGTTGCATCGTCTTCTCGAAAATTGCCTTAATTTGGCGGTTGCTAACTTCAACTTGGCCTGAAGTTTGTGGATGATATGGAGTTGCCACTTTGTGTTTGATGTTGTATTTCTTTAATAAGCCGTCAAAGAGTTTATTGCAAAAATGACTTCCTCCATCACTTATTATTGCCCTTGGTGTACTAAACCTACTAAATATCACATCCTTCAAAAATTTCACAACACAATTAGCATCATTGGTTCAGGTTGGTATAACCTCAACCCACTTGGAAACATAATCAACCGCAATTAATATGTACTCAAAACCAAGTGAAGGTGGAAAAGGGCCCATGAAATCAATTCCTCATACATAAAAAAGTTCAACAACAAGATTATTTGTTAAAGGCATCTCATTCCTTTTACCAATGTTACCACTCCTTTGACATTTATCACAACACATGCAAAAGTTATGAGCATCTTTAAAGAGGGTTAGTCAATAAAAACCAAATTACAATACCTTGAGAGCTGTTTTCTTATCTCCAAAATGACCTCCACAATGAAGCTCATGGCAAAAGGTTGGGATACTCTCATGCTCATCCTCGGGCACACATCTTCGAATGATTTGATCTTGGCAAAGCTTGAACAAATACGGATCATCCCAAAAATATTGTCTGCAAAAAAACAAGAATCTCTTCTTTTCTTGAAAAGAGAGGTTAGGTCGCAACACCCCACAAGCAAGGTAATTGACAATATCAGCATACCATGGTTCATGACCTAAAGCAAACAATTGCTCATCAGTAAAAGTTTCAACAATCGATTTTTCTTCTTTGTGTTCATGCGTGCAATAATATGAAAGTAACCTAGAAAGGTGATCAGCAACAACATTTTTACTACCTTTCTTATCCCTTATTTCTAGGTCAAATTCTTGCAAAAGCAATATCCATCAAATTAGTCTTGGCTCTGCATTTGGTTTAGTCAATAAATATTTCAATGCGGCATGATCTAAGTGTATAATGACTTTAGATCTTACCAAGTAAGACCTAAATTTGTCCAATGCAAATACGACAGCTAAAAACTCTTTTTCAATAGTGGAGTAATTTAATTGGGCATCATTAAGTGTATTACTAGCATAATAAATCACATGTAAATGTTTTTCCAGTCTTTGCCCCAAAACAGCCCCTATAGCATAATCAGATGCATCACACATAATCTCAAAAGGTAATGACCAATTAGGTGCCATGATAATAGGTGCTGATGTTAGTTTTTCTTTCAAAGTATTAAAGGCAACAAGGCAATCATCTTAAAAAACAAAAGAACATTCATAGACAACAAGTTACATAATGGACGACTTATTTTAGAGAAATCTTTAATAAATCGCCTATAAAATCCAGTATGTCCTAAGAGACTTTTAATTCCCTTGATTGAAGTAGGGGGTGGTAATTTAGCAATCAAATCAATTTTTGCCTTATCAACTTGAATACCTTTACTAGAAATAACATGCCCTAATACAATGCCTTGTTGCACCATAAAATGACTTTTTTGCTAACTAAGTGTCAAATTACACTAAATGCATCGTTCAAGTACCAAAGTTAAATTATGCAAACAATCATCAAATGAGGTCCAAAAACTGAGAAATCATCCATAAATACCTCAATGAAGTTCTCCACCATATTTGAGAAAATTGAAATCATGCATCTTTAGAATGTTGCAGGTGCATTGCACAAACCAAATGGCATCCTCCTGAAGGCAAATGTCCCAAACGGAAGTGAACGTTGTCTTCTCTTGATCCTTTGATGCGATCGGTATTTGATAATAACCTGAAAGACCATCAAGAAAACAATAAAAATCATGTCCAGCTAATCTTTCCAACATCATATCAATAAAAGGAAGTGGAAAATGATCCTTTTTTGTAGCCGAATTCAACTTTCTATAATCAATGCACATTCTCCACCCTGTAGTTATCCTAGTAGGCACTAGCTCATTATTTTCATTTATCACCACAGTAATCCCTGATTTCTTAGGAACAACATAAATCGGACTAACCCATCTACTGTCAGAATTAGGGTATATTACCCCTGCATCTAAGAGTTTCAAAACTTCTTTCTTTACTACCTCTTGTAGATTAAGGTTTAGTCTCCTTTGGGCTTCTTTCACTGGTTTGGCATCGTCATCTAAAATAATCTTATGCATGTGCATAGTAGGACTAATACCTTTAATGTCATTTATGCTCCAACCTATAGCTTTCTTAAGTTGGGTAAGTTCCCTCACAACTCTCTCTTCTTGGATTTGGGTTAAGGTAGATGCAATAATAACAGGGTATGTGTCCCCCTCTCCCGAAAATATATACTTAAGGTGCTTAGGCAATTCTTTAATGTCAAGCTTAGGTGGAATGATTTCTTCCCTAGGTAAAGACTTTGGCAAATCTAAGGGTTTGTTAGGCTCTTCTTGCGGTGAAATTGGTGTGGCTCTATCTAGCATCTCATGATACCGCTTAGTTTCTTCTTCAAGTATTCCTTTTACCCTTTCAATAACAAGTGCCACTTCAAGCTTATCCTCCATCTCTTCCTGCAAATAAGTGTCATGAACAAGTGAGTCAAAACTATCAATAAAAGAACACTCATCATTATAAGAAATAGAAGGAATTGGTAAAGAATTAAACACTTTAAATTGTACAGTTTCCCCTAAAATTGTCATCGTTAACCTCCCATTATGGAAATCAATAATTGTCTTGGTTGTTGCCATAAACGGTCTGCCAAGAAGAATTGTATGGTCTTTATCCTTAGATGAGGTTTCTTCTATCTCCAAAACCACAAAATCAACGGGTACAATAAGCTTGTCTATTTGTACCAACAAATCTTCAACTATTCCCTTTGGATATTTAACTAACCTATTAGCAAGTTGAAGGGTCATAGTTGTTGGTTTAAGTTCTCTCCAACCTAGTTGCAAATATATTGAATATGGCACGAGATTGATACTTGCTCCTAAGTCTAGCATAGCTTTAGCGATCTTCTTATCTCCCATTGTGATGCTAATGTTGAAGCTTCCTGGATCTTTCTATTTAGGAGGCAAATTTTGTTGAAGCACTGCACTAGCTACTTTTGAAACCATGACTTTTTCATTGTTCTCATATCTCCTCTTTTTGGTGTTGAGTTCCTTAAAAAATTATGTATACGATGGTATATTCCTAATAACATCCAGAAAAGGTAAGTTAATATTAACTTTAGACAACATGTCAAAAATCTTAGAAAATTGTTTATCCTGTTTATTATCCCGTAAACAATTAGGATAAGGAATTGGTGGTCTATAAGGCTCGGCTGCCTTATGAAGTGATGGTGTTGGAAGTGACTTTTTCTCTTCGATTTTTTCGGAAGGCTTAGAAGATTGAGGATCCTTAGTTTGTCCTTCATTGGAAACTTCTAACTCACTTTTTTCTTCTCTGCATCAAATGGTAAGTTATTAGAACTTTCATCATAAAAAATTTTATTAATAATCTTCCCACTTCAAAGGACGGTAATGGCTTTTGCTTGCTCAGGTTGGCTAGGCAATTTTCCCTTTTGATGTCCTTGCATGTCTTCCGCAAGTTGCCCAACTTGCATTTCCACCCTTTTCATAGATGATTCTAAGGAATCTAATCTTTGGTTATGTCTCTCATGGTTCTCCTTATTAACTTGAATGAAAGTGTCCAAACTCTCTTCCAAGGTTGGTCTTCTAGGTTGATCAGGTGTTTGGCCTTGATGTTGAATTTGTCTTGAGTTTTAAGCATATGTTGGATTGTTGTTAGTCTTCCAAGAGAAACTTAGATGATTTCTCCACCCAGGGTTATATGTGTTGGCAAAAGGATCATGTCTCGGCCTAGGTTGGTAAGACTCCATCAAATTAACTTGTTCTTGTTCACCATCTACATAAGAATCATAAGACGAAGAACAAGTGTTAGCATTATGCCCATAAACACCACAAACTCCACATACCTTGTGATTCGGTTGGATATTAGTTGTGAGAAGTTTGACTTGCTTAGTTAATTCAGCAAGTTGCATTGCCATTTCATTGTTAGAGCTCAACTCATTTACCCCAACTCTTCTTCCTTTTTCACTTTTTTGTTGGGAATTAGCACCACGCATTTCATACAATTCATACGTCTCTTCAGCAGTCTTTTCTCCCATTGCTCCACCAACAACATTATCAACTGTATATTGACATTGTTGTGTCAGTCCATCATAGAAAAATTGATTTTGTAGCTGCAGTGGAAAGTGATGGTAAGGACATTGGATGAGAAGCATCTTGAATCGGTCCCATGCCTCGTGGAAGGGCTCTCCCTCCATTTGAGAAAAGGTTGCAATCTTAGTCCTCAACTCAGTGGTTTTTTTTGTGGGAATAGAATTTTCCCATGAATTTGTTGTAGATTTCATCCCATGTAATCAAAGATCCAGATGGAAGAGTCATCAACCAAGCTTTAGCTCTATCTTTTAGTGCGTAGGGAAAACATCTCATCCTTAGTTGATCCTCGGTCAATCCTTGCAAAGGAAAAGTTTGCAATGTTGCATAAAAATCCCTAATGAAAATCAAAGGGTCTTCGTTAGGAATTCCATAAAAGGAAGGTAACATAGAAAAATGTATGTTCTTGATCTCATAGTTTCGTGCTACAGCCGGTAATTGTATGCAAGATGTAGAATTGTCAATGATTGGCCTTGCATATTCCTTCATCACCATTTGCCTTGCAACTATTCTTTGGGGTTCCACGCTTGTTGTTTCAACAATTTCTTCTTCTCCCTCAAGTTATAATTGATTTTCTTCTATTAATTTTCTCAAGTTTTCTTGTACAAGTTCTCCCTTTAAGGATCTTTTTCCGTGCATGCACTTAAAAAGAAATTGGGATACCAAGAAACGAAGAAAAACACTAAACAAAGAAATTTTTTTTTTAAAGAAAAAAAGCAAAGACCAAAATAAATGGCACACTCAAAACATGAATTAAACAAATTCAATAGTAACATATAATTTCAGGAAAAAAAATGCTAGAACAATAACAATAATAATAATACAAATTAAATGAAAAAGAGGCGGTAAAACCTTCCTCTAAGAATAACAAATATAAAAGCAATTAACAAAACAGATAATTAAATTAGGTGGCAAAGCCTACCATGAACAAAATAAACAATTAATAATAGAAAGAAACAAGTAAGGTTATTAAATAGCAAATAAAAAAATAAGCAAATGAATAAAAGAAGAAAAGAAAAAAAATAATATAGAAAATTTAGCAATAAGGAAAACAATTAAAGAATTTAAACACCAATTCCCCGGCAACGGCATCAAAAACTTGATGTATAAATTTTAATATTCTTGCAAGTGCACAAATCATTAATAACTAATGATAAATTTACTCCATGGTCGATCTCTCAAGGAATTGCAATGGTTTAGATTCTTATTTATTTTCTTTATGTTACTAAATTTAATAAATAATAAAATCCTAAACACTCACTTAATTTGTAATTTGATGTGATGTTAAATAAATGAATTAACTTGCTAAATTTAAATGAAAAAACAAAAATAATAACAATAAATTAAATCCAACGAAATGAAATGGGAGTTGGTTAGCTATCTACTCATGCATTGAAATATTAAGTGAATTAAACAATTATCTCAATGTTTAAATTATTGATCTTTTCACTATGGTTAGAGAAATCCAATGATCATGGCAATTCCCACTTGCAATCAATTAAGTATGTCCTTGATGTGAGGCTTTTACTTAATTAATTGAATTAATTACAAGAAAATGATATGATCATTTAAATTAAACCAAATCAATGGATCTTGAATTAATTATAAGAAAATGATATGACCATTTAAATTAAACCAAATCAATTTAACTAATTTAAACACTTGTTCAATAGAGATTAATTAAGGTAGATGATGTTTCTAACACCTTAATTCTCATTTGTAAATTTTAATTATAAACAATAGATTATCAGTCTATAATTCATAATCTAAGGTATGAAGAACAATGAACAAGTAATCATCTTAAACATTCATTAAACATAATTCACAAAATAACCAACACAATCATAGTAGCTAAACTAAACTCCCACTATGTATTTAGCCTTCCATTATCAAGTTCAAATCAATGAAATTAAGTATGAAAGTACAAAACACATAGAAGAACAAACAAAGATTGAAATAAAATTATCTTTATCGAAGATTTTCCCTTGGGTTTAAAATGATTGATCGTCTTCTTCAATCATTTGGTGAAAATTGCTTGATGAAGAATACAAAAATAACACAAATACTAGGTACGAATGTTTTGAGTGACAACACTTGGATTACAATAAGCAAAGAAAAAAAACAAGAAAATAACTTCCTAAGAGAAATGAAATCAAGAATAGCATGCCTTCCTCTTCAAAACCACCATTTATATAGGTAAGATAAAGGATTCTTTACATGTGAAGACACATGCATGTTGCAGTTTCATCATATCTCTATCTGCCAGATTGTAGCTCACTTATGACTATCTTCCAGGCCGAATTAGAGAAAGTAGTCTTTATACAATATTTGAATAATTGCATAATATTTCCCATGCTTTAAGAATCATGTCATTTAGATGTCTAAAGCATGAGATATATTCAAAACCGTAAAGTATGCTCAAATTGTCATTTTGACAGCCATTGTCCGAATGATGACTATCTTAGACAGCCTAGATGCACGATCTGGAAATTATGTATAACATGAAAGTTTTAGCCGTCTTTCTCCCGGTTCCACCACTGTAATACTCAAATCGATTGATGTTGTATTTAGAAAGTTATGGCCAAACGATAGAAAGGTGTTCATTGGTCCAAGTTGTACATGGATGAACAATGTTCAATTATGTTCCTTCACACTTTCGGCGCCTACCCATTCTGAATTTGCAAAAGTTTTCTACACATGAATTATGTATAATTGACTCATATTTCATTTGCAAACGAATCATGCCATTTGAAGATGTCTACATAAAGGTATGGTCATGATAGTGATTCATGCTCAAGTGAGTTATATGCAAATGGATACTTTATATCTTTAATTGTAACTCACACTCCTTTAACACCTATATACAAAAATACACCACATAAATACTTAAATGCAAGTATTATACTTATTCCATCTTGTACAATTATATATATTTGCATGTACTTGATTTCTTGACCATGAAAGCATGCAAATTAAAGGTATGGCAATGAAATTTCACAATTTATGCACAAATAGGGACATTAAATTCAAAAGTGATGTCATAATATTTTATAAAATATATGTGAATGATGTACTTTTAAACACTTATCAGTGGTCCAACCTGAGCTGGGTTGATACTAGGTTGGTTCTCCAATTGGTTCCCCTTGACAACCTCGACTTGGTCACCAACTTCAACTTTAGGTGATACGTAAAATTCATTTCCTTGGTCAATATGACAGATGGTTTCCCCAAGATGATGTTGTAAGAGCATCCTTATTGGGGATCTTTATCGTGGTGACCAGGGCATCGTCATGAGAGTACACCACATTTCTTACGTCCTCTTCAGTAAACATGATGGGGGTGAAAGCCACCCTAGGTAACTTTGTCGTCCTCTTGGCAAAATTTACTTCCTTGTGATATCAGGCTAAGGTGGGCTCTCTAGCATGAGCTTTCCTTGTCCTATGGGAGTCTCCTGCTAGGGTAGGTTCCCCTAAGATTGTGCTAATGAAATCTTTGTTCTTAGTTATCTAGGATCCTGGCTGACCTCGGTCCCCTACTAAGCTTTCTTCTATCGGCTTGACCCTCTGAGCTTTCCCCCTCACTTCGAGTAAGACTATTTTAAGTATCCATTATTGATCAAATTTTGGATTTGCTCCCTTAGGTTGAAGCAATCAACTGTACTCTATGTCTTTGGTCCCGATGAGGTGGGCGCATGTAAGGCAGTGGCGCCCTTTGGCTATCCCTACTGAGGAGGGACGGGCCTAGGTGGCCTAGCAGCCTGTTTCTTCTTGTCCCTCCTTTTTTCACTAAGATCCTCAGCCTTCTCTCTCTCCCTTTTGATGTTACGTTTTTCCTTAATGGTGATTTGCTTCATAGCGAGGCCATATGCCTCTCGGTATTAGGTAGGAGGTCTCTCCTCAAACGACACCCACAAAGGTCCGGTGTGGAGATTGTACCAAAAACTTCTTAATTCTTTTGGCTCCTTGTAAACTCTCATTTGCATTACCTCATCATGGTAACGCTTCACATATTCATGCAATGGTTCTTGCCCTTTTTGCTTAATGTATTAGAGAAATGAGGGGTCCTTAGTGAGTGGCTTGGCTCCTTGGAAATGGAGGACAAACTTGTTAGCGAAGGTGGCGAAATCCCTTATATTTCCTAACGGAAGCTTATTGTACTATGTTTTGACCGGCTCACTCAAGGTGGTTGGAAACACCTTACACATTATCTCATCGGGCACTCCTTGAACCAACATCAAATTCTGAAAATTTTCATATGTGCCACGGGGTCGGATTGTCCATGGTAGGGGTCAAGTTGAGGCATCTTGAATCTCCCAGGTAAGGTTGTGTTCTTCACTGAGTCAGCGAGAGGGGCGTTGAAATCACCAAGGATATCAGGTGAGCTGGGCTCCCCCCTGTAGGTCCAGAGCTCCCTCATTTCTTCCGTAGTGACTCCTGAGCGATTCTCTAGCGTTCGTCCTCAACTAGGATGGTTGCGGTAGCGCTTCTTGCTGACTATGTGTGGATGGTTCGACCTGAGCATGGTTACTTTTAGGTTGACTTCCCAGCCGACTTGCTAGGTTTCGAGGTAGTGGTGGTGGTATACCCAGGTTATTACACAGGTATTTCATCATGTACTAGAAATGTGACCTAGTCTCAGCCAACTCTCTAACTTCCTCAGTTTTCTCCACCTGACATCTTGGTTGGTGGCGGCTCTCTCTTTCCCCTTATTGGGGCCTAGGTCAGGTGCTCTTTCATTTTGGCTCTCTGCATACTCGTCCTGAGGCGGAGCTTGAGGTAGGTGACTGCTTTAGCCTGGCTCCCACGTAACCTCTCTTCTAGACCCTCTTGGGGCCTCGAAGTTAGGCATCTGACTTCTTTGGTGAGTGCATAGGTTATAGCGGGACCTTTCGTTCTGGGTCCCTACATATAACGCCACTGTTGTTATATAAAAATATCAACCCAGGTAAGGTAAGATGTCTTGCTGATCTAGTATCCGAGTTGAAGATGGATGCCCAGTCAACAGTATGAGCTCAGCATTCCGCACCCGACTTGGCCTCATCTTAACCCGGGAGGCTCCTAAGCTAACCTTTTGTGCCTTGCTTATCCCAGGCCAAATTATCTCAAACCTTCTTGACCTCGTCGTCCCTGCTGACCTTGCCGTCCCTACTAACCTCAGACCCGACCTTGGTAAAGATGCCTACAACAAAGAACACAATCAAGAAAGGGCGCCGGAGATTTTCTGGCGAGCCCACTCCGACGCTCAAGTCAGTATCTTGAGGGGGTGATTTTATAGCTCGACTTTTATAGCTCAAAATGGCTAATAGGTGGAGGATTTATGTAGCAATGAGCTAGTTGGTCAGGTAGCACACAAAACACATGGAGAAAATTAATAAAATATGGCCTTTTTGGAAGCTAAAACAGTAAGCAAGCTTCAAAGGACAACCTTCAAAGAGTGGTTAAGGTTGTCTCTTAAAAGCCAACGAACAAGACAAGGCTTTCTCCTTGTTTCTAGAGAGAAAAATGTGAAGTGACTTGTGCTTGTAGTGATAAAATAATATAAATGAGGTAAAACTTGAAAAAGACTTATGTTACCTTGAGATAAGTGTCTTTAAATATGATACCTTTGTGAGTATATGACTGGTTAAAGAATGTTGCCCTAATTCCTCCTTTGCTTTCTCTTCCCATGTTTGAAACCTTAGCTTGGAGCCAAAACTAAGGACACGTGGTGAGCTGAGATTAGTCTTCAAGACCTTACCCAAGTTTACATGCCATATGGCATGATTTAATTCGAGTAGGGGATTACGTTATCCCTTGCATACAGGTGACGAATGCTCATTCGTCTCTAATTGTGGTTCCTCAAAAGCTGACCACGTCAAGTAGAGCTACTTTTTTAGCTACCAAGGAGCTAAACTGTCTCCTTGGTCAGGTTTTCATTTTGGGCGATATCAAGTGGTCTCCCCAGGTGACCTAGGAACATAGGACATCTTTTTCACATTTTTTGGAAGACCAAATCCCTTTGCTTTTGGGACTGCTCCAGAGTGGGGTCTACTCTTTTTGCCCTCTTTATATGGACTATTAATTATAGGCCACGTGGCATCCTTCATATGAACACCCTTTACACTACCTGAGGTCGGATCCTGCCTCAGCTGAGATCCGAGGTGAGGTGGGTTTCAACATAAACGAATCGTCTCATAGGTGTCGACTATAGCGTCGTGGGCTTATGTACCGCTACGTGTCTAGTCTATTTTTACCCCATAACAATAACTTATCTAAAAAAAGTAATGAACTGATGACTTCAAACAGCGTATCAATTTATTCTTGCATATATATACATTTTTTCCCATAAAATTATAACCAGACAACAATATTGAAAAACAATAAAAATATCTCTTTTCTTCTCTTCAACTACTCAAAAAGTAAGAAATTAAAAATTGATTCCTCGATGTGTAATTCAGAAATTTCATAGAACTCTAATTAACAAATGAAGAATCAAAGAATTAGAGCAATGGCTAGAGATTTGAATTAAATCTAAACGATGTGATGCAATCAAAATATTTTCATTTTTACCTACACATATTACAACTCAATTGATCAATTACTTAAATTAAATCATCTGTTTTTTCACCTAAGCTTAAAATTTTCACAAAAAAATATTCATCTAATTAGGTTGCAAATCTACATATTATTTCAAATAAATAATATGTAAATAACTCATTTCACAATTAACAGATCATAATTATTTTTGTAGGGTTTTAATACATACATCCCCTAAAGTATTAGATTTCAACACTTATATAAAAAATTTCAAGAAAGGCGCATATACCTTCTTTGGATCGCCAATTGACTGTTAACTTTGACTAAAATGCCCTTAACAAATATAAGATAAAATTTAAGGAATTAATTTAAATTTATTTAATATTAAAAAAATAAAATTTTGATTAATAGTAATTTAATTATATTTAATTATTTAATATTTTTCAAATCTCTAACCCTAATTTGCAAATCAACCGTCCCTCCCTATGCCTTTTTAGCAAATCCGACGTCGTTACCCCTCTCTCTCTCTCTCCTTCCTTTCTCATCCATTTGCAAATTCGTTGTGTGATCTTGAGTTTTGGGATGGTTGAGTATTGTCCATGGAAGGGAGATAAGAGAAAGACGAGTTTTTGAAGAAGTTGAGGATATTGTTGGGCAGTCAAATGGCGTCGAAGGTCTAAGCTCAGATGTCATAATTTTTCTTTAGTATCTGATATATATCTCTAAGACAAATCAGCATCTGGGTGTAATGACTGGGATTTCGAAGCCAACTGATTGACCTTCTCTTGCAGCAACCACCTAAACCGTTCTTGATAAATTTTGTATCGTGGGTGGTTTCTAGACGTTGGCTTGCTTTTCCTTGTCAAATTCTACCAACCGTGAACATAATTGGGTGCTCTCATTTAGTATTGGTAGTACTTGATTTTTTAAAGCAACATATACTAGTAGCGCCACAATTCTTTAGCTTTAATGGTTAAAGCATCACTCTCTTTCCCATTGCCTTTTAGCTTTGATTTTACAGTTGTGAGTAAGTTTTCGAGGTGATGCTAGTACGAAGAAGAGGAATTGCTTTGTGTTATTAAAAGAGTAAAGTTACATGTAATTTTATCATATTATCCTTAATTGTAACATTTGACTAACGGATTTGGATAGTTAAAAAGAAGATATGTGTGTTTTTTCTCAAATTTTCTATCTAAATGTTAAAATTCAAAACTCAACGAAAGTATGTGTTAAATCTCCTCCCCCTTTTTTTTAATATATAACCTACAAATAGAGTTTACGAAAAATTAATTAAATAATAGAAATATAAAATCATATAATTGTATATTTCAAAAAGAGTAGAATACCATAAATTAATTAAATATATTAATAAACTAATTACAAATTTCGTGAACATTAGAATATATATTAATATTATAAAAGGACATAATAATATATTATTCATTGCATAAGGTACTATATGTACTCTAACAATATAATAATAAGTTAAAATTAGTGGTCTATATTACTGAAAAATATAGAATATAAATATTTATGAGAATCTCTAATTATAAGGTATTGTATATTCCTAACAATATAATATAAAAGTAATTAAATTAATGAGTATATTATAAAGAAAAATATACTTATTGATTATAAAGAAAAATATACTTATTGATTATAAAGAAAATTAAAAATTATATTACAAAGAAAAACATTTAGAGTTGCTTATAATTGGTATTTTGTATTAGGTCCAAAATAAAGTCGTTTTGATAACTTAATTAAAAAAAGGTAAAACAAATATCCACAGTATATTTCAGAATATTTATATTTCATTCCTATCTTTTACGGATATTATATTTTATTATCATATCATATTTATATCTTATTTTATAATATTTATATCTTATTTATGAGAAGAAGATACAGACAAATATTCGCAAAACATGTATCTATTGTCATCCTTACTGATAGGTTATATTTAGTACTATTTAATTTAGTTTGTTTATGCTTTAATAATGAAGTTTCTATAATGGGCCTGGCCCATTAGTTATAGTAAGTACTCTAATTATGTTACAACTATTAGATACAAAATATGAAGCCCAAGGGATTTAATCTCTAGAAGGGTGCAATGTTAACATTATCTCTTGATGGATTAAGTGCTTGTTTGGTTTAACTTTTTTTATTACTTAAAAGGATTTTTTTAATGATAAAAGTTATTTTCAAAAATTTTTAAGTCGTTTGGTTGTCACCGAAAAATAACTTTTAGAAATGAAAAAAGTTATTTTTTTTTTATTGGAAGAAATCCAAAATTTAGACTTTTAACAGTAGATTTTTTCTAACTTTTTTAAAAGATAAAATTGTCTAAAATACATTTATTTTATTTTAAAGTTTTTTATTATTTTTTTAAAATATATAATATTATATATTTGTTTATTAAAGTAATTACTCAAAAAATTTCAAAAGTTATTTGTTACAATTGAACAATTAATAAATTTTTGTTAAAAATTTTATTTATAAAAGCTCTACAAATAAAAGGTCTATTCTAAAAAGTTATACCACACAGATTCTAAGATAGTCCATGTAATTGAAAATCTTTATTTTTTGTAACGAATATGATAATATATTATTTAGAGGTTGTATTGACTAAAATTTCAATATTATTTATTTTTTCCAAAAAAAATTAGAAATTTACTTCTTTCTTTCGTAGATTGGAGTTATGGCATCATCACTACAACTACAAAAATAAATTATAATAAATTCTTTTACATGAAAATCATTTGTTAGTGGAAATAGATCACAAAATAAATTTTTTTTTTTAAAGTGCATTTGAAGCGTTTTCATCATAAAATTTTTATTTGATATTTTTTTCATCATCATATTTGATATATCTTTATTATTTAAAATTATAGTTTTTACAAATATTTTTTATTCAAGAAAAAGTTATAATTTGTAGATAGTTTAATTTGTTATATATCATTGCATGATATTTCAAAATAACAATATCGCACATTGGCTAGTAACAAGTTTATGAAATGTTTATATATAGAAACTCTTATAAAATAATTTAACAAACTAATATGGAAGATAGTCTCAAGCACAAGAAAAACGCAAAAAACTGTTAAATGTGTTACATATAAAATTGTGATTTTATATTACAAAACATATAAATTGTTGGATATTTTTAATTTTCTTAAATATTTTATATGTATAATTTAAACAAAATATTTAATAAACACATCTAATTAATATTTTGGTATTTTCAATAACCAATTAAATTAACAAAATTATCTTATTCATGCATAACTAATTGGATATATATGCACACATCCATGTTAAAATCATGAGAAAAAATTTATCAAATCAATTGAATAAATGCATGAAATTTGTATAATCGTGTTAATTTTTTCAAGGTACCTCACAATATTTTCTCTTACATAATTTATGGTTATTCAATATTCAAGTTTTGTTCATGCTTTAATAATGAATTGTCCATAATGGGCCTGATCCATTTATATAGTAAGTACTCTAACTATGTTAGAACCCTACAACTATTAGATGCAGAAGACGAAGCCCAAGGGATACACATACATAATTACAGCATTATTTTTAAGATATAATTAAATTTTTTTATTAAATATAATGACAAATTTTTAATTTCAATAGTAGAGAAGGTTGATAAATTGGCTGCAAAAACATAACTTGGAAGTATTTTTCTTTTTTTAAGCTCAAATGAAGTTAAAATCCTATTTATCATTGGATTCAAACCCTAAGTGTAACAATTAATAGGTTAAAAAATCTCTTTTTTCAAACTTTAAGAAATTTAGGAACCATAGAAAGTTAGCATACTCCTCTCTCTCTCTTGTGAAATCTCTTCGGAGAGAAAGACTTGAAAAAACTTCTTGCTTCTTTTTTTTTTAGTTTTTTCTTTCCACCCACTTGGGAGAAAGAGATGTCCATCTCGTGGATTTATGACAAGTTTCTTCTGTTCAAGCTTAGGTCATAATTATAATTGGTATGATTTTTCTATACATACGAATTTTTTAATGTTCAAATTTAGAAAGATTTGCTTCTGTTCAAGTTTCTTGATTTTTAATTTTTTCTATACATAAAAATTAATTTATGTACAAAAATTACAATGTGTGAGACTCCCATTTTTTGTGGATAAATTTTCCTCTATTTTCATAAATGTAGAAAATTTTTAACACTTGTGTGAGCAAATTTATAAGATAAACTATTTATAATAAAATTGATCTAAATTCATGTTTTCAATAGATTTCTAATGTAGAAAAATCTCACTATTTATTTCTGATGTAGAAAACTCTCACCACTTATATAAACAAATTTCTGAATCTATCTAAAATCTCACCCTCATTAGATTTATGATGTCTAAATATATATTATCAGTATATTATATATTTAGACATCAGCAAAGTTGTATAAAATTTAAAAGGTTAAGAATTACTATTTTTAAATTTTATTAATAATTAAAATAAACGAATATTTATTTCATAATTTTTTTCTTATTTTATTGTTTTACATCGTAGATCCTTATTCAAAGTGATATGTCATATTCTGACAGCTAGCAAAACCAACTCTCATCTACTAATTGAATTCGCTAAACCAAATCTAACAACATCTTCAAAATTATATTTTATTGATAATCATTTTTTTTATTTACGAGAGTCGTGGTATTATCAATACAGCTACAAAATAAATTGTAATAAATTCTTTTACTTGAAAATCATTTATTAATGAAAATAAATTGTAATAAATTTTTTTTATTTCATATTATTTTTTATGTATCTTCAAAAATTTCAAAATAATAATTTTAAAAAAATAATTTTATTGTACTTGAAAAATATAATTATAATTGATAGAGGATAGTCAATAGTATGATTAATAATGTTTTCTATATAAAAAATATCAATACAAATCTTGAAACCTCTTATACAAGTATTAAAAATTCAACATTGAAGTTGAAATTTTAACTTAAAATTTAAACAAAAATCTTAAAATTATAATTTAAAATTCTAACACGACACTTCAAATATTATTTTATATATACGAGAATAATAACTACGCTCTTTTCTTAATATAATTAAGTATTATACCATAAATACAAATTTATTGTAATTATTTGACATTTTCCCTGATAATAAAAGTAATCCAAAATATACACTTAATTGTAATTGCCAATGAAGGTAATTGAATTTTTGATAAATTAAAATAGGGCTTTTATTGAAATTAATTATATATAAAAAAAAAAAAGCAATGGAATGGACATACCGATCATCATCATCAAAGACTTAAAAAGTGTTATAAATAAAAAGGTTCAGTTTTCACGTTTTTGCTTTTTCTGGTAATTAAAACAAATAAAATAAAATAAATACATATTTAATTTACCTAAATTATCTGCAAGATTGGCCGGAGAAATACGACAAGCAAACTCTCTGGATAATGTGAACAGAGCAAATGTTACTGTGTTACCAGATCATTATATCCATCTGCAATGTTTCCTAAGTTTACTTCAATCATAGCCGTTCATCGAAAAGTTCAGGCTTCGGCTACGTCGGTCAAAGTTTCCTAAATTGAGAAATGGGATAATAACATTTTCATCCCTAAACTTTGTTGTAACAGCAAATTATAACATACCTATCTTAATTTTAACAATTTAGATCCTAAATATTAGGGATGGCAAAATCCCGCCATGAGTTTGGGCCCCTACGGGGATCCATCCTAAATGACATAAAATTCGGATGATATGATAGAGAATGAGATTAGAAATATGAGAAGATTAATCCTCAAACAAACCAACATTTAGTAGTTACAATAGACCAAGCTTTTCATAGCCCTCATAAGTCACACTATTAACTTGTTCTCTCTTTTGTAGTCAATTTTAGTTTGTCTCTCTATTTTTTAGGAATAATAGGTGAGGAACAATTTACTTTTTATTTTCATACCCGTGCCATTCACACACACATTATTTAATTAAAAAGTTCTATAATTCATAATTTTTTTTATCCTATCAATAGTTAAATTTATATTTTTAATATAATTATTGTATGTAGATAATATTATAATATGTTAATGATATTTTTAGTTAATAATTAATATAAATAAATAAGAAAATAGAAAAATAAGTGAAAATAAAAAATTTGTTCTTTTTAGAGATTCTTCATTCTTATCCCATTAATTTTATTAGGAAATGAAGATTAAAATAAAAACGGAATAGGAAATAGGAAAGGTCTTCATAACCCCCACCTTATTTTATTGACATTTCTACTAATAGTAAAAATTTTAAAATGTCGCGTTAGTAATTATTAATACATACCTCTCTTAAGGTTTGAAAAACCCACACTTAAATGATAAGTTTGGAGTAACCCACACTTACGTCCCTTAGACCGTTATAATTAAAGGTATTTTTAGACATTTCACTAATCTAACCATTTTTAACTTGCTAGATAATTAATTTTTTAAAAATATTGTTTATTGATCATTCAAGATTTCAAGTTATGAAGGTAAAATTTCCAAATAAGTTTTGTGAAAAATCATATGAGATATATATAAACAAAATAATAATATCACATTAATTTTATTGTTGAATTTACATATTTAATATTATTATTTATCACAATTCTAAATTTTTTTAAATTAATAATAAATTTAAAATTATATTTGTTTTATGTGTATGTGCATCAGTTAATAAAAATAATACAGACTATAATTTAATTAAATAAGTACATGGGTATACCAAATTTGTTTACAAATATTCTAAATATCAATAATAAATTTAGAATTTTTTTAAAATTATACAAAATAATACTAGTTCATGTTAAATAAAATAATATTATCATATGAATAATAATACAATATTTTATAAAAATTAATTATATAATAATTTGAAAATGGTAATGTTAAAAAATGTTCTTGATCTTAACAATCTTCTAATAGTCAACTAATGATCCAAGAGAGGTAAGTATAGATTCCTTCAAATCTATAATCTAAGTGTGGGTTTATCAAACCTCAAGAAAAATATGTATTAATTTCTCATATAAACAATAAGTAAAAGTATAGGGAGAGAGATTAAACACAATAGTTTTTACATAATTCGACAAACTCTTATCTACGTTTATACCTCCAAGCCAACCTGCTTGAAAATTTCACTAATCAACCCTTGAACACCCGGAGACCTAAGCAAATACAATGAAGAGAACTTTCAGGTACTTCTTAAACCTTATAAATGTTTGTTTACCTCAAACACTAAATCACAATCTTAATACAAGTGATTCCTCACCAAATCACTCAATTCACAACTCAAGGAAAAAACTCACTTCTTTCACTCAATTTTTAGTAGAATAAAGGAAGCAATAGTGTTTACACCTTGAAAAGATTTACAAATGAAAGAACAACATGTGTAGAAGAAGAAGATGAATGTGCAATTCGTAAGCTCAAGATATGATTTTGAAGCTTAAATGATATTTATGAACTTTTAAGATTTTTAGCAAATATTCAAAATCTCTTCCAATGAGTAAAACAACCCCATATTTATAGTTTGGTTCAAAAACTAGTTGTTATTAGTTGTTATAGGGGTAAAATTTGAATTTCACCCAATTCGGTTGACTGAATGGTATTTTCGGTCGACAGATGATAAATTCTGTCAACTAGATGTGCAATCAAAGTTTAGGCCTGCTTTATCGCAAATTCGGTCGATCAGATTGCATTTTCGATCGACCTGATGAATAATACCTAGTTCATGCACAGTACTACCAGTTTAGCCACAACGATTGGTCCATGCACAACACTTGGTTCATGAACAGTGTCCGGTTTTTTGAGACTTTGAAAACTTTTTATTTAGGTCCATTTTTAGAGTTTCAAAATCTTTCAATTTGATTTAGTTTTAACTTTCAAAAACTTGCATTTTGGTTCAATTTTTAAAACTTACAAATATTTATTTTTTAAAAACTCTTGAGTTTGACACAAATATCATGCACATTTATAAATATAAGCATACAAAAATAAAACAAAATAAATTACCATCTTCTAAGTTTGTGTCTTCATTCTTCAATATAGCTCTCTTTCATTTGCTCAAAAAGATCCATTATACTTTCTTTGAAATCCTTAATTTTGAATATTCTTTAAGTCTTCATAATTGCTCCAATTCTTCGCACTAAAAATATCACAATAAATATTACAAAAAAAATTCAATTAGTTAATAATATCAATATTTGTTATCATCAAAATAGTAGGTCTTAAAGTTAACATATAATTCTATTTAATCTACATTATATCATATCATATCATGTATTTATAGTATTAGATTTTGAGTTTTTTCTAAAAAAATTTAATTGATTAACCTTATCAAAACATTATTAAATAATATTTTAATTAATTATCTAAGCTTTCTTATTCGTCTACGTGTTGTTTTATTAAGTGTTGGAAATGTAAGTTTAGTTTAAATTCATGTCACATAATTTCACTTTTTTTTTGTGCCAAACTCATGTTTATTGTACTGACTTGACTCATTTGCCACGTCTATTGGCAAAGATTGGTAGGAAACTGAAAAACTAACTAAAATAAGTACTGGTTTGTTAAACTTACTAAAATATTCCCTAATTTGTTGTTTAAGAAAAATTAAGGGACAAATTTGATATTATCCCATTGCATAATTGTAGCATAGAGTTGCCGTGTAATTGAAGTCTAAAAAAATAAAATTAAACCGATTTAAAAATCAGTATCAATCGATCACGTCAACATGGTAGCCAAACTCCTGATCATGTAGACCCATTGAGTAACAGATGCGGCCACAGTATCGAGGATTATGGTGTGGCAATAGAGAGAAGCAATTACCAGGGGCCCACAGATTTCAGGCTTAATTAATTAAGCCCACCAGGATTGCTGAATCGTGTTTCCCTCGGCATTATTGACCGATAAAGACAAGCCACATAGGTAGTTCGCCTGTTATTGTCGTCTTCATAACTTCTGTCCAATCATGGACTTCCACGTGGCTTCACGAGTATCACGATAATATAATGTTATGTATGAATGACTCATGGTGCATCATGCATGCCGAGCATAGGATAATCGTACATGGTTGATTTCGACACGTGGACGAGAGAGATTGGACCACCAATCATGTGAAAACTGAAAACGACAGCTGGGGCTTAGATAAGCATAAGCATAAGCCAATTAACTTATAGCTGGAAATAATAATATAAGGAGTGTAGAGCAAGCAAAATTAAATAATAAATATTTTATTATTTGCCAAATTGTGTAATAAAAAAAAAACATAATGCGTATTCTATTAAATGTTACTTAAAATTAAATTTTGTACATAAATTTTTTTTATACAAATTGATTTTCTTAAGATATTATACAAATTGGTTTGATGGCAAAATTTTACTATCATTGATTTTAATTAACCGTAAATTCACCCTATCTTATATTATAAAATGTATCAAACACTTCTATCTCCTGTATATTCAAAATTAAAATATAATATTCTTAATTATTTTCGATTCCAACATAATAATAGGGAATAGACCATCGATCTATTAACTTTATATATATTTTTATATTATTTATTAATAATTAATCTACACATAAGTTAAACTTAAATTTAACACATATAATTAATATATTATAATTAATATAATTATTTGATATTAAAATACTGTTCATAAAATAAAATTATTATGCATAAAAAAATTATGATATCTGTTAGCTGTCAAATAAAAGTAAGTGTACCCAAAATTTTATCTATTGTGTATTCAAAGTAAAAGTATAATACTTCCAATTATTCTCTATCTCCACAACAATTTAAAAATAATGCATTACCATCCTATTAAATTTATATTTTCATATATTATTTATAAATTTTTTAATCTAAACATTTTTAACAATTAAAACTAAATTTAGTACATATAATTAATATATATAAGATATAATTTTAATAATTAAAAATATTTAAATTCAGCGATTTATAAATAATATAAAAAATATATAAAGGAGTATTGATTATTTCTCTAATTTAAAATATACTTTTTATTTGTTTGATTTAATTCTTTAAATTTTTTTTCTATTTTGTTTTTATATAATACTATCATTCTAACATTATCTCAAATTATACGAAAATTTATTTTCTTTCAAATAAATGTTACATCACATAGAATAAAATATTTAACATGTGTAGTATTTCAAAGAATATTTCCTGTGGCTTGTAATTGACAATTCATATATTCTTATCTTTTTGCCATTTAATACATTTTTTTAACGATTAAAATTAAGTTTAGTACATATAATTAATATATATAAGATATAATTTTAATAATTAAAAATATTTAAATTTAGAGATTTATAAATAATATAAAAAATATATAAAGTTAAGAGGTACTGATTCTTTCTCTAATTTAAAATATACTTTTTATTTATTTGATTTAATTCTTTAATTTTTCTTTTTCTATTTTGGTTTTATATAATACTATCATTCTAACATTATCTCATATTACAAAAAAAAAAATTAATCTTCTATCAAAAAAATGTTACATCACATGGAATAAAATATTTAACATGTGTAGTATTTCAAATAATATTTTCTGTGGCTTGTAATTGACAATTCGTAGATTCTTATCTTTTTGCCATTTAATACATTCTTATCCTTGTGCCTATGTCCACAACATGATAGTGAAAGTTACCCACACTTTCTTATTTTATTTTCATCTATAAATTAAGTTAAACCAAATTAAATCCTAAGCTTTTTAAATTAATAAAAACTATCCCTTAATATTTTATTCTTTTTTATTGAAGACAAATATTAGATATATTAATGACAAAAATAAACTAAAATTTATTATTATGTTTCATATGATAGGGACTATGATCACAAAGCATGTCTTGCAAATAAACTCTCCAATTTGTGTAGTGTAATGTTGTATAATATCTAGAAAACATAGCATGAGATTGTGTTTTTTAAGTATCACAATCACCAACTTGAACAAAAATTGAATGAACTATTTGCCTACCGCCCATGTACTTGATATGGTTTATATTACTAATAAAAGAATTTTAATAAGAATATATTGCACATTTAATTTTTTTAGTATTATCATATTTATGTATGTAGACATGTAAAACATACAGGAATTTAATTTTTTTTTTCAAATATAAATACTAATTTGATCGATCGAATTTCAATTCGATAAATAATCAATTCAGTGAAACTATATTTGATTGATTAAATATAACCAACCTCATTTAAACTGTATCATATTTTAGTTGGTCGATTATTGATATTCAATTAATCAAATTTAACAATCTAATCGATTAAATTTAGAATTCAAATATTGAATAAAAAAATGGACACCCAAATCTAAGAACTATAATATATATTATATATAAATAAATAACAAAATTTTATCATTTTTTTAAAAGATAAGAGTAATATGACTATTAGAAAATATTTTATTTTTTATATATATTTATGAATATACATAAGCACGTCTTTATATAAACAACACAAAATCTTAATTGGATACAAACTAGAAAACTTAATTTAATATATATAAATTAGAAAAAAAAATACAAATACTAGTTAGATAGATAAAGAGTTATATGCTCTTGATCAAATACAAAGTGTATCATATTGTTACTTAATGGACTTGTTGGCAACATTGGGAAAATGAAAGTGTGTTGGAAACAGAATTGAATTGATTCTAAAATGAAGCAAGCAGTCGCACACGATTACTTAGGGAAAATGATTTCAGATTTCTATAAGAAAGAAGAATTTGGTAGACAATAGGCAAAGAGAATCCATTACGTGTAAGTTAGATTTGATGAGATATGGGTCATGCGAATATTATTTTTGGTATTTATTAGTTAATTAATTAATCTAAAATTTTTCAAAATATAATAATAATTTTCCTTTTTTTTCTACTAAAAACATAATTAAATTTTCAAAAAAGTAGATGAGTGTTTGATGAACTTTGTTATTAAAAGAGTATGCAGTGAGTTTTAAACTCAAAACGTATGCATTTGATAACTATTAGTATTAAAGTGTCGCGAGTATGTATAATAATTATAATTAATTATTCATATAAATATTTTTATATTTTTCTAACACTCAAATTTATTACAAGTGCAAAAGCATCACATATTTGAGAATCAATAATGAATATTTTATAATAATTATGAGTTTAATACTATTATAACTCAATATCAAACAAAATATAAATCAATTTTCATATTGAAGTTAATATACATAAATTAATTGTACTGATAGGAATGTATTATTAAATTAAATTAAATTAAATTAAAATTTAAGGTTAGGTCAACTTATCTTTTGCTTTCAACCAAATTGAACTTATCCAAAGATGGCCTTTCATTTTCTAGTCAATTAGTAATCGTGATCATCTTCTTCTTTTGCTGATTCATATACTTATCCAAATGCAGAGCATCTTTTTTTTTTCCTTGAACCAATTGATTACTAAATGTAAAAATGTAGGATCACAATAATTTTTTTAACAAAAGAAAGAATTATTCGGGTATAATTCCATTTCTTTTGGTTTATAAATCTTGTATATATATAGAGAGAGCCAAAATCAAAAGTTGGAATTGTAATACTCGAATTCAAAATTAATATTAATTTAATAATAAACAAATTGTTTAATCTAACTTAAAGAGCTATTTTAACAGTGTTAATTGGTATTACTAAGTAATAAATTAATAAATATAAAAAATAATATTAATTTTTTACACACTCCCCCACCTTTGTGTGGACAGTTTTCCACCGTATGTAGATTGATCCCCTCAAATGTGATCATAGATACCGTACATATGCATAGATGTCTGGGATACATTATAACTATCACATCTACACTTCCTGCAAATATCTATTATAAAATATTATAATATTAAAAAAATTATTTACATATGAAAAAGTATTTTATATGATAATCAATTTCAATCTCTTTTGGATCTCACTCATCAAATTCATATCTAATGAAAATAATTTAATCTCATTAGAATTATATCTTATCCCTCTCACACGTGGAGCTAGGGTTTCAGTATACCAAATAAAAACAAACCAAATATGAGTTGCCAAAAGGTATAGTTCTTCAAAGATTTTGTGGGTAGGAATCAAAATAAGAAACAACGATTGATTTCTTCAAAAAGTAACTATTAAATTGGTAATATAATTTAATAGTGTAATCGAAGAAGATCATGATTGATATTAATTAATTAATAAAAAGATTTGGTCAAGCCAAGACAAATTGATGATCATGTTGTCTTTGAAACATTATTGGTATTATTCCCAAATATTCCGGATTAAAAGTTTCTTTATTTATAAGCAAACAAAAATTTTGGATTTTAATTACATTGGGATCTCAACTCATATATCATTCAACCCTAGATCTATCACATTATGTACATAACAAGATAATTTCTTAATATTATTTATTTTATAGTAATTAGTATTGTGTAGTAGATAAACAATCACGGTACTATAACTTTGACGCCACAATATTAATAAAAAAAATTATAATGTGATTATATTATTTACAAAAAAAATTAAGTAGGAGACCAATCAATAATTCTTTAACTTTATATCACTTCTTATATTATTTATAAATTATTAGATATAATTAACGGTTGAAATTAAATTTACACAGTTTTATACCATTTTTTATAATATTTATAAATCATTGGTCCTTCTTCTTATATAAATTATTTGTTATTTGAATCTATAAAATAAATTTATATATGTATTGGCTCTCTTAGTTTTAAAAAATTAACAATTTACTCTTTCATTTTTAAAAGTTAATCTATCAAATTTATCCTTTTAATATTTTAGTCCTTCAATTAATTTTTTTTTTTATTTCTAGCTCTACTCTTACTATTATACATATATATCCTATAAATCGAGTAAAGTCTCCCACCAATATTAAGTTTGTTCAAGTTTCAGATTAAGACTCAATCTAATTTAATTAATATAAATAAATTGAATTGGATTTTAAGTATTCTTCACAATCCACTGTTTTTATTTTATTTGTTTATCTTATTTCCATGAGAGCTTTTCCTTATTATCCCCATATGATATCTTAATATTTTAAATATTATTTGAATTTTTTTATTTCTTGTCAACCATTAATGCATTGATCTTCAATCTCATAGAAAATATAAAACATATGCATAATCTTTTATTTATTTTTGAAGATATATACACAAATAATTTGTCTACTACAAAGATATCCTAAATCAACCACCAATTTTGTTACAGTATAATTTAAGATTACGGATGTGTAAATGTAATAGTTATGTTAGGTATAACTTTTTTTCTTTTTTTTTTTTCACTTAGATCAAAATATAAATTATCGTGATAAAATTGTTGTGTTGATAACATTAAATTCAAGGGAGTATACGTCAATTTTCTTTACACAAAGTTAAGAAATTATTTTTTAGAAAAAAAATATTTAGGATGGAAGTGAGAAATTTCATCCATGAAACATCAAATTTTTATCCTCTGTTATTACTCAAATTATGGATGATCTAAAAGCATTAAATGTACTCCAAACTACCTAAACTACATCCAATATATATATATATATATATATATATATATATATATATATATATTGAAAGTTGTTTTGATTTCAAATAAAAATAAATAAACCCTAAGCCTAAAATTAATAGGTTTAAAAAATCTATTAGAGAATTTTTCTAACAGTTAAGAAATTTAGGAACCATAGAGAGTTATTATACTCCTCTCTCTCCCTCTCTCTTGTGAAATCTCTTTGGAGAGAAAGACCTCAAAGCCCAAAGGCAGGAAGCTTCTTTCTTTTTCCCTCTTTGTCTTCCAGTTTTTTCTTTCAATCCACTTAAAGAGAAAAGTAGATGTACATCTCGATATAGATTTATGACTGAGTTTCTTCTATTCAAGCTTAGGTCATAGTTATAATTGCTTTTGAAGTATACAAGTGATTTGTATTTTTTTTTTCTAGTATGTAATTTTTTATGCTCGAATTTACTTTAACTTAGCAAAAATTAACCTATATAAAAAAATTTACATAAGTGTGGGATTCTCCCATTTTTTATGGGTAGATTTTTCTTTTATTTTTGTGAATATAAAAAAATTTCATTTGAGCAAATTTTTTAGTTGCACTATAATAAAATTTATCTAAATCTTCTTTCGAACAGATTTCTGGCGTAAAAAAAATATCACCACTTGTAAGAACATACTTTTAAATATATTATAATACAATTTATTTAAACTCTCACTTTCAAAATATTTTTAATATATAAATATATACTATTAGTAGACTATAGATATAATATGTAATATTAAAAAAAAGGTTAGAATTTTATTTTTCTCTTTACGAGAATGTAAAGTAAAGAATATTGAAATGTTGGATCTAGTATGAACAGCTTCAATTAGAACATAAAGTTTTGACTTACGTGGGTAATCAACAATTTCTACTGGAGTCAATTATTTAATAATTATTTAAACAATAATATTGCAATCTCAATTAATTATTTCCAGTTATATCTCTACTGATAACGTGTCCTTCATTAATTGGATGATAAAATTTTATATTTTTAAAATAATAAATTACCCTAATTAGATGACAAAAAACACATCAGCAAAGTTGTATAAAATTTAAAAGGTTAAGAATTACTATTTTTAAATTTTATTAATAATTAAAATAAACGAATATTTATTTCATAATTTTTTTCTTATTTTATAATTTTACATCTTAGATCCTTAATCAAAGTGATATGTCATGTCATATTCTGACAGCTAGCAAAACCAACTCTCATCTACTAATTGAATTCGCTAAACCAAATCTAACAACATCTTCAAAATTATATTTTATTGATAATCATTTTTTTTATTTACGAGAGTCGTGGTATTATCAATACAGCTACAAAATAAATTGTAATAAATTCTTTTACTTGAAAATCATTTATTAATGAAAATAAATTGTAATAAATTTTTTTTATTTCATATTATTTTTTATGTATCTTCAAAAATTTCAAAATAATAATTTTAAAAAAATAATTTTATTGTACTTGAAAAATATAATTATAATTGATAGAGGATAGTCAATAGTATGATTAATAATGTTTTCTATATAAAAAATATCAATACAAATCTTGAAACCTCTTATACAAGTATTAAAAATTCAACATTGAAGTTGAAATTTTAACTTAAAATTTAAACAAAAATCTTAAAATTATAATTTAAAATTCTAACACGACACTTCAAATATTATTTTATATATACGAGAATAATAACTACGCTCTTTTCTTAATATAATTAAGTATTATACCATAAATACAAATTTATTGTAATTATTTGACATTTTCCCTGATAATAAAAGTAATCCAAAATATACACTTAATTGTAATTGCCAATGAAGGTAATTGAATTTTTGATAAATTAAAATAGGGCTTTTATTGAAATTAATTATATATAAAAAAAAAAAAGCAATGGAATGGACATACCGATCATCATCATCAAAGACTTAAAAAGTGTTATAAATAAAAAGGTTCAGTTTTCACGTTTTTGCTTTTTCTGGTAATTAAAACAAATAAAATAAAATAAATACATATTTAATTTACCTAAATTATCTGCAAGATTGGCCGGAGAAATACGACAAGCAAACTCTCTGGATAATGTGAACAGAGCAAATGTTACTGTGTTACCAGATCATTATATCCATCTGCAATGTTTCCTAAGTTTACTTCAATCATAGCCGTTCATCGAAAAGTTCAGGCTTCGGCTACGTCGGTCAAAGTTTCCTAAATTGAGAAATGGGATAATAACATTTTCATCCCTAAACTTTGTTGTAACAGCAAATTATAACATACCTATCTTAATTTTAACAATTTAGATCCTAAATATTAGGGATGGCAAAATCCCGCCATGAGTTTGGGCCCCTACGGGGATCCATCCTAAATGACATAAAATTCGGATGATATGATAGAGAATGAGATTAGAAATATGAGAAGATTAATCCTCAAACAAACCAACATTTAGTAGTTACAATAGACCAAGCTTTTCATAGCCCTCATAAGTCACACTATTAACTTGTTCTCTCTTTTGTAGTCAATTTTAGTTTGTCTCTCTATTTTTTAGGAATAATAGGTGAGGAACAATTTACTTTTTATTTTCATACCCGTGCCATTCACACACACATTATTTAATTAAAAAGTTCTATAATTCATAATTTTTTTTATCCTATCAATAGTTAAATTTATATTTTTAATATAATTATTGTATGTAGATAATATTATAATATGTTAATGATATTTTTAGTTAATAATTAATATAAATAAATAAGAAAATAGAAAAATAAGTGAAAATAAAAAATTTGTTCTTTTTAGAGATTCTTCATTCTTATCCCATTAATTTTATTAGGAAATGAAGATTAAAATAAAAACGGAATAGGAAATAGGAAAGGTCTTCATAACCCCCACCTTATTTTATTGACATTTCTACTAATAGTAAAAATTTTAAAATGTCGCGTTAGTAATTATTAATACATACCTCTCTTAAGGTTTGAAAAACCCACACTTAAATGATAAGTTTGGAGTAACCCACACTTACGTCCCTTAGACCGTTATAATTAAAGGTATTTTTAGACATTTCACTAATCTAACCATTTTTAACTTGCTAGATAATTAATTTTTTAAAAATATTGTTTATTGATCATTCAAGATTTCAAGTTATGAAGGTAAAATTTCCAAATAAGTTTTGTGAAAAATCATATGAGATATATATAAACAAAATAATAATATCACATTAATTTTATTGTTGAATTTACATATTTAATATTATTATTTATCACAATTCTAAATTTTTTTAAATTAATAATAAATTTAAAATTATATTTGTTTTATGTGTATGTGCATCAGTTAATAAAAATAATACAGACTATAATTTAATTAAATAAGTACATGGGTATACCAAATTTGTTTACAAATATTCTAAATATCAATAATAAATTTAGAATTTTTTTAAAATTATACAAAATAATACTAGTTCATGTTAAATAAAATAATATTATCATATGAATAATAATACAATATTTTATAAAAATTAATTATATAATAATTTGAAAATGGTAATGTTAAAAAATGTTCTTGATCTTAACAATCTTCTAATAGTCAACTAATGATCCAAGAGAGGTAAGTATAGATTCCTTCAAATCTATAATCTAAGTGTGGGTTTATCAAACCTCAAGAAAAATATGTATTAATTTCTCATATAAACAATAAGTAAAAGTATAGGGAGAGAGATTAAACACAATAGTTTTTACATAATTCGACAAACTCTTATCTACGTTTATACCTCCAAGCCAACCTGCTTGAAAATTTCACTAATCAACCCTTGAACACCCGGAGACCTAAGCAAATACAATGAAGAGAACTTTCAGGTACTTCTTAAACCTTATAAATGTTTGTTTACCTCAAACACTAAATCACAATCTTAATACAAGTGATTCCTCACCAAATCACTCAATTCACAACTCAAGGAAAAAACTCACTTCTTTCACTCAATTTTTAGTAGAATAAAGGAAGCAATAGTGTTTACACCTTGAAAAGATTTACAAATGAAAGAACAACATGTGTAGAAGAAGAAGATGAATGTGCAATTCGTAAGCTCAAGATATGATTTTGAAGCTTAAATGATATTTATGAACTTTTAAGATTTTTAGCAAATATTCAAAATCTCTTCCAATGAGTAAAACAACCCCATATTTATAGTTTGGTTCAAAAACTAGTTGTTATTAGTTGTTATAGGGGTAAAATTTGAATTTCACCCAATTCGGTTGACTGAATGGTATTTTCGGTCGACAGATGATAAATTCTGTCAACTAGATGTGCAATCAAAGTTTAGGCCTGCTTTATCGCAAATTCGGTCGATCAGATTGCATTTTCGATCGACCTGATGAATAATACCTAGTTCATGCACAGTACTACCAGTTTAGCCACAACGATTGGTCCATGCACAACACTTGGTTCATGAACAGTGTCCGGTTTTTTGAGACTTTGAAAACTTTTTATTTAGGTCCATTTTTAGAGTTTCAAAATCTTTCAATTTGATTTAGTTTTAACTTTCAAAAACTTGCATTTTGGTTCAATTTTTAAAACTTACAAATATTTATTTTTTAAAAACTCTTGAGTTTGACACAAATATCATGCACATTTATAAATATAAGCATACAAAAATAAAACAAAATAAATTACCATCTTCTAAGTTTGTGTCTTCATTCTTCAATATAGCTCTCTTTCATTTGCTCAAAAAGATCCATTATACTTTCTTTGAAATCCTTAATTTTGAATATTCTTTAAGTCTTCATAATTGCTCCAATTCTTCGCACTAAAAATATCACAATAAATATTACAAAAAAAATTCAATTAGTTAATAATATCAATATTTGTTATCATCAAAATAGTAGGTCTTAAAGTTAACATATAATTCTATTTAATCTACATTATATCATATCATATCATGTATTTATAGTATTAGATTTTGAGTTTTTTCTAAAAAAATTTAATTGATTAACCTTATCAAAACATTATTAAATAATATTTTAATTAATTATCTAAGCTTTCTTATTCGTCTACGTGTTGTTTTATTAAGTGTTGGAAATGTAAGTTTAGTTTAAATTCATGTCACATAATTTCACTTTTTTTTTGTGCCAAACTCATGTTTATTGTACTGACTTGACTCATTTGCCACGTCTATTGGCAAAGATTGGTAGGAAACTGAAAAACTAACTAAAATAAGTACTGGTTTGTTAAACTTACTAAAATATTCCCTAATTTGTTGTTTAAGAAAAATTAAGGGACAAATTTGATATTATCCCATTGCATAATTGTAGCATAGAGTTGCCGTGTAATTGAAGTCTAAAAAAATAAAATTAAACCGATTTAAAAATCAGTATCAATCGATCACGTCAACATGGTAGCCAAACTCCTGATCATGTAGACCCATTGAGTAACAGATGCGGCCACAGTATCGAGGATTATGGTGTGGCAATAGAGAGAAGCAATTACCAGGGGCCCACAGATTTCAGGCTTAATTAATTAAGCCCACCAGGATTGCTGAATCGTGTTTCCCTCGGCATTATTGACCGATAAAGACAAGCCACATAGGTAGTTCGCCTGTTATTGTCGTCTTCATAACTTCTGTCCAATCATGGACTTCCACGTGGCTTCACGAGTATCACGATAATATAATGTTATGTATGAATGACTCATGGTGCATCATGCATGCCGAGCATAGGATAATCGTACATGGTTGATTTCGACACGTGGACGAGAGAGATTGGACCACCAATCATGTGAAAACTGAAAACGACAGCTGGGGCTTAGATAAGCATAAGCATAAGCCAATTAACTTATAGCTGGAAATAATAATATAAGGAGTGTAGAGCAAGCAAAATTAAATAATAAATATTTTATTATTTGCCAAATTGTGTAATAAAAAAAAAACATAATGCGTATTCTATTAAATGTTACTTAAAATTAAATTTTGTACATAAATTTTTTTTTATACAAATTGATTTTCTTAAGATATTATACAAATTGGTTTGATGGCAAAATTTTACTATCATTGATTTTAATTAACCGTAAATTCACCCTATCTTATATTATAAAATGTATCAAACACTTCTATCTCCTGTATATTCAAAATTAAAATATAATATTCTTAATTATTTTCGATTCCAACATAATAATAGGGAATAGACCATCGATCTATTAACTTTATATATATTTTTATATTATTTATTAATAATTAATCTACACATAAGTTAAACTTAAATTTAACACATATAATTAATATATTATAATTAATATAATTATTTGATATTAAAATACTGTTCATAAAATAAAATTATTATGCATAAAAAAATTATGATATCTGTTAGCTGTCAAATAAAAGTAAGTGTACCCAAAATTTTATCTATTGTGTATTCAAAGTAAAAGTATAATACTTCCAATTATTCTCTATCTCCACAACAATTTAAAAATAATGCATTACCATCCTATTAAATTTATATTTTCATATATTATTTATAAATTTTTTAATCTAAACATTTTTAACAATTAAAACTAAATTTAGTACATATAATTAATATATATAAGATATAATTTTAATAATTAAAAATATTTAAATTCAGCGATTTATAAATAATATAAAAAATATATAAAGGAGTATTGATTATTTCTCTAATTTAAAATATACTTTTTATTTGTTTGATTTAATTCTTTAAATTTTTTTTCTATTTTGTTTTTATATAATACTATCATTCTAACATTATCTCAAATTATACGAAAATTTATTTTCTTTCAAATAAATGTTACATCACATAGAATAAAATATTTAACATGTGTAGTATTTCAAAGAATATTTCCTGTGGCTTGTAATTGACAATTCATATATTCTTATCTTTTTGCCATTTAATACATTTTTTTAACGATTAAAATTAAGTTTAGTACATATAATTAATATATATAAGATATAATTTTAATAATTAAAAATATTTAAATTTAGAGATTTATAAATAATATAAAAAATATATAAAGTTAAGAGGTACTGATTCTTTCTCTAATTTAAAATATACTTTTTATTTATTTGATTTAATTCTTTAATTTTTCTTTTTCTATTTTGGTTTTATATAATACTATCATTCTAACATTATCTCATATTACAAAAAAAAAAATTAATCTTCTATCAAAAAAATGTTACATCACATGGAATAAAATATTTAACATGTGTAGTATTTCAAATAATATTTTCTGTGGCTTGTAATTGACAATTCGTAGATTCTTATCTTTTTGCCATTTAATACATTCTTATCCTTGTGCCTATGTCCACAACATGATAGTGAAAGTTACCCACACTTTCTTATTTTATTTTCATCTATAAATTAAGTTAAACCAAATTAAATCCTAAGCTTTTTAAATTAATAAAAACTATCCCTTAATATTTTATTCTTTTTTATTGAAGACAAATATTAGATATATTAATGACAAAAATAAACTAAAATTTATTATTATGTTTCATATGATAGGGACTATGATCACAAAGCATGTCTTGCAAATAAACTCTCCAATTTGTGTAGTGTAATGTTGTATAATATCTAGAAAACATAGCATGAGATTGTGTTTTTTAAGTATCACAATCACCAACTTGAACAAAAATTGAATGAACTATTTGCCTACCGCCCATGTACTTGATATGGTTTATATTACTAATAAAAGAATTTTAATAAGAATATATTGCACATTTAATTTTTTTAGTATTATCATATTTATGTATGTAGACATGTAAAACATACAGGAATTTAATTTTTTTTTTCAAATATAAATACTAATTTGATCGATCGAATTTCAATTCGATAAATAATCAATTCAGTGAAACTATATTTGATTGATTAAATATAACCAACCTCATTTAAACTGTATCATATTTTAGTTGGTCGATTATTGATATTCAATTAATCAAATTTAACAATCTAATCGATTAAATTTAGAATTCAAATATTGAATAAAAAAATGGACACCCAAATCTAAGAACTATAATATATATTATATATAAATAAATAACAAAATTTTATCATTTTTTTAAAAGATAAGAGTAATATGACTATTAGAAAATATTTTATTTTTTATATATATTTATGAATATACATAAGCACGTCTTTATATAAACAACACAAAATCTTAATTGGATACAAACTAGAAAACTTAATTTAATATATATAAATTAGAAAAAAAAATACAAATACTAGTTAGATAGATAAAGAGTTATATGCTCTTGATCAAATACAAAGTGTATCATATTGTTACTTAATGGACTTGTTGGCAACATTGGGAAAATGAAAGTGTGTTGGAAACAGAATTGAATTGATTCTAAAATGAAGCAAGCAGTCGCACACGATTACTTAGGGAAAATGATTTCAGATTTCTATAAGAAAGAAGAATTTGGTAGACAATAGGCAAAGAGAATCCATTACGTGTAAGTTAGATTTGATGAGATATGGGTCATGCGAATATTATTTTTGGTATTTATTAGTTAATTAATTAATCTAAAATTTTTCAAAATATAATAATAATTTTCCTTTTTTTTCTACTAAAAACATAATTAAATTTTCAAAAAAGTAGATGAGTGTTTGATGAACTTTGTTATTAAAAGAGTATGCAGTGAGTTTTAAACTCAAAACGTATGCATTTGATAACTATTAGTATTAAAGTGTCGCGAGTATGTATAATAATTATAATTAATTATTCATATAAATATTTTTATATTTTTCTAACACTCAAATTTATTACAAGTGCAAAAGCATCACATATTTGAGAATCAATAATGAATATTTTATAATAATTATGAGTTTAATACTATTATAACTCAATATCAAACAAAATATAAATCAATTTTCATATTGAAGTTAATATACATAAATTAATTGTACTGATAGGAATGTATTATTAAATTAAATTAAATTAAATTAAAATTTAAGGTTAGGTCAACTTATCTTTTGCTTTCAACCAAATTGAACTTATCCAAAGATGGCCTTTCATTTTCTAGTCAATTAGTAATCGTGATCATCTTCTTCTTTTGCTGATTCATATACTTATCCAAATGCAGAGCATCTTTTTTTTTTCCTTGAACCAATTGATTACTAAATGTAAAAATGTAGGATCACAATAATTTTTTTAACAAAAGAAAGAATTATTCGGGTATAATTCCATTTCTTTTGGTTTATAAATCTTGTATATATATAGAGAGAGCCAAAATCAAAAGTTGGAATTGTAATACTCGAATTCAAAATTAATATTAATTTAATAATAAACAAATTGTTTAATCTAACTTAAAGAGCTATTTTAACAGTGTTAATTGGTATTACTAAGTAATAAATTAATAAATATAAAAAATAATATTAATTTTTTACACACTCCCCCACCTTTGTGTGGACAGTTTTCCACCGTATGTAGATTGATCCCCTCAAATGTGATCATAGATACCGTACATATGCATAGATGTCTGGGATACATTATAACTATCACATCTACACTTCCTGCAAATATCTATTATAAAATATTATAATATTAAAAAAATTATTTACATATGAAAAAGTATTTTATATGATAATCAATTTCAATCTCTTTTGGATCTCACTCATCAAATTCATATCTAATGAAAATAATTTAATCTCATTAGAATTATATCTTATCCCTCTCACACGTGGAGCTAGGGTTTCAGTATACCAAATAAAAACAAACCAAATATGAGTTGCCAAAAGGTATAGTTCTTCAAAGATTTTGTGGGTAGGAATCAAAATAAGAAACAACGATTGATTTCTTCAAAAAGTAACTATTAAATTGGTAATATAATTTAATAGTGTAATCGAAGAAGATCATGATTGATATTAATTAATTAATAAAAAGATTTGGTCAAGCCAAGACAAATTGATGATCATGTTGTCTTTGAAACATTATTGGTATTATTCCCAAATATTCCGGATTAAAAGTTTCTTTATTTATAAGCAAACAAAAATTTTGGATTTTAATTACATTGGGATCTCAACTCATATATCATTCAACCCTAGATCTATCACATTATGTACATAACAAGATAATTTCTTAATATTATTTATTTTATAGTAATTAGTATTGTGTAGTAGATAAACAATCACGGTACTATAACTTTGACGCCACAATATTAATAAAAAAAATTATAATGTGATTATATTATTTACAAAAAAAATTAAGTAGGAGACCAATCAATAATTCTTTAACTTTATATCACTTCTTATATTATTTATAAATTATTAGATATAATTAACGGTTGAAATTAAATTTACACAGTTTTATACCATTTTTTATAATATTTATAAATCATTGGTCCTTCTTCTTATATAAATTATTTGTTATTTGAATCTATAAAATAAATTTATATATGTATTGGCTCTCTTAGTTTTAAAAAATTAACAATTTACTCTTTCATTTTTAAAAGTTAATCTATCAAATTTATCCTTTTAATATTTTAGTCCTTCAATTAATTTTTTTTTTTATTTCTAGCTCTACTCTTACTATTATACATATATATCCTATAAATCGAGTAAAGTCTCCCACCAATATTAAGTTTGTTCAAGTTTCAGATTAAGACTCAATCTAATTTAATTAATATAAATAAATTGAATTGGATTTTAAGTATTCTTCACAATCCACTGTTTTTATTTTATTTGTTTATCTTATTTCCATGAGAGCTTTTCCTTATTATCCCCATATGATATCTTAATATTTTAAATATTATTTGAATTTTTTTATTTCTTGTCAACCATTAATGCATTGATCTTCAATCTCATAGAAAATATAAAACATATGCATAATCTTTTATTTATTTTTGAAGATATATACACAAATAATTTGTCTACTACAAAGATATCCTAAATCAACCACCAATTTTGTTACAGTATAATTTAAGATTACGGATGTGTAAATGTAATAGTTATGTTAGGTATAACTTTTTTTCTTTTTTTTTTTTCACTTAGATCAAAATATAAATTATCGTGATAAAATTGTTGTGTTGATAACATTAAATTCAAGGGAGTATACGTCAATTTTCTTTACACAAAGTTAAGAAATTATTTTTTAGAAAAAAAATATTTAGGATGGAAGTGAGAAATTTCATCCATGAAACATCAAATTTTTATCCTCTGTTATTACTCAAATTATGGATGATCTAAAAGCATTAAATGTACTCCAAACTACCTAAACTACATCCAATATATATATATATATATATATATATATATATATATATATATATATTGAAAGTTGTTTTGATTTCAAATAAAAATAAATAAACCCTAAGCCTAAAATTAATAGGTTTAAAAAATCTATTAGAGAATTTTTCTAACAGTTAAGAAATTTAGGAACCATAGAGAGTTATTATACTCCTCTCTCTCCCTCTCTCTTGTGAAATCTCTTTGGAGAGAAAGACCTCAAAGCCCAAAGGCAGGAAGCTTCTTTCTTTTTCCCTCTTTGTCTTCCAGTTTTTTCTTTCAATCCACTTAAAGAGAAAAGTAGATGTACATCTCGATATAGATTTATGACTGAGTTTCTTCTATTCAAGCTTAGGTCATAGTTATAATTGCTTTTGAAGTATACAAGTGATTTGTATTTTTTTTTTCTAGTATGTAATTTTTTATGCTCGAATTTACTTTAACTTAGCAAAAATTAACCTATATAAAAAAATTTACATAAGTGTGGGATTCTCCCATTTTTTATGGGTAGATTTTTCTTTTATTTTTGTGAATATAAAAAAATTTCATTTGAGCAAATTTTTTAGTTGCACTATAATAAAATTTATCTAAATCTTCTTTCGAACAGATTTCTGGCGTAAAAAAAATATCACCACTTGTAAGAACATACTTTTAAATATATTATAATACAATTTATTTAAACTCTCACTTTCAAAATATTTTTAATATATAAATATATACTATTAGTAGACTATAGATATAATATGTAATATTAAAAAAAAGGTTAGAATTTTATTTTTCTCTTTACGAGAATGTAAAGTAAAGAATATTGAAATGTTGGATCTAGTATGAACAGCTTCAATTAGAACATAAAGTTTTGACTTACGTGGGTAATCAACAATTTCTACTGGAGTCAATTATTTAATAATTATTTAAACAATAATATTGCAATCTCAATTAATTATTTCCAGTTATATCTCTACTGATAACGTGTCCTTCATTAATTGGATGATAAAATTTTATATTTTTAAAATAATAAATTACCCTAATTAGATGACAAAAAACACATCAGCAAAGTTGTATAAAATTTAAAAGGTTAAGAATTACTATTTTTAAATTTTATTAATAATTAAAATAAACGAATATTTATTTCATAATTTTTTTCTTATTTTATAATTTTACATCTTAGATCCTTAATCAAAGTGATATGTCATGTCATATTCTGACAGCTAGCAAAACCAACTCTCATCTACTAATTGAATTCGCTAAACCAAATCTAACAACATCTTCAAAATTATATTTTATTGATAATCATTTTTTTTATTTACGAGAGTCGTGGTATTATCAATACAGCTACAAAATAAATTGTAATAAATTCTTTTACTTGAAAATCATTTATTAATGAAAATAAATTGTAATAAATTTTTTTTATTTCATATTATTTTTTATGTATCTTCAAAAATTTCAAAATAATAATTTTAAAAAAATAATTTTATTGTACTTGAAAAATATAATTATAATTGATAGAGGATAGTCAATAGTATGATTAATAATGTTTTCTATATAAAAAATATCAATACAAATCTTGAAACCTCTTATACAAGTATTAAAAATTCAACATTGAAGTTGAAATTTTAACTTAAAATTTAAACAAAAATCTTAAAATTATAATTTAAAATTCTAACACGACACTTCAAATATTATTTTATATATACGAGAATAATAACTACGCTCTTTTCTTAATATAATTAAGTATTATACCATAAATACAAATTTATTGTAATTATTTGACATTTTCCCTGATAATAAAAGTAATCCAAAATATACACTTAATTGTAATTGCCAATGAAGGTAATTGAATTTTTGATAAATTAAAATAGGGCTTTTATTGAAATTAATTATATATAAAAAAAAAAAAGCAATGGAATGGACATACCGATCATCATCATCAAAGACTTAAAAAGTGTTATAAATAAAAAGGTTCAGTTTTCACGTTTTTGCTTTTTCTGGTAATTAAAACAAATAAAATAAAATAAATACATATTTAATTTACCTAAATTATCTGCAAGATTGGCCGGAGAAATACGACAAGCAAACTCTCTGGATAATGTGAACAGAGCAAATGTTACTGTGTTACCAGATCATTATATCCATCTGCAATGTTTCCTAAGTTTACTTCAATCATAGCCGTTCATCGAAAAGTTCAGGCTTCGGCTACGTCGGTCAAAGTTTCCTAAATTGAGAAATGGGATAATAACATTTTCATCCCTAAACTTTGTTGTAACAGCAAATTATAACATACCTATCTTAATTTTAACAATTTAGATCCTAAATATTAGGGATGGCAAAATCCCGCCATGAGTTTGGGCCCCTACGGGGATCCATCCTAAATGACATAAAATTCGGATGATATGATAGAGAATGAGATTAGAAATATGAGAAGATTAATCCTCAAACAAACCAACATTTAGTAGTTACAATAGACCAAGCTTTTCATAGCCCTCATAAGTCACACTATTAACTTGTTCTCTCTTTTGTAGTCAATTTTAGTTTGTCTCTCTATTTTTTAGGAATAATAGGTGAGGAACAATTTACTTTTTATTTTCATACCCGTGCCATTCACACACACATTATTTAATTAAAAAGTTCTATAATTCATAATTTTTTTTATCCTATCAATAGTTAAATTTATATTTTTAATATAATTATTGTATGTAGATAATATTATAATATGTTAATGATATTTTTAGTTAATAATTAATATAAATAAATAAGAAAATAGAAAAATAAGTGAAAATAAAAAATTTGTTCTTTTTAGAGATTCTTCATTCTTATCCCATTAATTTTATTAGGAAATGAAGATTAAAATAAAAACGGAATAGGAAATAGGAAAGGTCTTCATAACCCCCACCTTATTTTATTGACATTTCTACTAATAGTAAAAATTTTAAAATGTCGCGTTAGTAATTATTAATACATACCTCTCTTAAGGTTTGAAAAACCCACACTTAAATGATAAGTTTGGAGTAACCCACACTTACGTCCCTTAGACCGTTATAATTAAAGGTATTTTTAGACATTTCACTAATCTAACCATTTTTAACTTGCTAGATAATTAATTTTTTAAAAATATTGTTTATTGATCATTCAAGATTTCAAGTTATGAAGGTAAAATTTCCAAATAAGTTTTGTGAAAAATCATATGAGATATATATAAACAAAATAATAATATCACATTAATTTTATTGTTGAATTTACATATTTAATATTATTATTTATCACAATTCTAAATTTTTTTAAATTAATAATAAATTTAAAATTATATTTGTTTTATGTGTATGTGCATCAGTTAATAAAAATAATACAGACTATAATTTAATTAAATAAGTACATGGGTATACCAAATTTGTTTACAAATATTCTAAATATCAATAATAAATTTAGAATTTTTTTAAAATTATACAAAATAATACTAGTTCATGTTAAATAAAATAATATTATCATATGAATAATAATACAATATTTTATAAAAATTAATTATATAATAATTTGAAAATGGTAATGTTAAAAAATGTTCTTGATCTTAACAATCTTCTAATAGTCAACTAATGATCCAAGAGAGGTAAGTATAGATTCCTTCAAATCTATAATCTAAGTGTGGGTTTATCAAACCTCAAGAAAAATATGTATTAATTTCTCATATAAACAATAAGTAAAAGTATAGGGAGAGAGATTAAACACAATAGTTTTTACATAATTCGACAAACTCTTATCTACGTTTATACCTCCAAGCCAACCTGCTTGAAAATTTCACTAATCAACCCTTGAACACCCGGAGACCTAAGCAAATACAATGAAGAGAACTTTCAGGTACTTCTTAAACCTTATAAATGTTTGTTTACCTCAAACACTAAATCACAATCTTAATACAAGTGATTCCTCACCAAATCACTCAATTCACAACTCAAGGAAAAAACTCACTTCTTTCACTCAATTTTTAGTAGAATAAAGGAAGCAATAGTGTTTACACCTTGAAAAGATTTACAAATGAAAGAACAACATGTGTAGAAGAAGAAGATGAATGTGCAATTCGTAAGCTCAAGATATGATTTTGAAGCTTAAATGATATTTATGAACTTTTAAGATTTTTAGCAAATATTCAAAATCTCTTCCAATGAGTAAAACAACCCCATATTTATAGTTTGGTTCAAAAACTAGTTGTTATTAGTTGTTATAGGGGTAAAATTTGAATTTCACCCAATTCGGTTGACTGAATGGTATTTTCGGTCGACAGATGATAAATTCTGTCAACTAGATGTGCAATCAAAGTTTAGGCCTGCTTTATCGCAAATTCGGTCGATCAGATTGCATTTTCGATCGACCTGATGAATAATACCTAGTTCATGCACAGTACTACCAGTTTAGCCACAACGATTGGTCCATGCACAACACTTGGTTCATGAACAGTGTCCGGTTTTTTGAGACTTTGAAAACTTTTTATTTAGGTCCATTTTTAGAGTTTCAAAATCTTTCAATTTGATTTAGTTTTAACTTTCAAAAACTTGCATTTTGGTTCAATTTTTAAAACTTACAAATATTTATTTTTTAAAAACTCTTGAGTTTGACACAAATATCATGCACATTTATAAATATAAGCATACAAAAATAAAACAAAATAAATTACCATCTTCTAAGTTTGTGTCTTCATTCTTCAATATAGCTCTCTTTCATTTGCTCAAAAAGATCCATTATACTTTCTTTGAAATCCTTAATTTTGAATATTCTTTAAGTCTTCATAATTGCTCCAATTCTTCGCACTAAAAATATCACAATAAATATTACAAAAAAAATTCAATTAGTTAATAATATCAATATTTGTTATCATCAAAATAGTAGGTCTTAAAGTTAACATATAATTCTATTTAATCTACATTATATCATATCATATCATGTATTTATAGTATTAGATTTTGAGTTTTTTCTAAAAAAATTTAATTGATTAACCTTATCAAAACATTATTAAATAATATTTTAATTAATTATCTAAGCTTTCTTATTCGTCTACGTGTTGTTTTATTAAGTGTTGGAAATGTAAGTTTAGTTTAAATTCATGTCACATAATTTCACTTTTTTTTTGTGCCAAACTCATGTTTATTGTACTGACTTGACTCATTTGCCACGTCTATTGGCAAAGATTGGTAGGAAACTGAAAAACTAACTAAAATAAGTACTGGTTTGTTAAACTTACTAAAATATTCCCTAATTTGTTGTTTAAGAAAAATTAAGGGACAAATTTGATATTATCCCATTGCATAATTGTAGCATAGAGTTGCCGTGTAATTGAAGTCTAAAAAAATAAAATTAAACCGATTTAAAAATCAGTATCAATCGATCACGTCAACATGGTAGCCAAACTCCTGATCATGTAGACCCATTGAGTAACAGATGCGGCCACAGTATCGAGGATTATGGTGTGGCAATAGAGAGAAGCAATTACCAGGGGCCCACAGATTTCAGGCTTAATTAATTAAGCCCACCAGGATTGCTGAATCGTGTTTCCCTCGGCATTATTGACCGATAAAGACAAGCCACATAGGTAGTTCGCCTGTTATTGTCGTCTTCATAACTTCTGTCCAATCATGGACTTCCACGTGGCTTCACGAGTATCACGATAATATAATGTTATGTATGAATGACTCATGGTGCATCATGCATGCCGAGCATAGGATAATCGTACATGGTTGATTTCGACACGTGGACGAGAGAGATTGGACCACCAATCATGTGAAAACTGAAAACGACAGCTGGGGCTTAGATAAGCATAAGCATAAGCCAATTAACTTATAGCTGGAAATAATAATATAAGGAGTGTAGAGCAAGCAAAATTAAATAATAAATATTTTATTATTTGCCAAATTGTGTAATAAAAAAAAAACATAATGCGTATTCTATTAAATGTTACTTAAAATTAAATTTTGTACATAAATTTTTTTTTATACAAATTGATTTTCTTAAGATATTATACAAATTGGTTTGATGGCAAAATTTTACTATCATTGATTTTAATTAACCGTAAATTCACCCTATCTTATATTATAAAATGTATCAAACACTTCTATCTCCTGTATATTCAAAATTAAAATATAATATTCTTAATTATTTTCGATTCCAACATAATAATAGGGAATAGACCATCGATCTATTAACTTTATATATATTTTTATATTATTTATTAATAATTAATCTACACATAAGTTAAACTTAAATTTAACACATATAATTAATATATTATAATTAATATAATTATTTGATATTAAAATACTGTTCATAAAATAAAATTATTATGCATAAAAAAATTATGATATCTGTTAGCTGTCAAATAAAAGTAAGTGTACCCAAAATTTTATCTATTGTGTATTCAAAGTAAAAGTATAATACTTCCAATTATTCTCTATCTCCACAACAATTTAAAAATAATGCATTACCATCCTATTAAATTTATATTTTCATATATTATTTATAAATTTTTTAATCTAAACATTTTTAACAATTAAAACTAAATTTAGTACATATAATTAATATATATAAGATATAATTTTAATAATTAAAAATATTTAAATTCAGCGATTTATAAATAATATAAAAAATATATAAAGGAGTATTGATTATTTCTCTAATTTAAAATATACTTTTTATTTGTTTGATTTAATTCTTTAAATTTTTTTTCTATTTTGTTTTTATATAATACTATCATTCTAACATTATCTCAAATTATACGAAAATTTATTTTCTTTCAAATAAATGTTACATCACATAGAATAAAATATTTAACATGTGTAGTATTTCAAAGAATATTTCCTGTGGCTTGTAATTGACAATTCATATATTCTTATCTTTTTGCCATTTAATACATTTTTTTAACGATTAAAATTAAGTTTAGTACATATAATTAATATATATAAGATATAATTTTAATAATTAAAAATATTTAAATTTAGAGATTTATAAATAATATAAAAAATATATAAAGTTAAGAGGTACTGATTCTTTCTCTAATTTAAAATATACTTTTTATTTATTTGATTTAATTCTTTAATTTTTCTTTTTCTATTTTGGTTTTATATAATACTATCATTCTAACATTATCTCATATTACAAAAAAAAAAATTAATCTTCTATCAAAAAAATGTTACATCACATGGAATAAAATATTTAACATGTGTAGTATTTCAAATAATATTTTCTGTGGCTTGTAATTGACAATTCGTAGATTCTTATCTTTTTGCCATTTAATACATTCTTATCCTTGTGCCTATGTCCACAACATGATAGTGAAAGTTACCCACACTTTCTTATTTTATTTTCATCTATAAATTAAGTTAAACCAAATTAAATCCTAAGCTTTTTAAATTAATAAAAACTATCCCTTAATATTTTATTCTTTTTTATTGAAGACAAATATTAGATATATTAATGACAAAAATAAACTAAAATTTATTATTATGTTTCATATGATAGGGACTATGATCACAAAGCATGTCTTGCAAATAAACTCTCCAATTTGTGTAGTGTAATGTTGTATAATATCTAGAAAACATAGCATGAGATTGTGTTTTTTAAGTATCACAATCACCAACTTGAACAAAAATTGAATGAACTATTTGCCTACCGCCCATGTACTTGATATGGTTTATATTACTAATAAAAGAATTTTAATAAGAATATATTGCACATTTAATTTTTTTAGTATTATCATATTTATGTATGTAGACATGTAAAACATACAGGAATTTAATTTTTTTTTTCAAATATAAATACTAATTTGATCGATCGAATTTCAATTCGATAAATAATCAATTCAGTGAAACTATATTTGATTGATTAAATATAACCAACCTCATTTAAACTGTATCATATTTTAGTTGGTCGATTATTGATATTCAATTAATCAAATTTAACAATCTAATCGATTAAATTTAGAATTCAAATATTGAATAAAAAAATGGACACCCAAATCTAAGAACTATAATATATATTATATATAAATAAATAACAAAATTTTATCATTTTTTTAAAAGATAAGAGTAATATGACTATTAGAAAATATTTTATTTTTTATATATATTTATGAATATACATAAGCACGTCTTTATATAAACAACACAAAATCTTAATTGGATACAAACTAGAAAACTTAATTTAATATATATAAATTAGAAAAAAAAATACAAATACTAGTTAGATAGATAAAGAGTTATATGCTCTTGATCAAATACAAAGTGTATCATATTGTTACTTAATGGACTTGTTGGCAACATTGGGAAAATGAAAGTGTGTTGGAAACAGAATTGAATTGATTCTAAAATGAAGCAAGCAGTCGCACACGATTACTTAGGGAAAATGATTTCAGATTTCTATAAGAAAGAAGAATTTGGTAGACAATAGGCAAAGAGAATCCATTACGTGTAAGTTAGATTTGATGAGATATGGGTCATGCGAATATTATTTTTGGTATTTATTAGTTAATTAATTAATCTAAAATTTTTCAAAATATAATAATAATTTTCCTTTTTTTTCTACTAAAAACATAATTAAATTTTCAAAAAAGTAGATGAGTGTTTGATGAACTTTGTTATTAAAAGAGTATGCAGTGAGTTTTAAACTCAAAACGTATGCATTTGATAACTATTAGTATTAAAGTGTCGCGAGTATGTATAATAATTATAATTAATTATTCATATAAATATTTTTATATTTTTCTAACACTCAAATTTATTACAAGTGCAAAAGCATCACATATTTGAGAATCAATAATGAATATTTTATAATAATTATGAGTTTAATACTATTATAACTCAATATCAAACAAAATATAAATCAATTTTCATATTGAAGTTAATATACATAAATTAATTGTACTGATAGGAATGTATTATTAAATTAAATTAAATTAAATTAAAATTTAAGGTTAGGTCAACTTATCTTTTGCTTTCAACCAAATTGAACTTATCCAAAGATGGCCTTTCATTTTCTAGTCAATTAGTAATCGTGATCATCTTCTTCTTTTGCTGATTCATATACTTATCCAAATGCAGAGCATCTTTTTTTTTTCCTTGAACCAATTGATTACTAAATGTAAAAATGTAGGATCACAATAATTTTTTTAACAAAAGAAAGAATTATTCGGGTATAATTCCATTTCTTTTGGTTTATAAATCTTGTATATATATAGAGAGAGCCAAAATCAAAAGTTGGAATTGTAATACTCGAATTCAAAATTAATATTAATTTAATAATAAACAAATTGTTTAATCTAACTTAAAGAGCTATTTTAACAGTGTTAATTGGTATTACTAAGTAATAAATTAATAAATATAAAAAATAATATTAATTTTTTACACACTCCCCCACCTTTGTGTGGACAGTTTTCCACCGTATGTAGATTGATCCCCTCAAATGTGATCATAGATACCGTACATATGCATAGATGTCTGGGATACATTATAACTATCACATCTACACTTCCTGCAAATATCTATTATAAAATATTATAATATTAAAAAAATTATTTACATATGAAAAAGTATTTTATATGATAATCAATTTCAATCTCTTTTGGATCTCACTCATCAAATTCATATCTAATGAAAATAATTTAATCTCATTAGAATTATATCTTATCCCTCTCACACGTGGAGCTAGGGTTTCAGTATACCAAATAAAAACAAACCAAATATGAGTTGCCAAAAGGTATAGTTCTTCAAAGATTTTGTGGGTAGGAATCAAAATAAGAAACAACGATTGATTTCTTCAAAAAGTAACTATTAAATTGGTAATATAATTTAATAGTGTAATCGAAGAAGATCATGATTGATATTAATTAATTAATAAAAAGATTTGGTCAAGCCAAGACAAATTGATGATCATGTTGTCTTTGAAACATTATTGGTATTATTCCCAAATATTCCGGATTAAAAGTTTCTTTATTTATAAGCAAACAAAAATTTTGGATTTTAATTACATTGGGATCTCAACTCATATATCATTCAACCCTAGATCTATCACATTATGTACATAACAAGATAATTTCTTAATATTATTTATTTTATAGTAATTAGTATTGTGTAGTAGATAAACAATCACGGTACTATAACTTTGACGCCACAATATTAATAAAAAAAATTATAATGTGATTATATTATTTACAAAAAAAATTAAGTAGGAGACCAATCAATAATTCTTTAACTTTATATCACTTCTTATATTATTTATAAATTATTAGATATAATTAACGGTTGAAATTAAATTTACACAGTTTTATACCATTTTTTATAATATTTATAAATCATTGGTCCTTCTTCTTATATAAATTATTTGTTATTTGAATCTATAAAATAAATTTATATATGTATTGGCTCTCTTAGTTTTAAAAAATTAACAATTTACTCTTTCATTTTTAAAAGTTAATCTATCAAATTTATCCTTTTAATATTTTAGTCCTTCAATTAATTTTTTTTTTTATTTCTAGCTCTACTCTTACTATTATACATATATATCCTATAAATCGAGTAAAGTCTCCCACCAATATTAAGTTTGTTCAAGTTTCAGATTAAGACTCAATCTAATTTAATTAATATAAATAAATTGAATTGGATTTTAAGTATTCTTCACAATCCACTGTTTTTATTTTATTTGTTTATCTTATTTCCATGAGAGCTTTTCCTTATTATCCCCATATGATATCTTAATATTTTAAATATTATTTGAATTTTTTTATTTCTTGTCAACCATTAATGCATTGATCTTCAATCTCATAGAAAATATAAAACATATGCATAATCTTTTATTTATTTTTGAAGATATATACACAAATAATTTGTCTACTACAAAGATATCCTAAATCAACCACCAATTTTGTTACAGTATAATTTAAGATTACGGATGTGTAAATGTAATAGTTATGTTAGGTATAACTTTTTTTCTTTTTTTTTTTTCACTTAGATCAAAATATAAATTATCGTGATAAAATTGTTGTGTTGATAACATTAAATTCAAGGGAGTATACGTCAATTTTCTTTACACAAAGTTAAGAAATTATTTTTTAGAAAAAAAATATTTAGGATGGAAGTGAGAAATTTCATCCATGAAACATCAAATTTTTATCCTCTGTTATTACTCAAATTATGGATGATCTAAAAGCATTAAATGTACTCCAAACTACCTAAACTACATCCAATATATATATATATATATATATATATATATATATATATATATTGAAAGTTGTTTTGATTTCAAATAAAAATAAATAAACCCTAAGCCTAAAATTAATAGGTTTAAAAAATCTATTAGAGAATTTTTCTAACAGTTAAGAAATTTAGGAACCATAGAGAGTTATTATACTCCTCTCTCTCCCTCTCTCTTGTGAAATCTCTTTGGAGAGAAAGACCTCAAAGCCCAAAGGCAGGAAGCTTCTTTCTTTTTCCCTCTTTGTCTTCCAGTTTTTTCTTTCAATCCACTTAAAGAGAAAAGTAGATGTACATCTCGATATAGATTTATGACTGAGTTTCTTCTATTCAAGCTTAGGTCATAGTTATAATTGCTTTTGAAGTATACAAGTGATTTGTATTTTTTTTTTCTAGTATGTAATTTTTTATGCTCGAATTTACTTTAACTTAGCAAAAATTAACCTATATAAAAAAATTTACATAAGTGTGGGATTCTCCCATTTTTTATGGGTAGATTTTTCTTTTATTTTTGTGAATATAAAAAAATTTCATTTGAGCAAATTTTTTAGTTGCACTATAATAAAATTTATCTAAATCTTCTTTCGAACAGATTTCTGGCGTAAAAAAAATATCACCACTTGTAAGAACATACTTTTAAATATATTATAATACAATTTATTTAAACTCTCACTTTCAAAATATTTTTAATATATAAATATATACTATTAGTAGACTATAGATATAATATGTAATATTAAAAAAAAGGTTAGAATTTTATTTTTCTCTTTACGAGAATGTAAAGTAAAGAATATTGAAATGTTGGATCTAGTATGAACAGCTTCAATTAGAACATAAAGTTTTGACTTACGTGGGTAATCAACAATTTCTACTGGAGTCAATTATTTAATAATTATTTAAACAATAATATTGCAATCTCAATTAATTATTTCCAGTTATATCTCTACTGATAACGTGTCCTTCATTAATTGGATGATAAAATTTTATATTTTTAAAATAATAAATTACCCTAATTAGATGACAAAAAACACATCAGCAAAGTTGTATAAAATTTAAAAGGTTAAGAATTACTATTTTTAAATTTTATTAATAATTAAAATAAACGAATATTTATTTCATAATTTTTTTCTTATTTTATAATTTTACATCTTAGATCCTTAATCAAAGTGATATGTCATGTCATATTCTGACAGCTAGCAAAACCAACTCTCATCTACTAATTGAATTCGCTAAACCAAATCTAACAACATCTTCAAAATTATATTTTATTGATAATCATTTTTTTTATTTACGAGAGTCGTGGTATTATCAATACAGCTACAAAATAAATTGTAATAAATTCTTTTACTTGAAAATCATTTATTAATGAAAATAAATTGTAATAAATTTTTTTTATTTCATATTATTTTTTATGTATCTTCAAAAATTTCAAAATAATAATTTTAAAAAAATAATTTTATTGTACTTGAAAAATATAATTATAATTGATAGAGGATAGTCAATAGTATGATTAATAATGTTTTCTATATAAAAAATATCAATACAAATCTTGAAACCTCTTATACAAGTATTAAAAATTCAACATTGAAGTTGAAATTTTAACTTAAAATTTAAACAAAAATCTTAAAATTATAATTTAAAATTCTAACACGACACTTCAAATATTATTTTATATATACGAGAATAATAACTACGCTCTTTTCTTAATATAATTAAGTATTATACCATAAATACAAATTTATTGTAATTATTTGACATTTTCCCTGATAATAAAAGTAATCCAAAATATACACTTAATTGTAATTGCCAATGAAGGTAATTGAATTTTTGATAAATTAAAATAGGGCTTTTATTGAAATTAATTATATATAAAAAAAAAAAAGCAATGGAATGGACATACCGATCATCATCATCAAAGACTTAAAAAGTGTTATAAATAAAAAGGTTCAGTTTTCACGTTTTTGCTTTTTCTGGTAATTAAAACAAATAAAATAAAATAAATACATATTTAATTTACCTAAATTATCTGCAAGATTGGCCGGAGAAATACGACAAGCAAACTCTCTGGATAATGTGAACAGAGCAAATGTTACTGTGTTACCAGATCATTATATCCATCTGCAATGTTTCCTAAGTTTACTTCAATCATAGCCGTTCATCGAAAAGTTCAGGCTTCGGCTACGTCGGTCAAAGTTTCCTAAATTGAGAAATGGGATAATAACATTTTCATCCCTAAACTTTGTTGTAACAGCAAATTATAACATACCTATCTTAATTTTAATAATTTAGATCCTAAATAGTAGGGATGGCAAAATCCCGCCATGAGTTTGGGCCCTGCAGGTATCCATCCTAAATGAAATAAAATTCAGACAATATGATAAAGAATAGGATAAGAAATAGGAGAAGATTAATCCTCAAACAAACCAACATTTAGTAGTTTATTTATGATTTTGAAACCAATATTGAGTGAGCTCCAATAGACCAAGCTTTTCGTAGCCCTCATGAGTCACACTGTTAATATAATTATTGTATGTAAATAATATTATAATATGTTAATGATATTTTTAGTTAATAATTAATATAAATAAATAAGTGAAAATAAAAAATTTGTTCTTGATATTTTTAGACTTCAATTTCACTAATTTTTTTGTGCCAAACTCATGTTATGTTATATTGACTTTATCCATTTGCTACGTATATTGGCAAAAATTGGTACAAAAATAAAAAAAAAACCAACTACAATAACTACTGGTGTGTTAAGATTACTAAAATATATCCTTTTCGTTGTTTAAAAACAATTCAGGGACAATATTGATATTATCCCATTGCATAATTGTACCATAGAGTTGCCGTAGAATTGAAGTTTAAAAAAAGTCAATTAAACCGATTTTAAAAACCCAAATAATTAGACAGAAAAATCAGTATCAATCAATCATGTCAATATGGTAGCCAAACTCCTGATCACGTAGACCCATTGTGTAACAGATGCGGCCACAGCATCGAGGATTATGGTGTGGCAATAGAGAGAAGCAATAAACAGGGTCCACAGATTTCAGGCTTAATTAATTAAGCCCACCAAAATTGCTGAATCGTGTTTCCCGCGGCATTATTGGCCGATAAAGCCAAGCCACATAGGTAGTTCGCCTGTTATTGTCGTCTTCATAACTACTGTCCAATCATCGACTTCCACGTGGCTTAACGAGTAATGGGATAATGTCATGTTATGTATGAATGGCCGATGAGTACATCATGCATTCATGCATGCATGAGAGCAAAGGATATATCGTACATGGATAATTCGATACGTGGACGAGAGGGATTGGACCACCAATCATCTGAAACCGGAAAAGGACAGCTGTGGCTTAGATAAGCATAAACATAAGCCAATTAACTTATAGCTGGAAATAATAATATAAGGAGTGTAGAGCAAGCAAAATTAAATAATAAATATTTTATTATTTGCCAAATTGTGTAATAAAAAAAAAACCATAATGCGCATTCTATTAAATGTTACTTAAAATTAAATTCTGTACATAAATTTTTTTATACAAATTGATTTTTTTTAAGATATTATACCAATTGATTTGATGGCAAAATTTTACTATGATTGATTTTTATTATCAGTAAATTCATGCTATTTGATATTATAAAATATATCAAATAGTTCTGTCTCCCCTGTATTCAAAATTAAAATATAATAATCTTAATTATTTTTTATTTAACATAATAATTAAAAAAAAAGATCATCGATCTATTAACTTTATATATATATTTATATTATTTGTTAACAATTAATCTACACACAAGCTAAGCTTAATTTTACTATCATTAATTTTTATTAACCGTAAATTTATTCTAACTGATACTATAAAATGTATCAAACACTTATGTCTTTCGTGTATTCAAAATTAAAGTATAATGATCTTAATAATTCTCCATTTCAACACAATAATTAAAAGAGAATAGATCATTTGTATATTAATTTTATATATTTTATTAATATTTATTTTTTATATTATTTATTAATAATTGATCTACATACAAGTTAAGATTAAATTTAATATATATAATTAATATATTATAATTAATGTAATTATTTGATATTGAAGTATTGTTCATAAAATAAAATTATTATGCATAAAAAAGTTATGATAACTATTAACTGTCAAATAAAAATAAGTATAACAAACAATTATCTATTGCGTATTCAATTAATTTAAAAAGAATTTTCTATCTCGACACAATAATTTAAAAAGAATGTATTAACAATTCATTAACTTTATATTTTTTTCATATTATTTGAAAAAATTTTAATCTAAATAATTTTAACAATTGAAATTAAATTTAATACATATAATTAATGTACTATGATATTATATAAATAAGATATAATTTTTACTATTAAAAATATTTAAATTTAATAATTTATAAATAATATAAAAAAAGGATAAAGTTAAAGGCTGCTGGTTCTTTTATAATTTGAAAAATACTTTTTGTTTGTTTGATTTGACACTTCAATTTTTTATATATATATATAATACTATCGTTTTAACATTATCTCAAATTACAAAAAAATTAATCTTCTATCAAAATAATGTTACATCACATGGAATAAAAATATTTAACATGTGTAGTATTTCAAATAACATTTTCTGTGGCTTGTAATTGACAATTCGTAGATTCTTATCTTTTTGACATTTAATACATTCTTATCTTTTTGCCTATGACCACAATAATGATAGTGAAAGTTACCCGCACTTTCTTATTTTATTTTCATCTATAAATTAAGTTAAATCAAATAAACATTTAATTTCTTAAACTTTTTAAATTAATCAAAATTATTTTTAAATAATTTTTTATTTTTTATTGAAGACAAATATTAGATATATCAATGACAAAAATAATCAATCTCATTTAAACTGTATCGTATTCTAGTTGGTCGATTATTGATATTCAATTAATTAAATTTAACAATTTGATCAGTCAAATTTAGAATCCGAATATTTAACAAAAAAATGGACACCCAAACTTAAGAACTATAATATATAGTATATATAAATAACAAAATTTTATCATTTATTTATAAGATAAGAGTAATATAACTGTTAGAAAATACTGTATTTTTTATATATGTTTATAAATGTACATGAGTATATCTTTATATAAGCAATACAAAATTTTAATTCGTCACGAACTAGAAAATCTAATTTAATATATATAAATTAAAAAAATAAAAATACGAGTTAGATAGATAAAGGGTTATATACTCTTGATCAAATATAAAATGTTAAAATAATCCTAATTTAAATTGGACAAATGTGTCACTAAATATAGAGATTGTGGGCAACAAAGTGTATCATATTGTTACTTAATAGATTTGTTGGCAACAATTGGGAAAATGAAAGTGTGTTGGAAACAGAATTGAATTGATTCTAAAATGAAGCAAGCAAACCCACATGATAACTTGTGAAAATGATTTCAGATTTCTATAAGAAAGAAGAATTTGTTAGAATTGGAATTGAAATTTGGTAGACAATAGGCAAAGAGAATCCATTACGTGTAAGTTAGATTTCATGAGATATGTGGGTCATGCAAATATTATTTTTGGTATTTATTGGTTAATTAATTAATTTAAAATTTTTAAATAAGTAATCAAATATTATCTAACATTAATATATATAATATATTAAGAGTAGTATTTTGTCAAATAAAATTTTAGCATTTATGTATAAATGGGTGTATCCACTTGACTTAATTTTGTACACAAATTTTGAAGCATTATTTTATATAATTTAATGGTTAAAATTTAAAATAAAATAGTATTAAATACTATATAGATCAATTGATAAAATAGAATTTGTGTCTAGATGTTATAAATTTTAATCTATTAATCTATGGAATCCAATGGCGAACATAATTGTTGAGTTGTAAACTCTTTAAGTACTTGAAAATTTAAGAAAATTCAACCCTATTTATTATTAGTTAGTTCAACCACTAATATTTATTATTGCGACTTATAATAATAATGTTCTTTTTTTTCTGCTAAAAACGTAATTAAATTTTTGAACAAAGTAGTTGAGTGTTTGATGAACTTTGTTATTAAAAGAGTATGCAGTGAGTCTTAAAAATTATTATCAAAATGCAACATTTCCCTTATATCTAAAACATCAGTGGATTTTGACAATAGATATTAATTGCTTCTAACTTTTTCACAACAATCTTAATTATTTGGGTCTTTGATATATTGAATGGCAGCACTTTCTAATATATATATATATATATATATATATATATATATAAATCAGGTAGGTTTGATAAAAATTTGGGTTGGGGTCGGATTTTAAAAAATTTAGTTTGAATAAAATTTATTTTTTATATATTTGATTTGACCAGATTTAAGTTTAATAAAATCAGTCCAGGTCAAAAAATTAGACTTTAAAAATCTAAAAAAAAAATTATTTTATTATTTTGTTTATTGGTCGAATTTTATTCCGATTCGGTCTGACCTGATTTCAATTTATTTAAAGTATGAAAGATTTGAGATTAATCCTGTCTAAGCCCGGTCCGGTCCGGATTATAATAAAAAAAATTTGAACCCAACTCGTTCTATATTTAGGGTCAGATTTAATACGAATTTTTTTGCCATCCTTTATAAAAAAATTGGTCCTCATATATATATTACTGTGAATATTAATTAATTGGACTACTAAGATTTCCTATAATTAATAGAATAAAAAATTTAAGATTCAATTTTTATATGAATTTTAAATATTTTAAAATTAAATAAAAATGGGAGAATGTACGTAAATAAATCTTAGCCTATAATTTTTTTATTGCAAGCAAAAAATGATTTGGTGAACAACTGCATGCATGCATACGTAACACAATTTTATAAATAAAATTGAAGTTTAAATGAAATAGCATTATTTAGTATGTTATTTTGTGCAAGACTTTATTTGTTAATGTAGTAGTTTCTGCTTTAAAAATGATATCTACTATTTTTATTTTATAATAATTACGACTTTAATAATATTAAATCTCAGTATCAAAAAATATATATTAATGAATTTCCATTTGAAATTACTATACATAACATATTTGTATTGATAGGAATATATTATTAAATTAAATCAAATTAAAATTTAAGATAAGGTCAACTTATCGTTTGCTTTCAACCAATTTATTTTTTGGAGCAACTTTCAACCAAATTGAACTTATCCAAAGATGGCCTTTCATTTTCTAATCAATTAATAATCGTTATCATCTTTTTCTTTTGCTCATTCATAAACTTATCCAAATACAGGGCATCTTTTTTTTTAATTAATTAATTACTAAATGTAAAAATGTATGATCACAATAATTTTTTTAACAAAAGAAAGAATTATTCGGGTATAATGCCAATTTTTTTGGTTTATAAATCTAGTATATATATAAAGAGAGCCAAAATCAAAATTGGAATTGTAATACTCGGATTCAAAATTAATTTAATTTAATAATAAATAAACTGTTTAATTTAACTTAAGAATTGTTTTAATGGTGTTAATTGGTATTACTTAACTGATAAATTAATAATTGTAAAAAATTAATTTATGTGTTTGATTATTTATTTATTATAAAAGTGTTCATCGAACTTAAATAACACTAGGGTTCATTTTTAGATCTGTGTAATTGTATATAAGAGTGCTTCATTGGTAGTACATGACATTTTAATAAATTTTTCTAAAAAATATTAAAAATTAATTGACAATAATACAACCATGACAATAAATTTTTTAAACTTTACTAATAAAAATCTTTCTAATATAAATTTATTCTAAAAAGTGCAAATTAAAAAATTCATATTTAAAATTTTTTATCTCAACTTTTTATTCTTTTATTTATTTATAATTATATTTATACTTTTTTAATTTCATTCCATATTTGACTCAAAGTTCAATCAAATATTAATTTAAGGATAGATACGGCATACATTATACGTGAATATCTAGAATATGTTATAACTATTACATTTACACTCTTAGAAAATACTTATTGTAATAACAATAGATCGTAAAAGGTTGTAATATTAAAAAAACACTAATTGACATATACAAAAAATAATAATAATCAATTTTAGTCTCTATTTTAAATCTCACTTGTCAAATTCATATCTATCTTATGAAAATAATTTAGGGTGAGTTTGACAGTGCTAATTGGCACTTATAAAATACTAAACCATGTGTTTGATAAATTTTAATGAAAGTGCTTATTGAAAAAAATTTAACACTTAAAATGATTATTTAATTAACAAAAATTTGGTGTTTTCTCAAATTAGGACTTCAAGTACTTAAAAGGATAACACTTATATAGTTAATAAAAATTTATTTTTTCTAAAGTATCCCTAAACATATTTAAAAATTAGATTTCTCAAATATTTATTTTTTTAGTTAAATAAATTTTAATTTAAATGATTATATATATGAATATATGATAGATTACATTAGATAATTGGAGATACATTATTTGTTATATATTTTTTTTAAATGAATAAATTATTTAAATTAATATATTCTTTGTGTTCATAATATTTATAATTTTACTTATATTTTAATGTATAGTAGATAATTAATATTATTTTATTTTTATAACAAACTTCTTATTCAATTTTTTAGAAATGTTATAAAATAAAAATGTTATATATATAATATTTATTTTTATTAAAAATATTGTTATATGGATATATTACTTATTTTAATATATTATCTATTTTAATAATTTATCAATATATTTTTTTAATTACACTTTTAAACACCTAATTTAGTACTAATAAGCATTTTTAGATATTGTTAACTAAACGTTTAAATATATATTTTTAAAATTATTATAAAAACATTAAATAATATAAATATTGAAAATTTTAGTACTTATTCTTTAGTCTAGCTAAACTGACCTTTAATCTCGTTAGAGTTAAATCCATCTACCTCACACGTGGAGCTAGGGTTTGAGTATACCAATAAAAACAAAGGAAATATGAGTCGTGAAATGGTATATTTTTTCAAAGATTTTGAGGGTAGGAATCAAAATAAGAAACAATGATTGATTTGTTCAAAAAGTAAATATTACATTGTTAATATAATTTAATAGTGTAATAGAAGAAGATCACGATTGGTATTAATTAATTAATAAAAAAGATTTGGTCAAGCCAAGACAAATTGATGATCATGTTGTCTTTGAAACACACCGGATCAAAAGTTTACTTTATTTACAAGCAAACAAAAATTTTGGATTAATTACATTGGGATCTCAAATCATATATCATTCAACCTAGATCTATCACATTATGTACATAACAGGATAATTTCATAATATTATTTATTTTATAGTGATTAATATTGTATATTAAAGTAACAATCACGTTACTATAACTTTGATGCTACAATATTAATATACACAATTTGTAAAATAAATTATATTATTTATAAAAGATTTAAGTAGAAAATAGATCATTAGTCCTTTAAATTTATACAATTAATTATATTACTTATAAATTATTAGATTTGACTACTTTAATATTTGAAATTAAATTTAATAGTATAATTTATGTATAATATTATTCTGTAATTAATATATATGAGTTATAATTTTAATTATTGTATATAAATTTAACGATTTATAAATAATATAAGAAATTATATAAAGTTAAAAAATAATTAATTTTTTTTATATATAAATTATTTATTATTTAGACTTATAAAATAGATTTATATATATTTTGGCTCATTTAGTTTTAACTAGTTAGCAATTTAGTTTCCAATTTTAAAATTTATTTAAAAATTTACTATAAACTTTATCTTTTTAATATTTTAATCTTTTAATTTTTCTATTTCTAACTCTGCTCCTTACCATTATGCAAATATATCCTCTATATAAATCGAGTAAAGTCTCCCACCAACTTTAAGTTTGTTCAAATTTTAGATTAAAACTCAATCTAATTTAATTTATTTAAATAAATCGAATTAGATTTTATGCATTCTTATCTAAGAAACCCCATATAATATTTTAATATTTTAAATATTATTTTAATATTTTTTATTTCTTCTTAACCATTAATGCATTGATCTACAATCCCTTATGGAAAATATAAATAAATATGCACAATTATTTATTTATTTATGAAGATATGTAAATATGTTGATGCTGAGGATATTCTTTGATTCAAATTATTTTGTTAAGTGGGTCCAAATATATATATATATATACACACGCGCGCCATGCACTTCGACACAAATCCGTATGCAATTCTGTTTTTAGTTTCTTATTCTCTGTTTCTGTTTCTAAATCAACCACCAACTCCAACTATATATATATATAAAAAATTTATGTCTCAATTTAAGTTAAAACAGAAAAAAGTATACCTAATATAATTAATGTATTTACACATAACTAGCTATATATGTATATATATATATATATATATATAATTAACCTATGAAATTTAATGGTAGATAAAATTATTGAGTTGATAACATTAAATTTTACTCAAGTACGAAATTAGACCGAGGCCTAAAGTAACCAGTTATCCAAAAAAAAAAGTTAAAAAAATAACAACTATTTTATTATTTAGTTCTTTAAAATAAGTTTTTATGATCTTACACGTTTTGAATTCATATATTTTGGACTCCTCAAAATTAAAATTCTGACTCTGCCTTAATATTATTTTTTAATTTTATATTTTAATCGTTAGATTATATGTATCAATGAATAATAAAAATTTGTATCTCAACTCAATTTAAAAAATTTAAATCTATTATGTTATCGTGTCGTATTACTTTTTTATAGTATAATTCGAAATTATAAGATGTATGTTTTTATTTTATTACTTTTTTATTTTAATATATATATATATATATATATATATATAATCAAATAAATATTTGTTTTTGTTAGACATATATATGGTTAGTTGTCTCTAATCAATCACATAACATGAAAATATTCTTGTTGCTACTTTAGAGATACATTTCAAACATGTCCTTATCCTTTTTAGAAACCACACAACTAAGATTCCTAAATTAAACAACAAGGAAAAATAATAATAATATGTGGTCTTCAAAATATCAAACAATATATAATTAATTAATTTTGTCTAAGTTTGTGTTGCATAAAAACATTTCTCAAAATATTGTGTTGAATTCTTGTTTTCAATTTTTGAGTGTATAAGGACCACCTACTTGATGGATCATTTCATTAATTCTACGTGTCATCTAACAATGAATAAGGTTATAAAATTATTTGTTCAAATTAATTTTTTCAATAGGTTATTGAAAATTAAAATATAAAATTTATATTCTAACTTATAAAATAAATGATATAGAAATAATTACTGTATAACATAGATCAAATTGTTATTTACCTTGAAATTTATCGTGATTTTTTTTATGCATGATATTTTTTGATATTATACTGTTATTTGTCACGTTAATTGAGTAATAAGTTTGTGTAATACTTTATAATTATTAGGATTATTAATTCTTATTGATCACACTCATGTTAATATTTTTAATTCAAATTAATTGTACATAAATATAATATTTGGTTAGAACCGATTAAATATATTAAGTTTTATTTTGTTAAAAATTAAAATCACAAATATTTAACACAAATAATAATATTGGGATGAAATTACTTGACAAAATACATTTTTTAATTCACATATACTGTAACATGAAATTATTAGGCAGAACAATTTATACAATTAAAAAGATGAATAGTCAAATATTAGTCCCCAATTAAAATTTAATTTTTCATCAAATACTTTAATGGTTGTACTTTTAATATTAAATATAAGAGCAACCTTCTCAAATATTTCCTTCAACTTTTCACACTCCCTTTTTGAAAAGCTTATTGTCAAATTTTGTACATGCAATAATGCAATAAAAGAAAGATCATATGAACAATTTCCATTGCTTTTGTGACACATCATACGGTATGATTCAAATCCAATACTCTATTCACATTGTGATAGGATTTCTTTTAGTAAATTAGAAAACCTCTTCTACAATAATTTCAAGCCAAGTCATAGAATGTACTATAAAGAAAAATAATTTGATAAACTAAACAACAAACCAATAAAATAAAAAAGAGTAAAACATTTTTTTGACACAAATTTCTATTATTTTTATTCAAAAAGTTCAAAACATGGCGTGTTAAATTAAATACATTTAAAGATAATATTATATGTACATGTGATTCATAAGTAATTTAATTTAATTTAATTGTAATATTTATTATTTATTTATATATTTGTACTTTGAGTAATTTTATGTCATAATAATTACGACGATAATAATTCTATCAGCGAAATAAACTCAAGGAAGGGTTATAATGTTGCAGTAATGTTGGTATATGGTACAATCGGCGTATCTAAACTGTTAAATTATTTAAAATATAATTTAGTAATTAATTTAAAATGAGAATAATTCATGAATTATGTTAAAAAGTTCTCAGTTCCTTATATTATATTATACAACGGTTGTACAATCATAGGACTCGTAAATTCAACGTCTCAGCACACAGAATTCACACCGAATCACGGAACATACTAGAAAGAAAGTTTGATGAGCCGAAGACGTACCAGATAGTTGGTTTCGAAGGGTATTATCGTGATTTCCCATTGCTTTGAGCTGCTCTCTTTCTTCATTCACACAAGTCTCCCTCTGTCTCTTTCTCTTCTCTTCTTTTCGTGTTCACTCTTTTTGTTCACGTACAGACAGAGTCAGCAACAGCATCAAACTAGCACGTGGTAGGTCCCACCAACTGTGTCCACTTGCTAAACCAAACCACCACAACACGTGTCCTCTTCTGATCCTTGTCATCATCGCTACCACCACCGCATTAAGGACAGCTGTTCCTGTCCACGTCATGTACCCACTTCTCTTTTTTCTTCTAATTTGGTCTCTTTATTGTATATTAATTGTATATTTACCCCTAATGTTTTAAGAATATCGTTTTACTGCATTCTGTACTAATAGTCCATTACTTTATACATATTATTAATAGTTAGTAGATCGATTACACCAAAATAATGTATCAAAATTACAATATTTCAAATCACTCACTATTATTTTAATAATAAAATATATATCTCACTTTTCATTATAAACAAAAGGTTTGAATTTTTATAATTGCGTGGACATAAATTTTTACTTAGTTAAGAATATATTTTGTCTCATTTGTTGTAAGCTTTCGTGAATGATATCAAATACATAATTATTTTAACTCTTGATTTCTTATAAATTTATGATCTATGTATGAATTATGAGTATTTTTTGTCTAAAATAGACTAGAATGATAATATTTTACAAATTATAATAAATAATTTGTGTTATAGGGTTAATTTCCAATAGATTAGGGGTCTGTATGTTATTATAATAAATGAGACTTATCACTTATCAATGTTCATATATGATCATGTATGCTATACATAATCATTCAAATATCATCACATGGTCACATGCATGAACACACATAAAATAAATAATAATAAAAAATAAAAAAAATAAAAAGTGCTTTCGTTGGTCCCCGGATGCAGCTTTATAAGCGCTTTCTCATTCTTTCTCACAAGCACATTGCAGAAACAGAGAGAAACTGTAGACAGAGGGAAGGAGAAATGGGAAGGTTTGCTTGTGAAACCGAATCTTGGGTTTCTCCCAAAAACACTGCCCACGAAAACCTTGAACCAGAATCTTTAACCGTAGCATCCATTGATTTGAATCAGAAACCGCAGGCTTTAACAAGAACTAGAACTGGGTTTGATGAGGAAGGTGAATACAATCAGGAAACAGCAGAGCTGTTAAGGACTAGAAGTGAAAGCAGGGATTTATTGAAGACGAAGAACAAGAAGAAGAGGAATCAGGTTTTGCTTGAGGGTTATGTGGAGACTGATTCTGAGGATGATTTGAAGAGAACGAAAAGTTTGACAGATGAAGATCTTGATGAGCTAAAAGGGTGTTTGGATCTTGGGTTTGGGTTCAGTTATGAAGAGATTCCTGAGCTCTGCAACACTTTGCCTGCGCTTGAGCTCTGTTACTCAATGAGCCAGAAGTTCCAGGATGAGCACCACAAGTCCCCAGAGAATTCCCCCGTCTCCGAGCCTGCTTCTAGCTCAATTGCAAATTGGAAGATCTCTAGTCCTGGTGAGTACTTTTAATTTCATTAATTTTGTTTATAATTAGTGATTAGTCCAATTGCAGCTCTGATCTTGTTTGTTATGACGAAGCATTTTAGTTGAATCCATGAAGTTTATGACACAAGATCTGTGTATATTCAGGACAAGAGTGTTGTTATGCTTTTAACATGTTCCAAATGAATTGATCTTGGTAACTGGTGATCTAAATCATTTTGTTGTCTGCGTTTATTTGTTCAGGTGATCATCCGGAAGACGTTAAAGCAAGACTGAAATATTGGGCACAGGCGGTGGCTTGCACTGTTAGATTATGCAGCTGAAATAGAGATTTAGAAATTAATTGATTTTTATCATTTTTGAGAGAAAAGAATGAACATCTTTTTCATCATTGCAAATCGAAAGAACTGTCTGGACCTTCATGCTAAGCTTGTTCTCCCCTGATCTACTCTGGGACAACTTGCAGGAATGAAATTTCCAGCTATCATTTAGCTGGAAGTGGACCTGCAATAACCTTTCACTGATGGGTCGGCGATAAAGGAGTAGAAGAAGAGGAGCAAGAAGAAGAAATGTCTCAGGTTCGAGATTAACCGAATATACAATACAGAGTCTTGACTGATTTCTCCCGAGTCTAATATATATAATATATAACTATGATTTTTGTATCCAGTGCATTGGAAATAAATTATGCTATTGAATAAAGTTCTCTTTATGTTATTTTTGCTCATATTATTTCTATAATGCTTTAGTTTTTTCAATATTGCTATGGATCCCAACATTGCTGATGATTTTATGCAGTGGTGAGAGCCTCCATTAGAGCCTTACTTTACCAACTAGTTGGAGACATCCGCATTACCTCCGCATTTGCTGAGGTAACTAATCTAACTGCGTTGATTAACATTACTCAGATTCCTCTTGTCTAGTTTAATACGTCGATTGATGAAAGTTGCACTAACTTGGTACTAAAAATGCATGATAGTGCTAACAGGTAACTGACTTGTGTTTGTCCAGTCTTCGAGTATATGAACGATCGGGTTGCAGAGCAAGCTCGAAAGGGAGAGAAAACAAGTGAAGGACTCTTAACTGACACAAAATCTCTCTCCCATAGTTCTCTTTTTATTGTTACCATTTTCGGGTTTTTAAAACCTTGACATTTTGTTTTGAAGGACTTGATTTCATCATTCATTTGACAAATATTATTTTGCTATATGAGATTTCGCATCCTGTTTCTGTTATGTGCACGGATTACATCGATAACAGATGTGTAGTAGTACCCTAGTTTCGGAATAGGGATAGGAAATCATAGATGATATCTATGAATGTCTGAGTTATGATGTAGATGATCAAGAGCCGACTGCCGTACTGGAACATCGGCGCTCTTGTTACTGATAGGTTCATTTATCTAGATCCTAAACTTTATTCACGAGGCGTTATATGATAATAGATCAGTCCTCAGATGACCAAAGGATTTGCAGATAAACTTGTTAACATGACAGAAAAGGATGCAGTCAATTTTGATAGGCTTCAATGGCTGAGCTTGAACAATAGACACTCAGTTTCAAAAGAAACTATCATGGTATGTAAGGCTTGCTTGTATTGTTTTCACACCAGCTGTATCAAAACTTGAGAATTGTTCAAGCTTTGACCAGTTTCTAGAATATATTTCATTAAAATTTTGAATGAATGTGATAAACTTCACCCATAATACATCAAACTCTTTCCACCTGGAGAATTTGGGAGAGCTTGCGCGTGCTCTAGACCTTTCTAAACTGCAATTAGGGACAATTTCTAGAGTATATAAAAGCCCAAATATTTATTGATGACCTTATGTTTATCAGAAGTCATTAGTTGTATTACATTGTTATTTAATATGATTAACGTTAACTTGTTCAAGCTAAAATTACGACTAGGTAAATTAAGTTCTAATTTCTTTTAAAAAAGAAAATTCTATTTCATTCTCTTTCATTCTGGTCAACTACATTATTCATAAATGAGATAATATTCTAATATACCTTTCACATCATTCATAAGGGTAATCAACTAAATTTTTAAGTAGATTATCGAAAATATATTGGAATTATGTAGTCATATGTATAATCGGTATTTTACCTAGATTCATTCATTTTAGATTATATTTATAGTCTATCTAAATTAAATTAAAAATTTTATTATTAAATTAGTAAAGAGTATTTTGATCTATTATAGTCTAAATAATTCAAATTAATAGTGTAAAAGCAGTTTGAATAATCCAAATTAATGGTGTAAAAGGGCGTCGATGACCTGTAAAAAATTATGATTAATTATAATATTTGTCAATTCAATGAATACGAAGTCAAAAATAACCCTAAAAAAGAATTCGGAAAGTGGAAGGAATGATTTGGGAGGTTTACCAATTAAATGGTAAAGTTGTTGCCATAAACAAAAGTATTTTGACAAATTCTGAAATGTTACGGTAGAATATTTTGTGCAATAATTTATAAAAGTAAGTGGGATTCTGAATAACGACATTTTATTTCATTTTCAACTGAAGTGTGAAAGAAATTTCTTCCATGCAGAGAAATTTAGCCTCGTTTGTCCACTTGTTGCGTGTCAACTTGAAGATGATTTTAATATTAAATCGTACAAGCAATTATCGCCGCCAATTTACGACTCTCTACAAAGAAGAGTTTTGACTATTTGCTAGAATAGAAGATTTGGCCAGGTAATAATTAAATAATTGAACCATAATAGAAGGAACAAAAGACTGTTCTTTGAAAAGTCTCGCTGTGATTTTTTATTTATATTTTTTATATTATAGTTTTGGGTCTATTGGGACGGCCGATAATAAGTTTAACTGAAATTAATTTGGGATTGTTATAAATAAACTACTAAAATAAAAGATATAAACTAAACACACGACTCCTGTACGTAACTAAAGTTTTTATAATGCATTTAAGGATATAATTGCAAGCATTCTATAAATTTAGGAAGTGTTATGGGGTAAAAATAGGTTAGACACGTGACGGTACGTAAGCCCACGATGCTCTAGTCGGTACTTATGGAACGATCCATTCATGCTGAAATCCACCTCACCTCGGATCCCAGTTGAGGCAGGATCCGACCTCAGGTAGTGTAAAAGGTGTTCACATGAAGGGTGCCACGTGGCTTATAACCAATAGTTCACATAAATAGGGTAAAAAGAGTGGACCCCATTCTAGAACAATCTCAAAAGCAAAGGGATTCGGTCTCCCCAAAAGTGTGAAAAGGGTGTCCTATGTTCCTAGATCACTTGGGGTGACCACCTGAAATTGCCCAAAATAGAAACCTGACCTAGGAGACAGTGTAGCCCATTGGTGGCTGAAAAAGGGGCTGCACCTGACGTGGTCAGCCTTTGAGGGATCACAAGTAGAGGTGAATGAGTATTCGCCACCTGTACGCAAGGGATAACATAATCCCCTACTCGAATTAAATCATACCACGTGGCATGTAATCTTGGATAAGGTCTTGAGGACTAATCCCTGCTCACCAAGTGTCCCTAGTCTTAACTCCAAGCTAAGGTTTCAAACGTGGGAAGAGAAAGCAAATGAGGAATTAGGGCAATATTCTTTGACCAATCATGTGCTCACAAAGGCATAGTATTTAAAAACACTTATCTCAAGGTAACATAAGTCTTCTTCAAGTTTTAAACTCATTTTTACTCTCTCTCACTACAAGCACAAGTCACTTCACATTCTTCTCTCTAAGAAACAAAGAGACAACCTTAAACATCCATTGAAGGTTGTCCCTTGAGGCTGGTTTTACTGTTCTAGCTTCTAAAAAGTCTGCACTTATTCACTTTCTCTATGTGTTTTGTGTGTTACTTGGTCAACTAGCTCTTAGCTACATAATCCTCTACCCATTAGCTATTTCAAGCTACTAAAATCGAGCCATAACATCACCCCCTTAAGGTACTGACTTGAGCGTCAGAGTGGGCTTGCCAGAAAACCTCCGGCGCCTCCCTTTTGAACGTGTTCTTTGATGTAGGCATCTTCACCAAGGTCGGGTCCGAGGTCAGTAGGGACGACGAGGTCAACAGTAACGACGAGGTCAGGAAGATTTCAAGCAATTTGGTCCGGGATCAGCGAGGAGTGAAAGGTTAGCTTGGGAGCCTCCGGGGTTAGGACGAGATCAGGTCGAGTGCGGAATACTGAGCTCAGACTGTTAATTGGGCATCTAACTTCAGCTCGGATACTAGATCAGCAAGTTATACTACCTCACCTAGGTTGATATTTTTATGCATCAATAGGAAGCATTAGTAATTTTCATTTCTTAGTTGCTAGACAATTACAAGCTACTCATATATAGAGGAAGAATAGAGGGGGTGAGGAAGATTTGGTCGATGCGGGACATTTTGAAGACCGTGGGATCCATATTAAATTCACTACATTCCCCTTGGATTTCACCGGCTTCAATTACATTTATAAGGAAAATAAAATCCTTAAAAATAATGTTGAGTGTGCTTAATGTTACCTTATTAAAAACTTTGTCGTAAAACCTAGTGAGATAAAATTTGGACGAAGGAAAAAAGAGTATAGCGCACATATGCCCTATATAATGTCTAAAACTATTTAAAATGAATGCTCCTTTTAATAAAAATCTCTTTCTCAATACAATTTATATCAATCAAATAACTTGTGGAGTTGACACATGCTAATGTTGTGTACTAGCCTTTCAAAAGTCCATGTAGGCAATGCTTTGGTGAAAAAATTAGTAAAATTTTCATTGGAGCGTATTTATTTCACAACAATCTGATGGCTATGCTGGAGCTCATGAGTGTAAAAGAACTTTGGTGAGATATACTTCGTTCAGTCACTTTTAATATATCCTCCTCTAACTTGTGCAATGCAAGCAGTTTTGTCTTCATATATTATTATTAGAACATTTGTAGTAGACTATAGGTTGCATATACTCTGAATGTGATGGGTGACAGACCATAATCATATACATTCCCTGCTTGCTTCATGTAATGCAAAATTCTCAAAGTGATTAGAGGAAGTAGTAACAAGAGTCTGCTTCATGGATTGTCATGAGAGTGCTGTATTATTATACCTGAAGACATATCTTGTCTATGACCTTACTTTATGAGGATTTGAAAGATAACTAGCATTTGCGTAACTGACAAGCCCTAGGTTTTTCGTTGGTTCATTGGAATAAAACAATCCAAAATTTGTTGTTCCACGAAGGTAGCGAAAAATGTGTTTAATCCTATTCCAATGTTGGCGAGTAAGGGCAAAACTAAAGCTGGCTAACAAGTTCACAGAGAATGCTATATTCGGTCTTGTACATTGTACCAGATATAATAAGGCACCAATTGTATTGAAATATGGTACTACTGGACTGAGTATCTTTTCATCATCTTACTTAGGACAGAATAAATCCATTTTAGGATTTAGAGACTGGACAACCATAGGGGTAATTAATGTATGAGCTTTATCCATGTTAAAACATTTTAGTATCTTTTCAACATAGACAGATTGACGGATAAAAATTCCGTTAGACCTGTGCTCCATTTGTAGGCAAAGACAATGTTTAGTTTTCCCTATATCTTTCATCTCAAATTTCTTCTTCAGATATTTAACAGTTTTAAGGAGTTCTTTAGGAGTTCCAATTAAATTTATGTAATCGACATAAACTGCTACAATAGTGAATCTTAACTTTGTTTTCTTTATAAATACGTATGAGTATATAAGATTATTAACATACCCTTCCTTAATTATGTATTCACTCAAGCAATTATACCACATGTATTCGGATTGTTTCAAGCCATATAAGAATCTATGTAGCTTAATTGAATACAAAGTACGATCCTTTAATTTAAATGCCTCAGGCATTTTGAATTTTTCAGGGATTTTCATATAGATATCAGCGTCAAGTAATCTATACAAATAAACTTTCACTACATCCATAAGATACATATCAAGACTCTCTGAGACTGTTAGACTTATCAAAAATTGAAATGTAATAACATTCATTATAGGAGAATATATTTCATCAAAATCAATTCTTGGCCTCTAAGAGAAACCTTAAGTGACAAGTCGTGATTTGTATATGATAATTTCATTATGCTCATTACGTTTTCTCACAAGTATCCTTTTATATCCAACGAGTTTGACGTCTTTAGGTGTCAAGACTAAAAATTCAAATACTTAACGTTTGGCAAAAGAAGTCAATTCTACTTGAATTGCTTCTTTCTATTGAGACCAATAATATTTTTGTCTACATTCATTCACAGTATGTGGGTTGCAACCATCTTTCATAATTTCAGTAGCTATTGTAAATGAAAATATGTTGTCGACAACTATTGTATTACGATCCGACATCACGTGTATGTGCATAATTTGTAAACTTTTTCCTATTTTGAGATTTTTGTGCCACTTCAAAGGATAATGCTTCTTCAAAAGCTTGTGTTACTTTTGGGACTTATGCCTCTTCAGGGACTAATGCTTCTTTAGGAGCTTGTGTCTCTTTAGGGACATATGCCTCTTTAGGGATGCATATGTCTTTTTGGGGACTATCAGCTCTTTTGGAGCTAGTGATTCAGAAATTGTAGGTATACTTATTGATCGAGCATTATTTTCAACAGGATCTTGATCTTTGAATTGTCTTTTTCACTAAACAATATTTTTCGAAACAATTGGTCTACCACACTTTTGGCATATAACGAACGATTCATTTTCTACATTTTGATTAGATTGTTCTTCATGAACAATTACCTGGGTTCATGAATTGGTAGTTGATATATATGATTTGGTCACTCTTGCAGTATCATTAAATGCATCTAGTAACTGATTTGCAATTTGCTAGAGTTGTACTATCCTTTGCACTTTATTTTCACATTGATTAGTACGAGAATCAAGATGAGATATTTTTCAAGAAAGTGCATGCCTTACTTTACTTTAAAAGACATTTTCTTGTTCCTTAATGGTGGAAAAGTTAGCTCATCAAAATGACAATCCGCAAACTATATAGTAAATAATTCGCATGTTAAGGGCTCAAAATATCTGATGATAGAATGTGAGTTATAACCAACATAAATTCCCAAATGACGTTGAGGTCCTATCTTAGTGTATTGTGGGGGGTGTAATAGGAAATACACAATACAACTAAGAGTACGTATATGTGATATATCAGGTGGATAAGTAGTAAGTCTAAGTTGAATTAAAGTTTCAACATACAAAATAGCATGACCCCATGAAGAAATTGATAATTGAGTATATAACAGTAAAGTTCTAGCAATTGAATGGAGTCTCTTAATAAGAGATTCGGTTAACCCATTTTGAGCATGGATATGTGGAATTGGATGCTCTACATTAATCTCTATTGATGTGTAGTAGTCATCAAATACTTCGAAGTAAATTCACTAGCATTATCCAAACATATAATCTTAATTGAGTGATAAGGAAAATGTGCCCTTAACTTTATAATGTGTGCAAGTAATTTAGTAAATGCAACATTATGTATAGATAATAAACACATATGTGACTATCGAGCAGATGTGTCAATTAAGACTATAAAATAACGAAATGGTCCATTAGATGAGTGAACTGATCCACAAATGTCTTATTGAATTTTTTGTAAAAATGATGGAGAGTCAAATCCAATTTTAGAAGGAGATAGTTTAACCAATAATTTTCCTTGTGAGTAAGCGACACCTATATTCTCATTGGACAATAAAATCTTTTGGTTCTTTAATGGATGTCCATGAGAATTCTCAACAATTCTATGTTATCATTGTGGATTCTGCGTAGCTTTCAATTGTATTTATGATCGTATAATACAATCCAGATGACAATGTTGTAAGCTTTTTTAGTATACATTTCTTGCCCGAGACATTATAAGTAATACATACATATTACGTATTATTCTTATTTAAAGTCTCAATATGATATCCATTTCTGCGGATATCTTTAAAGAGAAGCAAATTTCTGCTGAATTTACTACAATACAAGGCGTTATGTATACATAATCTAGTTCTACTTGCAAGATAAGGGCTCTTCCGGAGTCTTCAATCAAGTTTGCAAGACCTAATATGATATTCACCTTAACTTTAATCAATTTTAATTATGAGAAATAATTCTTATCTCGAACGATGGTGTGCGTATTGTTGTAAGCTAAGCATACATCCCCATTTCTTCCTTAAGAAAAGGTTAACTCTTTTTGTTATCCATGTTCTTTTATAAGATAATTCACATTAGTGATCATAAGAGTAAAATGCAAAATATAAAATATGAACAAGGGAATTATAAAATACAAAATAAAGAGCAACAATTAAATTGTAAACAATATGAATACTGTTGATAAAGAAAAATCAACATACATGTTATCAATAAAGTAGTCTCAATATTTTTCTTATTTTCATGGGAGCCTAATGAGCCTTATTAGATAATTCAATGTACTACAGGTACACAATAGATGTCATTTTATGCTATGTAAGTGACAAAATTTGTCACGTTATAAGCATTCCAATATAATTACATTTTATAATTGTAATATTTATAGCAACTGCAGGGGCAATAATGAGTCATTTTCATCATTTTATATAACTTACACAGTTGCCATATATGGTTCCATTCACTTCTGGGAATGGCAAATAAAAGATCATAGTAGCAATCTAATTAAGTAAAGGAATATGAATGTAATTTTCAATATGTACACTAACAATTTCAGCTGTGAGGTAATTATAAATAAAACAGATTTATATTCAGTGTAAGCTTGCATTCACATTTTTATTTCAGGAAGTTATGTTCTTCTCAAAGTTGTATTAGTGATGAGAAGAGAAATTATGACATGAAAATGCATTTCAATAACCCATGAAAAAATATATGTTTAGAACTTCAAGTTCTAATTTTAATAAACTGAAAACTCGAGTTCATAAGTTGGTATATGGAGATTCAGATCCTTATAATCGGTATATAAAACTTTAGGTCTACACAGTTTATTAAATATATTAAACTTCAGGTCCTTGTAATTTTTATATGAAACTTCGGGTTTATGATTTAGAATTATATAAATAGTATAGATGTAGAACTCCAGGTTTTACTCTAACTAATTTAGAACTTTGGGTTTTGGATAGTAATTTTATTTTAAAACTTTAAGTCCTCATAAGATTTTTATCCTAATGAGATTACCCTCAAAGAGTCCTTTTAATCTTTTACAATATAAAACACATAAATAAATAATCGTTACGTAGGAGGCTTAATCGTCCGTTGAAAGTAAAATAATATTTGAGAGGCTTAACCTTCCATCAAATAATGCAATAATAGATAAGTGGCTTTACCTACCATATAATCAATAAAGCAAGAATAAACATTATTAATAACAACATAACTCAAAAATAAATATTAAAATTATGATAAATGTCAATATCAATACCAAACATATTTGCTAATAAAAACATATAATACATTATCTTTATTTTCTGTTATGACAGATCTAATTTAACAACAAATACAGAATATACTCATAATGATAGCAAATTGTACTGATAATGTATTATAAATATACTACTAAAATAAAATATATAAAACTAAACACACGACTTTATGTAACTAAAGCCTTTAAAATGCATCTAAGGATATACGTGCAAGTTTTCTATGGATTTAAAAAGCATTGGTAATTTTCATTTCTAAGTTCTAAGACAATTACAAGCCGCACATATATAGAGGAAGAATGGAAGGGGTGAGGAAGATTTGGCCCATGTGGGACATTTTGGTGTCGGTGGAATTTCTCCTTTTTAACATTTAAATTGTAGTTATGGGTTTATTGGGATAATCATGATCAAGTTGAATCTAAAATTTCTCACTATCATTATGTTATAGTTATGCATTTTCTATGATAACTTATGATCAAACTTAATTAAGTCTCATATAAGATTTTACTTTTATTTAAGAAAGGGTCTAGTCTAATAAATATAGGAAGAAATTTACTCCCATAAACATATGAAGAATTGAACCATGAGGTCGAATTGAGTAACACTTGGCCAAATAGTGGTACTCTCCTCTTACTTTCTCTCCCTCTCTCTCTATATGCGTGTTGACTTTCTCTCTCTCTCTCTATGTGCGTGTATATAAATGTGAGAAAAATTCATATATTATATTTAGGAAATTCTCCAAAATATATACTTTGAATAGTACAGAGAAAGTGAAAATTAATATAAAAGCGTCTAAAAGTGATTACATTAAAGGAGGCTCCAAGGCCAAAACCAATAATTTTTCACAAGTTCTTTAACTTATAAGAGTCAAGAATCCTCTTCATAATGTTTAATGGAATCTTAAATGAACTAAAATTCACTCTTTGGACGTGTGATCTTCATAATGTTTCTTGATCCATATGTATCCTTTCGACAAATTTTCTTTCTTCTCACTTAGGATTTGCTGAGTGAAACCAGATTTCTAGTAATATATACTCTTGTAACAATTGCCAAAGGATGTAAAGGAATGGACAAATTCTCAATTACCCCCCGAGGTTAATTATTAATTAAAAGTAATAATATATAATAAAATAATAAAAATAAGTTTTATATAATTAATATTTTATAGTACGATCACACAATATTCTGTGTTAAATTTTATTATTTTTATTAATTTTATGATATATGATTTATTATTGTGTTTATTTATTTATTTATTATTTTTTTAATTTAATAATTTATTATTTCGTTATTTTTATTATTTATTGTTACATTAATGATTTATTATTTATTATTTTATTAATTTAATAATTTAAATAAATTTTTGATTGTATGGTGTTATGTTTAATGACTTTTTTACTCTTAAAATCTTAAATTTATTATTATCCTAGTTAACAGATAGATTTAACGGGTAAATTTTTAAACCTCTCGTAAGTAATAAAGTATTACTAAAAACTTTGATAATAAAAAAATTTACCCTAAAGAAAATCATAAGGCTCTGTAACTCACTTACTCTTTTGGACAAAAGAAATTTGCTCTAAAGGAAATTAACCAAAAAAAAAAACTATGCAAGTATGTTGAAAAACTCCATTTAAAAGGTTAGATGGAATTTTCATTGGAAAGAAAAAATGATTTAAGTTGATGCAAGATAGTCTTTGAAATCTACATTTTATTTTAAAGATTTTTTATTTAATGATTATGAATAAATAAGAAAAATTAACTATGACAAGGCTAGTTAATAAATAAGCATTTGTGTATTTTTAAAATTCTAATATTATTCTTTAAATTAATTCTAATATTTCTTATTTTTATTAATTTTTTGGTCTTTATATTATTTAAAATTCAATTGATTTTTATTCCATTGTACAGATTTTATAACTATTATAAGATTTTACTTCAAATTAAACTTTAAATAAATAAAAAATTAAACTATGTCGTAATATTATTGTTTTTCTTCATTTATTTTTAATTTGTTTTCAAAACTATTACAAATAATTTAGATTTTTTTTTCTTTCAAGAAAGTTTTAGTTTTTCATGTATTATAAATTGTATATTATCAAATACAAAATTAATGACATGTGCAAATTCTCTTTTTGTGAGTATATCACATCTCATTTAAAATGTGAGTAAAAAGAATAAATAATTCTCTTTATAAATATTTGTATTCATATTTTTATTTTCACATTTTTTTAAAGCAGTTTTAGCTTTACATGCTCTTGAAACTTTAATTTTAGATAATTATAAGAAATTAAATAATGTTGAAATATTGTTGGAAATTAAATATAAAACAATTTAACAAACACCATTTTTTGGAGAAAAATAAAAGTATATAATTATAAAAATATATATACACCTTGGATACTTCTGTTAGTACTGCAAGATTACAAGTAGGCAGCGCAGAAGTTTCCATGGGTTTGGAGGCTTGTGGGATAAAATTGATATGCTATTAGGAGAAATATAGCATGAAATAGTATTTCCCGTCTGGTCCTATTTTTTAATAATAATAATAATAATAATAATAATTTTATTATTTCGAATCAAGTTCCGTATTCATATTTTTTATATGTAATAATAATAATATAAATTAAATTTCATTTTTATATATATAGCATTGTATGGAGTAGAAAAAAATAGTTGAGTAATGTTATTTTAAAAAATATTTAATAAAAATAAAAGACTACAAGAGTTTATAATTTTTTTTATCGTTTCAAGTAGTCAAGTTTATACAATAAAATGAAAATATATATCAATATATATCACTTTAATTAAGAGATTTTTAGATCTTTCTAATAAAAAAATCAAATAAGAATCAAATGAAAGTGTATATTAGTATATGGAAAATGTATATTGAATATTATTAATATTATTAAACATAAAAAGTAAATACATAATAATAAGTAAAATATAAAAGTTAGATGAGTAAAGGAAGAAACCCTCCAATAGAGACATTAGTATAACTATCTTTTAAGAATGTTCCTAAAGATTTTTTGATCTATACAATGAGTGGGAATGTCACATTTCTTATTTGGAGTAATATATATATATATATATATATATATATATGTATGTATGTATGTATGTATGTATGTAAAATCAACATAAAATTGAAACAACAAAGATAAACCTTTTAAGAAAGTAGCAAAAATAAAGACAATAAAGAAACCTAACAAAATTTATAGCTAATTACGAAAACTATTAGCATATACTTAAATAAAAATCATTGTGTTGGGGGACTTTTGCCAGACTTGACTCGAAAATCAGCTTACCTCATTCAAGTTATGTTAAGTTTATCCAAAGTGAGTTTACTTCATCCTAAATAAACTTATACCAGTTCTATTCTAATTATCCAAGTTCGGTTCTGATCATCCAAAATAAACTCACCCAACTTCTATTCAGATCATCCTAAATACGATTCGAACAATAAGATAATTAATGAGAAAATCTCACAATTAATTGCACATTATCCCTCTATGAAAGTTCATAAAAATAATTTCCATTACAAAGAGTTAATTTAACCATTACTATAATAAACCAAGTATGAAAAGGGATGATAAACAAAGAGAGGTATAAAATTCTCAACTCCGAAATATAAACTCTCTAGCTTCTCTCTATCCTTCCCATATTATTTTTACAAGAAAACCTTACTGACTTAAGTATCGAAAGGTTTTCGCCAGGAAACCGGCACCTCTGATTTGTCTCTCTTTTTGCAGATACATTGAACGAGAAAAAAATTGTGTTGGATATTAATGGATGTTGATACCGATTTTTAATGATTAGTATCCAATATGCAATTTTTCTCTTTCGTTCCATATATATACAAAACAGAGGCTAATCAGGGGTGCCAGTTTCTTGGCGAAAGCCCTTCAATGCTTAAGTTAGTAAGATTTCTTTTATAAAAGTAATTTGAGAAGCGTAATCAAAATAATCTGAAAACCATATCCCAAAAACTAGCCATTTTAAGAAGCCATGATTCCTTTTTCTTTTGCGTACTTTTTCAACCGCTAATTGTGAGGAGTGGGGTTTGGTAGTGTCCCTTTTTGTGGAGTTTTTGTCACCCATTACAACTCAGTTATTTAGTTATTGACTCTTCATGGTAGCATATTATTTTTCTCCCCAACGTCTAGCCCCTTAGTTTCTAGTAGCGATGAGTCATCAGTTCGTTGCTAGAAACTTGAAGTTTTAAGTTATTTTTTCTGAGCCAAAGAATATAGGATACCAGCTCAGTTATCTTTCTTGAACAAAAGAATATAAAATACTAGCTCAGTTATTTTTTTTTTTATGGAAAAGAATATAGAACAGCAACTCATGTATTTTTTCTGAACAAAAGAATATAGAATACCAGCCAAATTATTTTTTTTTGAGCAAAATAATATAGAATACCACCTCAGGTATTTTTTGAGTAAAAGAATATAGACTATCAACTTAGTTATTTTTTTTTGGGCAAAAGAACATGGAATATCAACTTAGTTATTTTTTTTGGGCAAAAGAACATGGAATACCAGCCCAATTATTCTTCCTGAGCAAAAGAATATAGAATATCAGTCTAATTATTTTTCCTGAGCAAGAGAATATAGAGTACCAGTTCAGGTAATTTTTTTGAGCAAAATAATATACAATATTAGTTCAAGTATAGAATACCGGCTCAAGTATTTTTTCTGAGCTAAAGAATATAGAACGCCGACTCAAGTATTTTATTCTGAGCAGTAGAATATAGAATACTAGCTCAAGTATTTTTTCTGAGCAGTATAATGTTGGCACAAGTATTTTTTCTGAGCAAGAGAATATAGAATACTAGCGCAAGTATTTTTTCTCAGCAGTATAATGTTAGCTCATGTATTTTTTCTGAGCAAGAAAATATGGAACACTGGTTCAAGTATTTTTTCTGAGCGGTAGAATGTGGCTTCTTCATGTTAGATCAACATGTTATTTCAATTCTCAATAAATTCCACGCATGCAGGCACTGTATGTGCATTATTTCATTGCATATTTCCATATATGAATATTCATTCGTGTTAATGCATGAATATTTTTGTGCACAGTATATATGGATGAATTATGATTGCACTAAATTGTGTACCTGCACATCCATGGATCTTCATGTTTTGGTGCCATCTCACGTGGCATTTCCTCACTTTCTAGGATTTGCATCCATAAGTTGTTCTCAGCATATATGTTATGTCATTGTGGTGCACTGACTATGGTGTTGGCAACTTGTTCTTGCATTGTGTATTGGCTCCAGCTTTTATGCATTAATCAAGAAGCCATGCATGTTGCGGAGCTCGTAAGCAAAATTAAGTAGCTCTCCAGGGTTTGCACATTGGGTTGTTGCCTGGGTAACTGCCATAGTCTGGTAGCTATGCCTAGCAGCCTTTAGGAGGCTCTGAAGAAGAGCTGGATTTTTGAAACTCTACAGCTGTTGCTTTCTTCACTTGCACTCGTAGCACCACCCATTGATGTCGTAGTCATCAAAATTAAGTTTGGTAGGTGTAACGGCATTGCAAGATTATTTATTAAGTCCAGCAAGTTGAGATGCAGTGGTCCAAAAATGCTTTTGATGGATGAAATACTTCTGAACATAATACAGAGCATTTTCAAGTCGTACTTCAGCAGTTTTAAGTAGCAGAAAGAAATCAACTGTCTCCGACTTTCCCTTGGCCTTGATACTTCCTCATCAACTGAAGCACATTAGAATGGCCAACCGTCATATTTAGTGTTTGAAAACGAGCTGAGTATAATCCCCTCGCATCTGCAAGAATAAATGAAGGAATGGCCAATCATGTTCAGGTTCTCCAGCAAACTAAGCTGAATCATGATTGCGGGCCCAACAAGGTAGTTGTTCTTGTGGCACTTTGCATCATGCCTGCTCTCTCTTCTAGAAGCACCAGAAAGAATTGCCAGGCCTCCTTTTGCTAAGTCAGGGCATGTGCTTTTTTGAAAATGCACGTAATTGCATAACAGCATGCATGATCATTAGAAGAAGATTGACCATTGTTGTCCTGTCGACCAGAACTGTTACCTTTCTCATCCTTCGCTGAAAGAATATCAATGGCATTTGCAGTAGTTGTAGCATTCTGAGGCGGTCCATCCTTTGGATTTTTACTCTTTGATGCATCAATGCAAATTTCATGTGCTTCATAGAAGCAAACTTTATGACTTGACATGCTTATGTCTTTCTTTTAAAGCAGTAACAGAGAAATGACTGAGCAAAGAGAAACTGGTCCCCTTCGCAGTACTCTGGAAAGAACTTGTGCATTTTGGAATCAGCAGCATCTCTGTAAAGTCCAGCTTTTCGGGAGCAATTAAAAGAGATTGTTTCAAGAACTGAGGTGTGTATATTTTGGCTTTGCCAGAGCAGAGAACTCCCTCTATTATTGCATCTAGGAATGCAAAAAAGAAAGCTAGTTCCATCTGCCGCATTCTGTGTGTATTTGGTAGAAACTTGCAGCTTTGCTATAGCGAAAGACGATTCCAATTGAAGAACACCACTGGTGAGCGCCTTAAATATGACTCCCACTTTGCTTGGAGCTACAGAAAAGCACCTCTCTATCACCTCTAATGAAAGGCCCAAGGTTAGGAAAAATCTGCGCACCCTTGCGTGATGTCAAAGTGGAAATTCCCATGTTTGGAAAATATTTCATCATTCCGTAGTTGATTAACGGATCTGGAATGATTTCCTTTTGCCTTTCAGTTGACATTTCCAGCCACAGGATTTTTATTCCCTAAAAAACAATCACAGAAGCAAAGTGAGCATTTAGCTATGTTAATAAATCTCCTTGAAAACTGAACTAAAAAAACCCAAGAGAAAAAAAAAAATTAAATATATGAGCAACTAAGCTTCCCTGATTTATGTGAAGCAGGGAGTAATTTATTTTTTGCAATTAAATCTTCGAGGAAGTAGAATGGAAGCTTCATTTGGAATGTATGCTTCTAGCAATCTGAAAAGGAAATCAAATATATTTTTCTTCTTTATAATCCTTGGCTCTTTCCTCATTCACTTCTTGCTTTGCTTTCCTCCGCTTATTCCTTTCAGTGTTGGTTCATTCAACTTGCTCAAAGGAAAATAAATCACCGTATTCTGCAACATTGTTGCTGCATTTGATAGCTTTGCAGGATTCCAATATCTATGCTGCCAAGAATTACATATTTCTTTGGGCCATTTCATCAAAGGACTTCGGCTCCGCAACAATCTTTATTTTTCCTGTGGATTAATATCTCCATATTTGGGATACATAGCCAAAATTTCTTTATATAAACTTATCCAACCCCAGAAATCTTAAGAATGACTCGTGACTTTGTTTCTGTACTAAGTACACCAAAACACCACATTGCCAACAATGCTTGCAACCACAATTGCAAATCTGAGAGATTCTGAAATGGCTACTTATCAATGCTAGAAGACCGACGGTTACACCATCACTCACCTTTAGCTAATCAATGCGGTAATCCAATTTTCTATCAAATTCCAGTAGCTGATCAAATGTGAAAAACATTGTAGTTGTGCAGCATGATATTTTCTCCCAAAAAAAAAAAAAAAAACCAGAAAATTCTGAAATTTGCTAAACCAATAGCAATAACTTTCCAACAAAAGTCTTACAGGCATTCTTTCGGTCATTCCATCAAAGAGCTTTGATGTAGGCGGGATAGCGAGGTGGGATAAACGTACCTTTGTCGAATGTCGTTCGATTCTTTAACGCAGTGAGTTAGATAAACGTTCTAACGAATGAGATTATATATCGTTCTAACCCTAACGATTCGAAACACGAGTATCAAGATAATAATCCCATAAGGGATAAAATCAAAGGGGAATGTTTTATTCAATGAAAGATTGTTTTAAACAATAACATAGGCTCTCTATATATAATAGAGGAAACATAGTGTTACAAGTTAACTCAAAGAAGGAAATATAACTGTTACCTAAATAAGATTACTAGGAACTAAATAACAAATTGAATTGGTAAGAATAAAAGACTTTCTAAACTAATTAAATTAAAAAATTATGCTATATCAGATTCTTTCTCTCTTAAAAAAACTCGTTCTCGAGTTTTGTCTGGCGGATAAAACTTGTCGTGCAATAATAATTCATTTTGTGACTTAAAGGAATAACTCTTAACAAACCTTCTTGAAACTCAGAAGAACCCAAAATTTTTCCTTTTCTTGCATGTGTTAGTAACTCTTTTGAACTATGCATACTTGCAATAACAAATCACTTTCATACTTCTCATAACTCTGCCGATATCTCGTTTGATGTACTCACAAATTAAATTTGTTTTGGTAATCAAATCTTACTCAAGGATAATCGTTTAACTTTGATCTGAATAGGTAAAACCATGTCGATGATAGGTAGGTCTTGGACTTGAATTTTTTGTACATGCTCAATCACATTATTTATTTTCAAATTAAGGTCACATGAGACATCCTTTTGTATAATTTTTGGCACGTCTTCAATTTTCTTTTCAGGCACATCTTCAGTCACTATCTCATGGTCAATTTTAGTTATGTTATCAAATATCTTGTTAGCTACATTATCAACATCTTTAATAACTATATCAAAGTCAAACTTTAGTTGTTCTTCGATTCTTTTGGCTAAAAGGATAGCATATGATAATGTATGGATAGTATATGATGGCATTTGAACTTTTATATCGGCATTGAGCCCTATTAAAAATCTCTCAACTAAAAGCTCTTCACTCTCATAGAAAAAAGAATGTCCATAAAAATCCTTAAACTCTATAGCATAAGAATGAACAAATCTCATATCTTGATGTGTCAAATAATAATCAAGAGGAATAAATCGTGACCTCATCAATCACTTCATCTGATCCCATGAGCGAACTTTATCTTTTCGGCTCGCAAGTTGTGTCTTTTGTAACATATTCCACCAATATGATGCACTCTCTTTTAATAAAAAAGAAGTAACGAATTGTACTTGTTTATCTTTAGGGATTCTCTCAACTTTAAAGAATTCTTCAATATTGTCCAATCAAAATAAAAATAATTTAGGACTACATCTTCATTAAATAGCAATGCATCATGCCTAACCATAATAGCCCATGATTCTAATTTTTTTTTTATTTTTTTTAGTAAAGAGATGTATTGATGAATGTGGTTGTATTTAGTGGTTTAGGAAAGCTCTGTTTGGTACATAGGTAGGTTTTGATACTAATTGACGTAAGCAGGATAGCGGGGTGGGATAAAAGCACTTTTGTCGAACGCCGAATCTCGTTTGATTATTTGATGCAGTGGGTTAGATACACGTTCTAACAGACGAGATTAGATATCATTTTAACCCTAACGACTCGAAATACGAGTGTCAAGATAATAATCCTATAAGGGATAAAATCAAAGGAGAATATTTTATTAAATAAAAGATTGTTTCAAATAATAAAAAAAGCTCTCTATACATAATAGAGAAAACCTAATGTTATAAGTTAACTCAAAGAAGGAAATATAACTCCTACCTAAATAAGAAAACTAGAAATTAAATAACAAATCGAATTGATAAGAATAAAAGACTTTATGAACTAATTAAATTACAAAATTGTCCTACATCAAGCTTCAAAGCCAGCACAAGAGGTCAAAGAATAAAGGCAACGAAGAGATAGAGCTAAAGATTATGAGATGGCCTCTTAAGCACTAGTATCATGACTGTATGCTTACCCAAGGGATTCAAGTTGCCTCATATTAACCCTTATTTAGGATAGACTGACCCCAAACTTCACATTGAGTGATATAGGGAAACAATGCACATTCAAGGCTTGACTGAAGACGGGATGTGTAGGCTTTTCTCCTTTACTTTGGAGGGACAAGCAAAGCTTGGTATCATAAGCTAAAGCAAAAAAGTATTAATTTCTTTTCCAGCTAGCTTGTAAGTTTGTTAAGGAATTTCAGGGAGCATTTCTTCTAGCAAAGGGCATGAAATGTTTGTTGCTAATAAAACAGGAAGAAAGAGAAGGTCTGAATGATTTCATAGATGGTATAATAAAGATGTTATGGCTCTAGGTGCATATAATAACGATATAGCACTTGAAACATTGAAGAAGGGACTCAGAACATGTTTGCTATGATTCAAGATAACGAATAAGGAATATGACACCAATCAGAAAGCCTACCTTAGAGCAAAAGAAGGAATATTATTGGAGCAGAAAGCGAATGAGAAACGATAGTAGGAGGGGCATTCTAATGCTTAAAGGTCAAGTTCTCATCACTTAGGTCGGACTTTAAGATCAAGCAGATGGCTAGAGAGAAGAATAAAAGTTAGAAGCTCAAGACAAGGCTTATAGGGAAAGAGAGATTAGGGACCCTCTAAGTCGAATCAAAGGACCAATCATCTTGACTAAGATTATAGAAACAGAAGTCGAGACTTTGGGAGACCAAGAACTGAAATGAAACAACATTTGCCCTATTAGCCAAAAAAGGTAGAAATCCGCATCACACAAACGAGTTTAGCTAAGAAGTAGAATAATTTACATTGCTGAATGCTTCATTTGAAATTATCTTGAAGGCTATCAGACAGCGGTGACTTACTATTGAACTAAGAAAAATGTTGCCATCCTCTGATTTAAGAAATATAGGCAAGAGGTGCTCGTATCATCACGATCACGGTCATACCATTGAAGAGTGTATAACTTTAAAGAGACATATAGAAAACCCAATTAAGAATGGTTACTTAGATTCCTACGTGGCTCTTGTAGGAGAAAGGCCAGCCCAAGTTTCAACTTAGTTATCCTTTTCATTTTTTATTTTTATTTATCGATTTTTAATTACCTTATGTTTAAGTTCTTTAACTTTCCTTAGATATATATTTTTTTATCTATTTCAATAATCTTGTTATTTCATGATAAAATGTCTCTTATAATGTACCAAAGAGGTACCAACCTCGTGCCCACAAGGATTTTAAAAACGTACCAAAGAAGTAATGACTTCTTATACATAAGGACCTAAAAACGTACCAAAGAGATATTGACCTTATATCCAGAAAGACACTAAAAATATACTAAAGGGGTACCATCTTCGTGTCCAAAAGGATCTAAAAAATGTACCAAAGAGGTACTGACTTTATGTCTAGAAGGACACAAAAAATGTACCACTTATCCATAAAGACCCCAAAAATGTACCAGAGAGATATCGACTTCGTGTCCAAAAGGACACTAAAATGTACCAAAGCGGCATAGACTTTGTGTCTAGAAGGATCCCAAAAACGCACCAAAGAGGTAGTGACTTCATGTCTAGAAAGACACAAAAAATGTAATAAAGAGGTACTGAATTTCTGTCTAGAAGAACACATAAAATGTACCAAAAAGGTATCGACCTCATGTCCAGAAGAATACAAGAAATGTACCAAAGAGGTATCAACTTTATTTCCAGAAGGACAAAAAAAAAAAAAAAAGAGGTACCGACCTCATGTCCAAAAGAACCCCAACAATGTACCAAAGAAGTACCAACCTCATATCAAGAAGGACCTATAAAACGTATTAAAGAGGTATCGACTCATGTCTAGAAAGACCTATAAAACGTACCAAAGAGATACAGAGTTCGTGTTTAGAAGGACCCAAAAAATGTACAAAGAGGTACAAACTTCATGTCCAAAAGAGCTCCAAAAACATACTAAAGAGGTACTGACTTTATGTCTAGAGAAGGACATCAAAAGTGTACAAAAGAGGTACTGATTTCATGTTTAAAAGGATAAATCTTGTAATATTATGGTATAGATTACCTGAGTTCTGAAGATCTTCACAAGCATCCCTTAATGCCAAAATACACGAGTTTAGAAACACATCTTTCGTACCACTATAGTACTAACTACCTTTGCTAAGAAGAGCCAAATCATGCATCTTTGTGATGGCAAATTAGAAGTCTAGATGGACATTATTGGTACTCCTGTGGTATTGACCTTTCTTTCTCAGAAGAGTCAAAGCATGTATCTCCACGATATAAAATTGCAAGTTCAGATGAACACAATTGGTATTCCCGTGGTACTGACCTCCCTTACTCAGCGAAGCCAGACTATGTATTTCTGAAATGAAAAATTAGAAGTTGAGATTGACATAAATGGTACACTTATAGTATTGACTGTGGATTCTCAAATGAGCCAAATTATACACCTCCACGATATCCACTCCTTACTCAGATGAGCCATATTATTAATCTTTGTTATGCCAGACTACAAGTTCAAATACACTTTGATGTAACCACATTATCATATTTAGATGAGCTAAAATATGCATCTCTGTAACACCAAAAACTTAAGCCTAAAAAATGCCTAAACATATACCTTCACAATAATAAATTTTCACAATCAGACAAGCTAGGCCATTCATTCCTAATAGACCATGAAAAATGATGCACCAAATATATCAAAAATAAATATTTCCACAAACCACATTGAGGTATAATAATAATAAAAATATATATATATATATATTTACAAACAAGGAAACTTATGCACAGCTAGATTTAGTGCTTGGTTAGAACTCATGCAGGGTTAGATCATATGAATAACTAACCCAGACCGTGCACACATGATAATTTAACCAAATTCTTAAGCCCACTGATTGCAACTATGCTAACCACAAGCACACGAGTCGTATAAAGTAATAAAGTGATAAGAACAAATATCGTCCCATGAGAATTGATATTCAAATTAACTACTTAGTATTGTGGTTTGAAAGGCCAATTTTATGTAAGTAAACTAGAATTGATTAATTGTAACAGTATATGAACTAAAACACTACTATTAACTAACGAATAATAGAAATTAAATTAAAGATTAGTTTATAAAAGGATGAAATATGCGAGAATTAATTACTTGATTTTGCTTATTAATCACAATGTTCTCCTAATTGGCTGTTATTAGTATATTTTGGTTTAATTCACTAATCATAAGATTAAAATAAACCCTGAGCATAAATCAAGATTTTACACACAATGCTTGAAGTTGAAATCCCTATCTAACTCAAATAATTATACGTTCATTATGTATTACTTGTTGTTTAACACTTAGAACCTAATTCACCTCCCAATTTCTTGAAATTCTGATTGTTAATTAGATTATCTAGATGTCAATTACCTCTCGGTCTCATAACTATCTAGATTGTGTTTCCTTAGTCTGACAAACAAATCAATCTTCTCAAGAATTAGTTCATCCATCTCTAATTTAACCAATTCATTAATTAATTAACAAATTAAAATATTAAGCAAGATAAACACAAGTGAATCAAACCATAATAACATTAATAACATGCCAATTGATTAAAATATAGTTTAGACAAGATACATCAAGGCCCTAGATTAAGAAATCTAGCCAACCATCACAATTATCAACATCATAATCATCATGTATTCCATAATCATTATTTCAACAATAAAGTTCAAATGAAATACAAAATAAGAGTGATAGAGTTTAGGAAACTAGACTAGAAATCCAAGCTTTAATGGTCCTCTTTAAAGTCTTCTTACAAAGGCTCCAACTTGAATCAATCCACTTCTCTCTCTAGAATCTTCCTTTGTCCTTCACTTTCTCTCACTCAAAACCCAATTTTTCTATTCTTGGTTGCTTGGTTTTTGGTTGCTATCATCCCAAAAATATATAAATGAAGATACCCAAATCAGGTCGTTGGATGATGATCTCATGACCAAAAAATGTCTAAGCACATCCAAGAACTGTGGGGGAGCAATGGAACAAATTGGGTGGTGTGGCTGCGCCACGCTTGTGACTAAAAACGACCTTAAGCTACGGGTGTGGCGTGGCCGTGCCATACCATTAGCTTTGGATTCTTTACATTTTGGTCTCTACAACTTTTCATTTTGGTCCTCGTTTCCTTTCTGACTTTTTCGACATTGCTTTCTCTAGCTGATTTAATCTTGAATATCCGTTTGCTATTTTTTCTATACAAAGCATTAAAATTTGTCAAATATTAACTAAACTTGACGAATTTTAATGCTTTGTGTTTGATAAGTGAGTATTCTACACACTTATCACCCACAACCAAATCACAAAATCCAAGAAAGAGCATACGTTTCGAGATATCGACAATACGATTAAAGCTAGTGATAAATCTTCGAAGAAGCCAGTAGAACCAGGAACTGAAAAGATATCAATGGGTAGAGGTCATGTGGCTTATATATCTTAGTTTCACAAAACAAAAGACAAAAGAAGAAAAAGGGAGGAAATGGACAACCTTTACTCAAGAATATCCGAATTACCAAGCATCACAACTTTAACATAGAACAAATATATTAGTTAAATCTAAAGCCACTTAAGCTTATATATCTTGGTTTCCCATATGAACACAAGGCTTCGATTAAAATAGGTGATAATTAAAAATAAAAGTAGATCAATATTTGAAGTTAACAAAATACTTACTTTCCAAAAATAGTAAGAATAAAATTAAGGATTTTTATAATAACCATATTTTATGAATATAAACTATATATTATTACTATTCATTTCACGGATAAAAAATACAAGTAATAATAGTTACATTAGTAGTGTCAAAATAACAAAACAACGAAGCCACAAAAGAGCAATATAATTAGAATTATCTAAGTTATTCATTAATGGTTGAGATATAGTGCGATGGCCTTCCTTCAAGTGTGACCAACTTAGAAAAGAATACATTGATGAACTACAGTAAATTAGAATTGAATCACAAAGATACATAATTAAAGTTGATTAATTGTTGACTCCTATTTAATTTAATTAGCATGTATGGATGCAAAGCAAATTAAATTAATGGCTAAATGAAAGAATTTTAAATTCATCAAATCATTATACATTCATACTCTGCAACGAATGACCATAGAGTGATTGATTTGATAAAGTTAATAGAGAGTGCAAAGGAACAAAATAAAATAATAATAATAGGTAAGTCAATTGTGTGCAAGAATAAGGAATCAAGCTATTTGTTGACATTAAAATAACAAAATTCAAATCTTTAGGGTTTATTAAATAAACAAGTAACAAATCTAAATATTAAAATATTCCTTCACCTTTTACTACACACACCAATACAATCATAATCCCTTTCCCTATTTCCAATCAAATACACACAATCATATAATGAGCAATACTTTCCTAAAAGAGTTTATTTACTTGTAAACAAGTTAAATCTCTCATTTTGGCTAATACATTCAAAATGAAGTCTTCTTCATTTCATACCCATAATTGTTCAAATGCAAAAAAATACATACACCTACTTACCAAAATTAAAAGCTGTTAATACAGGTACAAAATGGAGGCGATGATCTAGATGCAAACAGAAAGTTTGACGATAAAAATGATTAGGGTTGCTCCATCCTTATTAAAATGTCTATGTCAAAACAACTTCGTTTTGATGCCATCATTGTAGCTAAAAAAGTCCTCATTTTGATACCATTACTGTAGCTCAAAATGACCTCCTTTTTATAGTAAACGAAGATAGTTTAAAAATTATTATCTATTTATTAAAATCAAAGTCAGTTTTAGTAAAAATTAGCCTCTAAATATATTTTAGAAGACGGTTTAAAAATTGTTTTCTAATTTTAGAATCAAAGTCGATTTTATTGAAATTATCCTCTAAATATATATTTCAGAAGACAGTTTCACACTTAAAACATTTTTATTTTTTTGGTTGTTTTAGGAGTATTTTTGCTTGTTTTCAATTCTTTTAGGGTTTTGAACGAGAATTGATAGGTTTTCTAGATTTATAAGACTTGTAGGACTCTTTCTCTCTCTCTCTCCTTCCCTCCTTGCCTTTCTCTCTCTCTCTCTCTCTATATACACACACACACACACACACACACACACACACACACACACACACACACACCAAAGATGGGTTCGATTCAAAAGCTTGGATAACCTTCCACAATACAACACCACAATGTCCTATTTATGTACTATAATCTTGTTCAAACATCATGCAACAAATAATTGCAGTGACCGGTATAAACAATAATAAACTTAGTAATACAAAGTGTTATGGGGTAAAAATAGACTGAACATGTAGTAGTATGTAAGCCTACGAAGCATGAGTCAGCATCTTTTAGGATGATCCGCTCATGGAATAATCCTCTTGATGGCGTGCCCTACTTGAGGTGAGAGCTTTACTTAAGTAGTGACAAGACGTTCACATGTAGAGGTGCCATATGGCCTATAACTAATGGCCTACAAGAGAGAAGTAAAATAAGTAGTCTTCATTCTGATTCACTCCCAAAAATCAAGGGATTTGGTCTCTTATTCTCTAATAAATTAATATTAGATATCTCCAAAGTCAACAGTCTATGTGGGGGATCATTTGAGGTTGTCTGCCTAACAGTTGCAAGTGGGCAGCCTAAACAAGAGAGACAAATCAACTATTAAGAAGTGACAAATCAACTATTAAGAAGTTAACTCTGGGTTCTACTTGACATTGTAAAACCTTGGGATCACACCTGAAAGCTAATCGATTTATGCCATGTGTTCGGATAAGGATAGGATATTCTCTACCTTAAATAAAAGCACGCCATGTGACAAGCAATTTTGGTTACAACTATAGAAATCAATCCTAACTCGCCATATGTCTTAGATTTTACTCCAAACCAAGGATTCAAAATTGTTAATACATAGGAAGAGAAGAATTAAGGTAACATTCTTCAACCAATACACACACACACACACACACACACCCACCCCCCCACCTTAAAGATGGGTCCACATACACACCCACCCCCCCCCCCCCCCCAAAGATGGGTCCATACACACACACACACACACACACACACACACATCCTAAAGATGGGTCCACACACACACACACACCAAAGATGGGTCCAATTTAAAAGTTCGGATAAGCTTCCATAATACAACACCATGATGTTCTATTTATATACTATAATCTATTTCAAAATCATGCAACAAACAATTGCAGTGACCAGTGTAAATCGTAATAAACTTAGTAATGCAAAAGACATAAAATTCATGTTCAAATTTCAACCTTTCATGCGTATTAACTTGTTATCTCACAAGTTTACAAGATGAACCAATTACTGATTAAGCCCTAATTCAGGATCGTAAACAACTTTTGGCAAGAGTTTCTCATCCATATATATTATGTCAAATTTATTTGATTAGTTCTTGATTTAAGTTCTATCAAAGAATCAATTATTCCTTAAGTTAGTATTATTCCGTTGTCATTTCAAGCTTATTAAAGCATAATGTGCTTGGATCCAATTGTTATTTCTATGTTCTATTTGGATCCTATCCAAGTAAACTAAGTGCCTCACTAAAAGGTTCTAATGCATTTTTTATCAATTGTTCTTATTCAAACAAGTAATGTTTAGATTTAAAATCAGTATTTGTAAATTGAAAGATAGACTAGTGAATATTTCTCTCATGAATTAACTACTATTGAGCTTAAATATTTGTGAAAAAGAACTTTAAGCTTGAAGAAATTATGTGCTTGTTTATAGGGAAGCAGAAAAAGAAAAACTAAAGAGAATTTGGTGCAAATTGGGCTAAGGGTGCAGAAATTATCATTATGAGTATGGATTACTAGAACGATTACAGCTTCGTCTACAAAACTCCGAATCATGTTTTGTTTATTGCATTGGAATGTAGACGTCAAAAGCTTTCCAGCAATATATGACTTACATATAATATTGAAAGCAGGGTGTATACAAGCAGTCAAACAACATTGGTCAAGAGCATAGGATACCATAGGATAGTAAGGGTAGTGTGGTCGCACCATGGTAGGTGCATGCCCATGCCATACAAACTCAAATTTTGACTCAAGACAACAAGTGTGGTGTGGGCGCAAAAAACTAGGAGCGCGACCATGCCATACCAACATTTTTTCCTTTGTAAAATAGAACCTGAGGCGCGCCCGGGCCGCTTCCTGGTGCCCTGCACCTCTTTGAGACTTATTGTTCATCCAAGGGTCATTTTTAACCCTTGGATCAACTTTGGATATGAGAGATTTGAAAAAAAGCAAAGGTTTTGTGTTTTTCTAAGATAAACCAACATACCAAAGAAGAAAAAAGTGATAGAGAGGGAGAGAAACACACAAGGAGGAAGAGACTTCGAGAGAGAGGTGGAAAATCATTAGTTCTTGAAGGAATTTGAGAGAATACTTGAAGACTTGAGAATTCGAAGCATCAATTTCTATGGTTTTATCTCTTCCTTTCTTTATTGTATATGTTGTTATTGTCTTAATTTAGTGTTTGCATTTATAAATTTCTTGTTGCTTTGTGGTTTGGATTCTTGTATATTAGGCTAAATTTCATGTTCTAGGGACCTGATGTAGTTTATTTGAACCATGTTATGAATATTTGGTATTTTGTTAATATTAGTACAATTCAATTCATTTGTGTTCCTTTGTGTTTAATGCTCTAATTTGTTGTATGATAAATTAGATGATTATTGATAAATGATTTGATGCTCGGAAAAGACTAAGTCTTTATTGGTTTGAGGTAACACAATTTAGGTTGTTATAAGATCGGGAGGAGACCAACACCTAAATAATCAAGTTGACACTTAAGATATTATAAAATTGAAAGCTGAGTAAGTCTTTGGTAGTTAATTACAGGTAGAGTATAATGAACGTATAATTTAACTAAGTCAAATGGTGATATTAGCATGGTTAGTTATACACAGGACTTTGTTTGACACTCGGGAGAGAGAATGAGGTCATTTTATAACCCATGATTAGTGAATTAAATTGGAATGCATTGATAATGACTAAATAGGATAAATATGGGTAGAATTGAGTGAAGTCAAGGCTCTAAAACTCTCATCACATATGTTATCTTTGTTTAATTGTATTGTTTTCGTCACATATTGAAAATTGATTTGCCTGAATAAAATTATGTTGCCATAGCTATAATAATTAGCTTTAATTCAAAAAGCTCAATCCTTGTAGAACGATACTCTTACTTATCAATTTATTACTTGTTATAACCTGTGTTCTTGCCGTCACATGTACACACGTTAGTGTTATCGTGTACATAGACCAAACAAAATCAAACACAGAGCTTCTTTGGTTCTGTGAGCCTCACTACCTTAATATGCACTCCCTTCCTCCTATTGCGTACTTCTTAGTGCTCTACGGCTGATCCTATCCTATGGTTAATTGTCTGGTTTTGTGTTTGTCTCCGAAGACAAGTTCTACTTAGTCATGTAGTATTGATCTATATTTTTATGCATGTGAAATCCAAAGGTTACATATTGTCGAAGGATAAATAACGTTGAATTAGAAAATAATAAATTAATTTTCTCTTATATAAAATTTTACATGGCAAAAATATATATGTTAAAATAAGATAAAACTATCGACCTTTTAAGGCTTCTAATACACAATAATTTTATTAATTTTCAATTTTTTTAGTAATATAGATAATGATAAACCGAAGAGAAGAATTTTATTAATAGAAAATAAAGGAGTCTCTTGCTTCATAATCAGTGGGCAACACTAGTAGATAAAACAAGAGGAGGATTAAGTACAGTAAACAACAAGCTGCTATTTTCTTCATAAAAATAGCAGAGCCAGTAGCAAATGCAGCAGTAAGGTTGCAGAAGTAATTGCAAACAACATAAATTTGAACAAATAGCAACATCCAGAGCCAATAATGTACAACATTATTTGTTAGAAAGTAGAAAAGTTTGTAGAAACACTTTCCAAACTTACAGGGAGGACCATGACTAATCCATTACGTGAAGTTGTTGCCATCATTTTAAGGACTAGTGGTAACAAACTTATGTAGTGCTACATCGTGCTAAAAGTCGGTGGTTGGTGGGTGCTGCAGCTGCCAACGTCGTCAAGTTTGATTAGCTCAGGTGGTGTTTGGTGGACGGTGGCTACTACTAACATTTAGAATTTAGGGTTTTATTAATTTGTACCCAATACATTTTATTTATGTATGGGATATTGTGATTTAGCCCTAAGTTTAGGGGAAAAATCATATATGTTAGATATCATACTAATGTATGTTTTACAATAAATTCAATAACATGGTACGTAACAAATTTATTTCAACAATTGACTCTAATACATAGTGTTTAAAAGAAGATTTAATTATTAGAAAAATAAAGTTTATTTTTAATTTTAATTTTGATTTTAATTATTTTTATTTTCAAAAGCATATTGTGTTTATATATTTTTATATTTTATAATTTATTTTTTAGAAAATCGAGAATTAAAAATACTATGTAAATTTATTTGAGAATAAGGGATTTTTATCATTTTATAGGGGGTTAACAGTGAATAGTAACATATTGGGTCTCCCTGACAAATAATTTTAATTTGGATGGGTACTTAACATTTAATTCCAAAGCCGGGGAATCAACAGTCATTATCCTTTGAAGATAAATAATTTATTTATTAAATGATTTATTATTTAATAGTTTTGTTAAGATAATTTTTCAAGTTGTTGGGTGTGGGTCCTATAAAGTGTCATGTTTGATATTTGAAGATAAATAAATATCTCTTAAAATTTGGACAAAAGACGAATATCCTTACAATTATTATCCAATCAATAGTAATTTCTATGTAAAATAACTTTTTGACTTTAAAATATTATAATAATAACGCTTAATTTGTTTCTTTTAACAATTATATCATCAATGTTAGAAATGGATTTGGGTAGAACTCAACCCAAAAGCTAGCTCAAGGGAAGAGGGTGCCCAATCCATATATAACAAAGATGATAGCCTAGTAAGATAGCAATGTGGGACATTTGACACCCTCCCTCACGCGAAGCGTGGATCAGATGCGGGAGAGGGTAGAGGAACAGAATCCCACAATTGCATAGGAGCTGGCTCTGATACCATGTTAGAAATGGATTTGGGTAGAACTCAACCCAAAAGCTAGCTCAAGGGAAGAGGGTGCCCAATCCATATATAACAAAGATGATAGCCTAGTAAGATAGCAATGTGGGACATTTGACAATCAACTTTTTTTATAATTTATTCTAGGTTACTGTTATTTTAAATAATTTTATTTTTACTCTATTAATTTATTGTAGATAAACTATTATAATAGATTTTAAATAATATTAATTTAAAAAATGTGTTTTATTCACATGAAATTTAATATTATAGATTTCAAATAATCCTAATTTAAGAAAAAATTATGTTTCATTCACATGAAAATTTAACATTGCATATTTATATAAATTGAGACAATTTTATTCTTATTATATTTAATCTATACATTAACTTAAGAAAAAAAATTTATGCAAATAAAATTTAATTTTATTTGTAATATATTTTAATAGTTTATTTATAATAAATTCATATAATAAAATAAAATTATCTAAAATAATAATATTTTAGGATAAAATTGTAAAAAATTAAGGGTATATTTATTAAAAGAAGTAAATTAAGGTTATAATTATCATTATACTATTTCAAAGACAAAAGGTTATATTGGTCATTATGTATTAGTAATAAGGATAAAATGGTCCATTCATATGTCATTTAAATATTCATCACTTGAAGATCTAACTAAGTTGCAAGTCCATCATTGGTTTTACCTGGAATGTCTAGCAATGCATCAACTATGTTGTTGCATACAATTTTCTCAATGTGCATAACATCTAAAATATGTCAAATGTGTGTTGCGAAAAATCAACCTTAGTAACGATGTTCTAGCACTAATATGATTTAATCAAGTTTGCGATCTGATAAAAGCTATCAGGTATAATCAGATAATAAACGCAAACAAATAAATTATATGTAAGTTTAGTAACAAACAAGAATTACGTGATTCGGCAAAATTACCTATGTCCATGGAGCAAACATATGTAAGGTTTTTTATTAGAAGTAGAAGATAGAATTTGTACAAGAGAACTCTCTTATCTCAAATCACCTCTCTTCAGTTTCTCCATCTCTTCCCCTTTATCCCTCAAAAGCTTTAGAGAATAGGTTTTTTATAATACTCCTAAATATCCTAATTCAAATTGGTTCGGTATCCTAATTCAAAAAGGTTTGATATCTTTTTCAAATTAGGATGATAACACCTCTTCAGGTTCTTAAGAACTCAGGTACTCGAACACCAGATCAGGTCCTCTTCAAGTCAGGATGACTACTCTACCTCATGACCTTAGGTCCTCGGGTACTCAGACACTAGGTCAAGTCCTTAGGTCCTCGAGTACTCAGATACCAGATTAAGTCCTCTTCAAGGCAAGATGACAACACCACCTCATGACCTCAGGTCCTCAGGTACTCTACCTCATGCACTAGATTAGGTCTTTTTTAAGTTAGGACCTATTAGGATGACGTCCGGTCCTTAGGTACTCCACCTCATGCACCATATCAAGTTCTCTTTAAGTCAGGATGACCTCAGGTCTTTTGGTACTCAAGTACTCAGATTCTCAGATTCTCAAGAATTTAAAGTATATATTCTTCACAATTCTCCACCTTACTTCTATTTTTTTTACTTTATATGCTCTTGCTCAAACTAGCTTTCTTATAAGTTGTTAATGCCTGCCAAGTTCATACATAAATTGAACTTAGAGTCTGGTAATGACTTCGTTAGCATATTAGCAAGGTTATCATTTGTATGTATTTTCACCAATTCTACAAATCCCATAGAAATCTGATCCTTGATGAAATGAAGTTTAACATCTACGTGTTTGATTTTTTGATAATGCATCAAATTCTTACTTAAGCAAGTCGCACTTTGATTATCACAATGCATTATCACACACTTCTACGATAGACCCAGTTCTCCTGCCAAGCCTTTGAGACACAATGCTTCCTTTCCAATTGATTGTGGAATTACACAAAAAAAACATATAACCTGTTATGGACCTTCTCCTATCTAGGTCCTTTGCAAAGTTAGCATCAATGTATCCTTCCAGCTTCATCTGATCATCTTTAGATGTCTTGTAGACTAGACCAACTTTAGAAGTACTTCTTAGATACCTCAAAATCTATTTAATAGCCTAACAATGGCTACTTCCAGGATTAGCCATGAACCTACTAACTACACTAACAACATGTCCAATGTCTGATCTTGTACATATCATTGCATACATCAGGCTTCCAATTGCATTTGCATAAGGCATTGATTTCATCTATTTCTTCTCATCTTCTGTCTTTGGATTTTGCGAACTTGAGAGCTTTAGAGGTGTCATGATTGGTTTGGAATTTTGCATTCGAAACTTCTCCAGAACCCTTTTAATATACTTCTCTTGTGATAGAAATATTGATCTCTCACTTATGTTCCTTTTCAGCTTAATGCCTAAGATCTTCCTTGCTGGTTCTAAGTCATTCATTTCAGAGGCTTCATTTAGCTGCTTCTTCAACCTATTGATCTTAGCCTTACTTGGACAAGCTATCAGCATGTCATATACATATAAAAGTAAATGAACATTTATGCCTTCCCTGAGAGTTTTAAAGTATACACAACTGTCATATATACTTCTAATGAAGTTTTTCTTGATCATAAATTCATCAAACTTCAGGTACCATTATTTTGGTGATTGTTTGAGGCCATATAGTGACGTTTCAATAAACACACTGATCTTCTTTTCCAGAAACTACAAAACCCTTAAGCTGAGTCATCATAATATTCTCAAACAAATCACCATGTAAAAAGGTTGTCTTGACATCTATTTGCTCAAGTTCCAAATCTTCAGAAGCTAGAAGTGCTAAAAGTGCTCTAATAGAGTTATGTTTCACTACTGGAGAAAACACTTTTGTGAAGTCTACCCCTTCATTCTGAGTAAAACCTTTTGTAACAAGTCTGGCCTTATACCTCTTTGTTTCATTACTTGATATGTCCTCTTTGATTTTATAGATCTATTTACACCCAACAACTTTCTTATCCTTTGGTCGGTCTACAAGTTGCCAAGTCTGATTTTTCATCAAAGATTTTATTTCATCCTGCATAGCTTCAACCTATCTCTCCTTGTACTTTGAATTCATAGCTTCTTTATAGCTTGTCGATTCTTCATCTATGACTTTAGTTGCAACTGTTAGTGCATATGATATCAAATTAGTATAACCAAACCTACTCAGAGGTCTGATTGTCCTTTTTGTTCTATCCCTTGCTAAGTAATAGTCATTAAGATCATCTCGACCTGTTTGCTTAACTTGGTCTTTTTGTCGAGTCTTATCTGCATCAATCAGAGTTATATTCTGACCCGATGTACCTAAAACCCCAGATCCTAATGTCTACTCCAACTTAATCTAAAACCTCTCAGATTCTGGTTCTAGTGTTTGGTCATCATCTAACTCTTGTCTTTCTTGCTGATAATCAAGTAGAGCTTCTTCATAGAATTTTACATCTATGCTCATAATGCATTTTGGTAGCTTAAGAGAGGGACACCAAAGTTTATACCCTTTGACATCTTCTGGATAACCAACAAACACACATTTTATTGCTCTAGCATCAAACTTTCCTTGATTTGTATATGTATAGGCAGGGCAGCCAAAGATTCTCAAGTGACCATATGATGCTTTCTTTCTATATCATATCTCAATAGGAGTTTTAAGCCCAATTATTGTTGATAGACTCCTATTTACCAGATATGTCACTATCATCAAAGCTTTTACCCATAAAGACTTTGGAAGCTTTGAATGTACCAGTAAGCATCTTACTTTCTCCATTAGTGTCCTATTTATTCTCTCAACAAGAACATTCTGTTGTGGGGTCATTCTCATTGTTCTATATCTTGAAATGCCATTTTCCTTACGGAAGTTCTCAAACTCTTGATTTCAATACTCTAGGCCATTATCAATCCTCAGCCACTTCATGTTTTTATTTGTCTGGTTCTCTACTTATAATTTCCACTCTTTGAATTTTTCAAGAACCTGATCCTTAGATTTTAGTACATATACCTAAACACTTATAGAGTAATCATCTATCAAGGATAAGAAGTATCTTGAACCACCTAAAGAATTGACTTGTGAAGGTCCCCATAGATCTGAGTGAATGTATTCTAAGATCCCTTTTGTTTATGCTCAGCAGCCCCGAATTTCACTCTTATAGTTTTTCCTAAGACATATTCTTCACAAAAGCCTAATGATTCAATCTTATCATTACCAAACACTCCATGTTTACTTAATTCTTTTAACCTTTTATCACTCATATGGCCTAACCTCATCTGTCACAACCTAGTCTTGCTATTGTTAAAGCCTATTGCTGCATTAACAGAACCAATTACAGTAAATTCTTCCAAGACATATAAACAATTTTTCTCACCCCCTTCATGACTACCATAGAACCGTTAATTACTTTCAGAGTTTCATTTTCGACTTTAAATATCCACCCTGAGTAATATAACATTCCCAAGGAGATTAGGTTTCTTTTTAGATCTGCTACATACTTGACCTGATGCAATACTCTTACCGCTCCATTAAACATTCTGAACTTGACACTACCAATCCCTATAACCATACATGCTTTATTGGTACCCATTAATGCTTTACCTCTATCACATGTTTGGTAAGACTCAAACATATTTAAATTTGGGCATATATGAAAAGAATAACTTGAATCTAATACTCACTCAACTTCTGTCTTGGCACCAAATATGATGAGTAGATCTATAGATTCGAATCAATCTTTTGTTATAACAACTGCATCACCATCTGCCTTCTTTTTGTTCTTTCTTTTTGGAAAATCCCTTTTAAAATGTCCTTCTTTATGGCAATGACACACTTCAAGGTTTTTGGCTTTGATTTGGATCTGACATATTTCTTGTTTTTCTAGTCTCCCTCTTGCCATCAAACCTTCTCTTTGACCTGAGTTCTTCTATTCTTGCTTTCTAGTAAGTTCTTTAGAGTTAAGTTCTTTTCTTGCTTTCTAGTCAGTTCTTTAGAGTTTAGGGCTGCCTTAACATCTATCATAGAGAGTGAGGTCCGACCATATGTTAAGCTATCAACAAAGTGGTCATAAGATTTTGGTAAAAAACTTAGCAAGATCACCGCCTGGTCTTCATCTTTAATTTTCACATCTATTGTTTCAAGGTCAAGAATTACCTTATTGAATAAATTAATATGTTCTTTAATTGGGTTCCCTTCAGTCATAGCAAGGGTATACAATCTTTTCTTCAAATATATTCTATTGGCCAAAGACTTCGTCACATAAATCGCTTCCAAGCTGTTCCAAAGCCCAACTACAGTTTTCTATTTTGAAACTTCTCTTAGAACCTAATTACTCAGACTTAATACAATTTCATAACAAGCTTTCCTTAGAATATCTGTTTTCTCAAATTTTGTCAGTGTATCAGGCATATTGTCTTCTCCTTCAAGAGCACCCTCCAGCCCTTGATGAACCAAGATTATCTTCATATTCAAATGCCATAAGTTGAAGTCATTTTCTCCATTGAATTTCTCTAAATTAAACTTAGGCAAAGACATCGTTACTTGGGAACTTATCTCTTATACCAATTGTTGCGAAAAATCAGCCTCAGTAATGGTGTTCTAGCACTAATCTGATTTAACCAAGATTGCAATCTAATAAAAACTATCATGTCTGACTAGATGATAAGCACAAATAGATAAATTATAGGTAAGTTCAGTGACAAATAAGAATTACGTGGTTCAGCAAAATTGTCTACGTCAACAAAGCAAACACATGTAAGGTTTTTATTAGAAGCAAAAGATAGAATCTGTACAAGATGACTCTTTTCTCTTAAATCAACTCTCTTTAGTTTCTCCTTCTCTTCTCCTCTATTCTCCAAAAGTTATAGAGAATAGGGTTTTTAGAATACCCCTAAATATCTCAATTCAAGTAGGTTTAATATCCTGATTCAAGTAGGTTTGGTATCCTAATTGAAGAAGGTTTGATATCCTTTTCAAATTAGGATGATAACACTTCTTCAGATCCTCAGGTACTCAGGTACTCGAACACCGGATCAGGTTCTCTTCAAGTCAGGATGACTACTCCACCTCATGACCTTAGGTCCTCGGGTACTTAGACACTAGATCAAGTCCTCAAGTCCTTGAGTACTCAGACATCAGATTAGGTCCTCTTCAAGTCAAGATGACAACACCACCTCATGACCTCAGGTCCTCAGGAACTCCAACTCATGCACCAGATCAGGTCCTCTTTAAGTCAGAACCTGTCAAGATGACCTCAGGTTCTTGGGTGCTCCACCTCATGCACCATATCAGGTCATCTTCAAGTCAGGATGACCTCAGGTCCTCTGGTACTCAGGTACTCAAATTAAGTTCTCAAGAATTTAAAGCATCTATTCTTCACAATGTGTAAAGATTTCCAATATTTTAATTGAAAAAATATTGATTTTCTCCAGCAACTATCAATACCACCATTAGAACTAGTAGCATGACACTTGCATTTTCCATGGGAAAATTGTACCCCTTCATTTTTTTTTCTTAATATTTCTTCACCTATTAATGGTTTTGAAGCTTTTCTCAAATTCCTATTTGCCATGAAAAGTTGGTTTTTTTTTCCTATACGAATTATATGGAGGCAAAAATCTTCTTCATCTTTTTACATGTTTTAACCTACAGTAATTGATTTCTCCAGTGTACATTGGACACACATAATAACCTTTCATTGTATGCCTGAATAAATTCCCATACACTGGAAAATCATTTATTGTCTATATGCACCATATGTTTTAATACCTTCCTCCCACAACTATTTTATATCATCAAACAATGGCTACAAATAAACATCAATATTGTTTTCAAATTGTTTGGGCTTAGATATCAACAAAGTTAGCATCATAAATTTTCTTTTTGTATATAACCATAATGGAAGGTTATAAGTTACCATCAAAATAGGCCACCAATTATACCTACTACTGAGAGAATTATGTCAGTTAATTCCATTGGCTGGAAATGCATGTCGAAGAATTCTTAGATCAATAGCAAAATTTGGACAATCATGATCACTAGCTTCCATGTTGGGGCATCAAAAGGATGTTGTAGTATATCATCAATTTCCCTCCCATTAGCATGTCATGTCAAATTATTTGTTGTTTTACACTTTGAAACATTCTTCTAAGTCATGTGATATGTGGAAAGCAACATAAAACTTTGGTGGGCACCTTGTCCTTTGGCTAGATTGAATTCCTGTTAAGCTTCCATTTTGACACTTCATATTAAGGACATATAATTACATCTTGAAACTGTTATCTGTAGAATATATAATTTTTTGGACAAACATATATCTTTTCATATTCTCTACCAAGTGTATTAAGCACATTCTTTGCTTCATAATTGGATAGGGGAAGCTCATTATTATTTGCTAACATGTCAGCAAATAATTTTGGCAAATTAGAAAAAATTTGGTAAAAAAATCAATACTTTGCTTTCATCTTGTACAACTTTACCAACACAGACAATTTGGTATATTTTTTACTACAAAAATACAATAGTTTCTTAAAAGCTTCGCATTACTAGTACAATCATCTTGTGTAGCACACACTATCACTGTAGTATTATCTACCACATCATCTTTACCATAACATTCAAAACACAAATGCTCTATGTTTGGCAAATCTACACCATAGTCAAGTGATTCTCTATGCCAAATATAAGTGCGATAACTTTTATTAATACCATAAAAAAATTAATGCTCCTTTATCTCCATAATAGTGTGCACTTTGAAATTACCACACTTTCTACATGGACAATGTATGGTATTAGGATTCCTTGAATGAAGCAACGTAAATTTGAGGAAATTGTCAACGCCTGCCATAAATGCATGTGATCTCCTATCATAGTCATCCAAAATTTATCCATTCTAAAAATATAATTGCTAAAAAGTGTTAATACACATTATTTCTAATTTATGACATATTATATTTTGATATAAGAGATTATTTGTTATCCAATTCATAAAATATGTCAACATTTAATCATCGAAAGCAACAATCTTAAATGTATATTAATTGTAAAACAACGCATTTCAAACTTTAATTAAATGAATGTCATTGCTACTAATGAATGCAGCCAAAACAAAACAATTAATGCAAAACTATAACTAACTTCCATGATACCAAAACAAACAAAAATAAACATATATTTATATATACTAACATTTTCAAAACCAATAAATTAAGCTTACCTTAAGATCTTGTTGATTCGGTGTCTCAGTGCCTCCCTTGTTGTAATTCGATCAACTAAATATCTGCACAAATTAGAGTTTTGTAATACACCTTAGAAATTAAATGTGTCACAATCCTACCAAAAAAAAAAAAGATAAATATTGTTTCCAAAATATCCTTAGTAGTTCATTAGATCAAAATCACAAAAACAAACATTAAATAATTTTTTTTTGTTAATATAATAAGTAAATATTGCCCTTTCAGCAAAAGAAATTAGATGTTTCAACATGATCATCCAAGGTGTAAAATATAATTTTTAGTGTTAATTTACATAGTAAAAATAAAAAAGTATTAAGAGAATAATTAAACTTTTTAACCATAAGAAAGAGAAAATAATGAAAATTTTGTACAAAATTAAATGTGGTAGTCGATCACATTGACAAATGCATGTATATAAAATATAAATAGGTGATTTAAATAGTAAAGTAAAATGGAAGAAAGGAAGAAGTGGGATAGAAAAGTACAAGTTGTAGTGAGAGATTATTTATGCCACTGACTATAAAGATATAAGCATATAAGGTAGATTACTTTTACTTGATAAGATTTGTAATTTGACTTATACAAGTCTTTGACAATAATTTTTTGAAAGAGTATTAAAAATTAAAATTATTGTACAATACTATCTAGGGATATTGTGTAAAATAATTACATGAATTCTAAATTTTAGAATCTTAGAGCTACATGATATTCACAAAATAGATTCTTGATAATTGAAAAATAATAATAAATACCTTGAGCTATAGCAGATGCAATCCAATGGAGAATAAATTGATTTATCTCTTTTAACCTCTTTTCAGTTACACATAGTTTCTCAATTGTAAGTTGATGGAAAATAAATATACTGTATTTTATAGGCAAGGAGAGGAATAATTTGCGTTTTATTAAAACACCTTCTAAATAATTGTCTTTCATTAAAATATGTTTTAGGTATTTGTTTTTCATTAAAACATGTTTAAGAAAGTAGTTTTTAACTATCTCTTAACTACACGTTCCATCAACTATTAACATAATATCTTACATTCTCCCACTTGGCCCATGTGGTAGAATTATTTTTTTATTTAAACAATAAACATAATGCGCATTACCATCAAATAAAATCTCACATATATTGATCATACCATAATATCATCATTAAATATAAACTAATATGAGTTATGGTGCTTCCACATCATTAAATGAATATAGTTACTTCTATGTACTACAATATTAACTTTTTCCTTAATATGAAAATTCAATAATGGTCCACTTTAATCTCTTAATTAAAACTAAATCCTTTCAAACTTTTATATAAAACAACCGTGTAAAATAAGATATCTATAAGTATTAGAAATAATACATAAATGATATCGAAATGTCAAACACAAAATCACTAAAATTATTCAATAATGCTCATCTTTTTTACATGTCCAATAAATGCCTTTGGAGGAAATCCCTTTGTCAATAGATCTGCAATCATAAGATTGGTGCTAATATGCTCAATGGATAACCTTTTTTTTATGAACTTCTTCTTTAACAGCTAGATATTTAAATATCACATATATAGCACCTTAGGGATACTTATCGTTTTTAGAGAAGAGGACTATTGCAAAATTATCACAATAAATTTTCAACGACTTGATAATATTATCAACTATTCCAAGTCTTGAAATAAAGTTTCGTAACCAATTTCCTTAAATTATGGCTTCAAAACAAACCGCAAACTCAAATTCTATAGTGGATGCAAAAATAACAAACTATTTTGCACTTTTTTATGAGACTGTTGCTCCTACTAAAAGGAACAAATAACCAAACGCGAACTTCCTTGTGTCAACACATTAATCAAACTTTGAATCTAAAGATCCAATCACCTCAAGATAATCAAATTTTCAATAAGTGGGCAGGTGAATCTTTTGTCCTTTGCAAGTACCTCAATATTTTCTTGCTAACCTTCTAATGATCCAATGCCGGATTGTTTTGATATCGACCAATCATTCCAATAGCATCTTGTCTGGTATAATTCTGACCATACATCAAGCTCCGAATAATTGATGGATAAGGAATATTTTCCATTTGTTTGCTTTCCAATTCATTCTTTGGGCATTGCATGAGACTACATTTATCTTCTTTCAACATTGGAACGACACTCGTTGATTACTTTTTCATTTTGAATCTTTTTAGAACTTTATTGATGTATGCTTTTTAAGGCCACCCTAACAATCCTTGTGATCTATCCCAAAAAATTTCTATTCCGATCATATAAGCTACCTCTCCTATATCCTTTATTTTAAGGATCTTGGAGAGAAATTTCTTAATCTCATGTAATAAACCAAGATCATTAGTAGTAAGTAAGATGTCACAAACATACGGAATTAGAAATATAAACTTACTCACACTAATCTTTAGATACATACATCAATCAATGGTGTTTTCCTTAAATCCAAAAGAAGTAATATTATCATTAAACTTAAGACACTATTGGCGAGAAGCTTGCTTAAGTCTATACATTGATTTCTTAAGTATAAACACCATATATGCTTTTTCTTTAATGGAAAAACCTTCAGGTTGACCATTATAAACATCTTCTTTTAAATATCTGTTCAGAAAGGTAGTTTTTACACTCATTTGGTGCAACTCTAAATTATAATAAGTCACCAAAGCCATAATAATTCTAAGAGAATCATTCTCATAAACTAGCAAAAAAGTCTCTCTATAGTCAACACTATCTCTTTAAGTAAAAACTTTGGACAAAGATGAATTACTTAACGTACTTCTGACCATGTCCAATAAAGTACGATTACGCGTTTCTGCTATACTATTTTGTTGTGGTGTTTCTGGCATAGTTTATTGAGCACAAATGCCACGCTTTTTAAGAAATTTATCAAATGGGCCTGGACATTGCCATGTCTCATTATATTTTTTATAAAATTCACCACCTTTGTCAAACCTGACAACTTTTACTTTCTTATCTAATTGTTTTTCAACCTTACTAATAAGTACATCCAAGGCATCTACTGATTAAGATTTTTCATAAAAAAATGGATATAACCATAACGTGAAAAATTATCAATAAAGGTGTTAAAACATTTTTTTTCCTAAAGATGAAACATCAAAAGGTCTACATACATCAATGTGTATTATTTCAAGAAGCTATGTGCTTCTTATTGCTCATTTCTTTATGTATTTTGTCTGTTTTCTTTTAATGCAATTCACACAAATATTAAGATCAGTAAAATCCAAGCCTAGAATGATATCATTCTTTACCAATCTTTCTTTCTTCGAAAATTTGACCCAGATTATGTCACAAGTAAGTTGAACATTTATTTACTAAACCATCATAAAGTAAACTAAAGCGAATAAAATTATTTTGTGTAAATAAACTAAAACACCCATTCCCAAATTTAAAAGAATATCCAGCTGAATTCAATTTAGATAATGAAATTAAAGCACAAAAAATAGAAGGAACATAAAGAGTTTGCAACAAATGTAAATGATGTCTAGTGTCTAAAATCAAACTATAAGTTCCAATAGCTTTAACTGGAGCTTTGACTTGATTCCCTATGACAACAAACTTATCATTTAGATTTTTGGTTTGATCGTAAGAAATTCCTACATCGTATTTAAAACATGAATGGTACAGCTAAAATCAATCCATCAAAGTATTATAGGGAACTTCAGTTAAATTTGATTTGAAACATACAAAAGCAATAAACTTACCTTTCTTTTCGAACCATGCCTTATGTTTCAAACAATTTTTCAAAAAGTGTTCGGGTTTCCTATATAAATGACACTTGAATTTGTTGTGTTCCTTTTTGTGAGTTTGGGCAGATGACTCGCTTATCTTAAGTGGTCCATACTTACCCTTTCCATTTTTTCTTTTGGTTTTCTTTCCAGCTCTTTTAATGCTAACAAGATGAACAAAATGAGTTCCATGATTCTTAAGTCTCTTTTTTTCTAAGCCAAAATATTGTGAAGTTCATTAACATTCCATTTGTTTTTCACGGTGTTATAGCTCATTTGGAACGGACCATTCTTAGAAGGTAATGAGTTTATAATAAACTGTACAAAGAAATTCTCATTTACATTCATATCTAAGGACTTAAGTTTTGCTACAATGTTTGTCATTTTGACGACATGCTCATGCATGCTACAAGAATCATCAAGCTTCATGGTAGTTAAAGTAGCCATTAATGTCCCAGCAAGTGACTTATTAGCTATTTGAGAATGCTCTTTCAAAAATTTCGTAAATTCCTTACCACTCTCAGTTTTGAGAAGAGTAGACTTGATGTTGTTTGCTACACTTATTCATATAAATATAAGGCTAAGTCTGTTTGATCTTTCCTAAGCATCATGAAAATTTCTTATCGCTATTAGCATAAGTAATAGCAGCAAGTTTCTCTAATTAAAGTGACAAATTAAGGGTCAAAACACTTAAATGGAATTAGATTTGTTCACACCCATCAGAAAAATTAAAAGTCCATTAAACATTGGAATAGACAAAGCATGTTCACGAAGAGAAATAGGAACAGGTACTACAAGAATAATTTAATGTTTTGAGTTACAAATTAAACATACAATACAAATTCAAATATTTAACAACAAATGTACATCGATGTTCTCCTTTGGTGATACAACGACATGCAAAATAAACATAATTGATGCTAATAAATTTTTTAATAATTTGGTAATTACATATACACTAGTTAGATAATATTTGCTATCTTTTGATATGTAAATACAACTACAAGAGCATACAAATTACTAACAGTTATCTTCAATGATTATAAAACCACGCAATCAACCTTTAGGGAATTTTTAAATGTCTTAAAATTATGAACTTCAATTTATTCACAAAAGGCAATCATCATATAACTATTTGCTCATTTATAAGCCTCAATATTCATGGATAATTGACGTATTTCAAAATTTAAAATTTTATGATTTGGCCACTTTGGTAATTAACAAATCTATCATCATAAATTTAAATATATATATATATATATATATATCATAATATATTGTATACGTGTTAAAGTCAGCCAACCTACAAATATTAAAGGCTTGGAATGGCCGGCCATATTCTACTGTAAATACTCTATCGTGTTTATTGTCATCAAACTTTCTGTCTTGGTTCGTATTTACATGCATATTAATTATAAAGAAATTAATTAAACCCTTGTCCTATGCATTATTATTATATATACATATATATTGTAAAATTCCGAATTAATAAGCAACATTGACAATTGAAAAATCATAAAATTGCCTTTTTTTTAAATAAATAAATAAACAATATCAATTATATAACTAAATTCTATAATTATTGGTGACTTTAGGAGAAACCATGCCAAGCTAGTTTTTATTTGGTCAAGTCCGATTTCAAATTTTAAGAAAAATTATATTTTTTTTGTCCGGTTTCTGTATTAACCCTAAAAAATTGGGATCAGATCAACAATATTTTTTAATATATTTTATTACTAAAATGGCATCGTTTTGTATATATTTAGTATTCAAATGATATTGTTTTATGAAAATTTTAAAAATAATAATAAAAAAACATGAAAAAATTGAATTGGATGGGAACTAACCCGTTTGATTTGGTTTGAAGTATGTTCGATCCTATTTTATTTTAGGTTCGGATTTCATTCGGTCCGATTTTAGTTCCAAAGAGTAGAAACCCGAATTGTTTTCAATCCAGTCCAATTTTGGCGAAACTCATTGATTATTTTTTCGGTTCGGTCCGGTTCGGTCTATGCATACCTCTAATGAAAGAGATATGATTTTATATTCTAACAATAAAGATATTCACTCATTGATTAATGATCTGTTTGTTGAAAGTATGCTTGATTTTGTGTTTAGCTTAATTGTGATTTACAAAGAATTCTTTGATTCTTTGAATGCAAGCAGTAGTTGTCGCAATCTTAATTTGAGCCTTAGAGATTTTTAGCCTTTAAATGATACAAATAGAAATGATCATAAAAATCTGGAAAATTTCTAATTTTAAAAAATTATTAATTTTACTTTTTTTTATTAGATTTTGTTATAATTTGTTTTAATTGAACCGTTATGCTTCTATGATACACCAAATCTAGTTAAATATGATTTATATTGCTGCTTGTTATTTTTTTTCTTCTGTAATACAATAAAAGAAATATCCAAATTACTAAATTAAGTCACATTTTTCCTCTAAGATTTGACATAATATCACATAGAAAGCATCTTTGCAAAAATAATTATTGACCATCCCTACTTTATATTGTTGTTATAACCATTTAATATAATTTGCCACAATTACAAATTTATTCCTCACAATTCAAATAGGGTAGTAATATTATAATCCCTAAACTTTGGTGAAACAACAAATTGGGGTTGGCTTATACGATGTGAACAAATTAGTTCCTACCATTCCAAGTTGATAATAATATTCTATGCAATTACCTATTTATTTTGATTAAATAAACAAGAATCCTTAAAATCTTCTTACATTAGATTGAGCAAGTATAAAGAGATGTAAAGTCATTCAAACCCATATAAATTATAGAACCAATTAATGTGTCTATCTATATCCTATCTTGATGATAAGTATATAATAAGTGTAAAATTATATATGATACGAATATAGCAATAATGTATAACATCGTTTAGAATATAGTACAGAGATATTCTAAAATATCCACAGATCTCTATAAAATATCCATTTTACCATTTTTTACAAATTTTGTCACTAAAATAACGTCATTTAATACTTAAAAAATACAAAAGAAAATATAAAATACAATGGATCCTAAGTCATGTCTTAATTTAAACATTTTTATTTTTAATTTATATTTCTACTCTTAGGCCTAAGTCATGGATTTTAAATTTTTAATACTATTGAAAATACTTTTAAGGAAACTATATGTACCCCATGTTAGATTTGGCCAATAACATTTTTCTCCTTGTTAAAAAAAAATACAAATCTTCCTTGTCGTTTGGAACTTAATGGTGTGAGTGAACTTTTTAAGGATAAAAGAGACTTTTAAAATAGTAATAATCACATGACAAATAAAAAAAAATTTATATTAATTTTTTCTAAAATTATAATTTAAATTAATTAATTTTTATTTTGTAATTAAAATAATTTAAAATTAAAAAAATTAAAATCAAAAGAAAACCCTAGATCTAAACTTTCTCTTTCTTTGTTTCTGCTGCTTGCCTCTCTTCTCTTTCTCCTTCTCTTTCTCTTCTTTTCTATCCTCACTTCTAATTCTTTTGTTTATCTCTCACCCCTCTCTTCTTCTTTTTCTTCTATTTTAATTGTTAGCCTCTCACCCTCTTTGTTCAACCTCTACCATACCTACTGCCTTAACCATCTGCCTCCACCATGCATTCGGCCACCATCAGCCATTTTTGAACCTGGGTCATTCACAACTATTAGCCTTGCCTAGGTTTATTTCTGAATCTGGGTCTATTTTTTAACCTTGCCATAAATTTGTTTAAGGAAACATAAAGTTTTGAATTTTTTTGTTCTTGCTGCTTTGCTTTGTTGATAATATGATAAGTTTATCGAAATTTTTTCATAAACCCAATAATATGAGATTTTATGTATTGTAATTTGAAATTTTATGTAATGCAATTTGAGATTTTGTGTATTACTGGGTTTGGATTATTATTATTTTTGTTTAAAATTGTTAATAAAAATTTTATTGTCTCAAATTTTTATAGAAATTTCTTTCACTAGTTTCACTAAGAATTTTGCAATTTAAAATTAATACACAACTAGGCAAACAATCATGCTGCACGTAGTTAAATAAATTAATAACCAAATGATAATTCAGTAGTCTTATCTTCAAGATCAAGTTAAGTCATCATTTTTCTGCTAATGACGACCACTTTGATGCAATTGCAATAATTTTAAGGGTATTTTAGTAAAAGCCCAAATTTTTTGTTAATTTAACAGGCTAATCCTAACGATAGGGCAAATTTTGTATGTATGTTATATATATAACATGGAAAAAAATGTTATAGGTTGAATCTAACAAAGAGGTAGATGTAGTTTCCTCTACTTTTAAATAGTGAAAATTTTAGTTAATTAACTTTCAATTTGAAAAATGTATAAAGTAGACTCAAATTATATTTTTTAAGCAAAAATAAAAGTTTGTATCGTTACTGTTGAAATAATATATTTACATTGTTTTTATTTAAGGCCTAGCCCAATATCAAGAATAGTAACTGTACCATGTATACGTATATCTGTACCTATAACTTACACCATTACTATTAAAATAATATACTTACACTATCTGTATTTAAGATTCGGCCTAGTATCAAGAACAATAACCATACCATGTTATTTAATTACTGTTCCTTTCTTCTTAGTTTTAATTTATATAATAGAAAAATTGATAGATATCCCCCTTAACTATGGGAAAAGAACATATACTTCTTTAATATTTCAGAAATGATAGATCCCCTCTTGATGTTTTAAAAAGTGATAGATACTCCCCTAATGTTAACTTGCTATCAGATTGTTGATAACATTAGAGGGGCAATTTGATCATTTCACTAATCTTTATCTCCTCTTCCTCTTCTTTCTTCTCCTTCTCTTTCTCCTCCATTTTCGATTTCTTCTTCTTTCTCCTTCATTATCTATTTCTCTACTGTAAATTTCTTCCTAGTTTTTTTATTCTCCTTTCATCTCCTTCTCCTCTTCTTTCCTTCTCCTTCTCTCTTTCTCCTTCATTGTCAATTTCTGCACTAAAAATAATAGTTCTCATAGAAATCCCTTAAATTCTAAAATGTTGATTCTACCTTCCTTAAATATCCTATGTTCCAAAATGCTAAATTCAAAATATGAAAACCTTGTAATCCGGCAAACTTTTTGTGATATTTTTCGTAAGTTAAGAGAGAGAGAGAGAGAGAGAGAGAGAGAGAGAGAAAATGTTATTTAGTTGGGTTGGTAAGGGGGACGGATGAGTGGCTGCAAAATTAAATTAGGGTTAGTTTTTTAATTAATATATAGTTTACTAAATTGTCTCTAAAAAACTAACGGTGAAATAACGGCAAACTAGCCCTAGGGGGGTATTTATTATTTTTTAAAATGTTAAGAGAATATCTGTTGTTTTTAAAACACCAGTGGGGCATCTGTCAATTTCCTTATATAATATATACATTTGTATGTAGAGATGACAACCCGGCACAACCCATGAAAATTAAGTCCATGTGAGCTTTCAAGTTGGGCCGACATGACACATACAATAAATAAATAATCCAACTCAGCCTACGATATAGTTATTATACATGTCATGTCAATTCGGCTTGTTAGGAGGTAGCCCAAGCATGGTTCACAACTCTATAATGAATATAATTTTTTTTATATTTTAGAGTTTAAAAATTAATTTAAATAAATAAAAAATTATTGAATTATAAATAATTTATTAAATTTAAAATAGTTATAGATTGAACAAGTTTAAAATATTAAAATATTTAATAAATTATAAATTTACAATATTTATTGTTTTTTATTAAATTAGATTTTGAATGAATAATTATAATTTATAATAAAATACCATAACTAATTATATTTTGATTGGAACATAATTAAATATTTTATATATTCATATATATATATATAATTATAAAATACATAATATAATATAAAGACATTAACAATCATCAATCTATTTTACTCTTATATTTACAAAAAAAGTATTATAGGTAAAGCTATAAATTAATTTCAAAATAATTGTCAATGATCATTTGACAATTTTTACTTCAAATTTATACAAATTTTTTACAATTGTAACAATCCAAATTAAAATTTTTTGTTTCATCCATTTTAAATTCATATTTTTATTTTTTAATTTGAATTTAAGAAATTTAAAATTTATATAAGTTATGTTAATTTTTTAATTTATTTTCTAAATAAAAAACCTATTAGTTGAAGTAGCTAGTGGAAACACTTTTATTTTGTAAAAATTACAAAGTACAAAATTGTACATTTTAATAATTTTTACTTTCATTTCATTTTATATCTAAACAACAAATTAATTACATTCAACAAGACAAATAAATATTATAAAATACAAAATTACAAAATAAAAATAAACTCTACTAGTCTTTCTATTTTATGTAGGTTGAAATTGAAATTGAATAAAAATACAATTAATTATTATATAAGTTCACTATAGTGATAAAATAAAAATTTTAAAATTTTATATTTTTAGATTGTTTGAATTTAAATTTAAAACTTTATGTGACTTTTGCTAAATAAGATTACATGAATAACTAAATTTTGCTTTAGATTTTATTGTAATAATTTTATTTTTATTATTTAAAATTAATTTTAGTTCTGAATAATAAACAGTAACTATTTGGTCAAATTTACATAACAATAGGCCTAAAGAGTAAATGGCCCAATAACGGCTCAGCCTGTGAATAATACTGCATAGCCTGATACAATATGATTACTGTTCACAACATAATATGGCATGTGGCTTTTTTTCCTTAACTAAATCATGAATAATATCGACTTTTTTTTTACTTGACATTGTTCATCGACTGGACCGTGCTGTGCTCAAGTGACCAATCCATTTTGTAACCTCTATTTATTTGTATGTATGTATGGGTCTTTTGCATGATAGCACAGACACACTTGATATTCACAGGCCATTCTAAATTTGAGTAACAGTTAAGACAAGGGTTTGGTATTTCTTGGGTGAAACTTCTCACTCCCTTCTAAAACTTTTAAAAGAAATATATATATTACATTGTATTTATCAAGAACAATGACGATTACTGTTAAAGTATATAATTATCAAAAACAATAATTACACCATGTTATTTAGTTACTATTTCTTTCAATTCGGCTTTAAATTTCTATAATATATATATGGATCACCAATAAAGATATTTGTAATGGCAAAAATATAAAAATTGACAACATCTTTAATATTTTTTAATGATCATCATAGCCAATTATATATTGCACGGCTGTTTTTGTTAAAATAATAAATTTGCACTGTACTTTTTCTATTTAAGACCGGCAACAATACTTAGTTTTAAATTTTATTTTATATGTACTTATGTACACACACACACACACACATATATATATATATATATATATATATATATCACCATTATTATTAAAGTAATATAGTTGCACTGCTTTTAATAAGGTTCCACCCGATATCAATAACAGTAATCATACAATATTATTTATTTAGTATTCCCTTCCATTTTGTTTCAAATTTTATATTATATATAATTTTATATATTGGTATAAATATAATTTTAAAATTTATGGATATAAAGTAGACTCAAATTATATATTTTATGTAAAAAGAAAGTTTACACACACACATTTTTATTCAAGACTTAACCCAATATCAAAAACAGTAACTAACCATGTTTTTTAGTTACTGCTACCTTTATTTTTGTTTTAAATTATCTATCTATCTATCTATATATATATATATTTGTATGTATGTATATAATTTATAGATCTTACGGTTATAAAATAAGCTCAAATTATATTTTTTTAATGTAAAAATGAAAGTTTATACATTTGTACATTCACTTTTTAAAATCTACCATTATAACATTTGCCTAGTAGCAGCAAATTAAAAATGAAAGTTAGGGGTCACTGTTTAAGGACCCAATATAATGAATAGTGTTATGATATATGTATATTTAGTTATTATTCATGGGCTTTTATGTATATATACTATCTCGGCTATATTTTATTTGATTGATTTCTAATTCCCAACTCTTTAACATTTTTACACATTTATTAAAATTAAATGACCAAATTTTTTAACTTTTATGAATTTACTGATGACAAAGTTTGAGTGAATTAATATTAAATTGAGCTCTACTCAATCTCACATGGTACGGTAAATGAAGATGGATTAAAAATTAGTTTATAGATTTTTGAATTAAAATCAATTTTATTAAAATTGTTCTTTAAAAAAAAGAAGACTGTTTAAAAATTGTTTTCTATTATCTAAATTAAAGTCAATTTATTAGATGTATCTTATAAATATGTATTTTAAATGACGGTTTGAAAATTATTTTATAATTTTAGAAATCGAGACCAGGTTTTACTAGCATTGTTTTCTAAATATCTAAAAGAAGATGACGGTTTAAAAATTATTTTCTATTTTTAGAATCAAAGTAAGTTTTCTTAAAATTGTTATCTAAATATATATTTTAGAAAATAGTTTACAAAAATAATATTTTTCTTTTAGAATCAAAGTAATTTTTATTAAAACTATTAAAAATATATTTTAGAAGAAGGTTTTTATCTTCTAGACACATTTTAAAAGATGATTTTTATTTTTATTTTTTAAAATTAAAGATATTTTAAAATAAATTATCGTAAAAAAAGAAAATCGTTTTCTATTTAATATGCTCTTTTAATTGTTTTGTAATATAAAAGTATATTAGCGTTAGCATACCACTCATATTGGTCCCACGAGCCAAATTAATATGCCTAATTAGTTGCTTAAAGCACAAGATAGTGAGAGATTTGTTTTTATAAAGAGAGAATTGTATTCACCAAATAACATCAAAACTGCATTTTATCTAAACGTTTATGAAGATTAGGAATTTCGTGACTTGGGAGTTTAGGGTTAATTTGGGAAGTTGAAAAATAGGGAGATTGAGGACAAAACATGGAATTACTCGAGTACGAGGGATAACATCGTTCGAAATTCACACACACACCTTTCATTAAATGATCTTTCACACACACACAGAGATAAAAAAGGTTGTTAAACCACTTCCTAATCCTAAGGAATTCCAAAATTTTAAAATTTAAAAATTCAAAACTAAGGATTACATTCCTCTATTGTGCCCCCTTAAGATGGATTGCGACAGAGAAATCCAATGTTGAATTTAAGTTGAAGAAAACGGGCACGAGAAAGAGGTTTAGTTAAAGCATCAACAATTTGATCTGCAGAAGACACATGAACAACCCGAAGAGTACCTTGTTGAACTTGATCGCGAATGAAATGAAAATCGATGGCGACATGCTTCATTCGAGAATGAAATACTGGATTGGAACACAACTGAGTAGCCCAACATTATCACAGTAAATCACTGGACAAGCTGATAAATTCACACCAAGATTGGATAATAGGTAGCAAATCCAATTAAGTTTGGTAGCTATATTTGCAACTGATCTGTACTCAACTTCAGTGGAGGACCCTATGACTGTTCGCTGCTTCTTGGAACTCCATGATATCATATTCAAAATTAAGGAATTTTTTATCAAGCTGTTCAAAGGATTTAGAAGCATCTCTAGCTTGGACAGTACGCACCAGTTCTTTATAGTCAGTACCAAGACCTTCAAGTATCTTTTCCGTTAGATCCTTTGGATCAAGTGTTGTACCAAGAAGTGTCAGTTCATCTGCTTTTGTTTTTATTGTCTATAAAAGTTCAGTGACACTTTTGGATGCCTTTGTGATCTTCTTGAGTTGACTGTTAACTTGTTTGATGCGCGAGAAGGCTTCACATAGGTGATAGCTAATATAGACCATGCTTCACGTGAGGTTTTGGCTTATGCAATGAAAGGGATTATGGTTGGGGAAATAGAGCCAATGATTGCATTAAAAATGAGTTGATCCCGTTGAATCCAGTGAATATAGGAAGGATTGGACGCGGTGGTGTTATTTTGGGTGATGGTGGGCTAGATAGGATTTTGATCCATCAATATATCCTAGCAGATCATAGCCAATGAATAATGTGTGGAATTGTATTTTCCATGAAATGTAGTTGTTGGATATAAGTTTAAGAGAGAGTTTGGGCGGCAACATTGATGCTAGTAAGAGTATTGTGAGGTTGATTGGTATATGAATGGTGATAGAAGTAGAAGAATTCATGGCTGCTCTGATACCATAACAGAGGTTTTAAATTGTTCTGCACACGTACACCTTTCATTAAATAATATGATATATATATATATATATATCTGTGTGTGTGTGTTATGAAAAATCAATTAATCAAGTAAATAGAAAGCACAATAATCACAAACAACACCAGGAATTATGTGGAAAACCTCTGATATCATTAGAGGAAAAACTACGGAAGAGAGAGAGAGCTGATTTCATAAGTTAACGAAGATGAAGTACAATGCCCAATTTTTCCCTAAACCCCAAAATATATAGTCCGGGTTTGGATCGAGTTCAAATCTAAAATTGGGTCAGGTCAGGCCCATACAGTGACCCCCGATTGCGTCAGCGTACCCAAATAAACTGTACCGATTATTAAATATGGGCCACAAATTCTACAAATCTCTACCTTGGCACATATTCACCTCAACCTCTCCACCATGCCCCTACGGGCTCATAAAAAACCGCAAATACAAATCAAGTCCAAGCAATGCTTGAACTTGGACATAGAGACTGCTTTAGTCAACATGTCCGCTGGATTCTTATGTGTTGAGATCTTCTGTACTGCAACAGAACCCCCTTTGAAACTACATCTCTAACAAAATGACATCTAACATCAATATGCTTTGTCCTTTCATGGACCTCATATCTAAAGTTTTAAGATCAGACAAACTTTTTCTTGAAATCTCAAGAAATTCTATCAGATTAACACAGGACAAATCAACAGTTATTGAAGATCTAAAATGAATGTTTCGTGGAAAGCGCCAAAGATTATTGCAACCCATGAAGCACAAGATACCAAGGTTGTTGAACTTATGGCAACTTCAAAAGATTTAATATCTTGAGATTTGGAGTTTTTGAAGGGTTCGGCATCTTAGTGAGATATTGAGAGTGAGGAAGATTAATATATTTTAACTTATAAGCTTCCTACAAGAAAGTGTAAATAATTACTCAAATACATTAGTATTAAAGAATTTCACAATTAAATTTAAAATAAAGAATGTATTTTATTAAGTAATGTATAATACCTTTTTTTCTTCTCTAAAATCACTCAACTTTACCATAAGGTAAGCTGAGTCCAATAAGATTTTTGGGATTAAAATCTTCTGGCAATATGCTATGAGAATATCCATGCCAATAAAGATATCTCAATTCAATAGAAAGATATTTAAGATTTTCAAAAAGATGAACTATTGATATTGTATTCGGCACATCCATATGCTCAGGCATATAAAATTTAAGCATCCTCAGACCAGTAATTTTTATAAAGGCTATACAATTTAAAATTATGTCTTTTATTTTCGACAAATTCAAGAATATGCCTTTAATTGAATTGGTCTCTTGGCAAAGAAAAGGAATGATAATAAGTAAAATTGTTCTTAAATACTACAAAATAAATGTATATGAATTAAATTTTTATCCAACATCTATATAAAAAATGAAACTAAATAAAATTAATTGGGTCTTGCTTGCCTCATTTTTACTTAGCACACGAAAAATATCCTCACGATCCCACAATCTACTATGTTTTCCAAGCTTGTCTTTTGATTCTTGGCAAAAAATTTCTCGACCCATTTCTTGCATTAAATCATGCATTTCTAGCTTGTTGTTGTGTGATATTTTTATAAGTGACTTATTAGCTAAGACATCCAATGCACAATGCATTGAGTAAAGGTCATCAAAAATTGATTTCACATAACCTTTATAATATCTCTTGAAAAAACATGCAATGTCAAGAAAAATATTTTTCATTATCTAGCTTGGTTCGTCATAACTAATCTTCAAAACACTATAAATATCAGGTTCAGAAATCAATTTTAAATTGTTCAATGTATTTTTCCAATCTTGTTTGCTCTTAGGACGAAGGAAGGAACCTAATAACTTAAGAGCTAGTGAATTGCTTTTTGCATGCTCTACTAGCCTCTTTGATAGCATTATAAGATCTTTAGGGCGATGGTTTTGCTTAAAAGAAAAATTACAAAAGTGTTCTAAAGCTTCGTGATAGGTTAATCCTTCAACCTCATATACATGATCCACACTGTACTTATCAAGAAATTGCTGATCTCTTGTAGTTATAATGACTCAACTTTCTAGACCAAATTGATGAAGTCCTTTAGAAAGATATTCTAATTGCTCAAATTTATTTACATCATCAAGACCAATGAAAACCTTCATAAATTGGAGTCTATCCTTCATATGTTGTGGTTTATTGGGACCTCTTAGTACTAGATTTTCTTCCAATAAACAAAAAAGAATTTCCTTTTGTAGTTGTTCTAATCCACCCCCTTTTTCTGATTTTTCTCTAACATTAGCCATGAAACACTTGCTATCAAAATCATTGGAAACTTTCTTCAAAATTGCTTCAGCAAAAGTTGTTTTACCTATAGCGCTAGTGCCCCAAATTTCTACCATTCAAAAATCTTGCAATCCAATGCATAATAGTGATTTAACTTGTTTAATTCGCGAACTTATTCTAATTAGACCTTTAAAATTAGTGGAGATTGTTATATAATTCAATTCCCTTAAAACAACCTTAACAATTACATCTATAAGTTTTGCCTTAAGCCTAACAAATATAAAGATGGAAAAATGTTTCAAAATGAATAGAACTTGTAAGAATACAAAAGATAAAAATATTTTTCTTTCTTTTCTAAATAATAGAGGATGTAAACGATATGAATATGAAAAAAGACTTGATAGTGATACCTGATTTTAATAGATTCATATTCAGATAAATAGGATTTTCATGCTCAATAAAAACTTTTCCATAACTTCTAGTCTGCTTTCGCACTTCGTAAGGATCAACATGGTAGAAAATAGGCACAACAATTTTGCCATTTAATTTCTTGCAATCAAGAATTTTAACAACTTCATCTAAACACCATTGGGAGGAAGCATACTTTTTTGAGAAGATAATTATTGAAATGTTTTATCCTTGAATTGCATTCAAAAGAGCAAAAGAAATCTCATCAATGAAGGTCTTTAATTTTTTAAGATTTTCATCAATGAAGGTCTTTACTTTTTTTTGACACAAGCCATAAAAGAGATGGCTAGTAAATGTTTCAGGGGTATCCTCCCCTTTGAAACTCAAGAAGACCTCACAATTGCAAGAAGAAGACGATGAAAACGAAGCCATGACAAAATAAGATAGAGTAGATCGAAAGTAAGAGTAAAGTATTTAAAAGATGAAGATAAGAAGAAGACGATGACGAAAATGGAGCTTTAATTATTCTTCTACTCATTAAAGCAGAATCCAAGACAAGAAGTCCACACAAGAATTATATAATTAACAATAGAAAAGCAAAAGCACTAGAGAATGATTTTCAACAAAGGAAGAAATAAATAATTATATCATTAAATAAATAATTAATATATTTGGAAAATATTGAGTAAGTGTTTGGAGCCTTCCCCTCACCAAATTCTCTTTGTGAGAAGAATATAAGATAAAATAAACTTATTTCCACAAAGAGTAGTTGAAGAATTTATCGTTTTAGTACTTGATTGTGCATAACGACTACATTCTCCTCGTAACAAAGAGTACTTTGAAATACAAATTTATACAAATTTATTTTCTACCTTTATAACAATTTATAATTCTGGATTCAGATGGTCGAGATATAAATATAGACTTAATTCAATAAATTATGTCAAGTAAATGCAAAATAGTAAGTGGTTGGAGCCTTCTTCTGACCATAATTTCCTACCAAACAATTTCCACTATTTAGGATTTAAGATAACATAATTGAATATTTGTCGCGTGAAAAAAATAATTAAATATTTGTGGTGAAAGAAGTAATTGATACCATTAAGTAACAATTAAATGAACAATTTTCAAATTATTTAAAAATAATCAGAAATTTCTTTTTTTGAATAAATTATATCTAAGTGCAAAGTCATTATGTGGCTTAACAAAGTCCTATTAAATATGTGATGTAAATATATTGTGTAATTTATCAAGTAATTATAATAAATTTTCAATTTGTAACATTAATCACTTTATTAAGTAATTATAATAATATTGTTATTATGATAATATAAAAGAATTATTTTAGACAAAATACTATTGGGTTGTAAAATATGGTTTAATACACATTTTATTCTCAATAGTTTTAAAATTATATATTTAATTCTCAATATATTAAATAGGTCGTGCATAAATAAATGTCGGTCCCCTTCCATCACTAATTTCTCAAAATTCATTAAATCTATGCAAATGAAAAGTTCATAGTCCAGCAATATTACATCTTTATCATTAAATAAGAATTAAATGAATAATTTTCAAATTATTTGAAAATAATCAGGAATTTCAGGTTATAAATCATTGGATTATAAACCTAATTTTTGTATACACTATCTATTACTTGACATCAAATCGTAAGGTGTAGCTTTAATAGTCAATTTTGGATAGTATAGAAAATTTTGAGGATGATTAATTAGTTAGTTCATTCAAATTTTTTTTTTTATTCATATGGATTCATAATCATAAACATAGAGTTCATTTAGTAGAAATAAGTCCAAGTTAAGTAAAATATAAATAAAACAAACATAGTCAGTACTTGGAGCCTTCTTTTTACAAGATATTCTTTAATTCCTAATAATTTTCTCATGGGTTTCCTATGATTTTCTTGGAGCTTTCCTACTTGATGTCTACCTTCTATAGAAACAAAACAGAAAGGCATTTGACAAAGTCAATAATAATAATAATAATAATAATAATAATAATAATAATAACAACAACAACAACAAGAAGAGCAATTACTAGTCAGATTCCACTTATGAAATATTGGAGAAAGAAAGAACTTTGTTGCTTCTACTTTTGACAATAGTTCCACTCATGCTGGCCTCATCAAGGAATTCATTATCCAACTTATTTAGAGAAATGCTGGAAAGTCTGTCTGTTTTGTATTGACAGCAACCTATGTGAATATTAGAACGTTACAGGTTTTATAGGCTGTCCAAAGAGTCTGGAAAACTTAGGAAGAGCTTTTGGCAACTCATGGTAGTGGGGTGTCATCTACAAGTTGCATATGTGTCCTAGATGATCTGTCGTTGCTTGAGTATAGATATTTCAGTACCTGCTAAGAAAAGACAATTAAGCTAATAACATACATAATTAAGCTAACAATGGAGAAAATGTTGAGAGTTCTTTTGGAACCAATCCAATGCAAGTATTTGCTTGAAAAATATCGGATAAATGTTGCACTTTTCAATTAGATACTATTCACATAAACAATAATTCATATATATGAATAGTTTGATAAATTGTACCCAAAATTTATCTTTAAGGTCTACTTTTATAAAGATGTCAAATACCAATTGAGAAACATCAAAATCACCATTATAAATTAACCACATGCTTTTTAAAAACTTCAAATGATTATTAAAAAAGAAACAATTGTAGTTGTTTTTTCGTTTTCAACAATTGTAGTTGGATGCCAAATTTTTCTATGTTAAAAATTTGGCTTCCTTATTTTTCAACACCTTTGGTGTTTTTGTCAAGTAGAGGTTGCTCCTAAAGGAACCAATCACGCCAACATTGTTTTGGATTTTCCACGAATTGGCTATCTTCTATATTTTTTAAGAGTACAATTTTGAAAAAATAGAAACCAAAACGGAAAAGCATTCGAAAATTTAAAAAAAGTAATAGTAATAATAATATAATAATAATAATAATAAAATTATTGCTGGTTTAATTAAGATACACTTTCGCTTATACTTTTGTTATTAACATTACTATTTATTGTGACAATTATAGTGCAATTCACTTGGCAAAGAACCAAATTTTAATATTTATATTTGTTACTTATTATGCCATAATTAATTGAAAAAAAGTTTCCTTTTTCATAATAATTTTTACATGGATTGAGTGTTTGACAGCAAACACTTTTAAGTATCTTAGAGAACAATAAAATTAATGATATATTTTTATATATTTTTCCTAGACTTGACTACTTGTATGAGTACAAACTCATGTCATATTTTAACAATGGTGCTTTGGTAGTTCAATTAATGTATTGTAGTATTACAATTGTTTTTTGGTATTTTTATTTTAATTAATAGAGAAAATTTTTTTATTATAATTTTAATTATTGAAAGAAAAATTTATGCTCATTATTTTCATTAACTCATATCATTCATGGATTAATTTTAATCATTTGATAATTTTTAACCTTCTCCTTATAGTGTGTTAATTTGATAGTTAATATTTTTAAAATTTAGTTACAATTTAATGTTTTGTAGTTTCATATATAAATAATAGTATAACACAATTAACATTATAAATTAAAAATACGTGAATAATTATTTTAATATTTAGTTTTATTTAAAAAATAATATTTTTAATATTTCGTATAGGTTTAGCTCTTAATTCACAGTTATTTTAATGACGTTTATCTGATTAAGTTCACTCTTTCTTTTTTGGAGTGGTCTCTGATGCTTCGTCTTTGGACACGTGTTCTTCAATCATTGGAGTACTTTGCTTTCTTGATCCATATCCTTCCGCAAAGATTTCGGCTCTCTCTCTCTCTTTGTTTCGAAGGTGTCCTGAAGTCTTCTCTAAAATTTTCGTCTCTTTCTTTCTTTCACATTTACTATTTTGCCCCTCTAATACTTTTCTTTTTTTCTCAATTAACTCATTTTTCTCTCTAATATATTAAAATATTTCAAAACCTCTTTAGCATCATTAATCTTAACATATTTTCTTTTATTAATTTACTATTTTATTTTTTTGATTCGAAATTAAACTTATACCTGATGGGTTTAGGTCGGTATAAATCAAAATCCATGCAAAAAAAAGTATTCTTAAAGATTTGATTCCATACCCTCTAACTATAATATTTTTTTTGAAAATTAAAATGAGTTTTGAAATTTATATTTAATATTTTAATGTTGCAAAAGATTATTATTTTAATTTTTATGAGAAATTTTTCTGCATGCAAAACAAAAAGTGAATATATGCTCTTCATGCATGGATTTTGTGAATCCTGCAACCACACAGAAAGATAGAATAGATGCACCCGAGGTGGCCAAGTGGCTCGAGTCAAGCATGCAAATACGAGCCAAGTTCACACTCACACACCATCAAGAACCACCTTGAACTTCACTATCCAAATACCCATACAATGCCCAAAACTGCCCACCTCTCAGCTCACTGCCTTAGACCACCTCCTAACTACCTGCTCAACTCCGATGACTTTGAAACCTCCCGAGATCCCTCAAGCGACACTATACCTACTACTCGTTCCCCAAATAACTATTCAACCCACTTCTTTTCATGCCCGAACACTCTCAACCTAAAGATTCCACCAAGCTGATTCGTGACCTTCTGCGAAATATAATAGGGCTCAGACAAGAGTCACCTCTTTGGCGACCCTTCTTCGATTCCTAAGTTAGCCTCAAGATAGAGAGAAAAAAGGTGAGAGTGTGTGTTTGTCCCTCTAAATGAAGAAAATCAAAAGTATGCCAAGGTAATGAGGAAGAAGCACAAGGAGAAGATCTTGCCCAGGTCATGAATCAGATAGACGGAGATTTAAGGGGGTGAACAGTGGGGTTTTTTCTGGGTTTTTGTGTGTGTTCATGTAGTTTTAGGCTATGGAGGCTATGTATATGGGAGAAAAAAAAAAGGAATCCGTTTTGGGAAGAAGGCCCTTCTCCTAGGAATATGTCTAAGAAAATGACTTGTCCTTTGTGAAAATGAGAAAAATGCTTTTTTATATGAAATAAAGGAATGCTTGTACCTGATTGAATGACTCATTTTGCCCTAGTTTTAGGGTTTTTATCTTTCCACGTGTCTTCCTCCCATTGGTTTTTGGTGGCCCAGCTCAAAGGCCACGTGATAAGCTAGGGTTGGTGAGCTTTTCTCATCTAAGCTCATTGAATACGTGTTGACCCTCTATTAGTCAAGGAGATTGCTCTATACCTTGGTGGACAAATGGTGTAACCTCACTTACCCAGATGGCATATGTTCCCCACCTGGGCTCTGAATAGTCCCTACCTGAATAAGTGGCGTAACCTCATTGTCTGCATGGTGTCAGGCAGGATTTGCACAATACTAGCCTGGCTGCTGCCAAGACCAGCAGTTTTCTCCTGCCTCTGAAATGGTCCCCACAATATATTTTCTTGTGTGTTGGGCATTTTCAGGATTCTTTTGGGGTGCAATGAGGTAGGCTTTCGCACACCTAGGTGCTTGAGCAGTTAGGCGTTCCACCTGCCTGGGCAGTTGGACTTCCCACCTGCCTGGGCAGTTGGGCTTCCCACCTATCTAGGGTAGCTGGGTATCTTACCTTTCTTGCTCAGAAGGGCGAAGCTCTTGTTTATTAGAGGTGAGTTTGGCCATTTCGAGGCGTAATGGAGAAATGAAGTTATATTCCTTGTCTAATTTGTCGTGTTACGGTATATAACCATGCTTTTTCACATGTGCCACGGTATATGGTCACATGGACGCTGCCACACATGCCACGGTATATGGTCACATAGGTATTTCCATCCATGACGTGGTATATGGTCATGTGGGACAATATCAACAAATGGAGAATTTATTGACGATACTTAGCGGGGAGCCCAACTCATAGTGAGTCTTACCTAACCACTCAAATGGCAATTGCAGCGATACTCAGCGATGAGCCCAGCTCACAGTGGGTCTTACCTAGTCGCAACAAACAGGGCTTGTATCACATCCTGCAGCGAATAAAATTCAAAATAAAAAAGACTGTAGCGAATAAAAAATTACCGCAACTATAGGTAGCATTAATAACAACTAGAGGATAAGAGTGGCAAAGCAGAGCAGCTAAAACTGTAGCAGTACTACAAGCATCAACATAGCATAAGAACTGAAGTTGAAGCAACGCAGCAACAGAGCAAGCCTAAAGTAGCTAGGACAACAGAAAACTTTATCCCTCAACAACAGAGTAGTTGAAAACAGTAGTATGTTTTGCTTTGTTATAAAGAACATAAGCAAGATCAACAATAGTAGCAAATTAAGAAGCACCAGAACAGAAAGCTTTCCAAGAGCATACAACAAAGCAAAATAGCAGGAGACAGCAAAAAATAGTAGCATACGAAAACACCACCACCAGAAAACAGCAGCAACTATAGGACAACACCTCCAAGCAGTAGTCAGCACAACCAACAGACTAAGTCGCAGAAAACACAACTGCCAGGAACAACTCTAGTAGCCAGAAACAACAGAATAGCCAACAACATAAGACACAACAACAAGGGAAAAATATCAATCCAACCAATAATAGATAAGCTACAGTAGGAAAACGTAAACTTCTAGCAATAACTGCCAAGACATTGATCACAAAGTAGCATCAACAGAAAAATGCAAGCAATTAACAGCAGTCCCACAAAATTTCAGCAAGTGGAGAAATGTTAAACCAACAGTAACAAAAGCTGCTGACGGTAGCAGATAGAATCTTGGTAACAGCAACACCAGTAGAAAATTCATTGTGTCAGAAACAATAGGTAGTATGGAAAAGCAGCAAGTAGGCCAGCAAAAGACTAGTTAAACGTTTCGTTAGCCAACAATGGTATGTACATCAAATACCTGCAATGTATACAAAATCAGTAATTATTGAGTGATCAATACTTCTTATTGTAGTTGTTCTAATCCACCCCCCTCTTTCTGATTTTTCTCTAACATTGGCCATGGAACACTTGCCATCAAAATCACTGGAAACTTGCTTGGAAATAGCTTAAGCAATAGTAGTTTTTTCAATACCACCAATGCCGCAAATTCCAACAATTCAAAAAATCTTCCAAGTCAATAAATACTACTGATTTAACTTGATCAATTCATGATTGTATTCTAGTTATACCTTTGAAATCAATGTAGATTATCATATCATTCAGTTTCTTTAAAACATCGTTGATGATTATATTTACAAGTTTTGCCTCAGGCCTAGGGAATATGAAGAAGAAAAGAAAATAAGTCAAAATTAATGGATCTCATAATAATTGATATGTTTAGAAATTTACATATATTTATATCATTTATTCCTAAATCTTATTAGTTATTTCTTATAATTTGTTTTTGATATTTTTTCGTTCGTCAATTTGTGTAGGTCTTTATGAACTAAGATAAAAAAAGAAAATGAAGTTAAAAGATATATTTTGGAGTCTTTTTTGGGAAATTCTTGACCATTATAATAAGTTTCCTAAATGGATGATGATGTAGCAATGTGATATGGCATTTTGACATGTGAACCTATGAGGAGTCAACATATGGCATCAATTTGGTAATTCACTACTAGAAGAATGAGTATTGTTGATATTAGACTCTCGATACTTTTAAGAAAGTATTAAGGTTGACGGACAGAAGTAGACTTTTTTCGTAAACAACGGAACTATAACAACAAGCATTGACACTGAATAATAAGTATCAGGGTTCTGTGAAACTATAGTATCACCAACTAAAATAACGTCATTTTGGGCACAAGTCTGACAGCCAAATGACGTCGTTTTTAAATAAATTAAAAAACTTTAATTAAATGAAATAGAAAACGATGTCGTTTTGTTAACCCCACCCCCAAAAAAAAGAATAATCAAAACAATTTTCCCCCCGCTTCAATTTGGTTTCCCATTAAGTCTAAAATTGTTCCCCCGAACACTCTTCACACTTAACATCAAATCCACGAAAACAACCTTGTGCTTGTTCTTTGAATAACTTAAACTCGTCTCAAATCAACTCATTTACAGCTCAAATCAACATTTACACTTAGCATCAAGTGAAATCTACCCATATTATCTTCAAATAATAGAGCCGGTTTCTAATCTGAATGTCATCTTCTAAAATCAAAAAATCTACTAAGGTCAGTCATTAAATGTTGAAATCTTCAAGTTATGTTTCTTATTTATAAGTTTTTATTGCATGTACATTGATTTTAGTAGTTTTATTTTATTTTTCAATTTCTAGGGTTTGGGTTTTGCAATATTAATTATGTTTTTATACTTCGTTTGATTTTATTCTCAATCTTTAGTATATTTGTATTCTTAAAACTAATTTTGGAATCAATTTTTAAAATGCATGTTGTTTTGCTAGTGGATCTATATGAAATTTATGGGTTATTGGAGTGCACATATTAATTTTTTTGTTCCTTATAGTGCGATTTTCATTGTTGTACATGTCCTGATTTCTTTATTCTTTGTGTTGCGATTTTTTTATTGTTAGAGTGCATGCGCTGGTTTCTTTGTTTTTTATGTTGGGATTTGCCATTGTTGGAGTGCATGTACTGATTTTTTTTATTTCTTGTGTTATAATTTTTTATTGTTAGAGTATATATATTGATTTGGGACATGATTTGGACTTTTGTTGACAATGTTTTTATTTTTTCAATTGTTTATTTATCGATTTGGGAGCAAAAAATTGCTTTTGTTGTTACTGTCAAGTATATTCTTTAACCTATTTGCATTCATTTTGTCTGTGTACAATATTACTTTGCATTGGATATTGTTGTTGTAATTGTGTTTGGTTGTGATTAAGGAATCCACTGGAGGTTTGATGTGAAGTGGCTGTGGTCGGATATAAATTGAAATATTGTTTGCTTGTCCTAAATATGGTTTTCATGTGACTTTTTTTTTTCTTTTAAACTTATAAAAAATATTTAATAAATAAAATTGGAACAAATTGAAATTCATTGACATAATATAATGTACCAGCAGGTGCCACACATGGAAAGAAACTGGATTTTCAGTGATAGATTATCAAAAGAGTACGTAAATGGTGTTAATGAGTTCGTAGATTTTGAAATGCCAAATTCAGAAAATCATAGGTTAATTAGATGCCCATGCAATAGTCGTTGCATTATGGAAATTCATTCTCCTGAACAAATTTATTTAAAAAAAAAATTATATCAACATACATTGTTTGGATTAGGCACAGAGAGGTTGACCTTATTTTAGATAGTACAAACTCCCAAAATTATTCTAGTAGTCATTACTTTAGATCCAATGATTATAGTAATGTTATGGACATGGTTCAAGATGCTTATAAGCAATGCTATAAAATTCCAAGTATTTTAGGAAAATTTGTGAAGATGCTGAAAAGCTATTATTCTCGAGTTCTAAGCATTATAAATTATCTGGTTTAATGATAATTTTTAATATGAAGGGAAATTTTGGGTAGTCGGATGCAGGATTTTTAGCTTTATTGGAAGCCCTTATAGATATTTTGTCACAAAATAATATTATGTCTAAATCAATTTAAGAGGCCAAGAAAATAATGAAAGTGTTAGGCTTATAATATAAAAAAATAGATGCATGCCCAAATAATTGCATTCTTTATAGGAAGGAGTATGCAAATCTGATTGACTTCCCAAACTATTGAGAATGTAGGTGGAAGACAAAAAATAAATCCAAAAAAATTTTAAAAGGGGAATTAGCCAAGGTTTTGTGGTACTTTCTTCCTACTCCTAAGTTAAAACGCATGTTCCAATCACCCAAAACAGCTGAACAAATGATTTGGCATTCAAATAAGAGAATAAAAGATGGAAAACTTCGTCATCTGGCATATTCTTCGGCATGGCAGTTAGTTGACAACAAATGGCTTGAATTTGCACAAGAACTTAGGAATCTTAGATTGCTCTCACAATTGATAGGGTAAATCCATATAACACACTTAGCACTACTTATAGTTGTTGACCAATTATAATGGTGACATATAGTATTCCTCCATGGTTGTGTATGAAAAAAAATTCATGATGTTGTCACTATTAATTTTTGGACCTAAATAACTTGGTAATGATTTATATGTTTACCTAGCACCCTTAATAAAGAACCTTCAAACTTTATGGCATACTAATGTAGAAATCTATAATGCACAAAAAAAAGAAACTTTTAATTTATGGGTTATTTTGTTATGGACAATCAGTGACTTTTTAGTAAATAGTAACCTATCTGGGAGTACTATTAAAGGGTATTTTGCCTGTCCTAAATATAGGGAAAACACTAGTTTATGTTGGCTAAAACATAGTAGGAAAAATGCATTTTTGGGTTATTGTTGGTTTTTACCAGATAATCACCCCTTTTTAATGGTGAGCAAAAGTAGAAAGAATCTCCTAAAACTTTGAACGGGGAAGAAATTTTAAAACTTGTCAAAAAATTGAAAAAAACTTTGGGAAAAAGAAAGATAAAAAACGAAAATATTTTGATAGGGACAATGTAAAGTTATTTAAGAAAAAAATCAATTTTCTTTGGCTTAGAATGTTGGCAACATTTACTAGTGCAACACCAATTGGATGTTATAAACATAGAAAAGAATGTGTGTGATAGCATTTACGGCACAATCCTCCATTAACCAGGCAAAACAAGAAAGGTATTAATGCTAGGAAAGACCTTGAAGAAATGGAAATTAGGGCAAAATTAATACCCGATGAGTAGAAAAAAAATTACCTACCACCAACCCTTTATACATTGAGCAAAACTGAAAAGAAAATGTTTTGTCAAACCTTGTTGGATACTAAAGTTCCTGATGGTTATTGTTCTAACATTAGAAACGATGTGTCAATTGAAGATTGTCATCTTCAAGGCCTTTGATAAGTGTCTAAAAGTATATCATTCACATATTTTTGACAAGACATTATTACACCACTATTTAATTTAATATCCCTATTTGTGCATAAATTGTGAAACTTTATTGCTATAACTTTAATTTGCATGTTTTCATAGTCTAGAACTCAAATACATGCAAATATGTATAATTGTACAAGATGGCATAAGTATAATAATTGTATTTAAGTATTTATATGGTGTATGTTTGTATATAAGTGTAAAAGGAGTGTAAGTTGCAATTAAAGATATAAAGTATCCACTTGCATACAACTCACTTGAGTATGAATCAATTTCATGGCCATAACTTTGTGTATACATCTCCAAATGCAATGATTCTTGTTGCAAGTAAAATATAACTCAAGTGTACACAACTCATGTTCAGACAATAGTTGCTAATTCAGAATGGATCTATGCAGAAAGTGTTAAGAATTATAATTTAGTATGGTTTGCCCATGTGCAGCCTGGACCTATGAACACTTTTCTATCTTTTGGCCATAACGTTATGCATACGCCACCCATTGAGTTGATTCTTGAAGTGGTGGAACCATGAAAAACAAAGCTAAAACTTTCATGTTATGCATAATTTCCAGTTCGTGCATCTGATCTGTCTACGGTAGTCATAATTCTAACAATGGCTATCAAATTCGCAATTTGAGCATGCTTTAATCTTTTGATCATATCTCATGTTACCCACATCTAAATGACACGATTCTTGAATTATGAGAAATATTATTCAATTATGAAAAATGTATATGGAGATCACTTTCTCTATTTTAGTGTGGAAGACAATTAAATGTGAGCTGCAATCTGGCAGACAGAGATATGATGAATTCTGCAACTTACATGTGCTCACACATGTAAAACCTCCCTGATCTAGCCTATATAAATTGTGATTTGTTCATTTTAAGGGGATCCTTTTGGGTACCCTCTTGGGGATTCTCTTTGTTTTACTCCCTTTAAGGGGAGTCCTCTCTTTGTTTCTCTAATCTTAATGAATAGTTTTTTCAATTCTTTGCTTTGTACTTCTTTTAAATTAATGTAATATATGTGTTAGCTCCATCCTTCATACCAAGCAATCTTCACCAAGGATTTGAAGAAGATGATCAATTAATTCAAAATCTTAGGGCAAATCTTTAATGAAGGTAAGATTTTCTTGTTTCATAATATGTTTAGAATTTGATATTTGGTTTCATGGATTTGAGCTAGATAATGAAAGGATAAACATATTGTAAGAGTTTGGCTTAGTAACTACAATTTTGTTGGATATTTTGTGAATAATTTTTAATTGATGTTTGAGATTATTTCTTGTTCATTAATCTTCATACCTTTGTTTATGAATTATGGATTGACCACCTATAATTTGTGATTACAGTTCACAAATGAGAATTAAGGTGCTAGACACGCCATCTTACCTTAATTAAGCTCCCTTAAACAAGTGTTTAGATTAAATCTATTGATTTGGTTTGATTTAAATGGTCATGTGATTTTCTTATGAATATGCTAATTAATTAAGTAGAGGCCTCACACCAAGAATATATTTAATTGATTGGAAGTGAGAATTGCATGATCATTGAAATTTTCTAGTTTTAGAGGAAAGACTAATAATTTCAACATTGGAATATTAAACTAATTCACCTAATATTTTAATACATGAGTAGAGAGCTAGCCAACTCTCATTTTATTTCATTTTCTTTATTTAATTCCAATTTATTTAGTTAAACATTTAAATTGATTTTACATCAAGCCCCATTTGATTAATTTTTAAATTTAGTAATTAAGAGGAAACTAATAAGGATTTAAACCATTGCAATTCCTTGAGAGGTCGACTTCGGGGTAAACTTGTCGCTAGCTAATAGTGATTCGTACACTTGCAAGCATTTAAAATTTGCACATCAGCGTTAAGTCCCATGTTTGTCACACTTTGATGCAACAATTGTTACTGTTAACAATTTGAAATTGTTAGAAATGCCATAATTAGGTTATACTTCTTATTTAATTCATTGTGTAATAAAGTGACAGATGTTGAGAGTTTAGATAAATTGCAAAAGGAACTCGAGATCACCTTGTGCTTTTTCGAACAATTTTTCCTTCTAAACTTTTTTGATTTAATGGCATATTTGACAATTCATCTTATTGAAGAAGTAAGATATTGTAGGCCAGTGTATCTTAGATGGATGTATCCATTTGAACGATGCATGAAGGTGTTTAAAGGATATATTCATAATCGCAATCGTCCCGAGGGATGCATTGCCGAGAGTTATATTGCCAAGGAATCACTTGATTTTTGGGCACAATACCTTTCAAGTGATGATGTAATTACATATTATGTTTTAGATATTGAAAAACCTCTAAGTGCTGTGGAAATAAATATGGTTGATCCTCAAAATATAGAACAAACACATCTTTGCATTTTGGATAATACATCTGAAATTGAACCATATATATTGTAAGTGCTCATTTAACCATATTTTTTTTAGTTTATTTTAATATGCTAGCAACAAGTACACACAAAATAATTGCCTGAATGACCGGTTATATAGGGAACACATGGAATTTTTTAAAGTCATATATCCAAAGCAATCAAGAAGTCATATATGATTGCAAAATTAGCACAATCGTAATTTTAGTGATTGGTTAAGAAGAAGATAAGTTAACTTCCGTGATGTGAAAAATAATACCTAATCGTGTTATGTTTTTACATTTGATTTTTGTTTGTTACATGCTAATTTCTATTTGCATATAAGAATTTTAGGTTAATCATGATGTTGAAAATGGAATATATGTTGATGAAATGGTAAGGTGAATGGCAAATAAACCTAAATCTTTGGTGACTAAATATGCATCCTACTTTATAAATGACTTCACTCTTGCAATAAGAGAGCGAGACCATAATCGTGTAACTCAAAATAATGGAGTTACGGTTGTTACGATAGCCATGCAAGTTTCAAGTTCAAAGGATAAAAATTCATACTTTGGTGACATGGCATTTTATGGAGTCATTGATGAGATGTGGCAAGTAGACTATCTTTTGTTTAATAAAGTTGCTTTCAAGTGTGATTGGGTTGATAATAGGCATGTTAAAGTTAATGATTTAGGTTTTATAGTTGTTGACTTGAATTGAATTGGTTATAAATTTGATTGTTTTGTTTTAGCATCATATCCAAAACAAGTTTTTTATGTCAAAGATCAACTCGATAGTAGTAAGTCAGTGGTGTGTTCAGTAGCTGAAAGAGTGCATAAATTTGGGTGTAATAATGAGTGTGATGACATGGTTTTACATACACCTTTATCTAATATATTGCCTAAGTATGAGTTAAGTATGGATGATGACGATAGAATTTATACAAGGTCATATTGTGATGGTATTTGGGAATATTTGGGTCTAGAATAAATGATGATTCCAATAAGTGTTTACAATTATTTACATTATTTTGTTTGTATGTGCATGTGAATTTGAATTTTCTGTTGTTGAGATGGTACTAATGTAAGTGTTTCAATCTTTATTGTGTTAAAATTTGATTTTCTTAAATGTACTACATGCATGTTTAAGGAGAGATGGCCAACGACTAAGAATTTAACTTACAGTAGATGGTTGGCAAGATTAAAGGATGCATATCCAGATAAAATATTAAAATTGTTATCTTACATTGAAGGAAAATTATTAAGTTATTTTGGTGCATGCACTGAATTTTGGTGCTTGTATTTTGCCTAGGATTTAAGGAAAATTGTGAGATTTCTTAATTGAAAATCCATATACTTGTGCTTTGCTTGTGTTCGCCTATAATTGGTCAACACTTCTACTTTTGCTTATACTTTTGTTATACACACAATGTTTAACTTCTAACTACCTTTGTATATAGTAGCTAATTTTATTTTTTGTGCTTAAAATTAATTTTGGATTTAGAATTGAGTGGGAGATGGGTGTATGAAAGTCATTGAATTATGACTTGAATTGTGAAAAACTTTTAGTGTTCAATTTATGTTACTGGTCAATTTCCTTTATTCTATTACTAATAGTTTAATGAAGTTGACATTTGAAAAATAAATAAAGGCACAAATATTTATTTATTTTTTTAATATATGGAACATTCATTGATACTAATCTAATATCAACGAACAACTAGTAACATTATAGGAATTGAACCTACTCTAATACTATAAACAAATCAATCTTTTTAGATATAATAGAATCAGAAATCATAGATACCTTTATGGTAACATAAAATTATAACTAATAAGATTATATTAGTTATAAAAACAAAAATAAAGACAATACAACTTTTTTTATAAATTTTTGACTAGTTAAGGAATAAAATTATCAAAGTAAAATTAAAATATAATCTAAGAGTATATTGACTTCTGTCAAAATCAAAGGAGTTTTAACTCTTTGCAAAAATCCATGGCTAATCTAGGAGTTCTTTGTCTTTTAACAATTATATATTTAATTTTTTTTAAAATTTATTTTAATTATATTAATATATTGTATCTAAACCATTAAAATACATTGTAAATAAAGTTAAATTTTCATATTAAAAAAAGTTGAATTTTCATGTGAATGAAACACAATTTTTTCTTAAATTCATATTACTTGCGAACTATTTAATAGTTTATGTACAATAAAATTAATATATTAAAAATAAAATTGTTTCAATTTATGTAAATTTGTAATGTTGAATTTTCATGTAAATGAAACATATTTTTAAATTAATATTATTTACAATCTATTTAATAATTTATATACAATAAAGTAATATATTAAAAATAATTATTCAAGATAAAATTATAAAATTAGATTATTTTCAACTTTATATCCATATTTATTGACAATCATCATAAATGACTTTAATTTTTAGAAACTCATCAATGGTACACCTAATAGTTATAAAAATAAATTCATAATATATTAATAAATATTATATGACTTACATAATATAAATAATATTGTGCTTTATTTTATTAATTTATTTTAATAAATATATTATATTTTATCAAATTTTAAAAATTCAATAATTATTTTTATTAAATAACTATTATTCATGAAGGTATAATCACTATTTTGTGATCAAATAAAACTTTAATATGTATTTTTGAAACTATTAAGACTAATTAGTTCATTAGGTCCAAATTTAGGGACTTGAATGTCTTTTTTAAATTTGATAAATTATTTCAAATTTAATTGTTAAAAGTTATTTTAATTCATTTTTAGATCCAATAATTTTTATTGATTTGAATACATACCTGAAATATTTAACAAAAATTAGTATATACAATAATAAATTTATCAATTTTCTATTTTATTATTAAAAAATGTATCATCCATCACTAATTTTTAATACAAATGTTTTTGTAATAATAAAATATTTCATCAATTTACTTATTATCAAAATAATATAAGATAAGACAAATACCTCCAATCTTTTAAGATACATATCTTTAGTTATTATGCGGTCATTTATCTCTATGCCAAAAAAAATAAAATTGTGTTATTAACTATTTAAAAGACATATAAATAGACTATATGTAAAAAAAAAAAATTAGTTTTACTAGTACTGTCCTCTAAATATGTAAAAAAAGATGATGGTTTAAAAATTATTTTCTGTTTTTTAGAATTAAAATACGTTTTATTAAGATTGTTATATAAATATATATTTTAGATGGTTTACAAAAGTAGTTTTTATCTTTTAGAATCAAAGTCAATTTTATTAAAACTATTTAAAATATATTTTAGACCATGGTTTTTATCTTCTAAACATATATTTTAGAAGATGGATTTCAAAAATTATTTTTATTTTTAAAATTAAAGGTATTTTTAAATAAATTATCTTGAAAAAGGAAAATGGTTTTCTATTTAGTATGTTCTTTAAATTATTGTGTAATATATAAATATATTAGCAAACCATTCAAATTGGTCCCACGAGCCAAATTAATGTGCCTAATTAGAAATGATTGTTAATGATTGCTCAAAGCACAAGATAGAGAGAGATTTGTTTTTATAAAGAGAGAATTGTATTCACCAAACAACATCAAAACTCCATCTCTTATAAATTTGAAGGCCTAGATTACAAATCAAATTTCGGACAAAACTTCGAATAAAGAACTACAGCAAATAAAAAATTACAGCAACTATAGGTAGCATCTAATACCATCTAGAATAAGACTAGAAACTGACATATATATATATATACACAAAGAGATAAGAAAAGGTTGTTAAACCACTTCCTAATCCTTAAGATGGACTGCGAGAGAGAAGCCCACTGTTGAATTTAAGTTGAAGGAAACGGACACGAGAAAGAGGTTTAGTCAAAGCATCAGCAATTTGATCTGCAGAAGACACATGAACAACCCGAAGAGCACCTTGTTGAACTTGATCGCGAATGAAATGAAAATCGATGCGACATGTTTCATTCGAGAATGAAATACTGGATTGGAACACAACTGAGTAGCCCGACATTATCACAATAAATCACTGCACAAGTTGGTAAATTCACACCAAGATTGGATAATAGGTAGCAAATCCAATTAAGTTTGGCAGCTATATTTGCAACTGATCTGTACTCAACTTTAGTGGAGGACCCTGCGACTGTTTGCTGCTTCTTAGAACTCCATGATATCATATTCAAAATTAAGGAATTTTTCATGAAGCTGTTCAAAGGATATAGAAGCATCTCTAGCTTGGACAGTACGTACCAGTTCTTTGTAGTCAAGTGTTGTACCAAGAAGTGCCAGTTCATCTGCTCTTGTTTTTATTGTCTATAAAAATTTAGTGACACTTTTGGATCCCTTTGTGATCTTCTTGAGTTGACTATTAACTTGTTTGATGCGTCCGCGAGAAGGCTTTGCATAGGTATTAGCTAATATAGACCATGCTTTACGAGAGGTTTTGGCTTATGCAATGAAAGGGATTATGGTTGGGGAAATGGAGCGAACGATTGCATTAAAAATGAGTTGATCCCGTCGAATCCAGTGAATGTGGGAAGGATTGGACATGGTGGTGTTATTTTGGGTGACAGGATTTTGATCCATCAATATATCTTAGCGGATTATACCCAATGAATAATGTGTGGAATTGTATTTTCCATGAAATATAGTTGCTGGATGTAAGTTTAAGAGAGAGTTTGGGCAGCAACATAGATGCTAGTAAGAGTATGGTGAGGTTGATTGGTATTATGAATGGTGATAGAAGTAGAAGGATTCATGGCTGCTCTGATACTCTATATTTTTAAATTGTTGACAGAGATTTTAAATTGTTCTGCACTCTTTGTTCAATATGATTGGAAAAAACAATGACTTTTCTATATTTTTATTTCACGGAGTTTTTAGTACAACCATAATTTCAGAGTAAATGCTAGCAAAGGAAGGGTCCAGTCGGTTGAATTTCTTTCATACACAACTTATAATATCAAGAAATGAAATAAAGATTAAGGATCCGTTTGTATAACCTTTTAAATAAAATTTTTTAGAATAGACCTTTTACCCGTAAAAGTTTTATAAGTAAAACTTTTAACAAAAATTTATTAATCATTTGACTATGATAAATAACTTTTAAAAAAATTTGAGTAATTATTTTAATAAACAGATATTTAATATTATATTTTAAAAAATAATATAAAATTTTTAAAATAAACTATATTTTAAACAATTTTACCTTTTAAAAAAGTTGAAAAAATTCTACTTTAAAAAAAGTCTAAATTTTAAACTTCTTTCAATAGTAGAAAAATATTTTTTTTAATTCCCAAAAATCCTTTTCTGATAGCAACCAAGCTAGACCCAAAACTTTGAAAGAGACTTTTATCATTAAAAAAGTTAAGCTAATGAAAAAGTTAGACCAAACGAGCAATAAATCATATAGGAAGTAACAATATATTGATATCAGGATTGATGAAGTAAGAAAATAAAATCTTGTGCTTAACAACTATTGATAATCCAAAAATATATTTTTTATAACATTAATCGACAAAAGCTTGCAAAAAGTTAATTTTTAAGAAGAATATAGCATAGCATTGTGTAAGCAAACAGTCATATGATCATAGGGCTTTTTTAAACAGAGACAGGGAACTCCTGCTTTGGTAAACAATACTAAAACTTCATTTCCATGAAATTAAATTGTTCTTATTGAAAAAAAAAGTGTTATTTTGTTCAAATGCCAATTCCCCAAATGTAACACAATTTGCAGCAACTTTGAAGAATTTTTGTTAAAAAGATGGTTGACTAAAAATACACACTTAAAAATGATAAAGAAATAAAAATTCAATACGACGTTTGACTTGCATAAGAAAAGTAAAGAACTTCATTGCTATAAACTGTTGACTAGCTCCGCAAATTTTATTGGGTTTGGCTTTCACTTATAATTCCAATTGGCTGCCTAAAGTCAATTGTACCTTCAAACAGCTCTCATTGGGTAAAAATACACCTTCAGTACTTTGATTAATTCTCAAGTGACCACGAATGCTATGTAGAATAAGAAAGCTTTAATTTTTACATCATAATTAATCCCTGTCTCCATAGAAAATCAAAGCTGAGCCTCAAGCAGCGAAATATTTGAGAAATAAATGAACTTCGTTGTTGAGGAGCATTGATTTCCTTCTCGTCAGATCTTCCGATAGTATTTGGACTTGTAGTGGCCCCATCATAGAATTCATTTATAATTCAAAAATCATGAATTATGATACAATGTAATAAGAAGAAAGATATATAGAGAAAGAGAATTATGTGCCCCTTCAAAGAAAAGTCTCAGAGATGCACTTGCCATATGTTGAATCCTTAGTTGTGAATTTGCCAAAATGTTGATGTCTTTGTTTGCACCAAAGTTCATGCAATTAGTGAAGTCTAACGTTCTATTGCATCTTCTTGGGCCCTTAGGAACTTGTTTGGATAATTTATGTAGTATGGATGCATCTAACTCACCTAGAAGTGATGGAAGATCCGATAAAGAGTGGAGTCTCTTGCAATTCTTTGCTTGTACATAATCTAGTTGTCGTGCAAGTTCTGGTAATGATTGAAGCATATTACAATTGCTCAATACAACTTAGCCAGTTGCTTGATACTTGCAGGCAAACATTCAAAGTTATTTCCCTCTAGATTTAAATTTTGCAATGAGGATAAACATCTAATATCTTCTGGTATTTCTTGCATATCACAATAATCTATTATCAGGTTTGGATAAACCTCTGCATCTAGAAAACTCAAGGCTTCAAATTTTATTTAAATCTCTAATAAAATGTGGCATTTGAGTGATGGCTATTTCTCTTCACGACTTAAAGTCCTTCATTTTGAATTCCACAAGTTTTTTGGCAAACTATGAATTTTAGAACAACCTCTCAAAGACGAATATCAAAGGGCTTCTACATTTTTAATTGAAGATGGCAACTCCTTCATCGCTGTGAATTATAATGCAATGTGCCTTACAGTTCCATTTTCTCCATGAACTCTAGAGAACTCTCAAACTTTGAGATCCATCAAGGTTAAGCCAATAGAGAGATTTCAATATACAAATGCTAGTTGGAAGAATTTTCAGCGTTTTACAAGATCTCTGATCTAAAGTTTTAAGATCAGTTAGACTTTTCTTGAAATCTCAAGAAATTCTATGAGATTAACACAGCAGGACAAATTAACAGTTATTAAAGATCTAAAATGAATGTTACGTGGAAGGCACCAAAGATTGTTGCAACCCATCAAGCGCAAGATACCAAGGTTGTTGAACATATGGCAACTTCGTACAATTCAAAAGATTTGATATCTTGAGATTTGGAGTTTTTGAAGGGTTCGACATCTTAGTGAGATATTGAGAGTGAGGAAGATTAATAATATTTTTCATTGTCCAACTTAGCGCTATAACTGATTTTCAAAATATTATAAATATCAGGTTCAAGAATCAATTTTAAGTTGTCGAATGCATTTTTCCAATCTTGTTTGCTCTTTGGACGAAGGAAGGAACCTAACACTTTAAAAGCTAGTGTATTTCTTTTGCATGCTCTACTAGTCTCTTTGATAACATGATAAGATCTGCAAGCCGATGGTTTTGCTTAAAAGAAAAATTACAAGTGTTCTAAAGCTTCTTGATAGTTCAATCCTTCAACCTCATTTACGTTATTCATATTGTACTTATCAAGAACTTGCTTATCTCTTGTGGTTATAATGACTTGAATTCTTGGACCAAATTGATCAAGTCCTCTAGCCAAATATTCTAATTGGCCAAATTTATTTATATCATCAAGAATAATGAAAACCTTTATATGTTGGAGTCTATCCTTTATATATTGTGGTATATTAGACCTCCTAATACTATATTTTCTCCCAATAAAAAAAAAAAGAACTTACTTTTGTAAGTATTTTAATTCACCCCCTTCTTCTAATTTTTCTCTAACATTACCCATGAAACACTTGCAATCAAAATCACAGGAAACTTTCTTGAAACTTGCTTTAGCAAGAGTTATTTTACCTATACTGCCAGTGCTCTGATAAGTGTGTAGAATATGCACTGATCAGTCGTTTCGAGACTTTAATTATTTTGTAAGTTCTTAAGTTTTGTTAATAGTTGATGAATTTGAGTGTTTTGTATAGAAAAGATAGCAAATGGTCATTCAAAATAAAATAAGCTCGAGAAAGAAATGATATATTAGGATTTTTAAGAAAGCAAGAGGTAAATTGGATTCTAAGTGTTAATCAACAAGTGGTGCTTAATGAGCGTATAATTCATTGAGTTAAGTAGGCATATCAACTAAAGTAATTATATGTAACACCTTGATTAACGCTCATGAGAAATATTAAGGTTAGTTTAATTTTGCGATTAGTGAATTAGACTAAAACACATCAATAACAGCCAATTAGGAAAAATATAGTGATAGATAAATGAAATAAAGACCTTACGTAGTTCATCTTTGTATATTTCATCATTTTAAATTCATATGCTATTTCTTGTTATTTAATCTTAGAGATTTTAATTTTATTTACTTTTAAAATTAATCAATTATAATTGCTTAGATAAAATTGGACCTTTAAGGCTATAACACTTAGTAGTGGTTTTAATTTTATTTTATTACTTTCATACGACTTATGCCCTTGCAGTTAATGTTGTCGCGATCACATTTTTGACGTTGTTATCGGAGGTTGAAAACTTTGAATTATTACTGATACTATAGTAGCATTTTTATATCTTAATCTAGGCTTTTATTTCTTTTGTTTTTGTTTAAGTGTTTATTCTGTTTTTGGATTTTGTAGTTATATGCGAAGAACTTGCAGTTCTGAACTAGTTGCATGTAATCCAGAAATTGAACGAACACTTCGCCATTTAAGAACAGGAAGGAGAAATCGAGCGACAAGCATGGCAAGAGTAAAAAATCAAAATCCTCTACTACCACAACCACAACAACAAACTAAAGCTTCGAGGTTACTTCCGACAGGTGGTTAATGATAACTATTTAGGGATTCTTCAGCAAAATCAATATAGAGACTTGTCTCATAAGGATCCCAATCCATTTGGCTATATATTTTTAGGTGTGGGACACCATTAAGATGAATAGAATAGATTAATACTTGATGCAAATGAGGTTGTTTCCGTTTTCATTGAGGCATAAGGCTCGGGGTTGGTTTCAATCCTTACAACTAGGTAGCATTAGCATATGGAAAGAATTTGGCATAGAGATTCCTAATCAAGCTCTTTCATCGCTGAAGACTTCACAATTAAAGGGAGAAATTGCTCAATTTAGGCAATTGGACTTTGAGCTTATGAGAGGTTTAAAAACTTAATCCAAAGTGTCCTCAACATGAGTATCAAGATTAGTTCCAAATTCAATTATTTTACAATGGATTAAATGGGAAAACTCGAAAAATTGTAGATACGACAGCTGATGGTACTTTGTTGTCTAAGATGGCTAAGAACACCTATGCTTTGCTTCAAGAAATGACGTGCATCAACTCCCAATGATCGAGTAAGAGGTCAATTACAAAGAGAGCTATGGGAGTTCATAAGGTAGATCAAATGGCATTGCTTTTAGCCTAAATAGTAGCTTTGACAAACCAAATTAAGAACCTTACTACAAGAGAGGTTCCTTCGAGTTAAGAGAAAGTAATGGTTTCTAGTTCGTCGTATACTGTTGAAAGTTATTTGGAAGAGGAGCAATGCCAATTTATCAATAATCGAAACTACAACTTCTAGCCAAACAACAAATTACCAACCTATTATCATCCCAGACTCTGAAATCATGAGAATTTCTCCTATGAAAATTAAATGAATGCTTTGTAACTACATCACCCATCAGGTTTTTGATAACCGATGGTAGAAAAGAGACCATCCTTGGAAGATCTCTTCGAAACATTTATTGTATAAATAAAGAATTGATTCATTAAAGATGAAGCTTGACTTGATAGCATTGAGACATATTGCATAAACATGAGTGCTAGAATCAAGTCGTTAGAAACTCAAGTTGGCCAGCTTGCCAATTCAATCAAAGGGTAATCATCTCGAGAAGTTTTCTAACGACACGAAACCAAATCCTAAAGATTAATGCAAGGAAATAACTCTTAGAAATGGCAAGGAGTTAGTGTCACCTAAGCCTAAGGAGGATGAAGCAAGGGAGGATAAGATAAAGAACAGTGAAGTGGGCGGTAAGGTGGAGATGAAGCACCAAAGGAAGTATCTACGCCATATGGGATTTCATTTTTGGATAATCCCCTAATGATTGTACTACCATTGCCTTTCTCTCAAAGATTCCAAAAGAAGAAGCTTGACATTTACTTTTCCAAAATCCTTGAAATGTTAAAAAAACTTCATATCAATATTTCGTGTGTCGATGCATTGGAGTAAATGTCAAAGTATACAAAGTTTATGAAGGAAGTGATGTTAAAGAAGAGGTGTTTGGAGGAATATGAGACTATTAAGTTAACGGAGGAATGTAGTTCAATCTTTCAAAGAAAGTTGCCGAATAAGGAGAATGATTCGGGAAGTTTTACTATCCCATGCACTATTGGGAAATCAAATTTTAAGAAATCATTGGGTAACTTGGGGTAAGCATAATTTTGATGTCGTTTTAGTATTTTTTATGTTGGGTTTAAGAAAAGTCAAACAGACAACCATTTCACTACAAATGGCGAATCGCTCATTTACCTATCCACAAGGTATTATAGAAGATATGCATGTGAAGGTGGATAAGTTCATTTTTTCCGTTGACTTTGTGGTTTTGGAAATAGAAAAGGATCAACTTGAAAGATCATTTTTGGCTATCGGTTAGGCTTTGATTAACGTGCATAATAGAAAACTCATTCAACAAGTTAATGAAGAAAAGGTAAAATTTCACATTTACAATACTTTGAAATATCTAGATGAGATATATTCTTGCTATTGAATTGATTTGATTTCATAATGTGTTAAAGATATGCTTGTGATGTGGTGCCTAAAGATTCGTTCGAAAAATGCCTTGTGAATTCTTTATCTAAAAGTAAAGTGTTGCATGATTTTAATCTTGATGATTGTGATGATGATTATGGAGATTTGATTGATGAAGTTTGTACATTAGAAGCCTTATCGATTAATGAAGTTGGGTGTGACTTTGGCTAGAAGTGATTAAAAAAATGAAGGTGTTGAATTTAAGAAAGCTACAAAGGTCTCTCAAAATAGGCTAGTGCTTAAGGAATTTTTGAAACATCTTAGATATGCCTTTTTAGGAGAAAATTCAACATTTTTTATAATTATTTTAGTGTTTTTGAACCCAGATTTAGAAGTAAAATTGCTAGAAGTGTTGAGGAAACATTATTCCACTTTGGGGTGGTCCATTGCGGATATTAAAGATATAAGCCCAAACATTGTACGCACAAAATTCTAATGAAAGAGAACTACAAACCAACCATAAAACATCAACTTAAACTTAATTCGACAATGAGGGAAGTAGTAGGCACTGAAGTATTGCAGTTGTTGAATGCAAGGTTCATATATGACATCTCGAATAGCTCATGAGTTAGTCCGGTTCAAGTTGTGCCTAAGAAAAAAGGGATGATAGTTGTGAAAAATGATGACAATGAGTTAATTTCTACAAGAACGAGGACTAGTTGGCGTATGTGTATTGATTACCAGAAACTCAACAAGACAACAAAGAAAGACCTTTTCCTACTTTTATTCATTGATCAAATGTTGGATAGATTGTCTAGGTATTACTATTACTGTTTTCTTGATGGGTATTCTAGTTAATTATATGATCGAGAGAAAACCATTTTTACATGCCTCGTATAGTACTTTTGCATTTTAGAGACTGCCACTTGGCTTGTGCAATACTCTTGTCACTTTTAAAGGTGTATGATTGCGAGTTTTGCGGATATGATAGAGAAGATAATATAGATATTTATAGATGATTTTTCCGTGTTTAGTTAATCATTTGATATATATGCCTTCATAATCTTTCTTCAGTTTTGTATAGGTGTGAAAAAATAAAGTGTCCGATTAAGAGAAGTGTCACTTCATAGTGCAAGAAGAGATTGATCTTAAACACAGAATTTTGTCAAAGGGAATTGAGGTCAATCATGCTAAGATCACAGCAATTGAAAAGTTTACACCACCCAAGAACATGAAAGGAATACTTTCTTGGACATGCGAGCTTTTACAGGAGATTCATATAGGATTTTTCTAAGATTGTAAAATTTTATGTAATTTACTTGAAAAATATGTGGTATTTAACTTTGATGGTGATTGTTTGCAGGCATTCAAGTTGATTAAGAAGAAGTTGACAGCGGCCTCAATATTAGTGGTTCTGAATTAGAGTCAACAGTTGGAAATTATGTATGATGATAGTGACTATGCTTTTAGAGTGGTGTTGCGACGAAGGTGAAAGAAGACATTTCAGGCTATACATTATGCAAATCGAACTCTTAATAGCACCCAACAAAATTACACAAAAAAAAAGGATATTTGCAGTAATATTTGCCTTTGATAAGTTTAAGCTTTACATCATTTGTTTCAAGGTAATTGTGTTCATGAACCATACTACCATCCGTCATTTGTTTGCGAAGAAAGATGAAAAAACTTGACTGGTTCTACGGATTTTATTGCTTCAAGAGTTTGATATCAAGATAAGGGATAAGAAAGGCTATGAAAATTTATTATTAGATCATCATTCAAGGTTGGAAACAGAGAGGAAAATTGAAATATCATAGGTCATTGAAATATTTTTGGATGAGTAGTTGTTTGCAATGGAATCTAAGCTTTCTTAGTATGCAAATTATGTCAATTACTTAGCATGTGAAGTGCTACCACCAAATTGTTCATTTCATCAAAAGAAGTATTTGGATGATGTGAAATCATTTCAAGAAAAGTCCTGATCAAGTTACTAAGAGGCGTGTTTCGGAAGATGAAATATTAAACATCTTGAAGCATTGTTATTTAGCAGAGTATGAGGGACATTTTAGTGCAACGAAGACGCTACCAAGGTACTCTAATCAGAATTCCTTTAGGAAACACTATTTAAAGATACCTATGCATTTGTTGTTACTTGTAATCAGTGCCAAAGAACCAAAAATATTTTTTAAAGAAATGAGATGCCTTTAAAGGACATGTTGGAGGTAGAGCTGTTTGATATTTGGGAATATGCTTCATGGAACCATTTTCAACATCATTCTCAAATCAGTACATTTTGTTGGTTGTGTATTATGCTTTAAATGGGTAAAAGCTATTGCTTGAATCAACGATGCAAATGTGGCAATATACTTCTTGCTCAAGTGCATTTTCACTCGTTTTGGAATGCCTTGTGCAATTATCAACGATGGTGGAAAGCATTTTTGCAATCATCAGGTTAAAGCTCTTCTAGGAAAATATAGTGTTAAACATTATATTGCTACTCCTTACCATCCTTAAACAAGTTAGTATTTGAAAAAGCATGTCATTGTCCAATTAAAATGATCCTTGAACAAACGATGAACAATTCATAGAGAAATTGATTGAAGAAGTTATACTATGCCCTAAGTGATTGACAGTCTCATTAATAAAGCCTAAGTGATTGACTCACAGACAAGTTTAAATTTAACGCTACTTGAGAGGCAACCCAAGCTTTTCATTTTTTTCATTTTTACTTTTATTAATGTTTTGGTTACTCTTTTATTTGTTTTTGGTTTCTAATTTGTGTTCTGTGTGTGGTTTGGGTGTAGGTGGCAATGCATTTTGCCTAAATTCATACATCAAAATACCTCTCCCATTGTGTATGTTTGCTACCCCCCATTTTCTAGACTAACGAACACCCCACCATGCTAATGCCAAAGAAAGCCCTTAGCCCTCAGCGCTAGCCTAGCGCGCACCAAAAATTGCGTGCAGTAACTGGAGCTTTATTTCCTAATTGAAAGAGAAAAAGGATTCGAGAGAAGAAAGTGGCTTGTTATTGTGTAGGTATTTAAAGAAAACAAAAATACACAGTCATGTGAGAATAATAAAGACACAAATTTTGGTACTAATTTTCGCGGTTTCATAAATTTTTCCCACTAAAAATTTATGTTTATTTTATTTCAATGCTGCTAAATAAAACTTATTTGATAGCATTTTTTTAATGTCATGTTAAGTAATGTTATATATAACATTAATAAAAATACTACTAACTAAAAGTAAAATACAATTCAAATAAAAAATGTTATTTCTTTATCATTCAATTGTAGTATTTTCTAGTAAATGCTATAATAGATTAGCATTTAGTAACATTATAATAATAAAAAAGGCTACTATCAAAAATAGGGATGGCAAAAAAATCTAGGCCCGGTCCGGTTTGGGTGAATCTGATTTTTCAGGATCGAATTAAACCCGATCCTAAATCTGACTTTTTTATTTCTCCGAACTTTTAAAGCTTGGTTGTTTTACCCGCCTCATTCCAGGTTCGGGTTTTGACCCGGCCCGATTTTCTTAAACCTAGGTCCGAACTGAATCAAATGTATAAAAAATAAATCCTGGTCTACACTGGATTTTTGAAAACTTGGCCCGAGCTCGGGTTTTTGCCAAGTCTAATCAAAAGTCATATTTATTATAGTGACTAGCGAATGGTTTTCATCAAAAAAAAGAAAGAATTAATTAATATATGTGGGAAATATTAAGTGTTTGCAGCCTTCTTTTCACCAAACTCTCTTGTGATTAAATATAAGATGAATCAACTTATCTCCATAAAGAGTAGGTGAAGAATTTATCGTTTTAGCCACCATTTTATTGAGGATTTAGGATAACATAATAATGCTAAAGAACAACCAAAGATATTTGTAGTGAAAAAAAAAATTGAATATTTGTAGTGAAAGAAGTAATTGATACTGTTAAATAAGAATTAAAATGATTCAAAAAATAATCAGAAATTTCTTTTTTAAAATAAATTATATCTAAGGGAAAACTCATTATGCGGCGCCTCAACAAACTCCTATCAAATATGCGAAGAAAATATATTGTGTAATTTTATCAAGTAATTATAATAATAATTTTTTAATTTGTGACGTTAATCACTTTATTAAGTAATTAAAATAATAATACTATTATATTAACTATTATAATAATATAACAGAATTGTTTTAAAAAAAATACTATCTGGTCAGTAAAATATGATTTAAATATACATTTTTTTCAATAGTGTTAAAATTATATATTTAATTCTTGTATTTAGAATAAATACTGGCCCCCTTCCATCATTAATTGTTCAAAATTAATTATATCATTATGCCAATAAAAAATTTCAAGTCCGTCAATAATAACGACGATCTATTCTAAGAACGTCTTTGCTGTTAAATAAGAATTAAATGAACTATTTGTAAATTATTTAACAATAATCAGAAATTTCAGTTTATAAATCATGGATTATAAAACTTCAAATTATTATTCAAAAGGAAACATTACTCACATGCAATATTCGTTTTCTTTTTCAACAATAGTAGCTACCTGTATGTATGCCAAACTTAATTTTTTATGTTAAAAATTTGGCTTCCTTGTTTGTTTTTCCTCACTTTGTGTGTTTTTGTCAAATAGAGATTGCTCCGAAAGGAGCCAATCACGCCAACACTATTTTGGATTTTCCACGAATTGGTAAATAATTAGCTTTCCAGTCCGATTAAAGTATCATACAGGAGAGCAACTATTAGACTTCTATAGAGTGTTTTTGTCACTGAGATATTAACTGTCTTTTCTGCATTCTAGTTCTTTGAAGGCGATCTTGAATTTATCTTGTCTCTCTTAGCTTCTGTACCCAGAAAGTAGCCGAGTGTTTTTAGAACTGCCAAAGACAAATTGTCATTAATTTTCTTGACGAGTTCATTTACTAAGCTCTCTGATAATTACCTAGCTATAACCAAAATGTCATCTATGTAGACTACAGGAGGAGCGAAGAGTCTGATTTATGGTTTTTGAAACCCTACTTCAGAAAAGCTCTTCAATTTCTCATACCGGGCTCTTGCAGTCTGTTCATTTATGCAATTTGGTAAAATGAAATTTCGGAGAAAGAAGCATCGTAGGAATATGTATGCAATCCTTTTATGCTAAAATAGACTAATTTCGTGTTTATTATATACAGAATATGTGTATTATTTAATTATGAAATTTGTATTATGTTAATTTGCAGAAAACAATAGACTTTAATCAAATTGAAAGATATGATATATTTAGATAATTTACTTATGCTTTAAATTTTGGAATTAATATATAGTTGTTTGATTCGATTAGTTTTTTTTTCATACAATTTCATAATCGTAAACAGAGAGTTCATTCAATATAAATAAAATATAAGGTAGTAAGTGTTTCGATCCTTCTTTTTACAAGATTTCCTTCCTAATAATTTTCTCACGGGTTTCCTTTGATTTCCTTGGAGCTTTTCTACTTGATGTCTATCTTCTATATTTTTTTATTAGTGCAATCATGAAAAAATAAAAACAAAACATAAAAGCATTTGACAAAGTAAAAAAATTTATAATAATAATAAAATAAATTATTGTTGATCTCATTTTCGCATATACTTTATGATTAACATTACCATTCATTGTGAGAATCATAGTGCAATTCACTTGCCAAAGAACCAAGTTTTAATAATGTTATAATTAATTGAAAAAATATATTTTTCATAAGAATGACAATAAGGCGGGTTCTGTGCGGAGTTTACCATCCCCAAACTCGCCTCATATAGGGCACGTTTATCTTGACACCTGCCCCTCCCCTATTTTGAAAAAAATGAAATCAGGGCCAACTCATCTCCTTTTCTAACTTGCTAAACTCATCCCCAACTTGACATCATTTAATTTTGTTTAACCAAGTTATAGTATCGATACAATATTCAAATTTTGCTTGCTACAATATGAATTGTAATTTATGGGCTTGTTATAATAACATAACTCAAATTTTGAATATGATATAGTAAATTATAGTATTTTTCAAGTTAAATGGGGCAAGACAGAGTAGAACCTATAATCCCCAAACCCATCCCATTTTTTAAACGCATTGAAATTTTAGGCCTTAAATTTGCCTACTTTAAAACAAGTTGAATTGTTAAACTCTAAACCCATCTCAAATTATGCGGGGTAGACGGAGACCCACAAGTTTGGGAATTTAATACAAACTCATGTTATATTTTAACAATGGTAATTTAGTAGTTCAATTGATGTATTTTGTAGTATTACAATTTTTTTTATTTCAATTAATGGAGTAAAAAATTTGTATTTTAATTTTAATTATTGAAAGAAAATTTTATACTCGTTATTTTCATTGACTTAATTATTTCATTCATGGATCAATTTTAATCATTTGTTGATTTTTAACCTTCTCTTTATGGTGTGTTAACTTGATAGTTAATATTTTTGTACTTTACTTACAATTTAATGTTTTATAATTTCATCTATAAATAATAATATAACACACTTATAATTTCAGCTCGGGGTTGATATTGGGTCATCAACAGTTGCAAGGGGTGTTAATTCTTGATATAGACGTAAAACCACTTGTATATATTGTGGCAAAAGGCTCTTCAAGCTTTTATTTACTTTTATGCTCTGGATCCAACTATATGTAAGAGAAGGTCTTTATCATAAATCAGCACAAGCAGGCTAAAATGTATAACAACACTTATGCAGTTAGTGTATAGATTAAAAAAGAAAGTATTCATGTATACACAATAGGCCATGTTATTGCTTTTAAATTCTGCCTCACATGGCCAAAAATAAAAAAGAAAGAAAGAAAAGAAAATGTCCATCGACTAGATGTTCTAATCTGACAGATTAGAGAGTTGAAGTTACAACACTAAATGCTACTTTTAAATATAGTTAACTTCAATCGCTAATCTTTAATAGTGCTTATATATATAAAGAGATCATAATTTGTTTATTTCATGGTTTTGCCGTGATCTTCATAGTTTTTTATACCAGTCGGAAATCAGGCCCCATCAGAATTACGCCGAGGGAATAAAGTATTAGGTCACATGGAATGCTGGTGTTGACTCTTCCTCAAACAACTACAATGGGCCACATTCCTCAATGTATTGTCCACTTCTACACTACCAACATTATCTTATAATTTAGTGGAAATATGTACCCATCCCATTCACACACATCACAGCGGCAGCACACCTTTGAATTCGAAATTAAAATTCCTGTCTTTTGTATGCCGATTTAAAACCCAAAAAATTTCATAGCATCTCTTTAAAAATTTGAAGACGTGTGCTCTATTTGGCAATCTTAAGCTTCATATTCTTTACAAATTTAATTGATTTATAGATATTATTACCATTTAATCTGAACGGGAACTTATTGTTATAAAAATATCCTGCCAACAGAAAATCATTGAAAAGCCCCATCACAGAAAGAAAGTGTTGTTAATTCCGGTTAAAAGCAGGAAGTATATTCATTTAGAATTTAGAATACTAGTAGTTATTGAAAAGAAACAATCTACAGCATCATAATTGTCCATAATTTTTTATATTTATTTTTGAAATTGAATTATTATTATTTAGTTTTTTCTTTTAAGCTAATTACAGTTTAGTTGGTTCATCAGCTGTACATGCAGTTGATATCTGTTGTTTTACCAATTTACCCCTCTGCAGTATGCACATAAAATAGCAACATCCTTCTTCTTCTTCTTCCAATTCGTTAAAATTGCTTTCTAAGTATTGTTGTCTGTTAGAGACAATATTTTGTTTACATCTTTAATACAGGTAGACTGCAACATTTTCCATTGTTTTTCCTTTCTTTTTAATTTGTTAATCTTAACTCATTTTTTTCTCTGATATATTAAAATATTTCAAAATCACTTTACCACGGTTAATTTTAATATACTTATTATTAATTTACTATTCTATTTTTTGGAATCGAATTCAGGCCCATATCTGACATGTTTGGGTCGGGTACGAATCAAAATCCGTGCAAAAAATGATATTAGTAAAGATTTTAATCATACACTAATATTTTTTTAAAAATTAGGTTGAGTTTGTAAATTTATAATTAATATTTAATGTTGCAAAAGATAATTATTCTAATTTTTGTACAATTTTTTTTTAACTCAAGCAGTTATTTCCCTCTAGATTTAAAATTTACAATGAGGATAAACATTCAATATCTTCTGATATTTCAATCATATTACATTACTCTACTATTAGCTTTTTTAGAGAAGAAAAACCTGGTAATGAAGGCATGCACTACAAAACCTCTACATCTAGAAAACCAAAGGTGTTCAATTTTGTTTACATCTTAAATAGAGTATCTACAGAATTTGTCACCCCATATTTGATAACTAATATAGTATATTTGGGTACCCTCATTTGACTCAAAACTCGAAGTATATATTTGGGGTTTAGGATAAATTGTGTATTGTTCTCTCTTCTTCATCTTAGTGAAATTGTTGTTCTCTCTCCCATAGTTTTTTTTCTAAAATATTAAGAGAATTTTCATGTAAATTTGATGTTGTTTGTGATTGTGCTGGTTTTCTAGTTGCTTATTTACTTAATTTTTCATAACAAATTTGTGTCAGAATAGGATTTGTTGCAGACTAAGTTCTCATCATGGGTTCTTCAATCAAGTGTGATTTGGAGAAGTTTGATCACAAAATCAACTTTATTTTGTGGAAGATTCAATTTCGAGCATATATGAGATTTCAAGGGTTATATAGAAGGCAGTTGAAAACAAGTATCCAGAGGATATGACAATGGAGAAGAAAGCTGATTTGGAGAGCAAGCTCTAAATGCAATCCAAATGTCAATAACTGGAGATATGCTATTGGAAATTACAAATATAGAGAAATTTTTGGAGGCATTGAACAAATTGGAAGAGCTTTATATTAGTAAGTCTCTTACTAATCGGTTATATTTGAAAAAGAGACTTTACACTCTAAAAATGAATAAGAAAAAAAATCTGTGAAGCTGTACTTAGATGAACTTAATTATGTAATTATAGAAATGAAGAATGTGGACATTGTAATTTTGGATGATGATCAAGCCATGCTTGCGTTGTGTTCATTTTCGTTACCATATGATTCATTTGTTGATACTTTACTATATAGAAAGGAGCCAATTAGCATGAAAGATGTGTCTAGTGCATTGAAGTCTAAGGAACTAAGGAAATAATTTTATAGTAGTGAAAATATCGAGGGTAAAGCTTTGGTAGAACATAATATAACAATAATTCTAAAAAGAAAAGAAATGCTAGATCAAAATTAAAGATGAAAAAAGTGCATTGTTTTGGATGTGGTGAGTAGGGTGATTTCAAAAGGGATTGTCCTTGTAGAAATGCTAAGGAAAAACAGGCTGAGAGTTTTGCGAATGTAATCACTAGAACTTTAAGGGATGATGGTCAGACAGTGCCGGTAAAGTATTATTTATTTTTGTTGGATAGTGGTAGGACCAATGGATTATAATTCGGGTGCCTCATTTCACATATGTTTTTGTGAAGATTGATTTGTCACTTACTTACAAAATAAGTGGCAAAGTGTACCATGGCGATGATTGCATCCTTAAGGTGTAGCTAGAACATTAGAATGTAGTTAGAATTGGAACTATGCAAATTAAGATGTTTGATGGTATAGTAAGAACATTAGGGTGTTGGCATGTTTCAGGATTGAAAAAGAGTTTAATTTCCTTTAATACCTTGGATTTAAAGGGATTAAGATTTCATAGAGACAATTGAGTTTTGAAAATTGTAAAAATCTTAATGGTGTACATGATAAGAACTATACATAGTGGTTTATACATTATTCAGGGAACTATTGTTCGAGGTACAGTTTTAGTAACTATTGGGAGTAACGATATGGATAGTACTAAATTATGGCATATGAGACTTAAGCACATATATGAAAGGGGTTTGTCAGAATTGAGCAAATGTGTCTACTTGGCAAAGAGAAGACAGACAATCTTAAGTTTTGTGAGGATTGTGTTTTTAGGAAACAAAATAAAGTGAAGTTTAGTAAGGCAGTCTACAAGACTAAAGGCACATTAGATTATGTGTATTTAGACTTATAGGGTCCATGTAGAGTTACTTTCAAAGGGCGGTGCTAAATGCTTTATGACCATCATTAATGATTACTCTATGATGGTTTGGGTCTATTTTCTAAAGACTAAAGATGAGACATTCCAGATATTCAAGCATTGGAAGACGATGATAGAGAAGTAGACAGATAGACAAGTCATGCATCTTGGGACTGACAATGGTTTGGAATATTGCAAACTTGAGTTTGATGAGTTCTATAGCAAGGAAGGAATAGTGAGACACAACACTTTTGTGAAGACACCACAACATAATGAGGTTGTAGAACGTATGAATAGAACATTATTGGAGAAAGCTCGTTGTATGCTTTCTCATTATTGTTTGTCGAAGGTATTTTGGGCTTAAGGAGTAAATACATCATGTTACTTGGTGAATAGAACTCAATCTGCATTTATTGATTGTAAGACTTATTTTGAGGTATGGTCTAGTACACCTGCTGATTATACTTACGTGAAAATATTTAGTTGCCGAACATATGTTCATGTTAATGAAGGGTAAACATGAACCAAGGGCAAAGAAATGCATATTTCTAGGTATACATATGGAGTGAAAAGTTACAGATTTTCGTGTACAGATTTGAAGTCTCTAGGTTTTGTGATAAATAGAGATGTTACATTTAATGAGTATGATACACATGATCATCAAGAGGATGAGTCAACAGCTGGAGAAGACCATGGTGTCAGTGAGCTATTAGAGTTTAAGGTAGAAGCTCCAACAACACAACAACCCACAAATTAGAGAATGAATAAAGTGCAGAGTGTTAATACAAATAGTCAACAACATAAGGATGTATGCGAACAATATGATGGCATTGCCAGCAAAAGAACAAGACGACAGATTCGACTGTTTAAGCATTATGATTACACTGATATGGTTTCATATACATTATTTGCGACTGAGAAAATGAGCACATATAAGTCTACTACTTTCAAGAAAAATAAATCTTGTCCAGAAGTTGAACAATGAATGAGTGTTATGACTGAAGAGATAGAGTCTTTAAACAAGAATCAGGCATCGCAGATGGTAACATTGCCTAAGGGACAGAGAGTAGTAGGACGTAAATGGGTTTAAAAAAATAAAGGAAGGGATATCAAAGGCTGAAGTCCTAGATACAAAGCACATCTTGTAGCAAAAGTTATAAACAAAAGAAGGAAATGGACTTCAATGAGGTGTTTCCTCTGGTTGTGAAACACAGTTCTATCATATTGCTGCTAGCTTTGATCACTATTTATGTTCTTCATCTTGAGCAGTTAGATGTCAAAATAGTATTCTTACATAGCACATTGGGGGGACACATTTACATGAGTCAAGTAGAGGGTTTTATCTCTTTAGATAAACAAAACTAGGTTTCTCTCCTTAAGAAATCTTTGTGTGGTTTGAAGCTCCTAAACAATTGTATAAAAGATTTGATAATTTCATGTCTAATTATAAATTTGAAGTCTCTAGGTTTTGTGATAAATAGAGATGTTACATTTAATGAGTATGCTACACATGATCATCAAGAGAATGAGTCAATAGCTAGAGAAGACTGTGATGTCAGTGAATAGTTAGAGCTTGAGGTAGAAGCTCTAACAACACAATAGCCCATAAAGTAGAGAATGAATGAAGTTCATAGTGTTGATACAAATAGTCAACAACATGAGGATTTATAGGAATAATAGGATGGCATTGCCACCTAGAGATGGCAAATGGGCAGTGTAGGGTTGGCCCAACCCATGAAAATAAAGCCCAAATGGGCTAGCCTGCCGGGCAGCTTTAGGCACGCACAGTGATCGTGCCGTACCGACCCGAGCCCGCTAGACTAAATATGAGCCTGGTGATAAGTGTCTAAAAGTGTGTTATTTATATATATTTTAGAAGACACTATTACATACTATTTAATTTAAAGTCCCTATTTGTGCAAAAATTATGAATTTCATTGGCACAACTTTAATTTGCATGTTTTTATGATTTAAATCTCAATTACATGTAAATATGTATAATTATATAAGTTGACATGTATAGAATACTTATGTAAAATAGTAATGTAGTGTATTTTATACATAGGTGAAAGGTGGCCAAGTTGTAATTAAAAAAAAAATGGTCAACATCATATTTCCTATTTGAAGCACTAATTAGTTAAATGGTCATATCTTTGTCTACCCACTTCCAAATATAATGATTTTTGTTTCAAATGGAAGCTGACTCAATTTTTCATAATTTATTTTCAGATGTCATTTTCGATTTTGAAATGATTTACCACCAGATGTTTGAGGCATTACAACAAAACGTGGCCTACCATTTGAAGCCTGGACCTGTGCATATCCTTCGGTATTTTGGACCTAACTCTCTCCACAATTCTCCAATTGGGTTGATTCTTGATTCAAATGAATCTGGAAAGAGACAGCTACAACTTTCATGTTATGGAAAAATTCCAATTCGTGCATCTGGGTGGTTGAAAATAATTATCATTTAAACAGTAGCTGTCAACGTTTCGATTTGAACATGCCTTAATATTTTAAGTGTAACTTTCACTACATAGGTCCAAATACCATGATTCATGAAGAATTGGAAAGATTACTCATGGGGCCATATCTTTGAAGAAGAAACATTTCTCTAATTCGGAGTGGAAGACAGTCAAACGTGCTTCGCAATGTGGACGATAATGCTATGATGAAACCTGCCACTTACTTGCATTCACATGTGCGAATTCTCCTTTACCTTGCCTATATAAACCTTGGTTTTGAAAGCTTAAAAGGGGGAAAAGAAGAAGGAGGCTTGTATTCTCAAAAACACTTTCATTTCTTCTTCTTCATATTTTCTTTACTCCATGTATTTCTAATTTCGTAATTAGGGCAAAGGGTGAACTTTTGTGGTTGTATAGTATTGTTCTTTGATCCTTTAGTTTGTTCTTCATTGTCTACTTTCCTTTTGAGTGAGTACTATATTTTGCAAGTATTTTGGTTTGTTAGAAACCTTGATTCATTGTTAACTAAGGGTACATTGAATGCTTGGATGTTTTCTACATATCAAGAGCAAGGCAACCTATGGTTTTTCACTTCAATTCAAAGGTAAGTCTTTTAGTTTCTTTGTGCTTAAATGTTATCCATCCTCCAATTAAGGTTATTTCTTATTTGAATCTTAATTGTGTATAAAAAAAAAAGGATCAAGAATAATTTCTATACATATCATTAAAATGGATCCCTAATGCCCTAATATTCAATAATAATTAATTTCAAGTTAATAATCAAAATTTCAATCTACTTTCGCAATATTTGGACTTTGAACTTTGGACTTTGAACTTTGGACTTGTGGACTTAGTATAACCAATTCCCTGAGGACCGACACTCGGACTTCCGAATCTTTATTACTTGACAAACCTACGCTTGGGTATTACAACCTAAAAATTGTAGCAAGTTTTTGGCGCCGTTGCCGGGGAATTTCGGCTTGTATAAAGTTTACTTGTTCTAATTTTATTTTCTTTTATTTTACTAACTCTAACTCTAACATCTAACACTAACTCTAACATTTAACTTTTAACTCTAACATTTATTTTGTTATTTATATTTCTTGCTTTTATTTAATTGGGAGGCTCAGCCGCCCATTTGTATTTTTTTTTTTTTCTCTTGTCTTTAAATTAATGTTGTATTATAATTATAAGATTAGTTTACGTGTTTCTTTTGTTTAATATAATGGTTGGTTCTACCACCTAATTTTTATTTTGTTAGTTCCTATATTATCATTTTATAATTGTCTTATTTTATTTTTATCAAGAGGAAGGTTATACCGCTTCTTTTCTTTTTATTTATTATTATTGTTGTTGTTAAATTTTATCTTATCTAATTTATGCTTGGGTGGTATCGTGATCCTTACTCGCATCGTTTGGTGAAAGGTAATTCTGAAACCTTCTTTGGTCATTTATTTGATTCATCTACACATTCACACACATCAAACACCATGGCTGAAAATGAAAGTATACACGGTGAAAATGAAAATCCACATGTTCGAACTATGCGTGAATACTTGCAACCTCCTCGAAATTCATCTCCTTCATGCTTTATTTTTCCTCTTAATGCAAATAATTTCAATTTTAAGCCTGGTATGATTCCTTTGCTTCCTAATTTCCATGGCTTAGAGTCTGAAAGTCCATATTTGCACCTAAAAGAATTTGAGGAAGTATGTGCCACATTTACTGATCAAACATATAGTGAAGAGTTAATTAGGCTAAAATTGTTTCCTTTTTCTTTAAAAGATAAAGCGAAAACGTGGCTTAATTCATTGAGACCTAGATCCATAGGTACATGGCAAGAAATGCAAACTGAGTTCTTAAAGAAATTTTTTCCAACACATAAAACGAATGCTTTCAAGAGACAAATCCAAAACTTTTGTCAAAAAATGAATGAAACTTATTTTCAATGTTTGGAAAGATTTAAGGACTTGTTAAATTCATGCCCACACCATGGTTTTGAAAAGTGGCGAACGATAAGTTTCTTTTATGAAGGGTTAACACCAGAGACAAAACAATTTGTTGAAACAATGTGTAATGGTGAATTTTTAGATAAAGATCCTGAAGAAGCTTTAGAGTATTTAGATCATTTGGCTGAAAACTCTCAATCTTGGCAAACCACTAGTTCTTCAGAAAATTCAATAAGATCTAATCTTGCTAGTTCTAGTGGAGGCAAATATACTTTGAGTCAAGAAGATGATTTAAGTGCTAGAGTTGCTAATTTGACTAGAAAGATCGAAGCCATGGAATTAAGGAAAGTAAAAGAAGTCAAATCTGTGCTTAATGATGAAGTGTGTGGAATTTGTGAAATCATGGGACATTGCACTCAAGATTGCCCAAATGTTCCAATTTTTAAAGAAATGTTTCATGACCAAGCAAATTCTATGAATACTTTCAAAAAGACTTTTCCAACTCATTCTCCATATTCTGAAACGTACAATCCTGGGTGGAGAAATCATCCAAATTTTAGTTGGAAAAATGAGCATAATGTCCATCCACCTCCCCAAAGACCCTCAAATTTTCCTCCATATCATTCATCACATTCAAACACCCTTGAGGAAACTTTGCAAGCATTCATGCAAGGGCAAACAAGCATAAACAATCAAACATCACAAGCCATTAATGACATTAAGAATACACTTTCAAAATTGACTTCATCTTTGAGTGTTCAAGAGAAAGGTAAATTTCCTGCCCAACCACAACCAAATCCTGTAAGTCAATTTAATGTCAATAATTCTGATTCAAGTGGTACACATCCTGAGGATGCCAATTCAATCACAACTCTTCGAAGTGGTAAGATCATTGATAAAACCATTCCATTGAAGGTAAATGATTCTAATGAACCATCAAAATCAATTGTTGATAAAAAGAATGATGAGCCTAAGTTGTGTGATGTTGAAAAATGCCCTATTCCTGCCCCTTTTCCTCAAAGACTTCAACCAATCAAAAAGCTGAATCATAACTCTGAAATTTTTGAACTTTTCAAGCAAGTTAAAATCAACATTCCTTTGTTAGATGCAATTAAGCAAGTTCCTTCTTATGCTAAATTCTTGAAAGATTTGTGCACAGTTAAAAGGAAGCTTAATGTGCAAAAGAAAGCTTTTTTGACTGAGAATGTTAGTTCCATCATTCAACAAAACACTCCACCAAAATACAAAGATCCTGGTTGTCCAACAATTTCTTGTGTGATTGGAAACTTTAGGATAGAACGTGCTTTGCTTGATCTTGGTGCAAGTGTTAATCTTTTGCCTTATTCTGTGTATGAGCAATTAGGTTTAGGTGAGCTTAAACCTACTTCAATAACACTTCAACTTGCTGATCGTTCTGTGAAAATGCCAAGAGGAATAATTGAGGATGTGTTGGTCCAAATAGATAAATTTTACTTTCCAGTCGATTTTATTGTTTTGGATACACAACCTGTCCTTAATTCAACCACTCAAATTCCTGTTATTCTTGGTCGTCCATTTCTTGCAACGTCTAATGCATTAATTAATTGTAGAAATGGTGTTTTAAAACTTTCTTTTGGAAACATGACATTGGAATTAAATGTTTTTAACATTTGTAAACAACCTGGGCATGACATTGAAAATCACGAGGTAGATTTCATTGAAGAACTTGTTCATGATCATTTTCCTATCTCTTCATTTTCTGACTCTTTGGAAGTTTGTTTGACTAGTTCTACTCAATTTGAATTTGATAAAAATTCTGAAGTTTCACATATTTGTTCTTTGTTTGATTCTTTGCAAGTGGTAAACGAAGATGGTTGGAAACCCAAATTCGAAGAATTACCACAATGTGATGATGCGCCTGTGCCATCAAGTGTTCAACTGCCAAAGCTGAATTTGAAACCGCTACCATCCGATCTCAAATATGCTTACTTGGGTACAAATGAAACATTTCCGGTGATAATTTCTTCTAAACTCAATGATCTTCAAGAACATAAATTGTTAGAAATTTTGAGATTGCATAAACATGCCTTAGGATGGACCATAGCTGATATAAAAGGAATTAGTCCATTGATTTGCACGCATAAGATATATTTGGAAGATAATGCCAAACCATCTAGGCAAATGCAACGAAGACTAAATCCTAATATGAAAGATGTAGTGAGAAATGAAGTTCTCAAGCTCTTAGATGTAGGAATCATTTATCCTATTTCTGATAGCACATGGGTCAGTCCTACTCAAGTTGTACCTAAGAAATCTGGAGTCACTGTAGTCAAGAATGAAAATAATGAATTAATTCCAACTAGAACCACTGCTGGTTGGAGAATGTGCATTGACTATAGGAAATTGAACTCAATGACTAGGAAAGATCACTTCCCTTTACCATTCATGGATCAAATCTTAGAAAGGGTAGCGGGACATGAATTTTATTGTTTCCTAGACGGGTATTCTGGGTATAATCAAATTGAAATTGCACCTGAAGATCAAGAAAAGACCACATTCACATGTCCATTTGGTACATTTGCATATCGAAGAATGCCTTTTGGTTTATGTAATGCACCGGCCACATTTCAAAGATGCATGCTTAGCATTTTTAGTGATATGGTTGAACGTTTTCTCGAAGTTTTCATGGATGATTTTTCTGTATTTGGTGATTCATTTGATGATTGTTTGTCTAAATTGCAAAAAGTTTTGATTAGATGTAAAGAAAAGAATCTTGTGCTTAATTGGGAAAAATGTCATTTTATGGTCACACATGGTATTGTACTTGGTCATATTGTCTCATCGAAAAGAATTGAAGTAGATAGAGCTAAAATTGAACTGATTGCCAATTTGCCCATTCCTAAGTCAGTAAAAGATGTTAGATCATTTTTAGGACATGCTGGTTTTTATAGGAGATTTATCAAAAACTTTAGTGTTATATCAAAACCATTGTGTAATCTCCTATCAAAGGACACGCTTTTTGAGTGGACTGAATCATGTCAAGAAGCTTTTGTTAAACTTAAAAGCATGCTAACATCTGCTCCTATCATGCAACCTCCAGATTGGACTTTGCCTTTTGAAATCATGTGTGATGCTAGTGATTATGCTGTTGGAGCTGTTTTAGGACAACGAAAAGATAAGAGATCTTATGTAATTTACTATGCTAGTAAAACCTTGAATAGTGCTCAAGTGAATTATTCTACCACCGAGAAGGAATTACTTGCAGTAGTATTTGCATTGGATAAATTTAGATCTTATCTTGTTGGCTCACCAATTGTTGTTTTTAGTGATCATGCAGCATTAAAATATCTTCTCTCAAAAAAGGATGCGAAACCTAGACTCATTAGATGGATCCTGTTACTCCAAGAATTTGATCTCACAATTCAAGATAAAAAAGGAGTACAAAATGTGGTTGCTGATCACTTGTCTAGACTTGTATTTGATGAATCATCTGAGACTACACCAATAAATGACATGTTTCCAGACGAACAACTTTTTAGTGTTTCTAATTTACCCTGGTTTGCTGATATTGCTAATTTTCTTGTTACAGGACAAATACCATCTCATTGGAATTCACAGGACAAGAAGAAATTTCTTTCTCAGGTACATAATTTCTTTTGGGATGACCCTTATCTTTTTAAATATTGCCCTGACCAAATTATAAGAAGATGTGTGCCTGATAATGAAATTCAAAGAATTATTTCTTTTTCTCATTCTGAAGCATGTGGTGGTCATTTTTCTGCAAAGAAAACTACTGCCAAAATTTTACAATTTGGATTTTATTGGCCTACTCTTTTTAAAGACACCTATGAATTTTGTAAGGCATGTGACCGTTGTCAAAAGTTAGGAGGGATAACCCGTAGAAATATGATGCCATTGAACCCTATTTTGATTATTGAAATTTTTGATTGTTGGGGTATTGATTTTATGGGTCCATTTCCACCTTCTTTTGGTTACTTGTACATATTAGTTGGTGTTGATTATGTTTCCAAATGGATTGAGGCCATTCCTTGTAAAAACAATGACCACAAGATTGTCTTGAAATTTTTGAAAGAAAACATTTTTTCAAGATTTGGGATACCTCGTGCAATAATAAGTGATGGGGGTTTACACTTTTGTAATAGACCTTTCGAAAATTTAATGAAAAAATATGGAATTACTCACAAAGTGTCTACTCCTTATCACCCACAAACAAGCGGACAAGTTGAACTTGCAAATAGGGAAATCAAACACATTTTGGAAAAGTCTGTAAATCCAAATCGTAAAGATTGGTCTTTAAGATTAATTGATGCACTTTGGGCTTATCGTACTGCATTCAAATCACCACTTGGAATGTCTCCCTATAGAATTGTTTTTGGAAAAGCTTGTCATTTGCCTGTTGAATTGGAACATAAAGCATTTTGGGCCATTAAGATGTTTAATTTCAATTTAGACAAGGCAAATTCATTAAGAAAACTTCAATTGAATGAACTGGAAGAAATTAGAAATGAAGCCTATGAAAATTCTCGAATTTATAAGGAACGAATGAAGGTATTTCATGATAAAAATATTGTTCGAAAAATTGTTAAACCTTCACAAAAAGTTCTATTATATAATTCGAAATTGCACTTGTTTCCTGGAAAACTTCGTTCCAAATGGAGTGGACCTTTTATTGTTAAAACTGTTTATCCTCACGGTGCAGTGGAAATTGAAGATCCCAAAAATGGTAATGTTTTCAAGGTTAATGGACATCGTTTGAAGCCATTTTTTGAGAATTTCAATAATGAACAAGAGTCTACCACTTTGAATGAGCCTGTGTACAACATTTGATACTTGTTTGTATTTATTGTTATTTGTGTGTTGTCTTTCTTTCTTTGTTGGTTTTCTTTCTCTGCAGTTGTTTCCCGGTCAAGTGGCGGATAACGGTACTCCGTGACTCTTTACGTCGGTTAATTCAGTTTCCCAAAATAACTGAAACAAAAAAGAAAAAAAAAAACACTTTCTTCTCATTCTTTTTCTTTCCATGCTTTTCACAATGGATGATATACTTTCTAATTTGCTAAAATATTTTCCTTCTTTTCCTAGAAATGCTTTATTGAAAATTTACCAAGCCAGGTGCGAAAGGTTAAGAATGCTCATGCTTAAAGGAATTCCTGAAGATATACGTTGGATAATTGAAGCAAAAGTTCGATTAGAAGGTGAATTTTCTAATACATTTGTTTCACGTATGCCTGGGCTAGGTAAGAGTTCTTTTGCAAAGAAACGAAGAGCAAAAAGGTTACAAGTTTGTTATAAATGTGCACGTTGGACTTGTAATGCACGTTGTCGTTCTATAGGAATGGTGTCTATAAATCGAGAAGATAAAATACAATTCATAAAGGATGGACTGAGTAGAGAGTCTTTAGATAACATTCTATTGACTCTTGAGACGCATCCTAGTGGATATGTTCAACGTGAAATTCTTAATTTACACACACAATTCCAAAAAGAACGTGGTCGTTATAGTCTTGGGAATCTGACTTTAAAAGACCCTGTTTGCCAATTTATAAGAAAATTGGATGGGAAGCCAATCCTCGACCCATAGAGGGCGTTGAAGCCGTTACTAGACGTAAAACTAGAGGAAGATGTGAGCCACAATCACAACTATTTGTAAATATTAATTTTTTTTATTTTGTATGTTATTAGTTAGTTGTTTTTGCTTTCTTTCTTTCTTTGTTTGTTTTATTTTTCTTGGAAGACCACAACATCAAGAGTACAAGTCTCTTCAACTTTTCAGGTAATATCTATACCCTTCTTTTATTTTTATCCTTTAACATTGAGGACAATGCTTAATTTAAGTTGGGGGGTAAGGTATCTTCTTCTCTTTACATATTCTTCTCTTTACATTCTTATAAAAAAAAAAAAAAATTCATTTTCAAGTTTTGTTTTGAATTTTATCATTTAAGTAGACAATTGTCACACCATGTTTCCTAAATTATTTGTTCAAGTTAGCAATAAATGAGGAAACTAGAGTTTGAAGAGTGAAATAAATCTAATTATTGGAAGAATTGCATGCCAAGTAATTTTGTTCCAAGTGAGTTTCGAGCCTATTATTTTTCCTTGGAGAATACCCTCTTGGCCCACAATTTGTGCATAACCTTGATATTGATATTGATCTCTTGGATTTTCAACTAATACTTAAAAAAAAAAAAATGTGTTGCTATATTAGAAAGCCCATTAAGCTAGTTGATATGGATAGCTATTTTATTTCTTGAAAAATGATAGAAGGCATTCTTTGATCCGTTTGAGCCTTTCAAGCCTACCTTTTTATGTGTTTTCCCTTAGTAAGCCCTTTGAGCCATTAAATAAAAAAAAAATCATTTCTTATCCTATTTACCACATCCAATTCTACTTTTGGATTTCTAACCTATTTCTTTTTGTTATCTACTACCATTTTATGTTTGAGAAGAGTTTACATTTCAAAGAAAAAGATGGTGAAAAAAAAAAATGAAGAAGTGTTCAAATATATTTATATATCATTGTTTAAAAAATAGAAAAGAAAATAAAAAAATAAAAGTATATAAATTGTTATTCCTTTGTTAGAAAAAAAAAGAAACGAAAAAAAAAGAAAAAAAAAAGAAAAAAAAAGAAGTTATTGATGCACCATCTTATTATGCTTAAGATATCTATTTTCTCGAACATATGATTTTGTGTACTCTTATCTCATTTTCTTTTTAGCCTTGTCTTAATCCTGCATTATATCCTAATAAAAGACCTTCTTGATTTTAAGAAATTTTAGTTTGAAATAGATGCTAGTAATAAGGGATGAATATAATATAGTATATATAAAAAAAAAAGAAAAAAAAAGGAGATATTGAGGTATTTTGTTGATTATTCATTTTGATCATTTATCTTTATCCAAAATTTGAGGCCTATATTTTCTTTCAATTGGGATGAGAAATTTGAGTTATCATTGTTTTATTCTCACTATTCCTTATTAAATTAGTGACATTATTCTTAACTTCATGGGGTATATTTTCTTTTAAAATGTCATTAACATTTGTGATTAGGGGATTGGCATGTGTTCTAACAATAATTTGATTTATGTAACTTTGATGACAAATGTTTTCTTATACTTCTCTAACTTAGACATATAATTGTAGATGATATGGAAATGATTTTTGTCTTACCTCAGTTTTTGTTTATTTTCTTGTAAAATATATATATTTTTTTGAGTGAGTAAAAAAAAAAAAAAAAAAATTGTTTACTACATAATTTGCTAGGGACTAGCAAAATGTTAGTTGGGGGGTGACCTGGCACGGCCTATGAAGCCTATTCAGTGCAAGCTGTGCCAAGCTCGTGCGAGCAGACTTGAATAGCCTATAGGTCCTTTTGACTTTATGTTTGACTTTGGGAAAAATCTTAAAAATTTTACAATGAAAGAAATCAAACACAAGACTCCAAACGCAAACAAATTACCACCACACCATATACAATTTGTATAAAGTAATTATACTTAACTAACATTAAATCTTCACATTATTAAAGTTATTATATCAATAAAAAACTAATTTTATAATTTAAGATGATTCAAATTTTATAATTATAATTATTATTGTCATTATAAAATCATAAAAATAAAAATGTTATATATAATATTAATAATTATCAAAGTAATTTATATTTGTAAAAAATATTATAACTCACAATAGACGATGAGTAATTATAAGGGAAAAGATAGAGTGACGAGGAGATATAGTCTTTATACAAGAATCAGGCATGGCAGTTGGTAACATTGCCTAAGGGACAGAGAGTAGTAGGACGCAAATAGGTTTACAAAAAAAAAAGAAAGGAAGAGATATCAAAGGTTGAAGTCCTAGATACAAAGCACGTCTTATAGAAAAAGTTATAAACAAAAAGACGGAATTGACTTCAATGAGGTGTTTCCTCTGGTTGTGAAACACAATTCTATTATAGTGCTGCTAGCTTTAGTCGTTATTTATGATCTTTATCTTCAGCATTTGGATGTCAAAATAGCATTTTTTTTATGGCATATTGGGGGGACAAATTTACATGAGTCAGTCAGAGGGTTTTATCTCCTTAGATAAATAAATCCAAGTTTATCTCTTTAAGAAATCTTTGTGTTATTTGAAGCAGTCTCCCAAACAATTGTATTAAACATTTGATAATTTCATGCCTAATTGTGGATACATTAGAAGCTTTTATGATAGTAATATATATCATAAAACACTATGATGATAATTATTTGTTCTTGTATGTTGATGACATATTGATAGTTGCGAAAAACATGTCGAATATTGATTCATTGAAAAAATAGTTTGATATGAAAGAATTGGGCGCAGTATGAACAAATTCACAGCATGAGCTAAATAAAGTATAATACAAAAACAATTAAGATTTTGGGTATGGTGATTCACAAGGACATGGGATCAAGGACTTTGTTCCTATCACAACAAGGTTATATTGAGAAAATTCTTGACTTTTTCAACAAGAATACTTGCAAGCCTATGAGTGCTTGGCAATCCACTTCAGATTATCTACAGACTTGTCGCCCACAACGCAAGAGGAGGTGGTGTACATGAGGTATATTCGTTATTCAAATGTAGTTCAAAGTCTCATGTGATTTGTACTAAACCTAATTTAGCTCATATTGTGAGTGTAGTTAGTGGTATATGATTTCTCCTAGAAAAGAATACTAGAATTATGTGAAGTGGATATTACAGTATTTGAAGGATATTGGTCATGTAGGACTAGTATTTAATAAAGCAACATCAAATATGACTGAGTTAACAGGTTATGTGGATTCTGATTATGCAGCAGATCTAGACATAAGAAGATTGTTAGAAGGTTATGATTTTACCTTATTTGATTATGCCATTAGTTGGAAGGCAACATTGCAAGCTACAATAACATTCTCAACTATAGAGACTAAATACATAGCTATTATAGCAGTAAAGGAAGCTTTGTGGTTGAGAGGTCTTGTAAGTGATATTGGGTTGTTAAAATAGAGAACAGTTATACATCATGATAATTACAGTCATATCCATTTGGCAAGAACCAAATATTTCATGAAAGGACAAAGCATATTGATGTCAGGTTTCATTTTGTCAAAGATATGTTTTAAAGGGTTCTATTGCAATACAAAAAATTTCCACACACAAGAATCCAACATAAATGTTGACCAAAGTAGTTTTTATAGCCATGTTCAAGCATTGCTATGACTTGATTTGTGTTTGTAGCATTTGATGAGCCCTTAGAAGCATAGTGGAGAGGTTGAGGCAAATATGTGCCAAGGTGGAGTATGTGTAGAATTTGTGACCCATATGATAAGAACCCACTAGACGACCTGCCCTATGAACTCTTGAATCCATTGTTATGCACACCCCAAACACTAAAAATAAGTTAAAGATGATCAGATTAGAAGTTAAGGAAACTAAGTCTTTAAAATTCCAATCTTGAAGACACCACAAAGGTTGATCACTCCCTTGATAAGTCAAGATATTGTATTCTACCAAAAAAACAAGAAAGCAAAGTTAAGCTTGCTGAAAATAACTCAATATTATTAATGATGTGATGAAATTCGCTTTACATACTTGTAGCTTTTATATAGGCATGTAAACATCATAATCCTAAATAAAAGAAGTATCCAAAATTAAGTAAGAATAGAAATTATAACTTAAGTTGGAAAATAAAACTATAATCTTAATCTAATAAGGGAACCTAAATAACAATCCTAATCTAATAAGAAAGATTTAATAACAATACTAAGCTAATAAGGAAACCTAAAAAAATAAAATCCTAAACATAAAAGGAAACTTACTTCATATAGAATAAGGAAATCTTCAAAAGCCCCCTTTATGTTAAAAGAATCAAGATCAACATATGTGAAGGAGCAATCAGTTAGATGGTGACAAATCTCAAAATTAGAACATTTAAAAACTTAGTTGAGGCAAATGGCAACGAAGAAAAAATAATAATTAAAAGAGCCAAAAAAAAAAAAGAAAACTTCAAAAGGAAGCAAAAGACATGCAAAAGAAATCACTATAATCCAACAAATTGAAATGCAAAGTTAAAAGACACAATTATTCTCGAATAGAATAAATAGAATATGGAACACGAAATTGAATTAATTTAGATGCAAGAATCCTTACTTAATGAGGATTAGTACTAGTTAATATAGTAAGGCAACTGTTTAAGGAAAAGAAATCCTAACTTAAAAAGAATATACACAAGAATCCTTAGTTAATAAGGATTAATACTAATTGGCTTTGAATTTGTCGATTAATCAAATCCAAAAAAGGAAAGGAGATCTTGTTATGATTTATTTGAAAAAGAATATGATCTTGCGCTTCAAGAAATTCCTTTTAGGCTGGAAGAGGATTAAAATCAAATCTGCAATCATAATAAATAGCGTAAAACAGATTGCACACCGATCAAACAATGCAATCTAGCTCATCTTTTTTTTTTTTTTGAATTGGATATTCTTTTCAATCCCTTCCCTCCACCCACCCCGTCTTTTTTTTTTGTTAACAAAACTAAACACAAAATAAAATTGAATCTATTTAGAAGTACAATGAAGTAGAATAGAAGAAGTCAAGGAAGTTATGCAAAGATAATACTATAATTGCACAAAAATCAAAGAAAAAACATAAAATAAGGATAAGTAAAAGTAACCTGTTTCTAAAGGCAAATCTATGATACCAAATGATAAGAACCCATTAGACGACCTACCCTAGGAACTCTTGAATTCGTTGTTATGCACACCCCAGATAATAGAAAACAAGTTGTAAATGATCAGATTAGAAGTTAAGGAAACTAAGTCCTTAAAATTTCAATTTTGAAGGCGCTACAAAGGTTGATCACTCCCTTAATAAGTCAAGATATTGTATTCTACCAAAAACACAACAAAGCAAAGCTAAACTTACTGAAAATACCTCAATATTATTAATGATGTGATGAAATTCGTTTTACATATTTGTCGCCTTTATATAGGCATGTAAACATCATAATCCTAAATAAAAGAAGTGTCTAAAATTAAGTAGGAATAGAAATTCTAACTTAAGTTGGAAAATAAAACTATAATTCTAATCTAATAAGGGAACCTAAATAAAAATCTTAATCTAATAAGGAAACTTTAATAATAATCCTAATCTAATAAGGAACCTAAAAAAATAACAATCCTAAACAAAAAAGGAAACTTATTCCATACAGAATAAGGAAATATTCAAAAGCCCAAATTATGTGGTTTAGGGTTTAACGGCGCAAGGCTATTATATTCTTCTTCTTGCATATAAAGATAAGTGATTATCTTTGGTGAAGCTTTGAAAACTTCAAGAACAATCTTAGAACTTTCTACAATAGCATATTTGTCTTGCATTTCCATGATTAAGCCTTGTAAAGCCTCTTTCATCCTCTTTGTCCTTGTCTTAGTCATTGGACGGCCGATTCCTTGTAGAGGATCTTGAAAAGAATTGGGGATATTAGCTTGAACCATTTGGCCAACACCTCAATCTTTATATTTGATAATCAGTACAATATATTAGGGTATGATGACTCAATTTAATCTTAATTCAGCACCTCGATCTCTATTATTCCCTCCTTCTTCGAAAGGATTTCGTCCTTGAATCACCTACATCAAACAAATATAAATTAGCAACATTGAAAGTCACTAATATTACCATAGTTGTTTGGAAAATCTAGCTTGTAGGCGTTATCATTGATTCCCTCCAAGATTTGGAAAGGTCCATCTCCTCTAGGTTGTAATTTTGATTTTCTTTGTATAAGAAACCTCTCCTTATGCATGTACACCCAAACCCAATCTCTAGGCTCAAAACAATCTTCAAACACCCTTTATTAGCTTGCTTAGCATATTACTCATTCTCCCTTTCAATGTTAGCCCGAACCTTGGCATGTAAACCCTTCACAAAATTCGTCTTTTTCTTACCATCAAGATTGACATGTTCATTAGTAGACAAAGGTAAAATATCCATAGGAGTTAAAATATTGAAGCCATAAATAATTTCGGAAGGTGAAAAAGTAGTGGAATTAACAGATATATTATATTTAAACTCAATATATGGCAAACACTTCTTCCACTACTGTAAGTTCTTTTGAATGATAGCACGTAACAAAGTAGTTAGTGTTCTATTAACTACTTCAGTTTGACCATCCATTTGAGGATGTGTAACAGTAGAAAACAAGAGTTTAGTTCCTAATTTATTCCATAAAGTGCGCCAAAAATGACTTAAGAACTTAGAATCTCTGTCACTAACAATTGTCTTAGGCAAACCATGCAAATGAACAATTTATTTGAAGAACAAGTCAGCAATATGTGTTGCATCATTGGTTTTAGAACAAGCAATGAAATGAGCCATTTTAGTAAACCTATCAACAATAACAAATACGTTGTCCTTACCTAATGGAGATTGAGGTACAATCTAAATGGTTCAAGCTAATATTCCCAATTCCTTTCAAAATCCTTTGCAAGGAATTGGTGGTCCAATGACTAAGGCAAAAACAAAGAGGATGAAAGAAGCTTTACAAGACTAAATCATGGAAGTGCATGACAAGTAGGCTATTCTAGAAGGTTCTAAGGCTGTTCTTGAAGTTTTCAAAATTTCACCTAAGATAATCACTTATCTTTATGTGCAAGAAGAAGAATATAATAGCCATGCGTTACTAAATCCTCGTGCCATATGGATAATTTGGGCTTTTGAAGATTCCTTATTCTATATGAAATAAGTTTCCTTGTTTGTTTATGATTGTTATTAAAGTTTCTTATTTGATTAGCATTGTTATTTAGGTTCCCTTATAGGATTAGGATTATAGTTTTATTTTCCAACTTAAGTTAGGATTTATATTCCTACTTAATTTTGGACACTTCTTTTATTTAGGATTAAGATGTTTGCATACCTATAAAAAGGCTACAAGTATATAAAACGAATTTTCACGATATCATTAATAATATTGAGATATTTTCAGCAAGTTTAGCTTTGGTTTCTTGTGTTCTTGATAGAATACAATATCTTGACTTATCAAAGGAGTGATAAACCTTTATGGCGTCTTTAAGATTGAAATTTTAAGGACTTAGTTTCCTTAGGTTTTAATCTGATCATCTACAACTTATTTTCTAGTTTTTTAGGTGCACATAACACCTGATTCAAGAGTTCTTAGGGCAGGTCGTCTAGTGGGTTCTTATCATTACCACCTCGAGACCTTGGTAACCCTAAAACAAAATCCATAGAAATATCAATCCAAGGTTGGTTTAGCACTAGTAAAGCGGTATACAAGCCATGCGATTTAACCTTAGAATTTGTTTGCCTACATCTAATGCACTTATCACAAACAGATTGTACATCATGTTTCATATTAGGCCAATAAAAATGCTCACGCAATATATCTAAAGTCTTTTGCAAACCAAAGTGGCCCATCAAGCCACCTCCAAGAGTTTCTCTAACAAGTAACTTACGAATAGAATAAATAGGAACACACAATTTATCTTTCTTAAACAGAAATCCTTCATGCCTATAAAAATCGCTAAATGCACATTTATCACATACTTTCCATACTTGGCCAAAATCTGCATCATTAGCATACAAGTCCTTAATCAATTCAAAACCAAGTAATTTCGTTTGCAAAGATGTAAGTAATGCGTATCTCTTAGATAATGCATTAGCAACAACATTTTTCTTTCAATAATTGTACTTGATCACATAAGAAAATATTTCTATAAACTCTAGCCACTTAGCATGCCTTTTATTAAGCTTACCTTAGGATTTTAAGAACTTTAAGCTATCATGATCATAATGAGTGATGAATTCCCTTGGCCACAAGTAATGCAGCCATGTTTGAAGAGTTCTCACTAATCCATAAAGTTCCTTGTCATAAGTAGGATAATTCAAGGGTACCCTACTTAACTTTTCACTAAAATAAGCAATTGGTTTGGAATCTTGCATCAAAACAACCCCTATCCTAATTCCAGATGCATCACATTCTACTTCAAAAGCTTTATCAAAGTTAGGCAAACACAACAAAGGTGCATTAGTTAGCTTATCTTTCAAAATTTTGAAAGCTCGATCATGCACATCATCCCACTTAAAAATAATATTCTTTTTAACAAGTTCATTCAGAGTTATAGCAATAGAACTAAAATCCTTAACAAACCTTTGATAAAAACTTGCTAAACCATGAAAACGTCTTACCTCATTCACATTCTTAGGTGTAGGCCAATCCCTTATTGCCTTTACCTTCTCTTCATCAACACTAATACCTTGCGAACTAACAACATATCCAAGAAATACAACATATTCCATGCAAAATGTGCACTTTTTAAGATTAGCATATAATTGGTGTTCTCTTAAAACATTAAAAACAACATGCACGTGTTTGACATGTTCATCCAAATTTTTGCTATAAACTAAAATATCATCAAAGTAAACTACCACAAATTTCCCTATGAAAGCACGTAAGACATGATTCATTAATCTCATGAATATACTAGGTGTATTAGTTAAACCAAAAGGCATTACTAACCACTCATACAATCTATATTTAGTTTTAAATATTGTCTTCCATTTATCTTCCTCTTTCATGTGAAATTGATAGTGACCATTCTTTAAATCAATTTTAAAAAACAAGCAAGAGCCATGCAATTCATCAAGCATATCATCTAATCTAGGGATAAGATATCTATACTTAACCATTTTTTTGTTAATAGCTCGATAATCTATACACATACGCCATGTTCCATCTTTCTTTGGGACTAAGTTGACAGGAACCGAACATGGCTAAGACTCTCCCTTACAAAACCTTTTTGCAGCAACTCATCTACTTGCCTTTGTATCTCCTTCGTTTCCTCAGGATTAGCTCTATAAGCATATCGAGGTGGTATAGTAGAATTGGGTATAAAGTCTATTTGATGCTCAATACCTCTTAAGAGAGGTAATCCATGGGGAATCTCCTTGGGAAATAGGTCCGCAAAATCCTATAATAAAAACAAAATAACACTAGGTAAGGAGTGGTTAAGATCATTAGTAGAAAAGTAAACATTCCTGTACATAAGTACAAGTAGTTGTTGCCTTGCAATCATGACACTTTTAATCTCATTTCTTTTAGCAAATACACTCAGTCCCTTTCTTTTCTCTTCATTTTGCACACTTTTCTCTCTAATTTTCCTCTCGGCCTCACTTGCTCTCTTTGTTTTTGCTTGCTCCCTTTCTTTCTTTTTCTTTTCCTCTTGCTCACACTTTTGTTCCTCTTTCATTTTTCACTCTCTCGCTATCTTATTCTGATCTTCATAAGCTTACAAAGGTTTGAGAGGGGTTAGTACAACAGTTCATTTATTCATTACAAAAGAATAACGATTTTTATACCTATCATGTATAACCTTCCGATCAAACTTCCATGGTCGACCAAGCAATATATGACCAGCATGCATTGGTGCCACATCATATAGAACCTTATCCTTATACTTGCCAATTGAAAAAGAAATTAGAACTTGCTTCGTTACCCTTATTTCTCTACATTCATTTAATCATTGTAATTTGTACGGTTTATAATGCTTTATAGTATGCAAATTCAGCTTATCTACCAATAAAGTACTAGCAACATTAGTACAACTTCCATTATCAATAATCATAGTATATACCTTATTTTTCACATGGCATCTTGTGTGAAAAATATGCTCATGCTGCTCCACATCAACAACATCCTTAGGTTGTATATTTAAGGCTCTTATTGTAACCAACAAATCACCATGCACGGGTTCTTCAACATCAGAACAATCCTCCAATAGTGGCATCTCATCCTCACTTAAGCTAGCACTTTCTATTTCTCCATTTTCCAACACAATCATAACTCTTTTGTTTGGCCATTGAGAAGCAATATGCCAAAATTCTTATCACCTAAAATACTTAACTTCAGGTGACTTCGATGAAGTTTTAGTGTCAGTTTTACCTTTAGAAACATTAATTGAATTTTTTTGCTTTGCTTCTTCTTTTATTTTTGAGGCAGCTTTGTTGTGCTTCCAATTAGATTTCCATAAAGAACTAGAAGTCGAACTAGATCTGAACCCTTTTTATTTGATTTGCTTCTCCACTCTAATGGATTTGTGCAACAACTCCTCCATCTCCACATAGTACTGTAAATCAACCACATCAGGAATCTCCTTGTTCAAGCCGCTAATAAATCTAGCCATTGTTGTTTATCGATCTTCCTCTATATTTGCTCTAATCATGGCTATCTTCATCTCCTTGTAATAATCCTCTACACTTATGGAACCTTGAACCAATCCTTGCAACTTTCTATGTAAATCTCTATAATAATGGCTATGGATAAATCTCTTACACATTACCAATTTCATTTCTACCCATGACCAAATTGGCCTCTCTCCATTCCTACACCTATTGATCACCAATTGATCCCACCATATGCTTGCATAATTTGTGAACTTCATAGTTGCTAGTTTTACTTTCTTCTCCTCAGAGTAATTATGGCAATCAAATACATGATCAACCTTTCTTTCCCACTCCAAGTATAGTTCGGGATCATTCTCTCCTTGAAAGGTTGGAATCTTCATCTTTATGCTGCCCAAATTGCTATCTCTTTTGAAAACCACCTTCTTGCCTCCTTTAGAACTTGATTCCTCCAAATTTGAATCTTCTTTCTCTTCCTCCTCAAGCACAGTCTTCTAGTGGTTTTAGACATAGGTGGGGATTGCATGTCATCCAACCTAGTATTCAACTTCCTAAATTGTTCATTAACAACCTTTATGAATATTTTCATGTCAACTTCCAGCGGTTCTTCTTCAGTACTCATGTTTATAACCTGCAAAACTTTGTTAGAAAAAAGGAAAACGTATTCCTCTCACACTCCCTCACGTGTTTACACTCAAATTAATTTGCTATCACTTGTGTTTCACACTAATTTGGCTTTTTTCGATGATGGTCTCAACATTTTTGCTTTTTACCACTTAAGCCAGCCCCCTTTATGTTCTTAAAAGAATCAAGATCAATAAATGTCAAGGAGCAATCGGTTAGATGGTGGCAAATCTCAAAATTAGAATGTTAAAAACTTAGTTGAGGCAAATGGCAATGAAGAAAAAAATAATAATAAAAAGAGCCAAGAAATTAAGAAAACTTCAAAAGGAAGCAAAAAACATGCAAAAGAAATCACTAGAATGCAACGAATTGAAACGGAAAGCTAAAAGACACAAAAAGTCTTGCACAATTGATCTAGAGTAGAATAAATAGAATATGAAACACGAAATTGAATTAATTTAGACACAAGAATCCTTATTTAATGAGGATTAGTACTAGTTAATATAGTAAGGCAACTGTTTAAGGAAAAAAAGTCCTAACTTAAAAAGAATATACACAAGAATTCTTATTTGATAAGGATTAATACTAATTGTCTTTGAATTTGTCGATTAATCAAATCCAAAAAAGGAAAGGAGATCTTGTTATGATTTATTTGAATAAGAATATGATCTTGCACTTCAAGATATTCCTTTTAGGCTGGGAAAAGGATTAAAATCAAATCTGCAGTCTTAATAAATAACGCAAAACAAATTGCACACCAATCAAACAATGCAATCTAGCTCATATTTTTTTTTAATTGGATATTCTTTTCAACCCCTCTTTTTTTTTTTTTTTTTTAGGTTAACAAAACTAAACACAAAATAGAATTGAATTTATTCAGCAATACAAAGAATTAGAATAGAAGAAGTCAAGAAAGTTATGCAAAGATAATACTAGAATCGCATAAAAAAAAAACCATAAAACAAGGATAAGTATAAGTAACTTGTTTCTATAGCCAAAGCTCTGATACCAAATGATAAGAACCCATTAGACGACCTGCCCTAGGAACTCTTGAATCCGTTGTTATGTGCACCCCAGACACTAGAAAACAAGTTGTAAATGATCAGATTAGAAGTTAAAGAAACTAAGTCCTTAAAATTTCAATCTTGAAGACGCTAAAAAGGTTGATCACTCCCTTAATAAGTCAAGATATTGTATTTTACCAAGAATACAAGAAAGTAAAACTAAGCTTGCTGAAAATACCTTAATATTATTAATGATATGATGAAATTCGTTTTACATACTTCTAGCCTTTATATAGGCATGTAAACATTATAATCCTAAATAAAAGAAGTGTCCAAAATTAAGTAGGAAACTTGGAAAATAAAACTATAATCCTAATTTAGTAAGGGAACCTAAATAACAATCATAATCTAATAAGGAAACTTTAATAACAATCCTAATCTAATAAGGAAACCTACAAAAATAACAATCCTAAACAAACAAGGAAACGTATTTCATATAGAACAAGGAAATCTTCAAAAGCCCAAATCATCTATGTGGCTTTAGGATTTAATAGCGCAGCGCTATTGTATTCTTCTTCTTACACATAAAGATAAGTAATTATCTTTAGTGAAGTTTTGAAAACTTTAAGAACAATATTAAAACTTTCTAGAATAGCCTCTTTGTCATGCACTTCTATGATTAAGCCTTGTAAAGCCTCTTTCATCCTCTTTGTTTTTGCCCTAGTCATTGGACCGTCGATTCCTTCCTTGCAGAGGATCATGAAAAGAATTAGGAATATTAACTTGAACCAGTTGGCCAGCACCTCGATCTCCATATTTGATAATCTATATAATATATTGGGGTATGATGACTTAGTTTAGTCTTAATCCAACCTGACCCAAGTTTAGTCTAAATCTAACCTGAGTTTAGTCCAAACCCGAACCAAAATGTAGAGTATATATTTGGGGGTTTTGGGTAAATCATGTATTGTCCTCTCTTCTTCATGTTAGTGAAATCTCCGCTCTCTCTTCCATGGTTTTTCCTCTAAAATTTCTAGAGGGTTTCCAAGTGGTTTTTGTGTTGTTTGTGATTTTATTGGTTTTCTATTTACTTTTTTACTTGATTCTTCATAACAGTGTGATATTTGAGTGATGGCTGATTCCTCTACATTAATTGAAGACATAGATTTTAAGTTCCACAAGTTCTCTAGCAAACTATGAATTTCAGAGTATCCTCTCAAAGATAAACATCAAAGTCCTTTCACATTTTTAATTGCAGTTAACAACTCCTTAATCACAGTGAATTATATTTTAATACATCTTAAATGTTCCATTTTCTCCAAGATCTCTAGAAAACTCTCAAACTTTGAGTATCCATTAAGCTTAAGGCAGTAAAGAGATTTCAATTTCTAAATGCTAGTAGGAAGAATCTTTAGCCTTGTACAAGACCTTAGATCTAAGATTTTAATATCAATTAGACTTTCAACCGATAAAGGAACTTCTTCTTTTGTTGTCCCACATAGACATAGCTTCACCATTCTCTGGAAATTCTATGAAATTAACACAATAGGACAAATCAATTTTTTTTTTGAAGATCTAAAATTAATGTTGCACAAAAATCACCAATTCAAAAGATTGTTGCAGCCCTTTAAGCACAAGATACTAAGGTTGTTGAAATGCCGAATGTGTGAGGGAATATAAGACAACTCCACATAATTCAAAAGATTTAATGGCTTAAGATTTGGAGCTTCTAAAGGATCTGGAGATCTTAGTGAGATATTGAGAGTGATGAAGATCAATATATTTTAACTTGTAAGCTTCCTACAAGAAAGTATAAATAATCACTCAAAAAAATTATAATTAAAGAATTTCACAATTAAATTTAAGTTAAGAATACATTTTATTTAATAATATATAGTATCTTTTCTCTTTCCCAAGGTGGTTCAACTTTAATGTAAGGTATATTGGGGCCTCCTAATCTTAGATTTTCTCCCAATAAACAAAAAAGAACCTTCACTTGTACTTGTTATAATCCACCCCCTATTTCTAATTTTTCTCTAACATTAGCGATGAAACACTTGCCATTAAAATCATTTGAAACTTGCTTGAAAAATAGTTTTAGCAAGAGTTGTTTCTCCTATGCCACTGGTGCCCTAAATTCCTACAATTGGTAAATCTTGTAATCTAGTACAAAATAGTGATTTGACTCACTCATTTCGCAAATTTATTCCAACTAAACCTTTAAAATTAGTGAAGATTGTTATATCATCCAATTTCTTTAAAACATCCTTGACAATTACATCCATAAATTGTGCCTCAGGCCTAGTAGGTACAGAGATGAGAAAAATGATTCAAAATTAGTGGAACTCATAAGAATAACAAAAGAGAAATTTTGTTTATTTGTTTTATAAATAATAAAGGATATAAATGATGTGATTATGAAACAAGACTTGATAGTTATACCTGATTCTATTGGATTCATATCCAAATAGATAGGATATTTGTATCAATGAATCCCTCCATTTTTTAACCTTTTTTGGCAACTTCTTGTAACGTTTTTCACACTCAACGAATGCTTTCACGTAACTTCCAATCCGCTTCCACACTTCCGACTAATGAACATGGTAGAAAACATGCATAACAAGTTGGCCATATAATTTCTTGCATAGGCTTTTGAGAATATAACTATCGAAATTTTTTATCCTTCAATTGTATTGAAAAGAGTAGGAGAAATCTCATCTCCTCTGTTACACCGAAAGACAAAAACTGTCATGCCCCCAGTAAACAACCAGATTCTTAGTCTTATGACATATTTGGGAAAGAAAAGAACTCTGTTGCTGAGAAGTGTTGATTTCCTCCTCGTCAAACGTACAAATTCTTCCAGTTATGCAATTCATTATGCAATTTCCTACATTCTTCTTCAGTTGGTGGCAACTTACTTACAGTGAAAATGTTGTGTTTGTTTCAATGAGATGTGCATACAGATAAAAAGATAAAGCCAGCATAGAGAAGTGGTGAATATTACCATACGAAGAGCCCTTGGACACCTCATCGTAGTGAGGTGTCATCTACAAGGTAAATATGCGTCCTAGATGATCTGTCATTGCTTGATCATTGATATTTTAGTACCTGCAAAATAGAGAGAATTAAGCTAACAATAGAGAAAATATTGATTATTCAACTCCTCCCCTCAAGCTTCAGTCTTTGGAAGGACTTTCAGCTTGCTCTTGAGCTCCTTAAATCTTTCACTTGACAGAGGCTTTGTCATGATGTCTGCAACCTGGTCTTTGGTTGGAATGTACCTTACTTCTAAAGCTCCATTAATTATATTGTCCCTTACGAAATATACATCAATTTTGATATTCTTGGTTCTTGCATTGGATTTGCTGCTAAGGATGCTGCACTTGTGTTATCACACCAGATTAGAGGCCTTGAGGTCTGTTTCCGGTTTCATTTCTTAGAGGAAAGAGCACAGCTAGGTGATTTCTGCACTGGTTTGGGCCAATGCTCTATGCTCTGACTCAGTCCGAGATCTTTACATAACCTCTTGCCTCTTTAATCTCGATGACACCATTGGCGTAGGACTTAAACTTGCACTCTTGCATTCTAGTTCTTTGAAGGAGATCTTAAATATATTTTGTCTAACTAAAATGCAAACCATTCTTGTCATCTATCTTATCTTCTATACCCAGAAAGTAGCTGTCTGCTTTTAGAACTTCGAGAGAGAAATTTTCATTCATTTTCTTGATGATTTCATTCACAAAGCTCTCTCATTACCTATAATCAGATTGTCATCTATATAGACTAGGAGGATGACCAGTCCCTCAACGTGAGAAGTGTCTGATTTTAGGTTTTTGAAACCCACTTCAACATCTTGGAGCTTGTCTAAAGCCATACAAGGCTTTGTTAAGTTTGTAGCCTTGTGTGGATTGCCAATGCCTTCTTCTACCAAGTCCCCACTCAAGAAGGCATTGTTCATATATCTATTTTGTTTATTTTTCAGCCAAATTGTGATACTCTACTAAGAGCAAATCTAATTGTAGAAGACTACAAAAGAGACAAAGTTTTACGTGGAAAATCTAAATGGTAAAAACTACGGACTGTAGTCCAAAATCGACTTCCACTATAACAAACAATGGGATTACAAAATAATTATTCTTTAAAATTGTAACGATCGAATTACATTTCACATAAAAAAAATGACAGTATAAGAGATTGACTAAGAAATTAAAGTTGGGCTATTATCTCTTTAAAAGCGAATGTAATTCCCCTGATAATAGCATTTAATGTTGCTTTGTTTACTCCCTAAGTTCTCATCGAAAAAATATATATAATTTTAGCATGAAATAGAGGTTAATTTACAGAATAGGTATATTATTTACTCATAAAATTTATGTTTTGTTAATTTGCAGAAAACAATATAGTCTAATCAAATTGAAAGATATGATATATTTAAATGATTTACATATACATTAAATTTATGGTACGAAAAGCTATTTGAAACATTTTAAAGTTTCATTTGGTCCAAGAAACTAAATGGTTTTTCAAAATATTCGGTATATTAAATTGCGGTACTAAACAGAATGTTTATATATGTTAAATTATATATATAAATATACATACATATATATGTATGTATATTTATATATATAATTTAACATATATAAACATTCTGTTTAGTATTGCAATTTAATATATATATATATATATTGTTGATGCGTAAAAATATATATACATATATATGTATGTATATTTATATATATAATTTAACATATATAAACATTCTGTTTAGTATTGCAATTTAATATATATATATATATATTGTTGATGCGTAAAAATATCAACCTAGGTGAGGTAGTATGCCTTGCTGATCTAGTATGCGAGCTGGAGATGGATGCTCAGTCAACAGTTTGAGCTCAGTATTCTGCGCCCGACTTGGTCTTGTCCTAACCTCGAGGAGGCTCCCAAGCTGATCTTTCACCCTTTGTTGATCCCCAGGCCAAGCTATCATAAACCTTCCTGACCTTGCTGTCCCTCCTAACCTCGGACCCAAACTTGGTGAAACTGCCTACAACAAAGAACACGGTCAAAGGGGGGCGCCAGAGGTTTTCTGACGAGCCCACTCCGACGCTCAAGTCAGTACCTTGAGGGAGTGTTTTTATGGCTCGACTTTGGTAGCTCAAAATGGCTAATATCTGGAGGATTCATGTAGCAAGGAGCAAGTCAACCAAGATATACACAAAACACATGGAGAATAGAATAAATGTGACCTTTTTTGAAGCTGAAACAGTAGATAAGGTCCAAAAGACAACCTTCAATTAATGTTTAAGGTTGTCTTTAGAAGGCTAACAACGAAGACAGTTTTCTTCTTGTTTCTAGAGGGAGAAAATGTGAAGTGATTTGTGTTTTTTAGGTAGAGAGAATAATATGAAAACTAAATAGGAGTCTCCTTTTACCTTAGGATAAGTGCCTTTAAATATCATACCTTTGTAAGCATGTGATTGGTTGAAAAGTGTTGCCCTAATTTTCTTTTACTTTCTCTTCCCACATTTTTATCATTTGAAACATTAGCTTGGAGCCAAAACTAAGGACACGTGGTGAGCTAGGATTGGTCTTCATAACCTTATCCAAGATTACATGTCACGTGACATAATTTAATTCGGGTAGGAGATTACATTATCCCCTATGTACACGTGACGAATGCTCATTTGCCTCCATTTATAGTCCCCCAAAAGCTGACAGCGTCAGGTGGGATCCTTTTTTTAGCTACCAAGGTGCTGAATTGTCTCCTTGGTCAGGTTTCCATTTTGGGCAATGTCAGATGGTCCCCCTAGGTGAGCTAAAAATATAGGACACCTTTTTTACATTTTTGGAAAAACCAAATCCCTTTCCTTTTGGGATTGCTCCAGAGTAAGGTCCACTCTTTTGTCCTCTTTATGTGGACTATTGGTTATAGGCCACGTGGTACCCTTCATATGAACACCCTCTATATGAACACCCTTTATACTACCTGAGGTCGGATCCTGCCTCAGCTTGGATCTAAGGTGAGGTGGGTTTCGACATAAGCAGATCATCCCATAAGTATCGATTGGAGTTTCGTGGGCTTACGTACCGCCACGTATCCAGCCTATTTTTATCCCATAACAGAGATCCTCCAGCTTCCAATGGCTAAGGAGATGGCAAAGGCATTGGAAACTTCTAAGAGCTCCTAGCCCACGTCACATCATAATCCCTCCTCTTTAGTGGTCTTACCCTTGCCACCTTGCGGTGTATACATATCTCATCACCTTTTTAGGATGATCCGAGATGGCTTAGAGTATAAATTCATGGCGATAATGTTTCTGAGCTCATGTTGCTTTTCCCTTTTCTTTCATTAGAGTAGGGCTTGATGAAATTTTTGCTTTATCTCTGGGCGAAATAAGGGGATTATTCCCTTTTATTTGAAGACTGAACCGTGCTGAACTAGGATTGAGATGGGCGTAAATTCCCTCATGATCTGGAAGGTCATTCTTCCTCAGCTCGGATCAGTGTACTTATAGTAGTATTTGTGAGGCCACTACAATTTCATCTCATTGGTTTATCCTGCCTTTCTTCTATTAAGGGAGGCATGAGATCAAGCTTGGCGAGATCCCTTATCATCTAGGTTTAAGCTTAGTGAAACTTCATTCTGATCAAGGATAATCCATCTTAACTATAGGATGATTCTTCTTCATTCTAGTGAGTCTTGATTCTGCCTCAGCTAGAATTACAGCCCTTTTGCCAAATACGAAGGAGTACAGAATGTCTCTTGTGGTGCACTAACTTAAGTTAGCTTCTTCTTATTAGAAAAAATAGTTCAATTTCCTACTGAACAAGGGCCAAAGCGAGCTGAGCAGGGTCAGATTCTTAGGTGGAAGCTTGATTAGCCTAGCATGCTTCTGACAAGTAAGGCAGGTTTCTTAGGTGACCTAAGAGTCGTTCTTAACTATAACCAAACTCTTTCTCAAAGAGCATTCGGCAAAGCTGAGGCCGAATACAAGGTTAGCTATCATGGCTTGAACAAGGTCGTCGTTCCTGATGAGGCTGTAGTCTCTCTTTGTGAAAATACCGAGCCTACTTGAGCTTGCTTCTGCCCAGCTCAACTTGATGTCATGGAAGAGCTTAATAGGGTTGTATACGCTAGGATGGACTATACATACGGTCCCTCAGCTTTAGTCAGCTTCTGCTTCAAGTTGGAGGTAACCTTTTAGTTTATTCCTTCTTCATTTCCTTCTTCCTCAGGTCCTCCAAACAAGTGAGAAAGAATGAAAGCTTAGCATAATTGTCCTAACTAACCAAGGAGCTAGACAACATCTTGGATAGGTGGTTCCCTTATGTATTTCAAGTGATTCCTATGTAAAATCTGCCCTCTTATTTGTTGATGTCAAGAAGGCTAGTAGCATGGCTCGCTTAGGCTTTACCGAGGCCTTGGACTTGACATCCTAAGTACTGTTAATGTATATCCTTGCTCATATGGGATACTAGGTTCTGACTCTTTCTAATATTTATGTTGACGTTGTCGGCTGAGCTGAGAGAAACACAAGATGATGTAGATATTGTTAATGACTAGCTCGGCTAGCACTGAAAGTTATTTTTAGAAAGATGCTACCTCCATGCTGAGCAAGGGTCTATGTGCTTAATGTTTTGCCAAGCTTAGCTGGGATATACCAGCTCTATATCACTCGTGATCTAGGATTTGTATCCTTCTTGGCAAATATTTTTCACATCCATAACGGTGTCCTTTCTGAGCTGAGGCGGTGATCCCTCATGATCTGGGATAAGAATTCTTATTGATCTAGGTAGTTATACATTTTGACTACAGTTATCTAGCTTGGGGTGTCTTCTATCCCACATGAGATGGGCTTAGTGTAACACCCCCTAAGTGGTACGTATTTTGTATACATACACGTCATTTTCTTTTGGTTTGACGTAAGTAGCTTAGTACATTTAAGGTATTTTTTTTAAAGTTTTATATGAGTGTTTTTAGTATTAAATAAGAGTTTACTTAAGAAAAGCCCAAATATAAAATTAGAGTATCAATACATGGGTGTATTTAGTACTAAGTGTTGGTATACTTAGTAAGGCCCAAATTACCATTCTAATCCTAAGTATAAATACATCCTATTTCTTGTTTTAGAAAGAGAAACATCATTTTGTAAATTTTAAGAGGGAGAGGGAGAGAGAAGAATTTGAAGAGAAAATTTAGTTTTCAAGGAGAAATTAAGAAATTTAAGGTAATTTTCTCTTCTCTTTAAGATATATTGTGTTATATATGATTGGATTGTGTTATGGAAGTATATTTTGTATAAAGATTATATGAATATATTGAGTATATATTGATTTGAATCATTTGTGGTTATGAATATGATTTTGTGGTGGAATTGGTCAAGAAATTGGTAGAGGATAATTATTGTTATCAAAGGAAGCTTTTGCAGAACTTAGACCTTGGACAGTAGTTTGATCCAAAAAATTTTATAAATTTTTATATGTCTTATTTTGGAAAACTAATTTAACTGGAAATATTAGACATCAAATGGGTCATGATAAATTTTATTCCATTTGAAAATGTTATAGTTTCGATTTTATATGAAGTTTCGATATTATATGTGAAGTCCTACTAAGTAGTAATTGAATGAAGATATTCCTAGTTAAATGTGAATGAAAGTTTAAAAGTAAGTTAGTGATATGCACAAGTTTGATGTGATTTTTTGTTTTGTATTTTGGAATGAACATGATTATTATAATGTTATATATTCATCTCATGCATTATATATTTATTTATATGTATGTATGTATTTTCGTCTATGAAAAACTAGTATGCTTTCTAAGTTTATACTCATTATAATTTATTATGAATCCCAGATAAATGATCCTGTGCGTAATGGATTTGGCAAAGCTTCGGTTGTCCCTTGGTTCCCTAAGTTTAGGATATTGGCTTGTATTTTATTCTTAGTTTAATAAATGTTATGCCTTGGAGACTAGACACTAAAATTTATTTGAATAGATTTTTGTATTAATGAATATTGATGAAGTTTCTTAGTGAAATGTATTTTTTATATATATATGGTATGCGTTTGATAAATCACCCTTCGATTTTTTACAAGTCGGGGCGTGACACTCAGTATCAGCCAACACGTTTCATAGGCATAATTTAGCGTTGGTGTCTCTCATAGGGGTAGCAAATAAGATCCAATCTAACCTAGGTGGTGTTTTTCCCAAAAATGCTTTATGAAGACCAAAGCAAAGATATAACACACCTAGGCCTTTTCGGGAGAATATATAAGAAAACCGTAGACACAACGGACTTGGCGATAAATAACATGGCGATAAACAATATGGCGATAGAATACCGAGATCAAGATCGAGCTTAACCAATGTAACAAATAATACTTCCTTAACTGATTTACTAGGTAAGCTTGGACCTCAAATGAGCTTGGATCCCAAATTCAACTTGGATAAGATCATCCTTGCTAAGCTGGACAGACTCCAACTCTTCAACAAGTTTATCTCACTGTTCAAGTTTGGTGTTCTAGGATCAAGGATGAATACTTGAAGGCACATCCTTACTGAGGTGGGATAACACCTTCTCATTATATGCTGATCCCTCTTGATAATTCCAATACGGTCCCCCACCGAAAACTTTATCTTCAAGTGGTATATGAAGATAAATCATTTTGTGGCTATTGTATCCCTGCTGATGTCGAACCCAACTTGTCAAAAGCTTACTTGAAGAAGATGTCTAAGGAGATTCTTGCGTCAGGTAGGATTCCAGGTACATCCTTACTGACCACCTTCATAATGGTGACTAAGGCGTCGTTATGCGGGTAGACCATATCTTGTATCTTCCTCGCTAAGCAAGATTTGAGTAATTGTCATCTTGGATATCCTTTCTGAGGTTGGACTTCATGATTTCTGTGAGCTAAAATGGGATTACAAAACTATGTCTTCCTTGCTCTACTGGAGAGCTCCCAGCTAAGGTAAGTCCCCCACTGATGGTGTGGAAAAAGTCATTTTCCCTAGTCACCTGGGATTACAACTGACCTTCGTTATTTTTCTAGATACCTTCAGGTTGTCTTTCTTCTTGAAACTTTTTTCTTTAAACCACAAGTACAAATTCCTCTATAGGTTCTTCATTCTACATATGATTTCTCTCTTGGAAGGATTCGTCAAGAGGCCTTCATATTTAATAATGTAGGAAATCTCTTCTTTTAAGGTGTTCATGGGATGATATACTGAAGAGTAGATAAATTCTCTTTTTTGTCTTAGCTGGAGAATTGGCTTTTTCGATGTAAGAAGTGGACGCCTAGAAGGTCTAGGCATTGGCAGGTATCCCTGATGAGGTAGGATGATACCTTTCTGACATGGGCACCAGTATGGCACCGATGCATTGGCGCAGATGTATCCCTGATGAAATGGAAGTTCTCCTTGCTGAGGTGGGTGCTTGTATGGTACTGGCGCAGGTTGATTTCCCTGATGAAGTGAGAAATATTCTTACTGAAATGGGCACCAATATAGCACTAGTGCACTAGCACAAATGTATCCCTACTGAAGTGAGACTTATCCTTACTAAGGTGGGTGCCTGTATGGTACTGGCGCAGGTGAATTTTCCTAATGAAGTGGGAAATATTCTTGCTGAAATGGGCATCAGTATAGCTCTGGTGCACTGGCACAGATGTATCCCTAGTAAAGTGGGACTTATCCTTGTTGAGATGGAGTCGCACCTTGGTAATAATGGACAAAACCAGTGATGAACACACAAAAATCCCACAACTTCCAAATGAAAGTTTCTTGTACCAAGTTATTATCAATCCATCTAACACCATACAAAATATTTTACACATAAAGTATTAAATCATGAAAACAATATAGGCTACCATGTTGATCTGACCTTGGTGGTAATATCTGTAAGATACTTTAAACTTTCTAAATAAGCATGCATTTCTAACCATATTAGCAAGGAGAACAAAAGAGTCACCTAAATCACTATGAATAGATCACAAATATTTCATAGAAGAAGGTTTAGAGTTACCGTCTTTTGGAGGCTCCATCAATAGGGCATATCCTAAATCATCATGGATAAGCCATTAAGTTGGCTCTTACAACCCTCAAGCTTATTGTTGGCAGTAATCTCTAGCTGTTGTGGTAACTTTTGAGCTGAGATGGTCCTGGTTAGCCGCTATGGTGAATAAGTGTAAGTAGTCCTGCATGAGCTGGGTTGATACTAGGTTGCTTCTCTAGCTGGTTCCCCTTGACAACCCTAACCTGGTCACCAACTTCAGCTTTAGGTGATACATAGAAACCATTCCTTTAGTCGACATGACGAATGGTTTCCCCAAGATGATGTTGTAAGAGCATCCTTGCTCGCGATCTTTATCGTGGTGATCAAGGCATCGTCATGAGGGTACACCACATCTCTCGCGTCCTCTTCAGTAAACATAATGGGGATAGAGGCCACCGTAGGTAGCTTTGCCGTCCTCTCGGCGAAATTTATTTCCTGAAGATACTCGGCTAAAGCGGGCTTTCTAAAGTGAGCTGTCTTTGCTCGGTTTGAGTCTCCTGCTAGGGTGGGTATCCTTAAGATTGTACTAACGTAGTCTCTATCCTTAGTCATTTGGGATCTAAGCTGACCCCAGTTCCCTCTTGAGCTTTATCCTATCTGCCTGACCCCTTGAGCTTTCTCCTCTTTAAGTTTCTCTTAGAAAAAGGGATAATCAACTTAGGTGGTCTTGTCAAGAGACCTTTGTCTCTTATGGCGTAGAACACTTATTTTCTTGTTATATTCAAGGGCATGTGTAGTAGCGGATTCTCTTCTCGGCGATTGATGCGCTTCCCTTGGCGATGGTGAAGGCTTAGGCTTCATTGGCTCTGGTTCGGGCTGAGGTGGGCGCCTATAAGATAGTGGCCTAGTATCTTGTTTCTTCTTGACCCTCTTTGCTCAACATATTGGAGAGAGAAGGGATCTTTGGTAGGCGATTTAGCCTCTTGAAAATGGTGGACAAACTTGTTGACGAAGAATGTGAAGTCTCGAATACTTCTTGACGGATGTCTTTTGTACCATGTTTTGGCCGACCCACTTAAAGTGGTAGGGAACACCTTATACATCACTTGTTGGGTATTCCTTGAACAAACATTAAATGCTGAAAAATTTTCACATGTGCCACGGGGTCAGACTGTACATGGTTAGAGTCAAATTGTGGCATCTCGAATCTCCCAGGTAAGGTTGCGTTCTTCACTGAGTCAGCAAGGGGGGCAGCAAAGTCACCCATGATATCAGGTGAGTTAGGTTCCCCCTTGTTGGACCTGAGCTCCCTCATTTCTTCCTGCATGGTAAGTAATTGTCATCATAAACATTCCACATAAGGGGATTCAAGGTCATTAACTTCTCCTTAGCGTCGGGCCATCAAGGAATACCTCAAGTCACCATGCACAAGTCCCTCAAGTTGACTCCTTACTCCCTTGGGTCGGTTGCTGGCAGTCAATCGATGGTCATTACGGTGGCTCCTAAGTGGATCCTGGACAATTGCTCTCAGTTGGGATGGTCGTGGCTGAGCACCTTGCTGACTCAGTATGGATGGATCCACTTGAACAGGATTACTCCTAGGTTGGCTCCCTAGTCGACTTGCCATGTTTCGAGGCGAAGGTGGCAGTATACCCAGGTTGTCGCAAAGAAACTTCATCACGTACTGGAACTGTGACCTAGTTTCCGCTAGCTCTCTCACTTCCTTAGCTTTCTCCGCCTCCAAGTCTCGGCTGGTGGCGGCTTTCTATTTTCCCTTCCTCCTAGAGCATGGGTCAGCTGCTCTTTCATTTTGACTCTTTACGTATTCGTCTTGAGGCAGAGCTTGAGGCGGGTGACTGCTTTGGCTTGGCTCCCACGTGACCATTGCTCCTGCCCGATATTAATCTGAATCCGATGAACTCATGTCAGATGTCGAGTCTTCGCATGAATCAGAACTAAACTGATTTTCCTCTTCAGCACTCATTTCTTGGCCGTCAATTTGTCGCTTGGAACGGTAAACAACACAGAGCGTCCAAGAGTCTTCAAAATCTTGCTTTAGGAGTAGTTGATTATCAGGAAGCATGCACTCCTCTATAAGCCATTGGGTCTTCACTGGATTTGATTTTTGGTCGTTTTTGCAGTAGACTAGTGGTTCTTTGTAGCGATTGGATTTCCATCTTTGCCTTTCACATAAGAAGTTTCCCTGGTTTTCTTCCAATATCCGCCACTTGGGATTGGGACTTTCTTGTTTAAGGGCGTGAAAACGTACATTTTTCCATCACCAAAATCGTATGCTAAACCTGCATATAGGCACGTTTGATATAATATAAGAAGATTTATCATCACAAAAAAATTTTGCCCAAGAAAATTAAAAGAAATTGGAATATGTATAGACTAAAAGCTACAAATTACATACGCGAGAGGTCTGAAGGATCATGCTGATCAACATCTACTTCTTTGATAAGCGAAAAAATTGGGCCTTCAGTGGAACCAGACAACTTCCAAGCAAGTAAATGGCTCGCCAAAACTTCATCGCTTGGATTGAATCTAATGCCGACGGCTACTTTTTCCTGCCACTTTATAGAATCATCAGCTGTTAAAGAATTTGAAATGTTCGACAAATTGTACGCATTTCTTTTTTTGGAATAGTTCGATGATGATGCCATAGTTGCAGGTGAAGCCATGGATGAAATTGCTGATCAATAATCTGTAGCTCGTTGCAGCTATGTAGACTTGTACTGGTTTTCCGTTGCGTTATGTTAACCTGACAAGCTCTGAACTCTGATTGATGATGCATATATACGGGCATTTTAATTGAATAATGTTGTCTTACAATTTGATTCCAAATGTAATTTGAATAGATCAGGAAAGGTAGCTGGTTGGTCCCGTTGAGCACAATATTTTGAAAAGTATATGTAGAATTTGGTTGTGATTGTAAGTTCGACATTTGTATTAAATATGCACAGTGCACACAACCCAATAAAGTTAAAAATACAATAATTTGTTCATCCAGTTGGAGTTGAACCAAAAAGCAAATTGTTTTGATTGTAACCGGAGACAATTTGATTTTGCCAATTTCTTCAAACAATTTTAACTCACGGGGCCTCAATTTTCTCACAACAAAAAAGTGCTGGATACTGGATAGTCAAAATTTGTTGCCTTAAAAAGCTTAAAAAAATATATTTTAAATTAATATTTTGTTAAGTTATTAACCCACCTAAAATTTTAATTCTTGGATCACTAATAATTAATTAAAGAACAATTGAATTTCTAGACGTGAGAAACTGCAGATATTCTTGCACTTTAGTGTGTACAAATACAGCAGAAATTTCGAGGAATAAGCACTTATGTCCTTAAAATTGAGGTGTGATAATATGTAAGTTTTTTTAATTTTTTTCCATTAATTATGATCTTAGTAGTTTTTTTAAAGAAAATATAATAAATATAATATAATTTTTATATAAATATATAAAAATAAAGTATTGAACATGATTTGTTTAATTTTTTTTACGTTATATATTAAATTATTATAAAAAAATGATTAGAAATATTTTAATATATAGGTTTTTGCTTTAACTTATTGTTAACTTCTCTTTCCAATAATCATATTTTCATTCATTGACAATCTCGATCTGAGTTAACCATAATTCATATATTATATACCCACACACTCTGTATATATTGGAATTCTATTCCAATAAACATTTTCAATATATACGAGTACTGAGTGTGAAGTCAAAGCCGTTTGCCAATACATATTGATATAGTTTTCCAATAATGAATTATGAAATGAACCCAAAATGAAAAGTTAAAGCATGCATGACGCATGAACAATAATAAATTCAAGATGAAATAAAAAGAAGTTAAGAGTTAGTCGTCTCTGACTGAAAACAGAGGCTAGGCAAGTTTAAAGCCAAAGCAGAGCAAGTTAACTTCTGTTGCAAGTTCTGCAACTTCACTGAATCGATTTCTACTCTCTTTTCGTCATGAATGCCTTTCCCCCTTTGGATTCATTTGATTGGCAAGTGAGTGTAACTTATTAGTAGATGTTTATTAATTTAAAGATATGAAAATTGAAACCCCTAAAGTAAAAGAAAAAAAGTTATTCCACCACGAAACCCCTAGAGCAAGTATATAGCTAATATATATATTAAGCTATGTATTGAAGTAAACTTAAAAGATTGTAAGTAATTATTAATTTCTGTTATAGAGGAAATTGACCATTTATATCATAGGATATAATTAGCACCACTAGGAGTCCCACGTATCGAGAAATATGACATGTCGAGAAGTATTTTATGATAAGGGGATAAGAAACAAGATTTTTAATTATAAAGTTTTCGAGGTTTGAGGAGTCAAGTACAAATAATTTGTCTCATTGTGATAATGTATTAGCTGTCCGAAGGGTTTGGCATCCGATCAAATAAAACCGTAAGGGAAATAGGTTGGTTCTCATTTCAACTTACAATCATAATCAAATTGTAAGTAATCAGCTGTCTCTTAATGTCGACGTTCGCCCTTTTATTTAAAACGCATCGACCATTGATTAATGGAACAACTGGGGCCCGGCAGAAATAATAAATCAATTCTTCTGCAAAGAAGAAAAAGGGAATTGCAGACTATAACAATAAAATGTTATATCTCTCTTTAATTTCCAAATTGTCAAACCGTTGAATCAAAGAACGTCTATTAGCTAGTACTTGGTAAACAATGTCACTTTATAATTGTTATTTTAATCAAGTTACAAGTTGAATCAAATTGTAGCACAGACAGCAATGCCATATATGGCGAAGTAGCTAGCTAGAAGTAGAAAATGCGAGTTTGATCCTATAGAAGCTCATAGATATGGCTTCTCATTCAACAGTGGTATCCCCTGAAAATACCAATGAAGCAAACAAATGTTCACCGAGGCTTTCAGATTCGTTGCTCGCTGACGATTCTAAAAGATGGCGAGAGAAGGTACCTGTTGGCATTAGGTTCAAACCAACCGATCAAGTGCTAGTGTGCCATTACCTTGCTGGGAAGGTCTCTGGTTGCACTGATGGCCCTATTTTTCCACTTATCAAACAAGTTAATGTTTATCAGTATGACCCTTCACAGCTATCGAGTAAGTATATACATATATATAATTTGTTTTATAATGTTCATTTTTGCTGTCAAGCTAGAGAACAGGAGTGAAGGATAAATTATCTCATCAAACTTGCAGGTTTATCATATGATTTTGGTGATGGGAAAATGTATTTCTTCACGCCCTTAGTAGGGAAAAACAATACGAATAATAGGCGTGTCCCAGCAGGTGGAATCTGGAAGAAAATGACAGATTCCTCTCATGTCAAAGACAAAGATGGGGAGCCAGTGGCTACCAAGACGACTGTGGTTTATTGGAAGAAGGATGAAAAATGTAATCTAGTTAAAACTCAATGGTTTGTGAAGGAGTATATGCTTCTTGATAATCAATTGCCAAAGCGAAACGACGACGAATCCAGCACGGTAGGTTCTATATATATCTATATATAGGAGATATCAGTTTATTATAGCCTTCGTTTTATATTTGCCATTATATTCTTTGTGTTTGTGAAGTGTGCTACGTGGACACTGTGTGTTGCTTACTATGATCTCAAGCGGAGACGTGAGAGTGAAAAAGGAAGCGGCGAGACGAAATGCATATCAGATGATCTGCATTCATTGGCATCGGATGATAAACAAAATACTGATGGTTCAGTGAAAGCAACATGTGGAAATGATGATAAATGCCGAAGCCCCGGCTTGCATATTTCAAAGTCTGTCCTGAACAACAGGGCGAACAGAGCCCCAGCTGCAACGCGAGGAAAGATTTTCAAATGGAATAATGATGATTAAACTGAGATGATCACAAGCGTCAAATATATAGAACTTCTGTTGCAATTAATTATTTTTCAGAGACCTCGTTACGGTGTGATTGTTCAAAATTCTCAAGAGCCTTTGGCGTTTGCCTGATCATATATCGAAAGGCTGGCATTGTAATTTTTAAGTATGATTTGTGCTAACGAATGTTTTTATTTTAATAATTAGGAAGAAAATACTCCTAACTTTCTTATGATTAATATAATTGCATCTCATACATTAATATTAATTGCAATTTTAAATGTATCCATATATATTATTTTTAATGCATCAATGTATAAGAGAGAGAAAATAAATAAAATAAATTACATATTTGATATTTTTATTTATTTTTTAGCTAACTATTATTAAATAAAGGCATAATTTTTTAAATAATTTAAAATTTTAATGAGTATTTTTAAAACTAACAGCCATGATTAGTGAAGTTAATGGGCCAAATTTTAAGAATTTACATGTTATTAATTTTTTTTTCAGAATTTTAAATAATAATAAGTTCCATAACTCAAAAAAATAATATCTTAAACTAAAAACATTGGTTCCACAATTCAAACAAATTGTTTTTATAAAAATGTAAAATATATAGTAATATAATATAATATTATCATATCAATTTATATAGATATATAGATTTGTATGTGTAATGGTAATGATATGATATTTTTTTTAATATATTATTCTTTATATTTATTAGCCAATATAAAAAATATTTGTTATATTAAATATTACATATTATTCTTAGAATAGAAAATTATCCAAATTTTAAAATTTTAAAATATAATAAATCTATTTAAATATCAAATAAAATTAAATGATCAATTTTATAATTTTTAAAATAAATAAAATATTAATGTTAAAAATAAATTCAAAAATTAAATAAATTTATATTTAATGTGTTTTGAAATAATATATTATTATTTATATGTATTTTTGGTTAGGAGTTGAAAATAATTTTTTAACTCATTACTATTATACAAGGATATAATCTTAAATTTTTAATAAATTAAAATTTTTATGAATATTTTTACATTATTATGATTATTTAAGTAATAATTTAAATTTTAGAAATTTATATGTTATTTTTAATATTGTTATATAATGGAGGGAGAAATTGAGATATTTCTAAAATAATAAAGAAAAAATAAAGTATTAGACTAAACAATAGAGAAGGATCGAGAATTTTTCCTATGAAAAATAATATTTTTTCTTATTTGAATCTTGCAATTAATGGTTGGTTTAATCAAGATAGAAAAATTAAAAATAAAAGCAACACATTATAATATAAACTTGGAAATCTATCTTTTTCTAGAAAAAAAAAAGTGTAGTCTTTCTTTTTTTTTTGCCCTTTTTTTAAAATTTGTTTGGGCCGTTGTGGTTGATTGCAATTGATTCAACATATTGGCTCATCTATAAGATTTTACTTTATTTATTATGTTTTATAGGGATCAATGATCTTTTTTTTTTTAATCCAAATTCTTACATCAATTATAAATATATTAGATTTAAACACTATATCTAACTATATAATTAATGTATCAATAATTAATGCAGATGTCATATTCTGTTGAATGGATTTAAATATAATAATTTACGATTAATATAAAATAATTATATAAAAAAATAAGTCATTGATCTTGCTTCCGGATATAGAGAGAGAATATTAAAGCTTTTTAATTCTATACAATCTTTTATAATTAATTTTTAATTATTAAATATTTACAATTTTAATAATTAAAATTATATTTCACATTTTGTATATTAAATTATATATTTTAAATTTTATCTTAACTATATTTAAAGTGCATAAATATAAAAATTAAAAATTAATGTAATAAAATTGTGTAAATAAAATAAATATGCAGAGAACACACCTTAAATAATTTTTTCACCATTACTGTAGAATTAATTCTTGAATTATATTGTACATAAAGTGAAAAATTTTGCTTCCTTTAAGATCTTCATTCTTAATTCTCATTATATATATATATTCATTCTTATTTCAATCAATTAAATGGATTAAGGAAGAAAATTTTTTAAATAGATGAATATATTTTTTGTCTCGTTACTATTCAATTAACCAAGTATATGTATACTCAAAATAATTGGCCGAAATTTGTTTATTATTAAGTTGCATATTCATGTGTCAAAATCAGTATTATAACAATAATTTAGTCATTCAATAAAATTAGGAATTTATTTAATTTAATAAAATGGATAAATTATATACTTGTTAAAAATAATTGAAAATTCAAAGAAATAGTTAAAAAAAGAAAAAGAAAAGAAGCCTGGGTAGCTTGTGTGTCTGCTGTGTATACATACGCATATATCCCTGCCAACTGAGCCCGTACCGTTGTCCGGTTTTAAAACCCAAAAAGAGATTTGGGTGTCTGGTATTCTTCAGCCGTCATCCCGCCGAGTTCCCTTCTCATACTGGTACGTGGAAAGACTTCTCCTTTAACAGCTATCACTTGGTTTTCTTGTAAGTCCTTGAAACTCACGACTTAATTTATATTAGATTTTCTCCAACAATTAATACTGGGTAATTTGTTCTTTCAAATCATATGTCTATGGATTGATTTCTCTCTTTTTTTTTTTCAGTTTTTTCTTTCAGTTGAATTCGGTTATGGTTAACAAGTAATTACCCAGTTTTAGAGTTCTTCAAGTTGTAATTTGTTTAATAAAGTTGATTGAAATGTACTTTACTGTCTTTAATTAGAATAAAAGATATCTGCTTAAATTGGTAAAGCTTATGATAGTAATTAACTACATGGCGAGCATTTGGACATACATGAATTTGGAAAGGAGCACGACTTGAAAGAAACAGACAACTTTGTTTAACTTGTAGGAGCAAATAAGTTGTTGCTGGTTGAAATTTCTAATTTTGTAATTAATAATAGATAGAACTTCAACCATACATGGGAAGTAATTCGCACATCTCAAATGAAGCATAAGAAGCTAACATATACAACTTAATTAAAGCTAGAAATGATAGGAATCCCTTATTTCTGATCTATAGGAAAACTATAAAAGAAATAACATCTTCTCTGTTCTTGTTGCCATCACTGCCTTCTTTCTCTATCTCTTGCAAGAATCAAGGCTTCTCGTAGACAACGCATAGAGTCCATGGAGTTAACTGCAATAAAAAGAACAAACATGATAATTAGCAGTAGAAGATAGCAAAATCTTTGCAGAAGTAATCATATATATATATATATATATATAGGGAACATTTAACCTACCATCTTATCATTTTGATCAAGAAGCATGTATTCCTTCATAAGCCATTGAGGCTTCACTGGTGCGGATGCTTGATCCTTCCCATAGTAAGCCAGTAATGTCTTTCTAGCAATTGACTTCCCGTTTGTGGCTTTGATATCCTCATAGGTCTTCTCTGTTTTCCTCCAAAAGCCGCCCCCTTCAACTTGTCTCTCGACATTAGTTCCTCTTTGATACTTCTTGTCTAAGCGTGAGAAGAAGTACACTTTTCCGTGGCAAACGTTAGGTGCTAAATCTGCATGTTTGATAATATTTATGAAGATTTTCATTCCAATTACTGAATCTTGAAAATATTAAAGGTATGTTTGAGATTGTGGTGCTTCAAGTCAACTTTAGAAGAACAACAATTAAACAAGAGTAAAATCACGTTGGGATGACTAAGCAATTCCACCTTTATTAAGCTCCACAAGAATATATTTATTAGGCAGCTAATATACTTATGTACAACACAATGAGGGAAGAGAGAGAATACAAAATTTCTATCAATATTAGATTATAGTTCTAGATGCTTACTTGAAGGTTCATGCTTGTAAACATCTATGTCCTTGATGTAACGAAAACCTTCCCCAACTGTATGTCCTGACATTTTTCCTTTGAGATAATGGAACACGAGCTCCTTATCATCTGGTTTGAATTCATCGCAAGATGGAAAAGCATTACTCTTCGACGATGAAGCCATATTGAAAGAGCAAGTGTTATTCAGCGATAGAATATCGGCACTTTGAATTTATTTGTATGAAGATTGCTTATGTTTAGGACAAGCTCTGATGATCATTATTTATATGCAAGAAATTGTCGAAATTAGAATTGTATTGCAGTAACCATTTTATTATGATTATTATGTCTTAGATAATTAGAATTGTATTACTATAGCCAATATCTACCCAATTAAATTATATTCACAATTGAAATAAAACGAAATGCCTTAGTTAATCAATGTATGTATATACAACCAAGTTCATTATATTTATAACTTGAAATGAAATTAAATGCCTTAGTCAAGCAATATTTGTGTACACAGCCAATTTGATTATATTTATAATGAAATGCCTTAGTTAATCAATGTTTGTAGTGAAATTTTAGAAGTTGTGGAGTGAGACAATGATTCTTGAATCATGTTTGCCAATTTGATTACAATTGTAAAAGCCTTTTATTAAATTGTATTCCAATTAGCAATTTGTTTACGAATAATAATTTGACCTCCAACTGGAAAATGATAAAGCATGCTTGTGTTCCAATTTCAGTTGGATATAAGAAATTAAGATTTTTAGTCCTAAGCTAAAGAAGGTTTCAATAATATTAAATGTAAAGACTCCCAGCAGCCTTGACACTCAGTACTACTCTCAAACATAGGAGTAAATAGGCAGCTCTGACTGCGTATTTATACATTCTATCAACATAGTAGAAACCAAACACAAGTAGCAAATAGACTGTAGCCCCCATGGGGTGAGCATTTTATCCTTTTTAGCTCCATACATTTGTTTTTGTTGTTGTCGTCTAAGCAATTGATTGGCATATTATTGATTAGTTTAGTTAAATAATTTTGATTGAAATTAAAGTTCATCTCCATTTTCATAAATATGATCGAATGATACTGAAATAACCAATTTGAATGTTTATGAAACCTGTTTGCTGATGCCTTGTGCATGTGATTGAATATGAATTATATTGCAATGATCGATTGGAATATTTTCATAAAAGCTGTTTGCTGATATTTTGTTAATGAGTGTAATTATTTCATTTTTTTAATTAATCTCTAATGACCAATTCAAATATGTTTATAAAAGCTAGCTATTTGCTAATGCTTTTTTGAGCAATATGATAGTAATAATTAGCCAATTTGAATGTGATTATAAAAGGTTCTTTGCTAATATTTTGTTCATCAATGTTGACTGTATCTTAATTACCAATTAGAATATGTTTATGAAAGTTGTTTGCTATTATTTTGTTAGTGAATATCGATTATATTGTAATAACGAATTAGAATGTGTTCATAAAATCAGTTTGCTACTGTTTGTAAATCAATATTAATCATTATTTGATAATATTATTTTTTTTTAAAAAAGAAAAACGAAGTCCACTGCAGCACTCTTGGCAAATCAAAGCTAGTGATGGACTCTGGATTCAAATACCAGCAGCGGAAATTATCATTCGCCCCCCGAGCGTAATGTAAGTAGGGCGGTTTATTTGCTTAATTGGTGTTAGATCAATCAGTTTTAACTTGAGAGTTTCGCAGAAACTAAAATGAAAGAAAATAATATGAAGACTTAATTTCATCGGATCTCTGCAAAACGAGCAAAGCATTTTAGAAAAAAGAATATAGAAAGAAAAAAATTTTGAAAATAAAAATTGTTATCACTTAGAAAATAAAAACTGTTATTACAAGTTACATTGAGCACAAAAAAGATTACAATGAACACTGAGCTCTACACGTACGTTATAAATAGTAGATAACATCTAATTACGATTCTCAGAATTAACTTTAAAAACAGTTGCAGAATTAATTGACAAAGTCTGGAGATTAGCAGCAGTGCATTTGCTCCAATGAATCTACTACAACTGATAATTGAGGCAAGGTGATTGGATATCTCAACGCCATGTGCAGTTCTTTTGAGAGAAAAGCACTTATTTCGTGGTCTATGCATCTGTAAATTGTAGAGGGTACTCGTTAATCCGTGCAAACTTCTGATGTTATAAAACATCAAACGCATGTTTAAGATCACAAACGATGGAGAGAAAAATACAAGTGATGATATTCAAAAAAAAAAAAGAAAGTTTTACAAGTGAAGCAAGATGAAATAACAGAGGCACTGGAATGCATACTCCGAAAATCTTCTGTGGATGTTCTTCACCGGATTCTCTATTTTGCGAGATAGAATTCAGTCCTCCTCTGCTGAGCAATCAAAAACCCACGAATGATTCATGGATACATAAGGTATGTGGGTTATTAAGTGCCAATATTTTCCTTTATCCTTTCTGCACTTTTCTTCTATCAGCGGACAGCTTTCGATATGTAGTTGCGAAAGTGAGGAAGGCAGACCATTCTTAGGAAAGAATTTGAGCTTCGGACAATCGGAGAGACGAGAGATTTCAATGCAGTGAGGTTTTCACCGATTGAGGATAACCGTTCCAGACTTGGAAAATTGACAATATCCAGGTGAGTTAGAGAGGCAGGAATCGTCATTCCCATCTCCTCTTGCGGAAATGAAACCACGTCCGGACATCTGCCTATGGAGAGATGCTTGAGAGAGGTGAATCTGCTCAATCCCCACTCGAACAAGGGTTTACAAATTTTATCATAAATCGCAAGTGAAGTAGGGTTGGTGGGAAAACCATTCTCCGGAAAAGATACAGTACTTGGACAAATTCCAATTGCCAAATTTTGAAGAGAGGTCAATCTGTGCATGCAGTTGGGTAGAGCCTCCAGTTTATTACACCCATTTATCCAGAGCTTAGTCAGTTTTGTGGAAAGCAACCCTCCTTTGCAAAAGGAAACCAGACTTGGACAATCGCAAATATAAATCTCTTGAAGATGACGGAGATTACACAAACCATCGGGTAAAAATTTAAGATTCTTACAATCAGTAATCCTCCATCCTTTCTGCAATTAACTCCAGCTCTGGACATCCATAAACAGAGATATACTTAAGGGCCTTAGGTAGGTTGCCTCTCAATGACAAGAAAGCAACCTTCGAGCAATACCCCAGGTCAAGATGCTGAAGCGTGGTAGGTAAGTCGTCAAGGTACTCAAGATTTGGACAAAACCCAATTATTAAGTACTCAAGTAGAGACGCGTACCTTTTTCTGCCACTTGGGTTGCCTTCTTTGGCTATCAAAGTCCTTAAATTATTGCAGTCTTTGATCTCCAACCGTTTAAGGCTCTGGGGTAACTGGATTCTAGCGATATATGTCAAGGAATTACAATAACCAATATATAAACTCTCAAGAGAAATACCGGTGTCTTGCAACCATGCCTCAGGCAAAGATTCGAATGAATTGCACTCCATGATTCTAATTGTTTTCAACTGCGAAGTAAAAGCAGCCTCTGGAAAGGAAACAAGTGAATTGCAGTCAAAGATCTCTATATCTCTTAGGGAACTAAGGCTGAGCAATGCTTGGGGTAGCTTCACAAGGGCTTCGCAGCGGCTCACCTTCAGATATTGAAGGCTGCAAGGAAACCCTTGCTGTTGTCGATCTTGTTCTTCCTCTGCTATTAAGGAAAGAAGTAGAGGACAACTGACAATCTTCAACTGATGAATGGAGCTAAGGTTTTGCATCAATCCCGTTTCATTTTGCCATAAATATATTAGCCCTTCACAACAATCAATCTCCAATATTTTTAATTCGGTAACTCTTGCTTAAGTAATCCGGTTAGAAACACTTCATTTGACATATCCCCACAAACCACTGAATTTAGCGAGCTCAGATCGATTGTACTTCGCCATGTCACTTTTTTACATCCAACAATTTCTAATTTTCTGAGAGTTGGAAGACTTGAAACTGACACTAGCAAATGTTCACAACTTTCAATGACAATCCTCTGCAATGATGGAAGACATTCTGGCAATGTTCCTCGCAATTTAGGACAATTTACAAGTGAAAGATCTTGCAAGTGATGAAAAGCTTCAACATCTTGACTGGATCCATGATGACTCCACTCTTCCCATTCTTGCATATCCTCAAAATAAAGTGTCTCTAGTGCTGGAAAAGGTATTGAGCTCCCATTTCTATAAAACTCTAGACTCACGCTTTTTACTCCATCCATTCCACTAATGAAAAGATGCTTTAAACAAGGCAGAGACCCGACCGATGGCAAAGAAGTGCACCTGCAACAGAATTCAGATATTAGAAGCGCTTACACACATACGCACACACGCATATATATATATATATATATATATATATATATATATATATATATATATATATATATATATATATATAATCTTCAGAAAGGTGAGCTGCCCTGTTGATGGAAAGTTCACCTGCGACAAAGTTGAAATTTTAGAAGCACCAAATTTGACTATGAGCAAGCTTGTAACCAAATTGGAAGTTTTGTTCCGCCATAACCCTTGATAGTGAGCTCTTCAAGATTTTGATGAGGTTTCAGCATTTCAAGCACACGTGTTTCAATTTCTGAATCCCTTGAATTACTAGTATTGCTACTCCATTCAAGCAATAAAGCTTGAAGTTTGTTCTTCCCACTTATCTCGGCCTCCATGGCATCTCTGACATCTTTTATATTTTCCAATCTTGAAATTTTAAGATCTCCCGCAACTGCGACAAGAACTTCAACTCTTTTAACCGAGAACCAGCGTCTTGTCCCACAACAAAACAACAAAGTATTTGTAGACAAGTCAATTTGCCAATTCGCAACGGCATTTCCTCCAGTGAATCGACATTGGAATTGCTAAGACATTGCAGTTTGATTAGATTTCCAATGTCTGCACACAACTTCTTGAGTCGACGACAATCTTCCAGTATAAGTGTTTCTAAATTGTAAAGCTTGTTAAGTGATTGGGGCAAAGTTCTAATTCTAGTTCCAGATAGGTTAAGGTACCTTAAATGCTTCAAATCACCGATGGAATTTGGCAGTTTGGAGATGCAATACCCATTCAAGGATAAGACTCTTAAACATTGCAATTTCGATATCATATGCAATAAACTGTAAGACAAGTAACTCTTTTTGCTCAAAATATCTGATGATATTGGTAAAAACGTGCGCAGATTTTCAATATTATGAAAGGAATCAAAGCTACTGTTACCATCATATTGTCCACGAGTGTAAGAGAAATGGCGAAGACTTTTGGAAAATTTATGTTGCTTGGTACCTGGCAACAAATCCTCCATTCTGAAGGATATCCCCCTCGCGGCCCATTGAGCAAGGTCATTGATGAGGTCATGCATCATAAACCGAGATGTATTATAACTTGATTGTTGAAAAAATGACCGCAAATATAGCTTGTGAAAATACTGTCGGCCTAAATCTTCCATTTGCTTCTCGCTATTTTCACGATGTAAGAAACCTTCGGCCATCCATAATAAAACTATCTCATCTTCTTGAAATTCATAATTCTTTGGGAACAAGGAGCAGTATGCAAAGCATCGCTTTAAATGTGGAGAAAGATAATAGTAGCTCAACCTAAGGGCTGGTATAATATTGCATCTCTCTTCTGGTAAATTCCATATCTTACTATGTAGCACATCTTCCCAATCACTTAAATCATATTTACCACGTAGAAGGCCGCCGAGAGTTTTTGCTGCTAAAGGCAAGCCATTGCATTTTATCACTATCTTCTCCCCACTACCTTTAAGGATTGGTGCATGCTGAAATCTCTTGTTGAATGTTGTGTGAATACACTCAGACAATCATCATTTGACAATTCTTTCAATAAGTAAGCTGGAACAGTGCCCATGATTGCTGCAACACTTCTACTGCGAGATGTGAAAACAATCTTACTTCCTTGTGAGCCAGCTTCAAATGGATTAGTCAAGACAGTCCAATCATCATAATTCTCGTTCCACACGTCATCTAAAATAAGCAAAAAAAAATTCCCTGATAGTTTCTTCTTCAGTTCTTCTTGAAGTAAATTTAAATCATTATGATCGCCAGACTCCTTGGCATTGATGGACATTAAAATACTTTTTGTTATGTTGATAACATCAAAATCTTCCGAGACACATGCCCATGCTTTGAGATCAAAGTGGTTTTGTATTTGATTGTCATTGTAGACAAGTTGAGCAAGAGTTGTCTTGCCCACCCCGCCCAGTCCTATAACGGGAATAACGGAGAATCCATCTTCAGTTGTTAAGTCATCCCTCAACAACAAATCAATCATTTCCTTCTTATCTTTTTCCCTACCATATACTTTGGCTTCATTCACCAAGGAGGTCGTGGTTAATCTTTTTCGGACTTTTTTAGACTTCTCTCTCGAGTTTTCTTCCAAATTCAGCTGGTCTTTGTGCTTTACGATACCTTGAAATCTAGCAGTGATCTCCTTTATTTTAGACATCGTCTTGGAATCAAACATAATAGATCGTGGACTGAAACTGGCCCAGCAAGTAAGAATAAGCTTTCGAAACTTACTTGTATTGGGTTGAGCTGGTTCAAGCAGCAACTTCCTCCATAAAGCTTCAGTTTCAAACTCATCTAGAATGTCTTCAACATCATAAGCCAAGTTCTGAAAATCGAGTAACCAAATCTTCACCGAATCCTCTGTCGTCTGCTTCTCCTCTGCGTCATCAAGCACCGACTTAATCTTCACCAATAATTTCTTCCACTTCATGACATCACGATGAACTTTTTCCTGGCGTGCAAACAGCCCAATTCCCTCTGAAGATAACTTGCGGATAAGCATCTCAACTGATGTTGATAGAATCACCTCTCCAATCATCGACATAGTCTTTTTAATCTTTTTTCGATTGGAATTATGGAAAATGAAGAGTAGAAATCTGCAGGAAATTATTAATGAGATAATAGAAAGAAAGGAAATCTGAATATCTATAGTAATTAAACAAAGCGATCGAACATAGTGCCGATAGTGGAATTTACGCGTTTGGACAATTAAACAAAGCCTATGTTGCTCATAGTGGAAATTTTTTAGTACCTTTCCAATTTCTTATTAATAGGTTTTTATTGTATATATATTCTTTTCTTAAATTTTTTTTAAGGAGTGACAAAACTTATTAAATAAAATTACACTTACTTGTGAGAGAGAATGTTAAATCAGTTAAATTTAAATATATCTAACAATTAAAATTTTATCTGACTATATAATTAATACATTTATAATTAATACGCATATCAGATATAATTTTAATCGTTAAATGTACTTAAATTTAATTATTTATATTTGGTATAAAAATTTATATACACAAAATTTTAATCTTATTTTTTATATATATCAGATATAATTTTAACCGTTAGATATATTTAAATTTAATTATTTATATTTAATGTAAAATTTTGTATACACTGAATTTTAATCTAATCTTTTATATATATATATATATATATATATATATATATATAAAAGTGTCATAATTATACGGCCCACAGGCTGACATGGAAACTTGTCATTCATTTCGAAGTTGTAATTTACCATGGCATCCCTTTTTCAATTTGCTTTGAGATCGAAGGGACTAAGGGAATCTTTCCAAAAAGTATTTGGTACAATGTTTTGTCTATTGTTTTTACATCACTATTTCAACAAACCAAATTACAATTTGTATCAAACTGCATATGATTCTCTGCACAAATCAGCTTGTAAGTGTAACCCATTAAAACGAGTAAAAGTTTCTAAGTTGGAGAGAGAGCTACATAAACGTATCCAAATATCTTTCAGACATGGCTGCACCGGCAAATACTGCATCCGATGAAGGAAGCAAATCTGGAAGGAAGCCAATTGCAACCAAAACGACACTGGTCTACTACAAGAAGGACCCAAAATCTGAACCAGTGAAGATCAAATGGCTTATGAATGAGTGATCAATCACCAGGGAAGAACGATAAAGAATCCCAGATAGTAAGTTGCACGGTCATTATTTACACATGTTTAATTTTTATTAAGTTTTTACCCGCGTTTTATGTATGCTTGCTTATCTTTGTATTCTCGTGATGTAGTTCACACCATGGACGATCTGTGCTGTTTACTCTGGCACCCAACAAACGGATAATTAAGAGGCTGCTTTCATTGAAACATCAAGAGTTTTTTTATGAATTTGAGAGAAATCTTCTTAAATTCGCACTATAAATATCACGTAAAGAACAACTTTTCGGTCGTTTTGATTCTATCAGTACTCAAGTCAAACTTAAATAAAATCTCCGGTTGTCGAATTCAAAACTTTCTCCGATTACTCTCAACCCTTCTCCTGGCCATCATGTAATATTTCACTGCAGTCTGCCCAGGCATTTTCTCATCTACCACTAATGTTTCATCTTGTTAATTTATCTGAAATAACTAATATCAACAGGCGAGAGCTTAACCTTTAGTCATAAAAATCTAACGGAAATTAACATGCAAAATAACATAAAAAAAAAATACACACGTCAGTAACAGAGCAAGCTTCATCTTTAACCTTAATATAAACTTAATTAGAAACTCATATTTATCTTGAAAAATAATATAATAAATAAACATGTAACAATAAGCTGCACTTACTTCCCACACAGATGAATCCAAAGAAACAAAGGCATGGCACAAAATTGATCAAAAACAGGAGGAAGGGATGAGGAGCTTGCAATAGAAACCTTCTCCTTTAACTTCAGACTTTCTATAGCCTCCTTTTAAGTCAGATAACTCTTTAAAACCATCCTTGTATATGCATATATATCAGCTGAGAATTGAGTCATATACATGCTTTCATTTTTCATTTCGTACTCTAATTTTATTTTGCATGTAATAAATATTACTTATTGGAATACAGGAATTCTACAAAAATATAAGGAAATAAACTCTTATTTCATCCCACATGGTAGAAATTATAATTTTTCACAAATTGCTTATTGTAATATAATATAATTCCAAGACATGATAAAATGTAACAAAGAGATTTCATATCCTATTCAAAGTGTTATTGCAATTCAAATGCAAATAAAGATAATGTGAGTATTTATAATGAATCAGAGCTTGTTAATGCACACAAGCAATCATCATCACACATACCAGTTCATGTTGCTGATTGTTGTTTCATGGCTTCATCATCTGTTGATATTCCTTTCGCAGCAACTCAAGAAATGTTCCCTGCAGGTGTTGTATTTGATCCAGACGATGAAGAACTTGTGTTTTACTACCTGATGGGGAAGGAAGTTTATGGTTTTTCTGATGAAGGCGGCTTTCGTTTTATCAGAGTGATAAAACTTTATGACTGTAAACCTTCAATGCTTTCCGGTAAGTAGCTATAATGTTGCATCTTCACTTTCTCTTATTCCATAAATAATTTCTTATTTTTCTTTTTCTATACATGTGTTTGCTTCACACAAGCATCCATGTTATATCAAATTGGGTTCACTCTTGTATGATTTAATGTTTTGGGAAATTTATAGAAATAGAAAAGCAAATGTTTGAAACTGTGTTATCAAATGCACAGGTTTAGCCGCTGAATCTGGTCAGGACAAAATGTTCTTCTTCACACGCTTGCGTAAGAAGTACCAAAATGGAAGGAATGTCAACAGACAAGCACCGGGTGGATTTTGGAAAAAAACTGGGCCGCCCTCTTATGTCGGCGGCATATATGGACCAGTAGCTACGAAGACATCACTGGTTTACTACAAGAAGGATCACACTACATCTACTCCAGTGAAGACTCAATGGCTTATGAAGGAGTATATACTTCTGGAGAGTGAACTGCCAATACAAAACAACAAAGAATCCCAGACGGTAGGTTAAATAGTCTTTATCTTTAAAACTTTTAAAATGGTTTTGATGCATTATATTATTCATTATAACTTGCTGTGCTTGTTTTCAAATGCAGTTCACTCCATGGACACTTTCTGTTGTCTATCAGCACAAGCCTGCGATGGAAAAGGAGCGTTGATGCCAAGAATATCTTTCTTATACTCTTAACATCATGCATTTGATTCAGTGATACTGCTCAGAGAAGTGGATTAATTAGTCAACTACGGATACAATGTTTTTATGTTTTATTTGAGATTTCTGAATCATGTTTCACCGTTGAATATTGAAGTTAATTTTGTGATTTTGCTGTTAGTTATATTAGTTTTAAAAATTGGTAAGTCTCTCTTCTTGATCTAATATTCACAACGCGTAAACTATCATTCAGCTTATAACCTAACTAAAAGTCTGTTCGATCGATTGATTTCTCATTTTCTCCCGTTCTGCATTTAGTACATGATCATATTCAATAAGTGTTTCTCTCCCCGTAGTCAGTTATCAAAAGCCTAATTGATTTAAAATATATTTCTCTTCTTCTAGTTAAACATTAAAAGAAAACGAAAAGAAGAGCATATTTCACAGCTTGTCAATCAATTTCTCAGACAATAAAAATGAAATATGACAGAAAAAATCAATAAAAAAGACGAGAAACAATTAGTTCGATAGGAGAAAACATAAAAACCATACTCAGAGAAATACCACATAACTAAAACAATCATATTTATTTTTTGATACACTTGTACCTATCGCAACAAATAATCAAAGGAAAATCAAATTAAGTTTAGGATTTCAAGGGCTTACCTTTCAGCACCAGAAAGCTATAAACCAAGTGATAGCCTGTAAAGAAGCCGACTTTCTTCCTTACGGTACCTCAACAAATTAGGGAAGGAGCTAGACGATGTATGTCAAGGGCTACTCATCATTCACTTCTTCTTTTTCCATTAAAATATATATTTTCAGTGTACCCAAACAATTTAAAATCAAATAGTTAATTTGATCTAAGGATTAATAACTAATTATATTAAAATTTAGTATAACTTCTCAAGCAATTAAAATAATATTTTCAATATCTAAAGTTTTTAACAATTTATTTTTTGTGTCATTTAATTGTCGTTACAAGAAAAAATTTTAGAAGATTATTCTTTCAAAAAAATTAATTCAGTTCTTGGTGCTTTGGTCAACTTGGACTTCAATTATGATAGCTTGTATTGATGGTCTTCTTATCCTCATCAGATTCTTAGTCTCCTCTCTCATGATGCTAATGATTCTTAGTCTCCTCTCTCATGATGCTAATGACTTTTCTTTGCTGTCATTTTTCTTAAAGTTATGATTTTTTTTCTTGCTATTCTTTGTTGCTTTTAAGAGATACGCTCGTTATGTCTCACTTTAATTCTATTCTTTAATGGTTTATCTATTTATTTTAATAAATTTTGTTTGTTAAGGCTTGAATATACATACACACACATATATATATATATATATATATTATTGCTTCAGAAAAAGTACTTGCTAGCATAATCGAATGAAATACTAGGTTCACTATGCTTTCACTACTCGGTGCTTGCATCAGTGATGTCCTCGTATCACGGAATCTGGAATCCTCTTGAGATCCAGTCACCCTCACTGAAATACTGTTCCGGAGCCTAATAACAAGAAATTCAGGCCCATACAAGGAAATGAGAAAGCATTAGAGTTGCAGAATTTGAGGGCAACTTATAATCTCTGCTGCCGATCGTCACTATAATTTTTTATATATTATATGACATGTATATTAATTATACAAATCTAATAGCTAAGATTACATATGACATGTATATTAATTATAGATGTATTAATTATACATTAATTATCTGATCAAATATAATATACTTAAATCTAATAACTTATAATTGATATAAAAAATTATGTAAAAAAATAGAATTATTGATTATATCCATATAAATTTTTTATATTTATAATTTTACAGCTCTTAATATTTATAACTATAAAAATATATGTCTAATATAAAATTAAAATTTTCGTCATCAGATAAATTGGCCGACATTCTTATTTATGAATAAACTCATAATTACAATAACTTTTTTTAATGAGATTATGAAATTAATTAAAAACTGTTGATTATTATATTTTAATACGGCTTGGAACCATATTCTATCATAAAATGTAATCTATTGAGAATTACATCTATCAATTTAATTAAAAAAGTATATTTTATATTGCGTTCATTTCAACTTTATATATAATGAAAAGAAATATAATTAATAGATGAGTCTAGAAGATTAATAAAATTATTTTTGTTTAAATTTGTCTCTAGCTAGATCTTGTAATTCTGTAGCTCATAATTAAATTGGGCAAATTGACTTTGAATTGGTAATTTGCTTCTGTATTTGGTTGGAGGAAGCTCTCCTTCTGAAATTGGTAGTTTATTAGTTTGTGATACTTGTTTCTCGTCTAATAAAAATTGATCTTTTTTTCTTTTGAAAAATAAAAAATAAGAAAGTGCGAAATTAATTTTAATAACTCATTGTATATAATTAATTTGCCCAAGAAAGCCCAAGAAGATTGTGGCCCATCCCAAGTGCCCATAGCAAACCCAAGTATTAACTTTCCTCAATTAACCGAGGGTCAATCCTGGTCTGGTTCTTGCTCTAATTGATGATGATGGCGACTTGAAGCCGGTAACTGTTAAAATGGAATTATCACTAACCAATTAAGTTATTTGTGTTTAATAATAAACAGACTTATGGTAAGTGTAACCGTATAATAATGTAAGTATTTATTGAAAAATAACTGTTAAAAAAATCAAGTGTTCAAACCGCACCACCTTGCAGCATTTTTCTTTGCACTATTTTCATAAAAGATAATATAATTATAAATACCAAAACACTAGCTGTTCGATTAATTTTGAAAAAAAAAACGAAGAAAAATACACAAGCATGTTACTAAAAGAGATGCAATTTTGTTTCGGCCTTCAAGCCCACGAGGATTGTGGCCGGTCCCAAATTAGTCCAAAGAATCTTGTTAAAATATTATGGAATCTGATCGGTAGAATTTGAATAAAATTATAATGCAACAGGAAAAAGTCTACATACCCCCCTTTAAAGTTGTAAAAATCTCAGTTTAATAAAAATTTTATAAAAAAAATACAAATCTCCTTTATAAATAATAAACTTACAAAAATACTCTAAATCTATTTTTTTAAAATTACAAAATAAAATTACTAAATCTTAATAAAAAAGAGTAATACTTTAATAATTATACCAAATATATTTTAAATATATATTTTTTAATCTTTAATAAATAACTCTTTTGAAAATACATGTTTAATAATTTCTATAATAATTAAAATTATTTTGTTATTATAAAACTTATAATAAAAAATTTATATAATAACTTGAGTTTAAAATTATTATCAAATAATAATATTATTCTTAAATAATTATTAAAAAATAAATTTAAATGGTTATAAAATAAAATTATTCTAAAATTAATAATTTAAAAATATTTCTTAAGTAATTATTAAATAAAATAAATTATTTTATTTTAAAAAATCTAAATAATGATAATTGTTTTGAAAATTTATAAATTTAATGATAATAATAAATTTAAATTCAAGTTATAATATAAAATTTTAATGATTGTAAAATTATTTTTGAATTATAAATTTTTTATAGTAGTAAAATAATTATAATTATTATAAATTTTATTATATATATATTTTTAAAACAGTTATATATTATGAATTAAAAAATATATTATTAAAATTTATTTTAGTATAATGGTTAGGGTATTATGGTATATCGATTAGTATAATGGTTAATCTAAGTAATTTTATTTTATAATTTTAAAACAAATTTTAGATATTTTAGTAAATTTATTAATTCTAAGAGAGGTTTGTATTTTTTTCATAAATTTTTTATTAAACTAGAATTTTTATAAACTTCTGAAGAGGTATGTGAACCTTTTTATAATGCAACATGTTGCATGCCCATTCGACGATAAAAAAGCGAACTCCGACATTGTCAAAAGGGACCCATTATCTTCCTGCGCTATAAGACATGTCAATCCCATTTAGATGAATTCATTAATTCTAAGTTACAATTATAACCAAATTCTGCGTCGGCTGGCTGAACCTTATCAATATATGCATGTCCCGATCAATTCCGTAAAACCAAAATCCAAAGGATATCAAATTAAAATCAGAATCAAATTGTAATGCAATTTTAAGACAATGAAATGTGTATGTATATAATTGGTTCCTTAACCCATCAAAAACCAAAGCAGGAAAGGGCAGCAGACAAGCAAGCTTCGACGATGAAAATATTGATGTACGATGAAGGAAACGAATTAGCAGTAAATGGTAGCAATAATCACGTGCAGTTGAATCAGAATCCAGAATCTTTACTTGCGGCTAATGATTCTGGAAAAGGCGCACTGGCTGTTGGCGTTAGATTCAACCCAACCGATGAATTGCTCGCAGGTTATTACCTTGCTGGGAAGGTGGCTGGTAGTACTGGTGGGGATGTTTTTCAGCAAATCAAAGATGTAGATGTCTATGAGCACGAACCTTCAAAGCTCTCAGGTACAAGCTAAGCATTAATTTTTATCAAATATTGTCGAAAATTTTATTATAAGCAAGCAATATTGATATACAAATGTCCAGGTTTTGCAGATGATATGGGTTACGGGAAAATGTACTTCTTTACAACCTTGCAAATGAAATATAGAAATGGAAAAAATGTTAGCAGATTAGCCCCAAGTGCGTTTTGGAAGAAAACTGGGAAGTTCTCTGATATTAAAGACAAAGATGGAGAGCTAATCGCTTCGAAGACTTCATTGGCCTACTACAAAAATGACCAAAACTCTAGTAAACCCCTGAAGACTGATTGGCTCATGAAGGAGTATATGCTTGGTGATAAAGAATACAAAATGGTAGGTTATACTTTTGTGAAGTTTACTTACTATCCACAAAGTTTTTCTTTGGTATATTACAATTTTTTCCATGTTTCTGAATGTTTGCAGTTATCCTCTTTGACGCTCTGTGTCGTTTATAACAAGCGAAAACATTGTGAGACCGAAATCGAATGCTATGAGTCTATGACAACAAGAACAAGCAAGGTTCACTTCCGGTTATTGTCGAGGGATCTGAGAGAAACGACAAGCAAAAGCATTGTGAGACTGAAATCGAATGCTATGACAACAAGAACAAGCAAGGTTCACTTCCCGCGACTGTAGAGGGATCTCTGAGATTTTTGCTACAGCTTCACCTTCCTTCCTTCCTTGTGAACAGGACTACAATCCAGACTTCTGTCTACAAAATCATATTATGTCCTGCGCTGATAATTATGCTGATTTTCCAAGGAAGCGCCATCGCGCTTACTCTGACCTTCATGAAGCATTTTATGCTGGTGTTTCTAAATCCTCCAGTGAGAATCAGAGTAACGAATCGAGCTCAAACATTGCTACTTATCTTGAAAGCCAGCCTGCGGTTGACATTCCATTTGTCAAATCTGACCAAAACACGCGAAATCCGGGGATGGGACCTCGGGCTAGCACATGTTCCACTGTGCAGAATCCAGATCATTATCTTGAACTAGATCCAGAAAATATCCTAAATTTCGACAACGAAGATATTTTCTGGTCCCTTTCTGATCTCCTTTCCGATGACTACTAGTGGTAGCTGTTGGTGCTGGTGCATCTGCACGCCCGTCAACTTCATTTTCCTTCTGTATCAGGCTTGAATCTTATGTTTATGTAGGCTCGGTTGGCTTGGCTAGATTTCATTGATATAATGACTTCTCTGAATCAAGTTTTACGTTTGTCCTTTTTTATTATTTATAAAAGTAACGGAATTGAATATTATGTTTTTCAGATTCTCATCTTTCTTAATTGCAAAACTCACGGTACATCCATAGAGAAAGAAATGTCTCTTTTCTAGACGCTCTTAGGGCCTCGGAGTTAGGCATCTAACTTCTCTTATGGGTACATAGGTTGTAGCAGGACCTTTCGTTCTAGGTCCCCACAGACAGTGCCACTGTTGATGCGTAAAAATATCAATCTAGGTAAGATAGTATGCCTTGCTGATCTAGTATTCGAGATGGAGATGGATGCCCAGTCAACAGTCTGAACTCAGTATTCCGCACCCGACTTGGCCTCCTCCTAAACCTGAGGAGGCTCCCAAGCTGATCTTCAGGCTTCACTAATCCCCAGGCTAAGTTATCATAAACCTTCCTAACCTCGCTGTCCCTCCTAACCTTGGACCCGAACTTGGTGAAACTGCCTACAACAAAAAACACGATCAAAGGGAGGCGCCAGAGGTTTTTTGACGAGCCCACTCCGATGCTCAAGTCAGTACCTTGAAGGAGTGATTTTATGGCTCGACTTTGGTAGCTCAAAATGGCCAATATATGGAGGATTCATATAGTAAGGAGCAAGTCAACCAAGATGCACACAAAACACATGGAGAATAGAATAAATGTGACCTTTTTGGAAGCTGGAACAGTAGATAAGGTCCAAAAGACAACCTTCAATGAATGTTTAAGGTTGTCTCTAGAAGACTAACAAAGAAGACAAAGCTTTCTTCTTGTTTCTAGAGGGAGAAAATGTGAAGTGACTTGTGTTTTTTACTGAGAGAGAATAATATGAAAACTAAAGAGGAGTCTCCTTTTACCTTAAGATAAGTGCCCGTTGATATCAGATTTCGTCATCTGATATCAACCAGTAAATTTGTTTATATGTGGGGGAAAAAACTCCCCTCTTCCATTTTCTTTTTTCTTTATATACTTATTAATTTTTTAGATTAATCAAAATATTAATTCTAGCCAAATTCTAATTGGAGATAATCTAAGATTTAGTGGGATTCTAATTAGAGATAATTCAAGATTTTAAGTTACCTCTAATTTGGAGGAGATAAGACTTCTTCAAAAAGACTCATCGTTGGATTTAAGTATACTGTTTGGATTATATCCTTTATTTTGGGTATGTTTTCTTTAATATGAGTTAAGATAGCTATTTTATCGGATTAACATGCAGGTAAAAATTGACTCAATTTAGATGTAGGAAAAGTGATCCAATAGGAAGTCCCCTAGTATTGAAAGTAACGTAGTTACTATCTAAAACTAAAAAAAATTCAGGAAGTCGGTATTTTTATCGAATTTCCTAGGATCCCTTATACTCTTTCATATGAGAATCTCAAATAAACTAGCTGACATTTTGTTATACATTTCTCTTGCTCAGATGTTCGAGTAATTCTTTGTAATTTTTTCTTTTAGTTAAAATACCAGTAATATGAGTATAGCTTTAGGACTTAGTTTTTTTTTAAGTTGATATAGCGAAAGTATAATATTTAACCCTCATTTATATTGTAGTTGGTATCACAGAGATACTTTATTTGATCTTTCATAGATATTGAAGTCAGTACTATAAGGTGCATTGTTGGCCCTTTTTAAGCATTGAAGTTAGTAGCATGACACTATAATGTTTGGACCCTCTGAATTTTTATGTCAATACCACAAAGGTATATTATTTTTGTCTTTTTGGACTAAATATCAATACCAAAAAAGTACATTTATTTTTGTCCTTTGGACATTTTATTTTGATACTGCGGAGGAGGATAATTTTTGCCTCTTACGAGCATGAGAAGTCGATACAAACAAAGGTGCATTGTTTTGACCCTTTTAGGCATTGAAGCCAACATCGCAGAGATTCATTGTATTTGGCCCTCGTGGAGCATTGTTGACGCTAGTGCCATAGAGGGGCATTGTCTTGGCCCTCATGAGGCATTGAAACTGGCACTGCGAAGGTGCATTATGTTGGCTTTCGTCAAGCATTGAAGTTTGCACCATGGAGGTGTATTATGTCCGGCTCTTGTGGAGCATTCAAGCTAGCACCGCAGAGGTGCATTATGTTTGGCCCTCATGGGGAATTGAAGCATGGCACCGCAAAGGTATATTATCTTCTCCCTCATGGGACAAATGAAACTAGCACCGCGTGGGTGGATTGTATTTGGCTCTCTTAAGGCATTAAAGCTGGCACCGCGTAGGTGCATTATCTTGGCCCTCGTGGAGCAATGAAGCTGGCACCGCGTGGGTGCATTGTATTTGGCCCTCCTAGGGCATTGAAGCTGGTACTGCGTAGGTGCATTATCTTAGCTTTTGTGGGGCAATAAAGCTGGCACCACTTAGGTGCATTGTATTTAGTCCTCTTAGGGCGAAGCTAGCACCACGTAGGTGCATTATCTTGGCACTCGTGGGGCAATGAAGCTGGCACCGCGTGGGTGCATTATCTTGGCCCTAGTGGGGCAATAAAGTCGGCATCATGTAGGTGCATTGTTTTGGCCCTCGTGGGGGAATGAAGTTGGCACCACGTAGGTGCATTGTATTTGGCCCTCCTAAGGCATTGAAGCTAGCACCGCGTAGGTGTATTATCTTGGCCCTCGTGAGGCAATGAAGTTGGCACCGCGTGAGTGCATTATCTTGGCCCTTATGGGTCATTGAAGTTGGCACCACGTAGGTGCATTGTATTTAGCCCTCCTAGGGCATTGAAGTAGGCACCGCGTAGGTGCATTATCTTGGCCCTTGTAGGGAAATGAAACTGACATCGCGTAGGTGTGTTGTTAGTTTTTTTAGTCTCCTTCTTTTTTAATTTAATTTTTTTTTATAAAAATTTTACTTTTATTTTTCTTCTTCTTTTTTAATTTAACAATTATATTATATCCAGATATCTATACATACCTAAATACTTAGGAACATTTATTACTTTTTTTTCATACAAATTCGAAGAACCTCCCCATATTCTAATATAATGGGAAACCTCAATAATGTTATTATTGGCAGAGTTAAACACACTCCATCAAATATCAAGATCCAATATTTTAGTTATACATAAAAAGCAATTCATGCTCAAATACTTTATCATAAAATTAAATATCTTAACTATCAATTTATTAAGTAGGTTATCCATTTCACCGTAGCAATGCTTTCTTATATCATCATGTATATATATAGGGAAATATGTATATATTGTGACATAATCCTTTTACTCTCAACTTCACTAGATTTCCTCGTATTGAAACTAAATCTTAGAATTTTAGAGACAATTTTTTTTTAAAGAGATATTAGAGAAAACGAACTATATGAAAATAAAAATTTATATATATATATATATATATATATATTGTTATGGGGTAAAAATAGGCTAGACACGTGGCGGTACGTAAGCCCACGATGCTCTAGTCGGCACCTATGGGACAATCCATTCATGCTGAAACCCACCTCACCTCGGATCCCAGCTGAGGCAAGATCCGACTTCAGGTAGTGTAAAGAGTGTTCACATGAAGGGTGCCACGTGACCTATAACTAATGGTCCACAAAAATAAGGCAAAACGAGTGGACCCAACTCTAGAACAGCCCCAAAAATAAAGGAATTTGGTTCCCCCAAAAATGTGAAAAAGGTGTCCTATAATCCTAAGTCACCTGGGGGGACCACCACCTGAAATTGCCCAAAATGGAAACCTGACCAAGGAGACAATGTAGTACCTTGGTAGCTAAAAAAGGGGCCCCACCTGACGTGGTCAGCCTTTAAGGGACCACAAGTGGAGGCGAATGAGCACTCGCCACCTGTATGCAAAGGATAATGTAATCTCCTACTCGAATTAAATCATGCCACGTGGCACGTAATCTCGGATAAGGTCTTAAGGACCAATCCCTGCTCACCAAGGGACCAATCCCTGCTCACCACGTGTCCCTAGTCTTGACTCCGAGCTAAGGTTTCAAACATGGGAAGGGAAAGGAAAGGAGGAACTAGGGCAACATTGTTTAGCCAATCATGTGTCCACAAAGGTATAATATAAAAAAGACACTTATGTCAAGGTAAGAAAGTCTTCCTCAAGCTTAAACTCATTTTCCATTACTTACACACACGATAAGCACAAGTCACCTCACTATTGTTCTCTCTAAGAAACAAAGAGACAACTTAAAACGCCCATTGAAGGTTGTCCTTTGAAGAGAGCTTATTGTTTAGCTTCTAAAAATGCCACACTTATTCTCCTCTCCATGTGTTTTGTGTGCCACTTGGTCAACTAGCTCCTAGCTACATACTCCTCCATACATTAGCTATTTCAAGCTACCAAAATCGAACCATAACAACACCCCCTCAAGGTACTGACTTGAGCGTCGGAGTAGGCTCGTCGGATAACCTCTGGCGCCCCCCTTTTGACCGTGTTCTCTGCTGCAGGCGTCCTCACCAAGTTCGGGTCCAAGGTCAGCAAGAAGAGCGAGGTCAGGAAGGTTTCAAGCAATTTGGCCCGGGATCAGCGAGGCATGACAGGTCAGCTTAGGAGTCTCCAGGGTTAGGACGAGACTAAATCGGGTGCGGAATACTGAGCTCAGACTGTTGACTGGGCATCCATCTTCAGCTCGGATACTACATCAGCAAGGCATCCTACCTCACCTTGGTTGATATTTTCACGCATAAACACAAAATTATATAAAATATTCAATGTTATATATTTACTTAACTAATATTTTTTTATCACAACTCATAATATTTATAATAATATCTGATTATTTTATGTCAATTTAGTTCATGATCAAGGTATATATATATATAACCAACAACTCAATCCTGAACTCTAATTCGACAGTTTTAAACAAGAATATATTCCAAAATACTCTATACTTATATTTTGGTAATTTTAAATCTGTTCTTGTAAAATATTATATTAAAAAAAATTAACTATTTTATAACTATAAAAAAGAGAATGTTAATATATGTTTATGCGTGAAAATATCAACCAATGTGAGGTAGGATGCCTTGTTGATGTAGTATCCGAGCTGAAGATGGATGCCCAGTCAACAGTCTGAGCCCAGTATTCTGCATCCAACTTAGTCTCGTCCTAACCCCGGAAGCTCCCAAGCTGACCTTTCACGCCTCGCTGATCCCGGGCCAAATTGCTTGACACCTTCCTGACCTCGTCGTTCTTTCTAACCTCGCCGTCCCTGCTGACCTCGGACCCGACCTTGGTAAAGATGCCTACAGCAGAGAACACGGTCAAAAGGGGGGCGCCGGAGGTTTTCCGACGAGCCCACTCCGACACTCAAGTCAGTACCTTGAGGGGGTGATATTATGGCTCGATTTTAGTAGCTTGAAATAGCTAATGGGTGGAGGATTATGTAGCTAGGAGCTAGTTGACCAAGTGACACACAAAACACATGGAGAAAGTGAGTAAGTGTGGACTTTTTGGAAGCTAGAACAGTAAATCCGTCCTAAAGGGACAGCCTTCAATGGGTGTTTAAGATTGTCTCTTTGTCCCTTAGAGAGAAAATTATGAAGTGACTTGTGCTTGTAGTGTGAGAATAGTAGAAATGAGTTAAAACTTGAAGAAGAACCCCTTTTACCTTAATATAAGTGTCTTTTTATAATATACCTTTGTGAACACATGATTGGCTAAACAATGCTGCCCTAATTCCTCCTTTGCTTTCTCTTTCCAAGCTTGAAACCTTAGCTCGGAGTCAAGACTAGTGACACTTGGTGAGTAGGGATTGGTCCCTAAGACCTTATCCAAGATTATGTGTTACATGGCATGATTTAATTCGAGTAGGGGATTGTGTTATCCCTTACGTACAGGTGGCGAATGCTCATTCGCCTCTACTTGTGGTCCCTCAAAGGCTGACCTCGTCAGGTGGGGGCCCTTTTTCAGCTACCAAGGTGCTACACTGTCTCTTTGGTCAGGTTTCCATTTTGGGCAATTTCAGGTGGTCCCCCCAGGTGACCTAGGATCATAGGATATCATTTTCACACTTTTGGGGAGACCGAATCCTTTTACTTTTGGGGCTGTTCCAGAGTGGGGTTCACTCGTTTTGCCCTATTTTGTGGATTATTAGTTATAGGCCACGTGGCACCCTTCATGTGAACACCCTTTACACTACCTGAGGTCGGATCCTACCTCAGCTGAGATCTGAGGTGAGGTGGGTTTCAGCATGAATGAATCGTCTCATAGGTGCCGACTAAAGCATCGTGGGCTTACGTACCACCACGTGTCTAGCCTATTTTTACCCCATAACATTTTGGTTTTCTCTCTATTCCTAATATATTTTGAACTTTTAATTAATTTATATAACATTAATTACTAATACCTAGAATCATTCTATAATATTATGTTCCTTTATTATTCTTTCTTGACCATCTATATATGGTATCCCGATATAGTATCTCATAGAACAACTAATATGTATATTAGATGTTATCTAATATATGGTATTGGATTGAAATAGGTGATAAGAAAAAATTAAGAAAAATATTGATTTTTTTTAAATACATGCAAACAACTAGATGCATTCTTTTAGAGTGTGTTGAATGCTTTGACTTTTATAATGTAAACGCGATCAACATTTGATCTTTGATTTGAGAATATATGTATTATCAGGTTTAGTCAGCCAACCTTAGTAGAATATGTCTAATCAAATAAAATAAAAATCCCACAAAGCCATCAAAATATCATTCAGTAAAATTGTTAAATAATTAACTTAATAAATATTTATCTTTTTAAGATATTAATCTGAATTTTAATAAAATGCCATAAAGATTCTAATGTCAAGACACGAAATACCAAGTCAATATAGCCATAAAAAATTTTAAGTGCCATGAAGATTACGATAACAATAGATATAATCATCTAATGAACTTTGATCAAATGGTAGAAGTAAAAGAATGATGATACCTGTAGAAAACGTAGGAGAGAACTTGACGGACTTCTGGATGCATGAGAATGAAGCCACGAGTCTGTCCATATGACTTTTCCATCACTTTCAACGCTAATTTTGCATCCTAAAAGAACCAACGCCAAGCACCAAAGATCAAGTCTCTCCTAATTTACCATAAATTTTTATTTGTCATGAATAATAACAAATTAACTTTTTGTCTTTTTCTCATAGACAGCGTCAACTGTTGATACCAGATTTCGTCATCTGATATTAACTAGTAAATTTGTTTATATGTGGAGAAAAAACTCCCCTCTTCCATTTTCTTTTTTCTTTATATACTTATTAATTTTTTAGATTAATCAAAATATTAATTCTAGCCAAATTCTGATTAGAGATAATCTAAGATTTAGTAGAATTCTAATTAGAGATAATTCAGGATTTCAACTTACCTCTAATTTGGAGGAGATAAGACTTCTTAAAAAAGGCTCGTCGTTGGATTTAAGTATACTGTTTGGATTATATCCTTTATTTTGAGTATGTTTCTTTAATATGGGTCCAGATAACTATTTTATCGGATTAACATGCAAGTAAAAATTGACTCAATTTGGATGTAGGAAAAGTGATCCAACAGTGCCTTTAAAATATCATACCTTTATAAGCATGTGATTAATCTTCATGACCTTATCTAAGATTACATACCACGTGGTATGATTTAATTTGGGTAGGAGATTACATTATCCCCTATGTACACATGGCGAATGCTCATTTGCCTCCAGTTATGGTCCCCCAAAAGCTAACAGCGTCAGCTGGGATCCCTTTTTCAGCTACCAAGGTGTTGAACTGTCTCCTTGGTCAGGTTTCCATTTTAGGCGATGTCATGTGGTCTCCCATGTAAGCTAGAAACATAGAACACCTCTTTCACATTTTTTAGAAGACCAAATCCCTTTGCTTTTGGGATTGCTCTAGAGTGGGATCCACTCTTTTGTCCTCTTTATGTGGACTATTGGTTATAGGTCATGTGGCACCCTTCATGTGAACACCCTTTACACTACCTGAGATCGGATCCTACCTCAGCTGGGATCCGAAGTGAGGTGAGTTTCAACATGAGTGGATCTTCCCATAGGTGCCGACTAGAGTTCGTGGGCTTACGTACCACCACGTATCCAGTCTATTTCTACCCCACAATATATGTATATGTATATGTATATATAGTCAATACTTTCAATTCGAACTTTAACAATATTAAAGTTTTACTTGATTATTTTATATATCATGATGGATTTTTTTGTTCTGAAATTGTTGTATAAATTTTTTAAAGTTGAATAAATGCAAAATCTTAAAAATTGCTAAATCAAAGCTTGATCTTTCAAAAAAATAAAATTCAATTTGAATTTATGTTTGATATTTTAAATTTAATTCTAAAATTTTCTAATCAACATAAGTTCTAATTTCACTGTGAATATTTTCAAAAGTCTAAAATGTTTCAAAATATATAAGAGGGTGAAAACTAGCGTTTTAAATGCAATTAAGTTTAAACTAACATCTAACCACTAACTTATTAATAATAATTTTAATAAGGGTGTTTTAGTCCCTAAACGTTCATGAAATAACAAATCATAATATACTTTGACTGATTATAACATTTTATTCCATAATGTCACATTTATTATCATCCATTCAAAATTTTAAGAATATAATTCAATAATACTAAAAAACAATAATTTCATTGCACTCAATAAAAAATTCAAAGGAAGTACATTTCTCATATTATTTCTTATTGAAAAAACTATATCAATTTCTCCTGTTATTTTATTTCCGTCAACCAAATTCCTTATTCTTGTTTCAAAGATATTTTCCTCCACTATTAATTCTTGTCATCTAAACTACTATTCATTCTCATAATCAATTCAAAAGCCATTGAGATAGATCACCAAAAATACGAATTTGTGCTCACGGTACATGGTTTTAATTAGCCATTTTCTAAAAAGAACAATAACAAAAGATTTTAGGAATTTGAATGAGCAGTTATGTGGCTTTCATCGACGGTTTTTAATATACATTTTGGAAGAAATTTGTGTTTGAAACTATAAAAACAATGTGGTGATAGTCATAGTTGAGAAAGTAACAGAAAGAGAAAAAATGAAAATTAATATAAAAGATAAAAGATGAAAATGGATGTGGTGGTAGTAGTGACATATTTAGAGATGGGAGAGGAAGAAAAGTGGTAATATAAGTGGTTTATACATTATACTAAATGTGAATAGTATAACATATTCATTCAAATCCAATAAGTAGGATTAAATTTGTACTTTATCATTTTAGTGGACTTTTTTCATAATAGTAAGGATATAAAAAATTTTCGAATCCATGGTTCCCAGCCCCGAAATACATCCACTTGCGCCCTATTTGGGGTTTGGGGTCATGTTCAGAGCCCAAAAACCTAACTATCTTGAAAATTTGGGTAGATTCGGTGATTATGAGTTCAACACCCCCCTCCCTCTTTACTCTTCGGTTTTACAATCAGTTTTCTCGATGGCAAATATTAGTATAAAGTAATCTTTGACATAAAGTAAATTAAGTCTGCTTGGAATCATTCAAAATCAATAATCTGTTTGTATTAACCTCTATCGTTCAAAATAAGATAATATTTATTTTGTATAATTACACGGTTACTCTATAGATTTATTCATTTTTTTCATATTTTAGAAGAGTATTGGTTATTTTTTAAACTTCTGGAAAAAGATATTAATATCTGTTAATTAAAATAAGGGTAAAAAGAATCATTTTACTACTATTTAGGGAAGAATGATGACTTTTAATAAAATATAGGCAGATTCAATATATGTCAATAAATTGAGTGGCAGAACTAAAATTAACCCTAAAAACAATTATTTACATGTGCTCTAAAAATAAATAATAACTTTTGAAATAATTAAAAAAATATATTTCATATATTTATTTCAATTGAGCTATATTTAGGGATGACAACTTTTAGCATTACCTGTCAACTAGACACGTATGATACAAGTTAATAAGATATAGACGATACAAGTTAATGAGTTTAGATTATCTTTAAATGATACGATTAATAAATAGATATAATGATATGATGCAATTAATAATTTAGTTCAGGTCCAGGCTTTGAGGTTTTGACATATAAACTCGTTAATGACATTATTTAGAATATTTCTTAAATAATCATTTAATGTTAACTTGTTAATGACACTATTTAAATAATCATAATATTAACCATTTATAATTTAATATATTTAATTTAATTTTTTATATTTTATAAATATTTAACTATTTCTTTAATATTTTAAAAAGTACTTAATACTATTTAAATAAAATTTATTTATATTTAGGTAGGTAATATTATAAATATTTTAGATTAAATATTAAAAAATATAAAAAAAAATGTTAAATAGTTGACAAGATTATTAAATAGATAATCTATTTCATAAATGAGTGGAGTTAGATTTTCAATCCTTGTCATAATTATTATATAAAATAAAATGTTATGTTTATGAATAGGATATGTTAAACCAAACTAGGACCGTAGCTGTATTGATAATAATTAAATTTTGACAAATCTTTGTTTGTTTGTGGGGCTGTTTGTCGAATATAAAATAAAAGATTTACATACACATACGTGTATATATATGGAATAAGATTAACATTTTTTTTACATAAATTTTTATATTAATTATTAACCCTTAAAGAGGATGTAGAAGAATAAAATTGTATGAAATAAGAATATAATAAATATTTTATATTTATTAATTAAGATTTTTTATTTATTTTAATTTTTTTCCCTCTATTTTACTTAATAATTCGTAAAATATCTCTCATACTTTTTTTTTATTATATCTTCTCTCTCTTCATTATTTTTTTTCATTTTAATTATCAAATATAAATTGAAAAACTCAAAAATTTCAATAACTATTTTAGTTTTCATTTTAATTATCACTTGCAAATTAAAAAAACTTAAACATAATTATTTTAATTAATTAATTTATTCATGAATTTTTAAAAATTATTATAATAATAAATATTCAAAAAAAGTGTATTTAATCATTGAATTTTTTAACTTATAAATAATAACTCAAATTAAAATATGTTTGAGGAGAGAAAGGATGTAATTAATAAACATTATAATGAAAAAGAGATTAATAAATTAAAGGTAAAAGTAGAAAAGAAAAATGATATAAAAGTTATTATTAAATGAGTTTATAATAATTTTATTATATTTGTGAGATGCAATTTTGGCCCTCCATATACCCTTAACCTAAGGGTTAATAATTGATATAAAAATTTGTATAAAAAATGTGTTCTCTCTCTCTCTCTCTCTCTCTCTCTCTCTCTCTCTCTCTCTCTCTCTCTCTCTCTCTCTCTATATATATATATATATATTTAAAATAGTAGTATTATTACACTAATACAATAAATGTTATTTTCTACTATCTAGTTAGGAATAATTTTTATAAAATTAAGTACAGACTTTCGAGCAGTGTTACACTAGTACTATCTTGACTCTTAATTTTTGAGAAATTTTTTATTTATTATCAATAAATTATTCATGTAATTATTAATATTTTTAAAAAATTAACTCAATAACTTGATTTAATCAATAATTAATTAAGAAATGTGTCATAGACTATATAATAAGTGTTTGTTAAAATGATAATCCACTTAAGAGCAAAGTTTTATTATTATTTTTTAATGAAAATAGATTCTGAGATGGTCCCGCTTAAGGGCAAGGACTTGTTTTTCTAATGAAAATATATTCTTTTTATTTGAAAAAATAATTATTTATAATTATAGAGCTATGATAATAAAATGTAGGCAGGATCCACACATCACCTAACTAACTAACAGTTTTAATTAGGTGTTTGAAATTAAATAGAATCAGCATTCAAATTAAATAATGTTATAGTTAATTAACAAAAAAAAAAGTCTCAAACACCTAATCAATAATTCTAATAATATTTATTAGTTAGTAATAATTAACTAAAAAATTAATTTTTTGTGGAAAAAAATTATTAAAAATAAAATTTTTACGGGTAGTACATAAATTTTGAAATTTAAATTGGGCTACATTAAAAATTTGAAGAGAATTTTTCATATCACATCATTTAAAAAATATATATTAACAACATTTACTACAAAAATACAGTGATACATTTTTTATATAAAAATATATATTTCAAAATAAAAGATTAATTCTCCTGAAAAAATCATTGTTATTTGTTGCCTTTTAAAGGAACGAATTAACGTGCAAAACAATAGCATTTGGTTTTCTTCTCATAATAATATAAGTTTTGTGATACATATTTCAAATTAATTAACTGTGCCCATAATCTTTTAATGAACCTTAACTGAAAAACTCTCTCATGTATAATAAACTATTAATTAATTCTATTTGTTCATATTGTATATTATAAAAAAAGTTTATAAATGTTGATGCGGTAAAATATCAACCCTGGTGAGGTGGGATACCTAGGCAATATGGTATATAGGGCTGAAGATAGATACTTAGTTAATAGTCTGAACTCAGTATTCTGTACTTGAATTGACCTCAACCTAACCTCAAGGAGGCTCCCGAGCTGGACTTTCACGCTTCACAAATCTTCAGGCCAAGCTGTCACCAACCTTCTTGACCTCGAACTGAAACTGGGTGAACCTGCCTGCAGCAAAAAGCGCGATCAAATGGGGACGTCGGAGGTTTTCCAGCGAACCCACTCCAACGCTCAAATCAGTACTTTAAGAGAGTGATTTTGGCTCGAAAATATGTGTTTTCCTTTTGGGTTAAAGGAATACCTTAAAGAGAGTTAAAGTAGGAGATAAATGCCACAATACACAAAGAAGGTAAAAAATAGAGATCCATGGAGGAAAGCCTTCCTTCACCTTCACTTTTTCAAAGAGAAAGTGATAGATATTTTTCTTTAGTGAGAGAAAGTAAAAAAGATGGAAGTCCCCCTACATATGAAGAAAAAGATGAATATATACTTAACTTTTGATGGCATGTGATTGGTTAGCTAAAGGTTACCCTAATCCCCATTTCCTTTTGAGTTGAAACTTGACCTGCGATATGTGGTGAGCAGGGATTGACTGACATAATCTTACCCATAGTGCTTGCTACGTGGCAAGCTTCCGTTTGATGTAAAAATTCCTTTGTCCCTTCTTGGACACGTGTCGAGAGCCGATTTGCTTTTCTTTGTGGTCCTAAAAACACAAATGGAGACATATAGCTGACAAGTGGGACCATTTTCAGCACCCAAGGAGTCTTGTCCCAAGTGCTCCAATTGCCCACCTGACGTTGTTAGACTGACATTGTCAGGTGGTCTCCCACTTAACCTATTATAATAATATTATTTTATAGGCGTGCAGGAGACAAAATATCTTGATTTTCGTGGTCAAACTAGAATGGGGTCCACCCTTTTACCCCTTTATTATGGATCAATTGTTATGGCCACGTGGCACCCCCTCATGCAAATGTGCTGCCACTACCTGAGCTAGGATTCCTCATCATCTGGGATATGTCCTTAGGTAGTTTTTGTCATGAGTGGATCGTTCCGAAGGGTACCGGCTAATATTTCGTGGACTTACGTACTGCCACATGTCTAGTCTAATTTTACCTCACAGCAGAGGTCCCCAAGCTTTCAAGGGCTGAGGAGAAGGTGAAGGCATTGGAAGCTTCATAGAGTTCTTCATTCTCATTCTCAAGTGGTCTTACCTTTGCTACCATGGTAAGTATGGATCTAAATGTTTGATGTTCTGACGAGCTTAGTTGGGATATCCCTTATGATTTGGGATTTGTATCCCTCTTAGCTAACATTTTCCACATCCTTAACTAAAAGACAGTGTCCCTCCTGAGTTGGGGCAGTGATCCCACATGAGGTGGATTTAGTGTCAGCCAACATGTTCCATATATATAACATGGAGATGGTGTCCTTCTTAAAGGGATCAAATAAAATTCTTGGAGATAATATCCATTCTATGAGAAATAAATAAGATAGGCTTAAGTAGTATTTTTCTTAAATATGCTTTAAGAAAACCAAAGCGATGAACAACACACTTAAGTCTTTCCAAGAGACTGCATAAGAAAACCATAGTCACTATAAACTTAATAATAAACAAGATCCAGCCTAGGTGGTGTTTTTTCCCAAAATGTTATATGAAGACCAAAGCAATGATAAAACATACCTAGGACTTTCTAGGCGCACACATATGGAGAAAATTGTAGTCACATCAGATTTGGTGATAAATAATACATGTGGTGATAAACAATACAATGATAAACACATGGTGATAAAATATACGGTGAAATAACAAATGGCGATAAGATACTCGGCGATAAGATACTCGATGATAGAACACGTGGCCATAAACCTTATGGTGATACTCATTTAGTGACAATCACATGGCGATAGAACACATATTGAAATATACATGTGGAGATTTTCTTTTAACCGAGTTCCCATGCAAGATGATAGAGAAAAAAAACACTCGAATCTGCCTTGACACGAACAACCAAGGATGCCTTAACCTTAGTAGTGAGTCTAGATGATCTGGGACTCATGACGGATACGTGGTGGCATATCCTTCCTAAGGTGGGATAACACCTTTTTGTTGCTTGTTGATCCCCTTTGATGATTTCAATAGGGTCCCCCACTGATAATGTTGATAAAGTCGTTGTCCCATGTATGAGGTTGACTTTATGCTTGTTACAGGCTCAAGTGGGATCACTGGAATATGCCTTCCTTGCTTTGTTGGAGTTCCCAGCTAAGATGGGTCACCGGCTAAAGTTGGTCTCCTATTGCAGTGTTGATAAAGTCATTATCCTTAGTCATCTGGGTTTCTAATTGACCTTCATTATCTTTTTAGATATCTCCAAGTTGTCTTTTTTTTTTTTTTTTGAAATTCTTTTTCAAACCACAAGTGAAAATTCCTTTATAGGTTCTTTATCCTATATGTGATTATTTTTTTTAGAGGCTTCATCAAAAGACTTTCATGTTTAATAATGTAGAAAATATCTTCCTTTAAGGTGTTCAAGGGATGATACACCAAAGGGTGGATAGATTACACTTGTTTTCCTAGCTGGAGAATTGGCTCTTTCAACAGAGGAAGTAAGCGCCTAGAAAATGTATGCGTTGGTAGGTATCCCTGATGAGGTAGGATATTTCTTTATAAGGTGCGCGCTTACATGGCATTGGCACAGATGAGTTTCCCTAGTGAAGTGAGACTTCTTCTTTCCCTTCCTACTAGGACCTAGGTCATGTAATCTCTTATTCTCACTTTCGACATACTCCTTAAGGTCGATCCTAAAGAGGGAGACTACTTTGGTCTGGTTCTCTCGTGACCTTTCTTTTAGCTCCTCTTGGGGCCTCGAATTGGCTTCTTTGGCAGGTGCGTACGTTGTAGCGAGACCTTTCGTTCTGGTCCCTACAGACGGCGCCACTGTTGATACGGTAAAATATTAACCCTAATAAGGTGGGATACCTAGGTAATCTGGTATCCGGGACTAAAGATGGATGCTTAGTCAACAGTATAAGCTCAGTATTCCGCACCCAAATTGACCTTAACCTAACCCCGAAGAGGTTCCTTAGCTGGACTTTCATGCTTCACAAATCTTCAAGCCAAGCTGTCACCAACCTTCCTGACCTCATTGTCCCTGCTGACCTCGGACTGAAACTGGGTGAACCCACTTGCAGCAAAGAACGCGGTCAAAGGGGGGCGCCAAAGGTTTTCCAGCGAGCCCACTCCGACGCTCAAGTCAGTACCTTGAGGGAGTGATTTTGGCTCAAAAATATGTGTTTTCCTTTTGGATTAAAGGAATAACTTAAAGAGAGTTAAAGTAGGAGATAAATGCCACAATACACAAAGAAGGTAAAAAATGGAGATTCATGGAGAAAAACCTTCCTTCCCCTTCACTTTTTCAAAGAGAAAGTGATAGATATTTTTCTTTAGTGAGAGAAAGTAAAAAAGATGGAAGTCCCCCTACATATGAAGAAAAAGATGAATATATGCTTAACTTTTGATGGCATGTGATTGGTTAGCTAAAGGTTACCCTAATCCCCATTTCCTTTTGAGTTGAAACTTGACCTGCGATTTGTGGTGAGCAGGGATTGACTGACATAATCTTACCCATAGTGCTTGCTACGTGGCAAGCTTCCGTTTGATGTAAAAATTCCTTTGTCCCTTCTTGGACACGTGTCGAGAGCTGATTTGCTTTTCTTTGTGGTTCCAAAAACACAAATGGAGACATGTAGGTGACAAGTGGGACCATTTTCAGCATCCAAGGAGTCTTGTCCCGAGTGCTCCAACTGCCCACCTGACATCGTTAAACTGACATTGTCAGGTGCTCTCCCACTTAATCTATTATATTAACATTATTTTAGTTTTCGTGGTTAAACTAAAGTAGGGTCTATCTGTTTTACTCTTTTATTATGGACCAATGGTTATGGCCACGTGACACCCCCTCATGCAAATGTGTTGCCACTACCTGAGTTAGGATTCTTCATCATCTGGGATACATGCTCAGGTAGTTTTTACCATTAGTAGATCTTTCCAAAGGGTACTTGCTAATGTTTCGTGAACTTACGTATTACCACGTGTTTAGTTTATTTTTACTCCACAACAATATATATTATGGTAAAGTCTCTTTTAGTTCTAAAGGTTTAGTGTATTATTCTTATTAGTCATAGTAATTTTAAAAATATCTTTAAAATTTTTATTTTATTAAAAAAATAATTATACCCTAATATAATAATAATTATTTAAAAAAATTAAATAAATGAATTTCTAAAATTTGAAAAAATATATCTAAAAAAATATATATTAATTAATTAATTAATTAATATTATTAATTTATGTCACATTGATAATATAAATATTTATTTAATATATTATAAAGTTATATTTTATTATTTTATCTATACTTTAAATATATATACATATATTTTATTTAAGTCACAGCATAGTAATAAATATTTATTACAAATATGCGGTAAAACAAATAAATTTATAAATCTATATTTTCTTATTAAATTAGTATTTACTTATGCTTTACTTTTATTTAATTTCTAATAATTACTAATGTGTAATTTATTTCTATTTAATTTTTTACAAATAATTATTTTATTAATATATTATTAAAATAATAGTTTTATTTATTTAATTAATGTATTTTATATAAATATAATACATTTTTCAAATTTTAGAGATTTACTTGTTATTTATTTCTATAAAAATGTTAAGGGCGGTACACAAAATTTGAAATTTAAATTTTGCTAAATTAAAAAATTGGAGAGTTTTCCATATCATGTCATTTAAAATAAACAATATATATTTGGGATAATCACTACAAAAGTACAGTGTTACTTTTTTATATATAAAAATATATTTCAAAATAAAAGATTAATTCTCCTGAAAAAATCTACAATTCAATCTCCTAAAAACATATAGTATAAGTTGTGATATATATTTTAAATTAATTGTGCTTTTTAATGAACCTTAATTAATTTGGCTACTTGAAATAAAAAGGAAGATTTCTTGCAACTTCTTTCAATTGTCAATTTCATGCAATACAAAACATAAAAGATTTTATTACTTGAGAGAACGAAAACTTACACAAAAACATTTTATTTAAATAGCAAAACACCAGCCGACCGATCACAAGGCCAAGAAGTAGTTGAATAATAGTTAATTATTTGTTGTAGGGATATAGGCGAACTGGAAGTCCCTTGGCTGCCTTTAAGTTTGGAACTCTGATCATTTGCTCGTCAGGATTAACCTTTTCCCAGTTGAATTTCTTGACAACATGATGAATGAAGATTAGAATTTGTAGCTTGGCAAAATCTTTTCCAGGGCAAATGTGATGGCCTCCTCCGAATGGTACGTATGAGTATGGGACAATTGGGTCATTTCTTTCGAATCTTGCTGGGTCAAACTTTTCTGGGTCTTTGAAGTACTGTGGATTCCTGTGTGTTGCATGGGTACTCCAGTGTACCTGCCATTTCCAATCAATCAAATCATATCAAATTATTTTCACGTTGATATTTACATCCACGTATCCAGGGGGAGAGAGAGACAGAAAGACCATATTCTTTACACGTAATTTGTTATATTATTTATAAATCATTCAGTTTAAATTTTTATAATAATTGTGAAATACACTAATTGTAATATATTTATTGTGTATTAATTATATATATACTAAATTTAATTTTAATTATTAAAAGTTTATAAATAATATAATAAACCGTATAAAATTAAGCATGTATATGTAAATACATGCATGGTTATGGAGGGATAACTTAATTAGTTTGATCTCCTATAATAAAAAATAAGAGATCCAAAAATCGAATCTTCTTTACATATATCCATCTTGGAGAGGGTTCAAGACGAGAGTATGTGCAAATAGAAAAAATGGATGGAGTATATGGGAAGTCCCTTTTCTTTTAATTTGGATAGAGTGAAGCAGGGTTTGGGGTAAAACGTTAAAATAAAAATATATATAATTACAATTACCTTCCATCCCTTAGGAATTAAATATCCTTCATAGGTGAAGTCATTGAGGGCTTCCCTGAAAGTCCCAGAAGCAGGAGCCTCTAATCTCAGAGATTCACTCAACACATTCATTGAGAACTTCATCTTTTTCAGGTCCTCCATTGCCAGATTCTCTCCTGGTGCTCTTCCTTTTGCTATCTCCAATTGCTCTGTTCAAATCAACATCATTAATAACCTCGATTCATTTGAAAACAAAGAATGTAATGAGAAGGGTATGTACCTGAGCGAACTCTTGCATAGATTTCAGGATTCTCTGCGAGATTTTTCATAATGGAAACAATGGTTACGCTGGGATTATCAAATGCAGCTGAAAGCAAGGATACCAAGTTCTTGGCAAGTGCGACCTCGTTTACTTCTATACCATCCCTATGATTCTCCAGTAATATGTTCGACAGAACATCGTTTGCTTCTTTTCTACCCTTCTCAAACAAATCAATCTTCCTCTGCTTAATGATATCCACGAATATCTTACGACATTTTCTCGATCCTTTAACAGCACGATTGAATTTTGTACCTGGAAGGTTTATAGGCAACGCAAAGAACGCAGCCACAACATCTCCCATCGCAGGCAGAAGTTCGTCGAGAATTTCCCGATCCCTGATGTCAGCAAGCAATCTACAAGATATCGCAAACGTCAACTTCCTTGCAATAGGGTAAACAGTAACTTCATCAGACCCGTCCCAGAACAACTTGACATGATCTTTGACGACTTCATCAGTAATACTGACATGTTTTGCAAGAGCCTCAGGCTCATTGAAGAAGGAGAGAAACTGCTTGCGAGCTCTGATAACTTGCTCCGGAGTAATCTCTTCCTCGGCGTTTTCAAACACTCTGAGAAAAGTTACAGGCCACCAGGATCTAACAAGCTTGTAATCATTAGCAAACAAGAACTTGTTCCCCTCAGGACTGCATAAAAACACCATGTTTTGACCAATATGAGACGTCTTGAAAAGTTTGGTGTTGTATTTGTTTCTCCTCTCAGCAATGAATTTGTGAATACTATTGGTTTTGGCCTTGAACATGTAATCGAAAGTTTCAAAAATCTTCAGAGGCCAATGTACATGACCTGGTGGGAGAGGAGCATTTTGGGTTTGCTTGGGTTTGAAGAGATAATAGAAGCAGAAGACAGTAAGAATGAGAAGTACGGAGGGTAGGAAGAGCTCCATAATTTCAACTTTGAATTTGGGATCAAAGAATCTGAAGCTCTGTGTTTGTTAATGAATCATTGAAGGTTAAATATTTATATGTTGTAAAGTTCAAAGATGTTAAATGATAAGTCAACAATGGTTCAACTTATTATATTTTAATTCAAAAATGGTATACTCTACTATATTATGCTTCAAAAATGGTGTACTGGGGGATTCATGAATAAAAATAACAGTGAGATCTCAAGCTTTGAAGCAAAATATCACACGTTTCAAAAATATATATTATTATATCGAAATATATTATATTATTGGTATCTGCTAAGTCATTTGAGCTGACTGCAAGAGTCCAATAATACTAACGACAAGACTCTCTTGGAACAATAATGTTCTTGTCCCTAAACTTCATTATAACACTAAATTAAGATGTAATTTTTTTCAGGTTCAATAATTTGGTCCCTCTTAAATAGCAGTATTCAAAACCCAATTCAATCAGATCTAATCCAATCCAATTTTTGATGAATTAGATGAAGTAATAGATCGGTTGAATTAAAAAAATTTAAAAGTCACTCACAATGAGTTGAATTTTGAATTTATATTATTAATCTATTAGAATTCGATTCAATTTGTTAAAACTAGGATAATAATACATTTAAATAAGATATAATTTTATTTACTTATAGGATATTACACACACTCAAGTAACCTCATTTCTCCTTAATTTTAATATTTATTTTTTTAATGATTAATTTGTTTCACAATTAATATATATGTTTATATAATATTTTTATTTTGTGAAGACTTACCATTGATTCATAGGAATTTTTTACCTTTTTTACTTATAGAATTCAATCATAATTATTTATATATTTATTTTTTCTTTTATTTTGATTTGACCAGGTATATATGTTCAAATTTTAAATAAATCTCTAATGTTATTTAACTTAATTATGTTTATTAATTAAATTGAATCAATAGTAAAATTACATACTTTTAACTTATTTAGATTAAATTATATCAAAATAACTTAAATCCGTCAAACGATGAATTGAGTATGAATTTAATTAAATTCAATCAATCAAATTTAATGAAGGTGAATGGGAGTAAATATAATTAAAAAAACCACTAAAATTAAGTAATAATTTATTAAAATTACTAAAATATGTGTTGGTTTATTATTTCATAAAAGTTTAGGGACCAAATATTATTATCCCAATCTCTCTTAAGAACATGAAAGACTGCAGGCGGCCGCTAGTAGTCTCGAGTGGCGGTTGATTTCGAAATTTCCTTTTTCTTTTTTAATTATAAATTAAAGAACAAAAATCTGGTGACCTTTTTATTTATGAATAAATGTTATATTTTCATACTATCCATATAAAATTGTTTTTGATAAAATATTTGATTTGTTTTACCAAGATATCGTGTTTAATTTCTTAATAAAAATTGCTTTGGTTTTCTAGAGGAATAATAAAAATTCTTATATATATATATATATATATATATATATAAGAAGAAAATAAGAGTGGTACTTTTGTAAATAGTCTCTGTAGATATTAAGTCGTATTTTTTTATTAAGTTCTATTTTTGTAACTCACTAAAAAATTTTGCAACTCACGTAAAAATTTGTGAAGAGAAAGTTTAATACAATCAAATTAAAGTTTAACTTAAAAAATTAAAATGCACGAGTTTTAAGAGTTAATAATAATAAGAAATTATAGGTATATAATATGTGCCTAATTAAAAAAAATATGTAAGTTTAATTAGATATACAATTATTTTTAAATTTAATTTTATTAAAATTAAAAAATATAAAATCTTGTAAAAATGATTTTATGAAAATTTTAGAGAGGTGCAATAGCAATCAATTTATCTGGCCGAATGTTATTTTTCATGTTTTTAAAATTATCGAGGTAAAATGATTAATTTTTTTAAAAAATGACATTTTATTCATGAAAGTTTAAAATTTATTAAGGTTTATTTTTTTTTTTAAATTCCAAGAATATTTTGTTTACCACTAATTTTTTAGAAGTATATGCGTTTTCTTCAAACTTTGTATTATTTGTCAATTTTCCTATCAATTCAAGTAAAGAAAACAAAGGATTACATGAAAATGAAATGTTAAAATGGACTGAAAAGAGACATATGGCCCCATCACAACACTTTTTTGGTTTTTTTTTTTATCTTTCTTCTTTTTATTTAGAGATTTCTTTGTAATTATAATTTATAACTGTTATTTTGTTTGAGGCGATTTTTTTTGTCGAAGATGGAATGGATATTTATTATTAAGATTAATTTTTAGATTAAGTGATAATTCAAATATAATTATCAGGTCAAGTTTGACCTCCCGTTTAACTTTTTCAAACATTAAAAATTAAATATAATAATTAACTTAAAGCACAATCAACTAATTTCTTTTGTTAGTTCACGCAACATTTGATCAATTTAGAATTATCGTAAATTTTAAAATAATTTTTTCACTATGTTATAGAAATAATTAATTTTAAAAATAATTAATTTAATATTTAACAAATTTTATTTTTAAAAATGTTATAAATTTTAAAATATTTTTGTGTATTTGATAAATTTTATTATTATAATATTATAATATTACTAATCACCAAAATGTATATAGTGCATGATTATAATATATATATATATATATTTTTTGACACTCCTATCGATAGGTGTAAAGATTAATTTATATAGTTTGAAAAATTTACACATAAATGAAAATTTTGGAAAAATGCTTGCATACTTCCCCTAAATCTTCAATTTACTAATTCTATTAATTAAAAAATAATAAACTAATTTGGATAAAGAATTTCGAAATTTAATTTACATTTATTAAATGTTAAATAAATAAAAAATAATAAACTAATTAAAAAAGGTTTTAATTGTTGCTTGTGTTTTATTTTCTATACCTTCTACAATGATTTATAAGCAAGTTCAAATTGTTGGTTAATAAGAATTAAAAAAATTTATAATTTATCTAAATTCACTACTCTTACTTAGTTTAAATTTCTTGGATAATTAAAATGAGCAACTGCTCCATTAATTTTTTAGTTTTTGATTTATTTTTATGCCAATTTTATATTTTGTTTTATTTTTAATTTTTAATTCATCTTTATTCTTTATTTTTTATTTTCTAAATAAAAATATGACTTGAAAAAATAGATATGATAGAGAAAAGATATGTTCTACCTAATTGCCCTTAAAATTAATAATCAACTAATAGGTAATGTTGGTGATCAACTAACCGTTCAGGTAGAGATGACAAAAAAGCAGCCCAAAGTCTGGCCAGGGCCGGCACAGGTTTTTTAAAAAAAACGAATATTGGGTTGGATACGGGGTAAAGAAATCGATACCTAGGTTAAAAACGGGCCAGGGATGGGTATTAACCTCCCTACTCGGCCCATGCCCAGAAAATTCAAATTCGTTTTGGTTAATTATATATACATTCATTTAGGTTGGTAATTTATTATAAAAAATTTATATCTTTTATATTTTAGTCCTTTAAGTCCCTTGGAAAAGTTAATAATTTTATAATTTAGTCAATTTGATCTTTTATTAAAACATACTGTAAATTCCATAATTTATTTAATATATTTTCTACTGAAAATTAAATCATGATATACTACCATGTACATTTATTTTTCTATTTATATAGATTAATGAAAATTAAAAAAATATAAATCAAATTTAAATCTTATTTTAATAAAACTATTACAAGTTATAATATTTCATATAATTTATCTTACTCAAATTAATGTTCTTGTTATAAAAAATTTGTCATATTATTTTGATGATAAGTGACATGGTGGTTTTATGTATAAAAGTTTAATTAAAAAATGATAATTGTAATAGTTAACATTTGTTGAATACATTAAATTTGAATGCAACTCAATAAATTTAATATTTTTTAAAGATTTATGTTAAATTTAGAACTATTAAATTATTGTAAAATTGAATTATTATATATTTTTAAAAATCGTAAATTCTTTATATAAAAGAAAACACTCATTATGATCACAACCATCCTCTACCTATTGTGGGTGAAAATGATTTTCACAAACATCAATCACTTGATGATTGTTATAGTTTTTAATTTTATGATTTTACTACTTTTTGACATTTGTTCTTGTGATACTTATAATTTTAATTACTATACTCTTCATATTAGAGAAGTTCATATTTAATATATATAAAATAATTTTATAATTTAAAATAATTCAAATTTAGTAAATAATTTAAATACGCATGAAATTTATATAACTTTTAATAACTAGATTTAAAATATTGAGTTTTGATAAAATAAAAATAATCAATTGATGTCAAACTAACTTTTTTTAATATTGTAATATGAGATTAATAAAGACAAAAAATTCACAAAATGCAATACAACTTATAGATTTTATTTTAATTGTCTTAATTTAATTACAATATATATTATTTTCAAAAAAAGAATTAATGGGCTTAAAATTATGAGTTTGAGTTTGAATTCCATAAAAATAAACTAGGTAAAAAAAGTGCACTAACTAAAAATTATGAGCTTTGCATTAAATAATGGGTGAGTTTAGTAAAATTGTGCGCTTTATAACAACTAATTAGTAGTCAAATAGGGTTAAATAGGATCAATGGTTTGGGTTAGGGATTTTACTATTTAATATAGCCCATACTGAAGTAGGGATGGGTCAAGTATGGAGATTTAGGTCCTCGGCTCATTGCCATCCCTAAGTTTAAGGGAGGTATGTGTGTATTTTTTCATACTTTCAATTTACGTGTAAATTTTTCAAACTTTACAAAAAGATATGAGTTATTAATTTCCCAATCTATAATATGCTGAAGTAAATAAAGTATGATAGATAAAATATAAAAGGTTAAAGCATTGGTGCTAGAATTCTAGTATATAATAGATGAAAGGATTGAAAAATTGAATAGACAACTATTAAAGTTTTATTTTAGTTAAAATGGAACAAATATGAAAAAAAATATTTTAAACTTTAATTAACAATATGAACTGTAGAATCACAAGTGCGGTTGCTTACCAACAAACACAAAGCTTAAACATAACAAATCGGAGTCAGATTATAAACTGTAGAACAATTAACATATATAAACTATTCTATTATTAAGCAAAATGAAAGTTATTACACAAACATTAATTTTTATTATTAAAGCAAAATAATTGCTTAAAACGCTAGAGACAACATACACTAACAAGGCCAAGATAAATACTGAAAAGGAGACATAGATAGTTCATTGATTATTTATAGCTAGGGATAAGATGAAGATGGACTGGAAGTCCCTTGGCTATAATTAAACTTGAATTTCTTATCTTTATTCATCAAGATTAATTTTGGGAGAATGCTCGATTCTCCCGTTATTTTAGACATAATATTTCATTATTCTCCTAATTTTTAATTAATATTCCATCACCTCCTTACTGTTAGTTTTGTCATTTACATATAAATGTTTTTTGAAATATTTACATCTTTTAACTTGATTATGTGTATAATAATTTAAAAAGTGAGAAACGTATAGTACAAATGAAAAATTCTAAAACGAAAATATAATTAATTAACATTAGTTTTGTCATTTACATTTGATTTTTTTTTTTGGAATATTTATGTCTTTTAACTTGATTATGTGTATTATAATTTAAAAAGTAGGGGTGAGCAAAATTGGGTTTGGTTCGATTTCTATAAAAATTGAATCGAACCCAGAATATATTAATAATGAAATTGAACTGAATCGAATCGAAGAAGTTGAGTTCGGTTCGGTTCGGGTCTAACATCGGTTTTTGAGCCAAACTTCAGTTTCAGTTCAGTTTCGAATTTTTTTTTATAAAATTTTATTGGCATCCCTAATTTATATCATAATTATAATAAATAAATAAAATTAAAATATTAATATTTATCCTTATTTTTATGATATTTATGTAAATTATTATCAAATTCTTAATTATTTGTAATTTATAAAATTAATAGGAAGTTACAAAAAATTTTACAATTGGTTTCGGTTCGGTTTCGATTTTAAACTAAAACTGAACCGATTATTTAAGAACTAACTATAACCGAACTTAGTTCTGAACCAAACCGAATTGTTCAGTTCAGTTCGGTTAGGTATTTTTACCCACTTCTATTAAAAAGTGAGAAATGTATAGTATAAATAGAAAATTCTGAAACCAAAACATATTTAATTAACACTTTTTAAGAAAAGTTAAAAAAAAAATTAAATCAAAAACTTCTTTTTCAAAGAAAATAAAAAACATAAGTCAACTTGAACTTAAAGAAGCAATTGACTGTTTTTTTTCTTCTTCCTCTCAATTTTGCACTCCAAACAAACCTTAACTTTACAACCTATAGGCTCTAAGCAAATTCCAATAAGATTTTTATTGTCAGAAAAAAAAGAACATCAATTTTTGAATGTCAAAAACCAAGTATACACCATATTCCCTAAGATTTGTGCAATTTTGAGGAGTCAAACAAGCAAGTTTATTAACTTATTTCTTCGGTTTTTAGTTGCATAGTTGTGTTTTAGTTTGTGTTTAGATTTGATTGTGTTTGTTTAAATGAAAAAATGCAATGCAAAATGATGTGTTGGCAATTGTTCGTGAAAGTCATACATGGATTATGGATATTTTACTCAATTTTGGAAAGTTGATTATGTGTATTATTTGGTGTTAAAAGCTTGCGTTGTGTGTGAAAATTGTTTGAGAAAGAGACTTTGTTTTACGGATAATTTTTAACGAATCTTTGTTTTATGAGTTTTTTTAATTTAGGTGGTTATAAGTGTTTTGGTTAGTGTTTATAGGGAGAATGACTGATACATTATTATTTTAGAGTTTGTAATGTTTATGTTAATTAATTAGTAATTTATGTTGTTTCAGTTAAGTAACAGGTTGATTATTTGCACGATTGAGATACTTTAGCATGATACATGAGTTTTATTTTTGTTGGGAAACCTATATTGAAAAGTTTGATTGTTTGTGTGTTATGCACGGTAATCTTATTAGTATATGTGATTATAGTTATTGAAATCTACATTGAAATTGTTGGTTTTGATGTGTACAAAATGAGTAATTCTATATTAGAGTTGATAGTGGTTTTTTGTGGAGTCCAAGTTAAAGTGGAGCGTGTTATTGTGGATCATTGTACCTTAGTGTCTCTCATCAATGATGTAATATAGATTGTACACCAATGTCATAAATTCCACGACGAGCAGTTCATCATAAAGGCAATTGGCCTTGGTCATTGGAGAAAAGAGTTTTGGAAACGGATTATGATTATATCGATCATATGTTAAAAAGCCCTAGATAAAGGTGTTGGTATAACAAAGCTAGAGATGAACGTGGTCACATTGACTTCTCTATCGTTTTCCCATTAAATAAAAGCTGATGTAGTTAACGAATTATCTATTTCACAATTAACATAAGCAGAGACAACATGTAGACAAGAACAATCAGATGAAAATAATCATGAAACTAACAATGAAGATGAAGAGGTTGTGAGTAAGAATTACTTGAATGGACTAATGATGATGAAGTAGACTAGTTGAATTTGCAATTGATGCTGAAAATGATTTAGAGGGTAATGACTCAGACACATCCGAAGACGAAGAAGTTATAATTGATTCTGTTGTTCATGCTGATGAAAGTACAAGAGTGATAAAAGTATGCTTTTGCATCCAGTTAATAACAGCCAAATAAAACATGCATGTAAGAGGACATTCAAGAACCCTGAGGTTACCAGTGATTGGGTAGCAAATAGTGTACTCCACTATACTAAACAATCTTAGTATCGATGTTGAAGCTATGGCAGCTAGCTATGTAAAAGGTTTGGGATAGGTACAACCAGAAAAAGATTATATAAGGCAAAGAAAAATGCCCTAAGCATGGCAGCAATAGACTTTGCAAACCCTTATAGAAGGCTTAAGGACTATGCGCACATGTTTTTGGCAAGAAATAGATAAGAAACAATTAAGATTTAACAAGAGCCAATCAGAGATTTTAAGAGTTTTTTCATGAGTTTCAAAGCATAACAAAGGGGATTTATGAAGGGCTGTAGAAAATTTGTTGGCATAGATATGGATGCCACTTGAAGACCCTACATGGTGGCGTTTTACTCTCAGTAGTGGTAGTAGACGCAAATAATGGTATTTTTCCTTTGGCAATAATGGTTTGTAAAGGGGAGAATTCAGATAATTGGGGCTGATTTTTACTATTATTCAAAGAGCATATAGAAATAATGGTCGAAATAGTAAGCACCTTTACGTTTGATAGGCAAAAAAGAGTTATTGGAGCTCTTAAAATCCATTTTCCTTCAACCTCGATTAGGTATTGTGCTAGGCATAGCTACACTAACTTTCAAAAGATGTTTATTGCTAAGATATTGATTGAACACTTTTGGATGGTAATACAAGAAATAAGCAAGGTCGATTTGATATTGTCATGGAAAAAATTAAGGAGATTGAAATAGCAGCATTTGAATAGCTGATAAAGAATGAACCTGGCACTTGGGTAGTACACAAATTTAATCATCTCTTCAAGATTAATCGTGCTACAGATAACATGATTGAATCTTGGAATGGATTTTGATAAGTGTGTTAAAACCACACCTATCGGACATTGAAAGACTTGAATTATTTTGTAAATCCTCAAGTTTAGTTATGATTTGACGAATTTTAGCGCTTTAAATATATGGCTAGCTATTTTCAATAATATTTATAGTTCTTTTTGAATGTTTCTCTTAAAAGTTGATATATAGAAAGTTCAAACAAAATTAATCAACTAAAATTATTCTTGGTTAATAATATCTTGGGATTTTCGTGTAATTGATAAGCATGCATGAATTGAAAGATGCATATTTCATACTAATCATATTTACTCAATTAATCGTATTTACTCGAGAAAGTCCCATATGCTTATATTCATAATATTAATTTCGTAATATTGCAATTACATACAAATAAATTTTGATATATTAATCTCGATTATCATTATATTGGGATATTCATATAATTTGTTGCTACGTATAAAGTGCAAGTTCATATAACTCAATCGTCTTTGATTGATTCTTAGAATATATATAAAACAAATTTAATTGCAATTCAATGGATTCAGCTTCCATTTGTGATAAGTGTGTAGAATACACACTCATCGAACACTTCAAAACTTGAATTATTTTGTAAATCCTCAATTTTAGTTAATATTTGACGAACTTTAGTGCTTTGTATAGAAAAGACAGCAAATGGGCATTCAAGGTGAAATCGGCTTGAGAAAGCAATGTTGAAAATGTCGAAAAGGAAACGAGGACCAAAATGCAAAGTTGTAGGGACAAAAATGCAAGGAATCCAAAGTTGATGGTATAGCACGGCCGTGCCATACCATGCCGCGATAGTGCCACCAAGGCATATGGCTGCGCCACTCATTCTTTTTCATTGCACCCCCGCGCCTCTTGGATATGCTTGGATGAATTTTGGCCGTGAGATCATCATCTAATGGCCTGATTTGGATATTTTTTAGGTTTATATATTTTTGGGATGATAGCCACCATAACTAAGCAATCAAGACTAGAAAATAGGGATTTTTGAGTGAGAAAGGTGAAGAATAAAGAGGAGATTTTAGAGAAAGAAGTGAATTGATTTAAGTTAGAGCCTTTGGAAGAAGACCTTAAGGAGAATCATTGTAGCTTGGCTCTCTAGTATAGTTTTCCTAAACTCTATCACTCTTATTTTGTATTTTATTTGAACTTTAATTATTGAATTTGATGATTTGGAATACATGATGTAATAATGTTAATAATTGTGATGGTTGGCTAGTTTTCTTAATCTAGGGTCTTGATGTATCTTGTCTAAATTATGTTTTAATCAATTGGCATGTTATTAATGTTATGGTTTGATTCACTTGTGTTTACCTTGCTCAATATTTCAATCTGTTAATTAATTAATGAATTAACTAAATTGGAGATGGATGTATTAATTCTTAGGAAAGATTGATTTGTTTGTCTGACTAAAGAAATATAATCTAGATAGTTGTGACACCGGGAGATAATCGACATCTAGATAATCTAATTAACAGTTAGGATTTCAAGAAAGTGGGAAGTGAATTGGGTTCTGAGCATTAGAAAACAAGTAATACATAATGAACGTATAATTATTTGAGTTAGATAGGGATATCAACTTGAATCATTGTGCGTAAAACCTTGATTTAATCTTGGGAAAGGTGTTAAGGTTTGTTTTAATCTTGTATTAGTGAATTAGACCAAAATGCATTAATAAAGACTAATTAGAAGAAACATAGTGATTGATAAGCCAAATCAAGACCCTAGGTAATTCATCCTTACATATTTTATCCTCTTATAAACTCTTTAATTCGATTTCTATAATTTGTTAGTTAATAGTAACATTTTAGTTCATTTACTGTTACAATTAATCAATTATAGTTTGCTTAGATAAAATTGGTCTTTCAAATTATAGTACTTAGTAGTTAATTTGAATATCAATCCTCGTGGGATGATATTTGTTCTTATCACTTATTACTTGATACGACTTGTGCGCATCAGGTTAGCATAGTTGCGATCAGATTTCTTAATGATAGAACGAAGCAAATTTTGTAGTTGTTAGAGTTCATAAGACTAAAGTGAATAAAGAGAATAATTCGAAGAAGAGAAAATATGCAGAATGACCAACCAATCTGCCTCCCAGGATTGGTGGGTTGATTAAAAAGTTTCAAAGATTTGAAGAAAACGTGTTGTGGTAATCAAGTAAAGATGAGTTTGAAGTAATCGATTATAATTGGACAGGGACATGCATTATTTCCATGAATTAACAATCGTGGTTGTGATTATTTAGGTTGCAAGTTAGTGAGGTACCTTGTAAGCATGCATTGACTTGCATTATGTAGCCAAAATTTAAACTAGCAAATTAAGTCTACAAGAATTTGACAAGAACATCATATAAACTAACCTATTTAGAGACTATACACCCAATCTTGGATAAAGTACATTGGCCAAGGACTGAGTTTGTAGATTTGAAGCCCTCATTTATAGTTGCTAAGGCATGCAAACCCAAGTATAATGAAAGAAAGAAGCAAACCAAAGTCCTAAATGAAAGAACAAGGCACACTAATAGATGTAGCAGGTGTGAGGACCTTGGCCACAACAAAGAAGTTGTCATACTCAGTAGGTTAGCTAAAAGACATATTGTCTAAATCTTGGTAATTTAAGTATGAATCTTTACCAATTTGTTAATTGTTTTTATATGGAATAAGAAGCTACTACTGACACACCTACAAACACTGCCACAACTACTAACATTGAGCCTAACACCACAGGTAATTTAAACAAACAAGTTAATTTTTAATGTTCTTAGTTGTATTCATTTTTCTTCATAATTAAGATTAGTTTGAATTTCTTTCCAAGTAGTTGCTACACCATGATCCAATTATGGTAAGAGAACCGGAATGAATCTGATCAACATACTAAAGCAAAGAAAAATCACCCCAACAGAGCCAATAAATCATGTTATCTTGCTACTTTAGGGACATCATAAATCTAAATAACATATAGATAAGCTTTTGAAGTCTTTGATGAAATTATATTATTTGTTTGAGGTACTAATTTGTGGATTTTTTGGGTATGTTATGAAATTTGAAGCAAAAGCAACTTGTTTATTGTTTTTGGGAATTATATTCAGAGAGTTTGGCATTTCTGAGATGAGATACTTGATGAGGTGATAAGTGCATAAAACACGCGCTAATTATTTATTCTTAAACTTGAATTGTTTGTTTAATTCTCAAGTTTCATTTGAATTTGATGTATTTTAGTTGTTTTGTATAGAAAATGATAGATTTGGCTATTAAAGATGAATTTGATTTGAAAAGGACGAATTTGGCTTGAATGGAAGATGTTTGGGGACCAAAGTGCAAGAGATTCACGGATCAAAATGTAAAAATATCAAAATAAGGGGCCAAAATAAAAATACTCAAACATATGGGGGTCCAATCGATATTTATCAAATTTTATAACTTGCTTGGCAGAAGGAGGTGCATGATCTGCCCAGGTGGACCAAAGTGCAACAAAATCAGGACTGCAATGCAATAAAATGTCAAACTATATTAATCTTTTTTTGTTAATGGTATCCAATTTCTTCTAAATATACCTTTGCTGCAATGCTACTAGAGCTCATCAGCTCACAATAAATCATATTTAATTTCTATTAGTTGTAGCTTACTATTTAATTAAATGATTTATTTTTAAAAGAATTAAAGACTAAAATATTATTATAATTTTTAAATATAAATATTAAGATAAAAATATATTAATTATTATAAAATAAAAATATGTCGTTATTTTATATTTTTTAATAATTTAGAGATAAAACTGTTAATTTAAAATTAATAATAGTATATTAGAAGATATCTTACTATTTCTACTAAAGTTAAGAAATATCTTAATATTTCTTTAAATATTAGGGATATTTCAAAAAATTAAAACATGTAGCTTGAATTTATTTCTTCTCTCTTTGATTTACGTTGATTAATTTTGGATTGTTTATTTTATTCTAATATAAATGCTTTTAGTTAACAGACCATTAATTAGATTGATGAGGTAACCCTAATGAACTTGGGAAAGGGAATTCGGTCTTTTGCCTTGAATAAAGTTATGTATGATCAATGAGTGAAAACCTAATATCTTGTAAGATAAGAATATGCTTGCATGACATGTGTAATAAATTAAGGAGTCAAAAATTAATGAATCTTATCCTAATCTAATTCTTATAGGAATATAAAGAGTTAGTTAAAAAAAACATGTTTAAATTAACCATTGGCAAAGTCTTGTAGATAAATTAGGCAGCATAGTGTTGAAGATGAAGACCATAGTAAATAGTTTGCTTGAGATACCGAAGTAGGCGTTTAGCAGCTATCCAATGAAGTTTAATAGGTGCATGCATGTACTGTGCTAGTTTATTCACAGAGTAAGCAATATCTGGCCTAGTTAAGGAGAGGTATTGAAGAGCTCTAATAACGCTTCAGTATTAAGTGCTATTTGTAGAATAGCTCCCATCATGTAAGGTTAATTGGGAAGATGTAGACATTGGTATCGCAATGTCTTTCGCCCCATCCATCTTGATACGTTCAAGTAAGTCTCGGATATATTTATGTTGGGAGAGAAAAAGGCCTTGCCTAGTAGGTGTGACTTCGACACCCAAGAAAAAATGAAGATCACCAAGATCTTTTAGAGAGAACTTTTCTGATAAAGCCTTGATAAAGTTCATAATAAATTGGTTAGAATTGCCTGTAACAAGAAGATCATCAACATATACGAGAAAATAAGCAGTGATCGAGCTATTACGATAGACAAATAAAGATGCATCAGCCTTAGAGTTTGTAAAGCCATAAGCAAGAACAAATGCCCTCAACTTTTGGTACCATGCTCGCGGTGCCTGTTTAAGACCATAAAGAGCTTTATGAAGACGACACACATGTGAAGAACAAGACTGATCAATAAACCCAGGTGGTTGTGACATATACACCTTTTCAAATAAATTACCATGCAAGAAGGCATTGTTCACATCTAATTGATGAATCCCCCATCTATGGTGAAGTGCTATAGATAAAACAAGATGAATATTCGTCGGTTTTACCACCGGACTAAATGTGTCAGTGTAGTCAATTCTAGGGCGTTGATGAAAACCCTTTGCGACTAGATTGGCTTTGTATTGATCAATGCTACCATTAAAATTACGTTTGATTTGGAATACCCATTTGCAACCAACCACATTCTGACTTGATTGTGACGGAACAAGACTCCAAGTACCATTGCGAAAAAGTGCATTGATTTCATCACACATAGCAGCTCTTCATTGTCGGTCTTTCATGGCTTGAGAAATAGACGTAGGTTCAAGGATAACAGGTATAAAGTGTTTAGTAGTGAGATTTATGGTCTTAGGCTAGAAAATATGATTCGTGGAGCGAGTTTGCATAGTGTGGTTATTTAGATCGGATGGCTAGTAATGAATGCGTGGAAGGTTGGTAAGGAATTGAGAGTTAGATTTTGAAGGCAATTCACTTACATGCATTGGAGGGGAAACAAATGTATCTGAAGTGGCTAAATTAAGATCCACAACGGGCGACATAATGGAACTGATAGACTTAGTCAATGACATAGGAGATGATGAGTAAGAGGATTGCATAGAACCAGAATCCTGATTTGGAGAATTTAGTAGAGAATTATGTGGAGGAGAAGAATTAAACTCAACAGTCAAAGAATTACTATCCAATTCTTTATTTGGTGCACTATGATTTTGAGTGGATGTAGACAAATTTGAGTTGACATGTGTAGGTAAAGACTGATTTGGATTATGTGTGGAGTTTGGTATATGATTATACACACGCAGAATGTGAGCAAGATGAGACAGAGATGAAGAAGTAATTGTCCATTTGGTAAATTCATTTGCGGAAAGATTTTCTTTGTTTTGAAAGGACGATGAAAAGGGAAACACTCCTCAATAAATTCAACATGCCTTGAAATAAAAATTTTATTTGTGCTAGAGTCAAAGCATTTATATGCATTATGAAGATTGGAATATCCAAGGAATGTACATGGTTTAGACCTTGGTTCCAGCTTGTGATGAGTGTAAGGACGCAACCATGGGTAGCAAAGACACCAAAAAACTCTTAATTTAGAATAATTAGAGGGATTGTGAAAAAGGTTTTCAAAAGGAGATTTATTGTGTAAAAAGGGGGTTGGTAACCGGTTGATCAAGTAAACAGCTGTTTGAAAAGTATGTGACCAAAAAGATAGGGGAAGGGAGGCTTTATGAAGGAAAGATAATCCTGTTTCAACTATATGTTGATGTCGGCATTCAACAAATGCTATATGTTGTGGAGTATATGGTGGTGAAACAAGATGTTGAATGCCATGAGACTCAAAGATACCTTTTAAACATTGATACTCACCTCCACCGTCAAAGTAAATTGTGACAATAGAGGTTTGAAAAAAAATTTCTACCATAAGTTTAAATTTTACAAATAGTGAAAAAACATCAGATTTCTTTGCCATTGGAAAAAGCCCGAGTATTTAGTAAAATAATCAACAAATAAAACATAATAGGAAAATCTATCAATTGATTTGATAGGAGAAGCTCCCCATACATATGTGTAAAGAAGATCTAATGGACCACGACTATGAAGTGTAGAGACAAAGGTAATCTATGACACTTGTTACATAAGCAAGAATCACAAATAACACGAAGCTTGGATTAGTTTGGTGATATGGGAACAGTTTTATTTAAAACTAAAAACTGAGAATTTTCGTAGATGGATGACCAAGTCTATTATGCCAGTTGCCAGGTGAAGTCTTAATTCCAACACATGCTTGTTTGGACATTGTTGTTGCTGCCCGTGTGTTGGGCCATTCATACACATTGTTTTTATTCCATTTGCGTGCTAGTGGTGCCCCCGTTTTGAGATCCTTAACAACAAACTAATAGGAAAGAATTCAATAGATGTTTTGTTAGAGTTACAAAATTGTGAAACAGAAACTAGATTTTATTGCATGGTAGGTACACAAAGCGCATTAAATAAAGTGAAGGATGCAGAAGGAGATGTAAGAGTTGATGAGCTAGTATGTGTGATTGAGAGTCCTATACAATCACCGATGACAATGCTATTAGGTCCTTCATAGGGCTGGCTGAGAGATAGGTTGTTGAGATCAGTTGTAACATGGTGCAAAGCTGCAGAATCTATCAACCAGTTAGAAGAGGAAGACCCAACACCTGTTTTTGTGTGATTGGCAGTAGGATTGCTTGTGTTTTCTCTCAACAAAACCTTCGTAGCATGATAACATTGTCGTGCAAAATGCCTTTTTTTCCTACAAAATTAGCATATAACATTAGAATTTCTACCATTGCCATTATTGAAGTTTCTATATCTATTGCTTAAAGTTTGCTCAGCATGCTTTTGAATGCTATGTCACCTAGAGGGTTTTGATTTTGATTATTGCCTTTACGATTGTTGTAGTTGTTGTTATTCCATCCCTTGTTGTTGTTAAAGCGAGTAGCATTGGTAGTAATAGTAGGCATTTGATGATTTTCTCGTTTTAAGAATGATTCGTACTCAATGCGTTTTTCATACAATTCTTCAAATGAAATGATGTTGTCTCTCGCATGAATGGCAACTGCTATCTCCTTTAATTCTGGCCTGATATTATTGAGAGCATGGATGACAAGATTTAAGTTATCAAGTGGAACTTCAGCAAGAGCAAAATCATCTACTATGCCTTTGATGGAACGTAAGTAGTTTGCAACAGAGTCAGTGCCTTTGGATAGTTTCATTAAGCTTTCTTTAAGGCCTATAATGCTGGTGCATGAACGGTTAACATATAGGCTTGCAAGTTTAGACTATGCTTCTATTGAGGTCTTTGCAGATGACACCAGAGGAATGATAAGAGGATCAAGTGATCCCAAGATTGCTAGAAATAACAATTTGTCTTGACACTTCCAAAGAGTGTATGCATAATTCGACATCTATTTTCCATTCTCATCAACAGTTGGTGATAGACAAATGGTAGTGCCATCAATGTAGCCAAGAAGATCATATCCATACAATAAGGCATCAAATTGGGCCTTCCATGATGGATAAGTTGAGGGTTTTAATTTAAGTGGAAGCTGAATAGAACTAACAGCCACAAGGTTGTTAGAGGTGAGTTGAGTATCGGATGTGGTTTGAACCACTGGCCTGGTGAAAACTGAGGCTGAACTTTCTGTTTCCATGAGATTAAAATAAGTTAGAGTTTGGATCAATTTTCAGACTCATGAGAGCATGTTAAGGCTCTGATACCATAAAAAGTTTGGAATAATATTGCAGGAAATTGATACAATTCATTGATATAGAGTTACAATATTTATAGGTACATTATAAACTATAACAGGAAAGAAAGAACAACTTAAGGAAAGTATTAAAGGCATAATATTTACAGGAATAAGAGTAATAAAGAATCACTGTGATTGAGGAGAATTGACAGCTGATAAGAGATTTGATGCAACATTATAGGGAGAATTATTATGTTTCCTAATAGCTTAATCCATTGCCTTATTTGTTATTTGCTTCTTTAATATAATTTAATTGTATCTACTATTGCTTAATTATTTGTTGGTATTAGTTGGCATTATTGGATAGAGAATGCCATGATGTGCTATGATTGTTTAGGTTGGTTGACATATGCCAATTTGTAGTATTTCGAGTGGCAGGATTAGCTATGGCAGGAAATTCTGAGCGAGATTTTGTATTTTCTAACTCAAGTTTAGCAGATTCTAGCTCACCATGTAAGCATGTACCATTGGAGGAAGAACCTTGTTCAACATCACACGCTCATTTATGTTTGGCAAGCCCCCGGTAATAGCGTGATTCATTACCAAACACTTAACGACAAATTTTCTCTTCTCTGATTGGTTGAGATCCGTCCTCAAGCGACAATTGTTGTATCTCCATCATTTATTCTTGTTTAAAAAGAACTTAGATTAAAAATGAAATAATTATTTAAATAAAATAAACAAATAATGAAGAAACTTACATGCACCATTTGTGCTTCTAAATTAATCCACCCATTTTTTTCATTGTAATGTATCGCATGAAAATGATCAGGAAAACTTTGGCATTCTTAGAAATTTCCACTCTATTATAATTAAAAAAAGTCAGTGTGTTAGTATAATAGTTAAATCAATTTTTTAAATACAATTTTGCACTAAACGTTTTAAACCACAATGAGAATCTGAGAACTTTGTTTGCGATGGGCATGAAAAGGCTTCGATCCAACTCGATGATTGATTGGAAGTTGGCTCCTATTTTCGACATTCTTTTTGCACCTTTTTTGAAGTAGAAGTAATAAGAATAAGTTTAATCCATATATATCCTTTCAGATTTACAAAATGCATAAACAAATAAGATGCAAATAACAAACAAAATAAAAATGGAAAGCAAGGGAAAACATCCTTGATATGGGAAATATCACACAAGAAAAAATAATTAAAACTATTGTTCAAAGCACTAATGAGAAATTTTTTTTCTAGAAACAAATGCTATAGCATGCATAGAAGATAAAGGTAGAAGCTTAAGGCAAAATTTTACTAGAGTTTTGCAGAAACCCAAGCCATCCAACTCAATCCAGATTTAGATATTTTTATTATGAATGTTTTGTCCATGCAAGGAAAATGAAATCATTGCCTATCTTTTCTCTAATCACTACACATTAGTTGCAAATGTTTTCAGATAGCCATGCACTTTGTACCACAAAGCAATCCAAGCAATCTTATAACATTCTATCCCTAAATTTATCTATTTCCAACTTTTTCAATTCATGCCTCTTCAATGTTTTTCCTAGCACAGATCCGTAAGATGATTATTCAATTGATTCCATATTCCGACCATCCAAAACTCGATATCATATATACAAGAACATATAATCATTTTTATACTTATTCATTTGCACATGTCTATACATGATAGAGAACATTAGCCTACATTTTCTAGTTGCATCTAAACATCAACAATAAGGCATACATAATATATATGTACCTGGTTGCAAAAAATTCATGAAATTCTAATGCACAACATACCTTATACCAAATAAAGTTTAGTTGCTTGATGCAACATCCTAACAATAGAAATATCCAATATTAGAAGAAATTTATTAATTGAGAGACAAAACCCGAAGAGAATCTGTGATTGGTTTTCTGCTATTAATTAATTATTAATGAAACAATCTTTGTGGATTGGTTTTTAGCTTTATAATAAAATTCAGTGAGCTTAGGCGTGCTCCAGAAAAAGGTATTTTCTGAGCTTTGCCTAACAAATCAAATACAAAATCATAATTTGCCTGCTCTGCTCCAAAGGGTATTTCAAAATTTCCATCATCTTGTGACTGGAAGTTAGATGTGTCCCATGTCGCTTGAGCATAAAGATCATGCAACAAATTGAAAACATCATCATGTTCTTCATTCTTAAGGACAGTATTATGAATATTTTCAGAATCTCCTCCACCTATAGAACTAGATTGAAACTTTTCACCATGATAAACCCATGTACGATATTTGCGGGATATTCCATATTGGTACAAATGGTGATTAATAATCTCTAAGGGATATTTAAGGACAATTAGGCACTTGACCCCTGGACATCAAATGCAATTAATAACATCTACACATTTCTTTGTTACTTCCATGAAAGAGTTGATACCATCAATGTATTCAAGAGAAAGTTTATCTTGGATTTCCATCCAACTCTTATCCATTGATAACCTCCTAACAACATAGTTTGGTTATCATTTTCACAACATTCTAAAAATTGAAGACATGCAATATGAAATCTATCTCCTTCTCCATCCTAAAAGGGTAAGGCCCTATCCCATTCAAGAATATATATTCCATATTGGATATAATAGTTCCAAAAATGTCCTGTTAATAGAAATTCCGGCAGCATCTCCCCATAGTTCTCCAAGTACACGATCAAAGATTACGAATGTGTACAAAACACAAGTTCGTAAACCTTGTATGCACTTAGAGAACAAAAAAGAGATAACCGTAGAATTTCTATCAATGGAATAGTAAAGGAACTAACAATCCCCGATATGGAATCATATATTCTCAAACTGTCCGAATCTGGACAATTCAAGAAATAGAACTTAATATATAATCTCATTTGCCATATAAAGTGTCAATTAAGAGAACACATCAAATAATGTTTCTTAAACGGGGTCTAAGGTTTTTTCATGTAATGTCAAGGATATAATAATATATAGCATATAATTAATAACATATAGCATAATAAGAAGACAATAATATAGAACTAACACAAAATATGCTTGAAGAAAATCGTGGATAAACATTAATTTCTTATAGCATAATTTATTTTATTTCCTTAATTGAATATACATTTTTAAAGTGAAGATGATTGCATTAATGTGTTATATTTTCATTAATTTAGTATGTATACCTCTAATTTTAATTTATTAAGTAATTGCTTTAATATTTTATATTTCATTAATTTGGTGTGTATACCTCTTATTTTAATTTGTAACGTAATTGCTTTAATATTTTATGTTTCATTAATTTGCTATATATACATCTTATATTAATTTGTAAGGTGATCAATTTAATTGTTATATTTCATTAATTTTGTGTAAATACCTTATATTCTAATTACGTTGTAAGTGTTTTAAATTGCACAGATCTTGAATTGCTTTGATTAGGATAATTGCTTATGATGATTAATTTTTCCAGTGTTATAAGAAAAACTTTCAATGAAATGAGTATATCCTAATAAATTTTAATCATTTATCCTTCTATCTTTTAAAAAATGATAATTATTAAAGAGAATAATAATAATAAAACTTAAAAAAATAATTTGCTAAAATTTCTAAGATTTCCTAGAATAATATTGACTTCGAGCATTCAACTTATACGATGCATTCTAGTTCCAAAATTAATAAGCAATGAAAAAACAAACTCACTTGGACTGATGATCTCTTGATATGTTTTTGTCTCTACTCACTTGGAATTAAGAAGTTTCAAATTGAAACCTCTTATTCTAGCTGTACAAGAAATTGACTAATTAATACATAGTCAAAATTAAACAATTCCATAATAAGACATACATTAAAATTTAGACGGCATCTATTAATGCAAGAAAAAAATCACTTTAAAAGCTTTATATATGAAATGATATTATGCCATGGTGGTTCAAATCTTGGAGCATAAATCTAAAATCCAATGTTTCAAAAAGTACAGTAACTAAAAAAATGAATAAACAAATATTAAATACATATACAATTCTTTTCCAAATTTGTTTTCTCACTCTTTCATTTCCAAAATTTCTTGAGAATAAACAAATATTAAATACATATACACATATGCTTTGTCCTATTCTAAGCTCAAAAATATCATCCTATTAGATTTTAAAATTGTATCACGCATCTTTTATTGACAAGTTTTAGGTGCAAATTAAATTAGAGCTCTTCTCTTTTGCAGATATCTGAATTTCTGAAAATGAGCAAGTTACTAACATTGAATAGTTTAAATCAGCGTTTGATTTGCCTTTAATCTAGATTATTTTACAAGTGAGCTATTTAGTAAGGTTGGAAGCAATGGCTAGGGTTTGGGTATGAAGGGGATCGAATTACACCTATTTACGGGCCACTATTGTTGTACAACAGCATCCTAACTTAACTCCTAGGAGACCACAACACATTGGATTTCAGGGGCAAGAGAGAAGATAATTGATTTGCCAAAACACTAGAAATAAGTCAACTACTTCGAAAAATATAGAGGATGTTTCTGTCCCTTTCGTTATTTTTTTTTTCCTTACAACACTCGCAGACAAATATTTCATTTTCTTTATAACTAGAACATAGAAAGAAAATTATTTTTAGTTACAGAATTAGAGATACCAATTTCTCTAATGTACCTAATTTGATCTGACTTGGTTGAAAAAAAATTCGTCATAATAATCACCGTGTATGAATAGCTAAATTACGGTTCTATCTCTAATTCAAAACAGATTTAAAAAAATTTATCAAAAATTAAAATTTGCGGGAGCAGTGGTTGAAAAATTGCGAGAGCAGTAGCTGGAAATTTGAGAGACTAATTAGGTTGGGAGGGAAGAGGCGGTGGCTAAAATTTTGGGTTTAGGGTTGTGATATATATAATTTATACGTATTTAACATTAAGATCCCTATATATTAGAAAATATCTTATCTTATTAAATATCATTAAAATATACTACTTAGTCCTATTATGTAATTAATTCTCACCCATTATTAGGGACTTTTTGTTAAGAATAAATTTATACTATCATTTATTTTATTTTATATTAATATGAAAGACTATCTAATATTTTTTTTTCAATAAATATTATAATTTAATAGATGACTTTAACCATGTCATATATATTAGCCAACACATTTTTTTCAATTTGATTACTATTTTAATTTAATATATTAGTTTCATAGTATGAATGTTACCTTACATTAATTTATTCTATATGAGAAAAAATAAAGTTTTTATTAATATATTTTTTATAGAAGTATAATTATCATAGTACTATAATCTAGTAATTAACTATATGTATTGTTATACTAAAATTAATAAGTACAATTTGAAAGTTATTATATTTGAGATAAAAAATAAAACTATAAATAAATTTAGGTACAAATTTACTAAAATAGTAACAAATATCAAATTTCAATAAACATAAAGTTATTCTTAGTTAACAATAATATTAATGTATAAATTAAATATGCATATTTAAGTAGTTAAAAGATATCAAAAGGGAGAAGATGTAGAAATATTTGTAGATAAATATGTAAAGCCATCTTAGAATCCAATACCTAAGTATTTAATATAATTGTTCAATTAATTTTCATAAATAATAATAATAATAATAATAATAATGACGATGATGATGATGATTATGATCATAACAATAATAATCATAATAATAATAATAATAAACAAGTACTTTTATTAATTGAAAAATAAATTCGTATTCAATTAATTATATCTGTTTGTTATTTTCCCTAAACCATTTTGTGTTAACTTAATACTATTAGAGTATTAACAATCTTAATAATAATAGAAAAGTTGTATTCACAATTATGACAACAAATGAGTAGCTATATTATTATACATTATATTACAATTATTATTACATTATTATATATGAATAATATTTAAATAACATTAAACATTTAATTCTATTGCCAATTCAATTTTAGACAACACGAATAGTAGTCGTTGAAAATGTTTTTTCTGGTAACAAACAATTTTATCGCCAAAATACACCTTAGCAAAGAATATAGCTATTGAAGACCTTTTTGCGACGACACAAATTTTATCGCCAATAACACTTTTAGCGACAACATAATTTGCCGCCAAAAATGATTTTTGCGATAATAATAATATTTTCACTAAAGACACATAGGACTAAAGTGCTTTTAGCAACAACACAAATTTTGCCGCTAAAAACACATTTAGCAACAACAATTAGGCGCCGCTAAAATGTGCTATTGCGACGAGAGAGCCTTTGCTGCTAAAAATGTATTTAGCGACATCACCGGTGCGCCACTAAAAACATTTCAGCGACGACATAAAATGTCTTAGCCATAAAAATTATTAGAGGCGACAATTGTCACTGGTAAAAGGTGATCTCTAGGCAACAACACGTGTTGTCGCCAAAAGAATACATTTTGTCGCCTTAATTTCGGTGCAGAATGGCGTCAATACTATTGACGATGACAACAAATGTTGTCGCCAAAATGCATGCTTTAGCAACGAATATGTCGTCGCGAAAGGTTATAATTATTTATTAGTACTTTTCTATTTGTTTTGGCAACGACAATAAAAATGGTATTGCCAAAAGCCTATTTAACAACAAAACATTTGTTGCCGCTAAAACAGTTGTCGCTAAAACTAAATTTTCTTGTAGTGATGTGATTAATTCTTTGATCGCTAATCAGTTTCTTCAATTGCTCTTTCTTGAGTAGTTCCCTATCTGTATGTTGCCATGGAATATAATACAGATTAAATATGATATCTTTAAGTTCATTCTTGCTTTATCAACTAGTGTATTGCCATAAAAAAATCCCTTGTTGTATAAACTAATTGAAAGAAGCTTCTTTTGCAGAGATATACAATACTAGAAAAATGACCATCATTGATACTAGATTCCTAATACTTTTGATAAAATGTGAAGAATAATATAGAAAGGATTTTTTTCGTCCAAATGACAGAATTGTAATAGGAAGCATTGATACTAGACAACGAGTATAAAGGTTCTTTGAGATAAATGTATTACTAATCAAAATGACCTCATTTTTTCCGCGTCTTAATTTTCTTTTAGAATTTCAATGAATAGAAAGAATAAAACACCTTTTATTGTTGATAATACAACATTGTGTCTTAATTCATGGACAAGATATTCACAAAAAATTTCACCTTCATACGCTTGGTCAAATTTTCCTATATTTGCAAAATCTTTTCTCACCCAAAACGTTTCCCTATCCACGAAACCCTATCTCATAATCAACTCAAATCAGCTCTATGTCTGCTATACACTATCTTATCTCTCCTTAGCTTTTTTTGTTGGTCTTCACTTTATCTTATTCTCTTACATATAATTTCCAATCTCTCATTATCTTCACTCTCTTCTAGTTTGATGATACTAAGATTACACTCTTACTAAACTCTGCTTTCATCCAGTTAATTCAAAATATTGGTTTGATTATTTTTTTGCACTCATCTAAATTTAAAAAATCTGAGCATTCTTTTTTCGTATTTGATTCACACCAGTAATTGTAGGGTTAAGTTTTAGAATAATGTAACTTCAAACTTTAATGCTATTGCATGATTGATTTATTTATGAATCAAGCAATCCGATTGAACGAATTTCTTACATTTTTTGTTGGTAGGTGAAGAGATTGAATTAGCAATATTTGGTTTTTGGAGGTTATGATTTGAGGTAAAGAAAATGAACAATGATAAAAAGAAGAAAACCAATAGAAAAGATGACATAAGAGGTTGTTGTCAGGGCGGATTAGAATCATATGACTAATGGATAGTCAATATGACATTGTTGGCCAAGCTTATAAGAAAGCTAGGATTCAAAATAATCAAGTGGATCAGGATAGACACCAAACCAATGGTACAAAAAGTGTGAGCTTGAATCTAATTGATTTGGAATATCTAAAATTTATTTGGAGAAGATTTATTAATTACTTTCGAGAAGATTTTATCAATTACTTTCATGAAACATTTTCAATTGCTAGTGATGCATTTGATTTCGTATTATACACATTTGATGTCCAGTAGCTATTTATAGAATATCCTGAGTGACCAGTCCATACTTTGCTTCTTAATTTTATCACGTAACACGTGATTTGCTGTTTTTGAGTTTTTTGTTGGTTTTTTTTTCTTGAATACTACATTTCAATTTTGTATTTCTTTCTGAAATTTCTAAAAGCTCTCAGTTTAGAAAATGATGATATGTTGTAAGTAATGAGATAACACCAGCAGTAGCCACTATAAAAGAGAAACCTTTAAAGAGGATGTAGAAAATGATGAAATGCTTCGTGGCATGATTACCTTCTTTAAAGAAGGTAGAAACTAGGGGTGAGCAAAATCAGGTTCGATTCAATTTCTATAAAAATTGAATTGGACCGAACCTGAAGTGTATTAATAATGAAACCGAATCGAACTTTTTCGGTTCAATTCGGATCCAACTTCGGTTTCTACACCGTACTTCAGTTTCAGTTTAGTTTCAGATCTTTTTATTTTGTAAAATTTTATTGATATTCCTAATTTATATCATAATTATAATAAATAAATAAAATTAAAAAATTATTAATATTTACCCTTTATTTTATGTATATTTTATAAATTATTATCAAATTATTAGTGATTTATAATTTATAAAATCAATAAAAGGGTTATAAGAAATTTTACAATCGATTTCGATTCGGTTTTGATATTAAACCGAAATCAAACCGAACTAATTATTTAAAAATCGACTAGAACAGAATTTAATTCTGAACCTAATCGAACTATTCGGTTCGGTTCAGTTGGGCATTTTTGCCTACCCTTAGTAGAAATCCTAAAGCTATTAACTAATATAATTTTTAAAAATATTGGGACTAATTTTTTTACCATGCAATTTCTTTTTCTATTTTTTTAGTTAACAAGTTGATTGTGAAAACTATTGTATTTTCTTTTTCTTTGGTTTAATCATTTCTGAGAAGTATCAGGAGTCTGAGTCATTACCTCCCATAATTTTGTAAAAATCTTCATTTGAGGTCATTGAAAGAAGTTGATCTAATAAAATCTTTTGATGATTGAATTTCATTGCACAATGTGAATATGAGTGTTATGGTGTGGTTGCCTATTTGAGCTAGAGTATGCTATCATCTCTCTTTTTCTTTGGGATGTGCATTTTGTAGATTGAAATTTATAAATTCATTCATGGTTCCACCTTTACCTTTGAAGCAGATGACTAAGTTACGCTACCATTCTTGTTGAAAATATTTTCAGCATTTTATAAATTAATTCATGATGACACTTATTTTATTGTGTATATTAAATTAGATTTGTTATCTTGGTGCATCTTTTTTTTCGTAATCAATTTTTTTTAAAGAAATATATCTATATGTTGGCACACTTTTATCATCATCTTTCTTTTCCCTTTACCTTTTTTGTGCCATATTCTTATTTAACCTCCATTCTATTCATTTAGTTTACAACAAAGACTATTGTTGTCTTAACAAAGACTATTTCTATCTTAATGGTGTATTTGCTTTCTTTTTAGTCATTTGATTAATAGACTTTATTGGCTTCAAAGTAACTACTTATGCTTATTATCTCCATATATTAATGTAGATCCTATATTTCATAGGACTATCATCAATATGAAATGTTATTTGATAGCTTGTTTGGTAATTTATGTGATACGAACCCACTAGACGACTTGCCCTATGAACCCTTGAATAAGTTGTTATGCACACCCAAGAAACTAGAAAACAAGTTGTAGATGATCATATTAGAATCTAAGGAAACTAAGTCCCTAAAATTCCAATCTTGAAGACGCCACAAAGGTTGATCACTCCCTTGATAAGTCAAGATATTGTATTCTATCAAGAACATAAGAAAGCAAAGCAAAGCAAAGCTTGCTGAAATATCTCAATATTATTAATGATATGATGAAATTCGTTTTACATACTTGTAGCTTTTATATAGGCATGGAAACATCATAATCCTAAATAAAAAAGGTGTCCAAAATTAACTAGGAATATAAATCCTAACTTAAGTTGGAAAATAAGACTATAATCTGAAACCTTTAAGGGAACCTAAATAACAATCCTAATTTGATAAGGAAACTTTAATAACAATCCTAATCTAATAAGGAAACTTAAATAACAATCCTAAACATGCAAGGAAACTTTAATAACAATCCTAGAACTTTCTAGAATAGCCTCTTTGTCATACACGTCCATAATTAGCCTTGTTGAGCCTCTTTCATCTTCTTTATCCTTTCCCTAGTAATTGGACCGTCGATTCCTCTCAAAGGATCTTGAAACGAATTGGGAGTTTTAGTTTGAACCATTTGGACTGCACCTCGATCTCTATTATTCTCTTTCTCTTCGAAAGGATTCGCCTCGAATCACCTACATCAAACAAAGATAAATTAGCAACACTGAAAGTCGCACTAACATTACCATAGTTGTTTGGCAAATCTTGCTTGTATGCGTTATTATTGATTCTCTTCAAGATTTTGAAAGGTCTATCTTCGCTAGGTAGCAATTTTGATTTTTCGTGTGTAAGAAACCTCTTCTTATGCATGTTCACCCAAACCCAATCTCCAGGGTCAAAAACAAGCTTCAAACAATCTTTATTAGCTTGCTTAGCATATTGTTCATTCTTCCTTTCAATGTTAGCCCAAAACTTAGTAAGTAAATCCTTCACAAAATCGGACTTTTTCCCATTATATGCAAACTCCTGCAATATAGACACAACAACATTATACAAAGAGGGGTTAAACTTATTAGTGGAAAAGTAAACATTCTTGTACATAAGTACAAGTAGTTGCCGCCTTGTAATCATGACACTCTTAATCTCATTTTTTTTCCACAAATACACTCATTCCTTTTCTTTTCTCTCCTTTTTGCACACTTTCCTCTCTAATTTTCATCTCGGCCTCACTTGCTCTTTTAGTTTTTGTTTGCTCACTTTCTTTCGTTTTCTTTTCCACTTGCTCACACTTTTGTTCCTCTCTCATTTTGCACTCTCTCGTTATCCTAATATGATCTTTATAAGTTTGCAAAGGTTTAAAAGGGGTTAGAACAACAGTTCGGTTATTCATTACAAACGAATAACGGTTTTTATACCCATCATGTGTAACCTTTTGATCAAACTGCCATGGTCAGCCAAGCAATATATGACTAGCATGCATTGGTGCCACATCACATAGAACCTCATCTTTATATTTACCAATTGAAAAGGAAATTAGAACTTGCTTCATTACCCTTATTCTTCACATTCATTTAACCATTGCAATTTGAATGGTTTAGGATGTTTTATGGTATTCAAATTCAGCTTATCTACCAATAAAGTACTAGTAACATGAGTACAACTGCCACTATCAATAATCATAGTACATACCTTATCTTTCACATGACATCTTGTGTGGAAAATATGCTCACGTTGTTCCACATTAACATCATCCTTAGGCTGTATACTTAGGCTTCTCCTTGTAATTAACAAATCACCATGCACGGGTTCTTCAATTTCAATATCAAAATAATCCGCCAACGGTGGCATCTCGTCCTCGCTTAAGCTAGCACTTTCTATTTTTCCATTCTCCAACACAATTATAACTCTTTTGTTTGGGCATTGAGAAGCAATATGCTCGAATCCTTGGCACCTAAAACACTTAACTTCACGTGACTTAGAAGAATTTTCAGTTTCAATTTTACTTTTAGAAACAACAATCAAATCCTTTTGCTTTGGTTCTTCTTTTGGTTTTGAGGTAATTTTTTTGTCCTTCCAATTAGATTTCCATGAAGAACTAGAAGCCGAACCAAATCTGAACTTTTTTGATTTTATTTGCTTCTCCACTTTAATGGCTTTGTGCAATAGCTCCTCCATCTCCACACAGTGTTGTAAATCAACCACATCAGCAATCTCTTTGTTCAGGCCGCTAATAAATCTAGCCATTGTTGCTTCTTGATTTTCCTCTATGTTTGCTCTAATCATGGCTATCTCCATCTCCTTGTAATAGTCCTCCACACTCATGGAACCTTGAACCAACCCTTGTAACTTTCTATGTAAATCTCTATAGTAATTGCTAGGTATAAATCTCTTGCATATTACCAATTTCATTTCTTCCCATGACCGAATTGGCTTCTCTCCATTTCTATGCTTATTGATCACCAATTGATCCCACCATATGCTTGCATAATCTATGAACTCCACAGTTGCTAATTTTACTTTCTTTTCCTCGGAGTAATTATGGCAGTCAAATACATGTTCAACCTTTCTTTTCTACTCCAATTATAGTTCAGGATCATTCTTTCCTTGAAAGGTTGGAATCTTCATCTTTATGCTGCCCAAATTGCTATCTCTTTTGGAAACAACCTTCTTGCCTTGTTTAGAACTTGATTCCTCCAAATCTGAATCCTCTTCCTCTTCCTCCTCAAGCACACGTCTTCTAGTGGTTTTAGAAATAGGCGGGGATTGCATGTTATCCAATATAGTATTCAACTTCCTAAATTGTTCATTAACAGCCTTTATGAACATTTTCATGTCAACTTCCTGCGGTTTTTCTTCATTACTCATGTTTATAACCTGCAAAACTTTGTTAGAAAAAAAGGAAAATTTATTCCTCTCACACTCCCTCACGTGTTTGCACTCAAATTAATTTGTTATCACTTGTGTTTCACATTAATTTGTTTTTTTTTTTTCGATGGTGGTCTCAACACTTTTACCTTTTACCACTCAAGCTAGTCCCCTTTATGTTCTTAAAAGAATCAAGATCAACAAATGTTAAGGAGCAATCGGGTAAATGGTGGCAAATCTCAAAACCAGAACGTTAAAAACTTAGTTGAGGCAAACGGTAATGAAGAAAAAAATAATAATTAAAAGAACCAAAATAAGAAAACTTTAAAAGGAAGCAAAAGACATGTAAAAGATCACTAGAATGTAACAAATTGAAACGTAAAGCTAAAAGAGACAAACAGTCTTACACGATTGATCTCGAAATTGAACACGAAATTGAATAAAAATCAAATCTGTAATTTTAATAAATAACGCAAAACAGATTGTTCACCGATCAAACAATGCAAACTAATTCCTCTTTTTTTTTGTTAGATATTATTTTCGATTCCCTTTTTTTTTTTTTAACAAAACTAAACACAAAGAAGTAGAATGAAATAAGTCAAGAAAGTTATGTGAAGACAACACAAGAATTGCACAAAAATAATAAAAAAATGTAAAATAAGGATAAGTAAAGGATAAGTAACCTGTTTCTAGAGCCAAAGCTCTGATACCAAATGATATGAACCCACTAGACGACCTGCCCTAGGAACCCTTGAATCAATTGTTATACACACCCAAGAAACTAGAAAACAAGTTGTAGATGATCAGATTAGAACCTAAGAAAACTAAGTCCCTAAAATTCCAATCTTGAAGACACCACAAAGGTTGAACACTCCCTTGATAAGTCAAGATATTATATTCTACCAAAAACACAAGAAAACAAAGCAAAGCTTGCTGAAATATCTCAATATTATTAATGATATGATGAAATTCGTTTTACATACTTGTACCTTTTATATAGGCATGGAAACATTATAATCCTAAATAAAAAAATGTCCAAAATTAACTAGGAATATAAATCCTAACTTAAGTTGGAAAATAAGACTATAATCCTAAACCTTTAAGGGAACCTAAATAACAATCCTAATCTGATAAGGAAACTTTAATAACAATCCTAATCTAATAAGAAAACTTAAATAACAATCCTAAACAAGCAAGGAAACTTTAATAACAATCCTAGAACTTTCTAGAATAACTTCTTTGTTATACACTTCCATAATTAAGCCTTATTAATCCTCTTTCATCCCCTTTATCCTTCCCCTAGTAATTGAACCGTCGATTCACAAATAAGGAAACTTATTCCATATAGAATAGGGAATCTTTAAAAGCTCAAATTATTCATGTGGCACAAAAATTTAATTTATGACTCATGTGTTATCACTGATATCACATTGTTGTTGCAGGCTCTAGTTAATTATTTATGTCTCCATTGTGCCAAGCAAGGTTTGAGACCATTATTTATCTTCACTGTTCAATGCACATCTCTGGTGACGTTCCCTCCTCACCATTTGTTGGGGTGTTCCAGGTGTGCTTTCAAAGTTCTGTTCAGTCGTATTTAATTCGTCAAGGAGGGGTATTGTTAGGTGTAGGTTTTCAATTGAATAATTGAGTTTATTTTATTAGTAAGAGACCATTCAAATTGAAATTAAATTTTTGCATTTTTATTTCCCTTTCTTTTAACTAGTTAATTAGTTAATTAATTTTCTGGGAATGATCGAAGATATTATTAATTAGTAATTAAGAGGATAATATATATGCGTGTGTGTAAGTGCCTATGTGTATGTATTAATCAGCCTTGTACTTTCATTTTCTCTTTGTTCTAAGATGGGCCATGCATATATATAATATTAATACATAAACAATAGATGTTATGTCGATGGTAATGGACAAACTGATGGCCAAGGATTTGAGGGGTGGAAGTATTGCGATAATGTAGAGGAACAAGGATCACAAGAGGCCACGCCACAGTAAGTAAAGAGTAGACCTTTGTTTTGTCTTAATAAAATGAATTGAATGACCGTTTTTACTTCATTATATGTATATATATTTTTGCTGAATTAAATAATAAGATGAATTGAAAAATGGCCTTCGAAAGTAATTCTTACACATTTTTTTTTCTGTGTTGAAAGAAAAATTTAATGCATTTTGGCGCTTTTATTTTGCCTAGAATTAAAGAAAGATTGTAAGATTGCTTGATTAGAAATAAGATAAATCGATATACTTCACCTTGTCTAAAACTGGTCAACACTTCTACTTTTATTATATACACAATATTTGAACTTAAAGCTAGTTTTGTATACAATAGTTTTATTTGTGGACTTAGAATTGAATTGGATATGGATGTTTGAAAGTTATTGAATGTGACTTGAATTATAAAAAATTTTCAGTACTTAAGTTACAGTAATTAAGTTACAAGTTAATTTTCATTATTATAATGCTAATAGTTTTAATAAATTCAACATTTGAAAAATAAATAGCATCATTATTATTAGTAGCAAAAAATAATTTTATTTTTTTAATGTAAGAAACATTCATTGAAACTAATATTGTATCAGCAAACAATCAGTAATATTATAAAAACTTAACCAACTTTGACATTACAGACATATTAATGTTTCTTGATGCAATAGAATAAGGAATCATAGATATCTTTATTATAAGAGTACATCATAACTCAATAGTCTTAATAAATACTCATACTTTTATCGTAATACTCTATTTAGTGTCACCAGTTACTGGCTGGAGTTATTATATTACTCGGACCTAGTGTCAATAAAGCATATCAACGTTCAAAGATCTTGAATTTAATTTGTGAATAATGTATTTTAGGCAAGGCACATTGGGTAATATTTGGTACTATTGTACATAAAAACAAAGGAGGTTTTGGACTATATGCACTAAATCTTTAGAGGCTATCTTAGAATGCATCTTTTAGTTGGGGTAGACACTTATTATTGATAATAGATGATCAGTCGAGGAAAATATGGATTTTTATAGTAAAATACATATATTAGGTACTAGAGAGATTTAGGCTTCGGAAAAGTCTTGTTGAAACTCAAAAGATGAAAAAATGTAAAGGTCCTAAAGATTGACAATGGCATGGAATTATAGTCGGATGTTTTAATTATTTTTGCAAAGAAAATGGAATCTTGAGACATAGAATAATGACACACACACCTTAGTAGAATGTTATTGTAAAGAGAATAAATAGAACACTTATAGAAAATGTGAGGTGCATGCTTTTGATTGTTGGATTGCCAAAATAGAGAGAAACTGTAATAATAACATATTTACAAGTCAATGGAAGCCTTGTATTTGCTAGCTTTAAACTCATAAGATTCTAGAAAAATCATGGATAACTTATTTTCTAGATTTGAGTAATCTTAGGAACTTTATGTGCATTGCATATAGACATATGAAATAAGGCATAATAAAGCCAAGCGCAGCAAAGAGTGTATTTATTGGCTATCTAGAAGAAGTTAAAGGTTATATGCTACTACTACAACTTAAAGGTTGTAATTCCCAACCATGGGTTACCTTAAGTAATAAAAATTTGAAATTCCGAGTGTCAATCCATAAGAAATTGATTGTATTCAGTCCTCAAATTCAATAGTCCAAATATTACAAGTTTGATTGTCCATATATTATGAAAGTAGAATGCATGTATTATTTATTAATTGTAAATCAATAAAATTACAATTAGTGTATTAGGGATTCATTTTGTTCATAATTATAGAAATCATTCTTTACTCATCTTTTTAACTCAATTAAGAATCACTTAAGAGATGATCTCAATTGGAGGGTAAATATATTTAAATATAGCACAATACCACTATGAAGAAAAGGTAACAAAATAAAAGATTAATCATTCAATTTATTTGTGAAAACTATAACATACCTTATTCTTGATTTGTAGAAAATGTGCAACTATTTAGTGTACCTTTTGTTAACAATGAATCAAGCTTCCTAACAAATCAAAATACTTTTAAGAAATAGAATTAACTCAATTGAAAAGATTATGCATTGAAACAAAACTTAGAATGATTGAAGAATAATACTATAAAATTAATAAAACTTCAGCCTTAGTCCTAATTACGAATTTAGAAAGATATTATGTAAATAACACCGAAATTACACAAAAGGAGAATGAAAGATAAGAAAAAAAAATGTCCTAAATAACTTCTACCACTTATTTTATATAGTCAAAATAAGAGATATTTTATATTTTGTGAACACAAGTTGCAAACTTTCAACTTAATCATGCTCTGTTTGATTGTAATATATTTTGAACTGTCTATTTCACTGAATTTATTGAAGCTATCTTCTTGAAAATTGTAGGCGCCTTCATAAGCTTTCTAATGGTCCAAGGTTCAACCAAATAGATTATGTACAGCTTGAGTTATGTTGAAAATAAGCAAACGTGTTTAGTTTGGGTTTCTCCACCAATCTTATAGAATGATAGCTTTATTTGTAAGCTTCCCAAAACATCCAACCATATGATTTTTGGATACATATATGGGAAGATACGACCCAAATACGAAGCCATGACGAGCTGGACCTAAGCTACATTGAGTTCTGTTGAAACTTGATTTTGACATAATAGACCTCTGAAATGACCTGATATCTATGTTTTTCTTTTATGAATGAATGATTCTATGTTCTTATGGCCCAAGAATCATATCAAATAATGTTTTGGATTAAAAGATATGCTCATTATACGAAATCTGTGCATAATTGATTATTAAGTTTAATTCTTGTTTTGGAATTCAATATAAAGAAAAATGTTTAATTTTGGAAAAATTCATGATATTCTTAAGTGTAAACATAATATTTTTCTTGATAATGCTACACTTCTAAACATTTATCACTACCTAAATAGTAAGCCCTCAAGGTGCATAATCAGTAAAGATGTTAGCTTTGTTAAAAATTATATGCTAAAGTGTGGATGCTGAAAACTAGAGTAGCTACTATGATAATATTGAAGAAATGCATTAAAAACAAAATCTAAACTAAAATAGTAGGAACTAACTGATTCGAATGACTATAACTTCGCAAGGGACAGATTTAGAAGACAAAAAATATGGCCACCAGTAATTAATGGTGGCTGATGACTTAGATGTTGATGAACCAATAAGTATAGAGGAGGCAATGTAGAGTCCAAAAGCTAGAATGCGGAAGCAAGTAATGATAAAAGAGCTATAATCATTGAAGAAGAAACATGGAAACTTGTGGAGCAACATACAAATAGAAAAATGATTGGATGTAAATGGATGTTTTAAAGAAAACAAAGCATTATTAGGGTAAAAGTGGTCAGATTCAAAGCAAGACTTGTAGCTAAGGGTTTTACTGAAAAAGAGAGGAATAAACTTCAATAAAGCAAGACTAATAGTTATCATAGTCCTATGAGGGTTCATAGTTGTTTCTAGTTTGGATTTGGCATAAATAGATGTCAAGACAAATTTCTTACATGGAAACCTTGATGAAAAGATTTACGTGACCCAACCTCAAAGGGTTTATGGAAATAAGGAAAGAAGAATATGTTTATTTGCTATGAAAGTATCTATATGGTCTCAAATAATCACTTAGGCAATAGTACGAAAGATTTGATGAATTTATGTTGACTTAGTGTTATTCTATTAGTTTTTTAATAGTTGTGTTCTATTAGTTTTTAATAGTTGTGAGTACTTAAGGGGGCTAATTGTTGAGATATATTTTATCTACTTCTCTATGTAGATGACATGTTGCTTATTAGCAAAAACAATAAGAAATATTTTGAGCAAAAAGTTTAGCTAAGGAAGGCATTCAAGATGAAAGATTGACACAGCCAAAAAGATTCTAGGAATACAAATAATAATAAATAATGATGAAAAGCTTTTATGATCAATATATAAAATATATGTAAGGACTTACTATGGTGAATATAAGTTAGTGAAAATTCTCTTTATAGTAGTACACTTCAAATTATCCAGTGAGCAAGCACTTGAGATAGATGAAGAAGTTGTTTAGATGGCTAAAGTTCCAGATGCGAATGCTATAAAAAGTTGAATGTATGCTATGGTTTATGAGAAAACCAAGGAAAGCTGATTCGAAGGAGTAAAGTGGATTACTAGAGATGTTAAAAACACTTTGAAATATGGTATACTGTACAGGAAGGCAATATGAATGGAGACTGTCTTATGTTTTGTGGATTATGATTATGTAAGTGATGTGGATGAATAAAGATCACAAATAGGTTTTGTTTTCACTATTATGTTGTTAGTTGGAAAATAAGTCTCCAATATGTTGTAGTTCTCTTCATAAAATAAGCAAAGTATATAGTACTCATTGAAGCCGTAAGGGGGCATTGTAGTTGAAAGGACTTTTTGGTGAGTTTGGCTAAATGTAGAAATTAGTTAAAAAAAAATTAGTAGCCAAACTATTATTCAATTAACAAAAATCATGTTTTTTGAGAAAGGAAAATATATAGATATTAGGTTCTATTTCATTGCCAATGAATTTATAGAAGTCAAGAAGACTAATAGAGCTAACAATCTTCCTAATATGCTCATTCAGGCACTATTAGTTACAAAGTTCAAACATTATTTGAACTTGCTTCATGTGTTTCAATGTTAGATGTCTTAGCTAAGAAAGAAAATGAAATGGATTTATAATTAAGGGAAAGATTTGTTAAATAAAATTATTAAAAAATTCAACTGCAAACAAGTTATGCAAGTTGCAAAAAATGTGTAACTAACTAATTTTCTACTTGCTTAAAATCCTAACAAACTTAGAAGTTAGTTGTTATCCGTAGTCTAACTTCTAGGTTGGTTTCATCAGATACTAGATGGTTAGCTAGCTGAAGAGTTAGGGGGAAGGAGAGGTTTTGATTAGGGTAAGTTAATAAGGGGAAATATACAACTTTAAAAAGGGATTTTTTTGGGTAAAGTTGTAGCGTGTAAATTTCTGAAAGGGTTGTGTTCATTTTCTTTTCTTTTTTTATTGGTAGGAAGCTAAAGCTTGTATGGTTTCTCTATGAAATCTCAAATTAATTAAATGAAGTATGTCGTAGAGAATTTTATGTCCTGATACACAGGATGCTACATGAAGAAATTGGATCGTGCTGGTCATACGACCTCGTGGACTCAAAATATTATACTTCTCAGTTTTAGAAGTTTGGCTTAATGCTCTTTTAAGGATTTCTTAGAAACCTAAAGTAAAATACTGTTGCAACATTCAATGATCAAGATACTAAAATACAAGACCTACTTTATTACTCATAGTGCTAGAGCGAGTAAAAGTAAGGAATAATAGAATTAAAACAACCCTCACTGGTGTGATCGCACGTGATTCTCTTATAATAGAGTTTATATGATTGACAAGCAGTCTATATATTTGTTCCAGATGCTTCTCCTTATAATTCTTAACAAGATTTTCTTTTATTCTCAAATTCTACCTCTTTTTATAGATTGAGACTCTTACATGTATTACCTCACCCTTGGGTGCTTTTCTAATGAAACTCTTCTAATGCATAACTTTCTCCATTCATATGGGATCACCCTGTGTTTTATAGCTTTTTAACCATGTTAGATGACTATTTCAAATAATTGTGATTATCTGAATGGGGCTTTTTGACTATGCTAGGATCCTTTTGAGATTGCTTTCCATTGGTCCGACTTTTGATGTTTTCTTATTAAGTCAAGATTCTCCCAAGCAGACCTTGATAAAGGTTTCTTACAAATTCGCTTTATTTGAGTCTACTTATATTTTTGACACCATAATTATTATGCGACCGTGCTACCCCTAAGCAAGTGGTCATTTAAATAGCAAAGTATAAAAAAAAAGAGTTGTTGTACCCACAAGAACCAATTCTTCGAGTTTCTAACTAATTACCATAATTATGGCAAATTGACTTTATTTAGGCAATCTTAGTTTGAGAAATGGAATTAATAAAATAACAAAATAATAATAAAATAAAATAGAAATGGTAAACAAACATAGAAGTAATAGAACGAGTGTGTGAAATTGATATGAAAATTGTCCTAAGGCCTTAATTTCATGTAATTGATATTATAATCATCTTTATTGGGAATTGCTAACACTTTTTGTCTTGATTCACTAATTACTAGTTATAATTTAACCTGATTACCTTTCTCGAGTGTCAATCCAGATCCTATATCTAACCAACCTAGTTGATACCCCTATCTGTCTAGATTAATCAAACGATCTTTTAGCTTTACCAGTTGTTTAACAGCTAAAGACTCAATTACCTCCCAATTTATTGCCGTCCCTAGAATTAATTTGATTATGTAGACATCAATATCCTTCCGAACTCTCAATTCTCATAAACTATATTTTTTTTACCCTAATGAACAAATCGGTCTCTCCCAAGTATTCATTCATATAAATTCAACTATTTCATTTTTCAACAAATTAGAAGCCTTAAGTGCAACAAAAAATTATCTTAACTAATTCTTAATTAATCAAAACATGATCCAACTAGGTTATATCAAGACCTAGAATATATAAATTAGCCTAACATATCAACATTCAACATCAATATCATCTTAAATTTCATCATTCAACATACTAGAATAAATAACAACAATCCAAATAAAATTCAAGAGAAATTAAGAGTTAAAGAGTACAACTAGGTTGACTGAAGCTTCAAATCCCTAAATTCTTCAAGTGATCTTCCAATCTTCATTGTTGATTCTTCAACTTTCTCACACTAAAACTTTCTATTCTTTTCACTATCTCTCACTCTAAAAACCCTCTTTCTAAAATTGGATATGATGGCTAACCCGCCAAAAAACATAAAAACCTAGTATAGACATAAATTTGATGATCCAAGGATAATCTCATGGCCAAAAAACATCCAAAAACATTATTCCCAAATCCAAGTGGCACAAGGGCACTAAGATGACAGGAAGGGTGACATGGGCTTGAGCAGCAACATACATGGCGCAGGTGAGCCATACAAAGGACCCAAAAGTTGACTTTCTCACATTTTGGTCCGTGAAAGTTTGCATTTTGGTCTCACAATTTCCTCCCAACTTCTTTGCTATTAAAAGAAAGGCGGATGGCACAATTGAAATTAACAGATACCAATGAGTAGCTGTTTGTCATAAATTAAATTGATATTACAGTAATGTTTATTTTATTATAATGTAAGGATCCATATATTAATTTTACTTCATTAAATATTATAATTTAATAAATTATTTTAATAACGTTCTAAATAACAAATATTAGTTAACACATTTTTTTCAATTTTATTGTCATTTTAATTTAATGGGACAAAAAAATGTAATTTTTAAATTTGTTTAAAGTTATTTTGAAAAAAATAAAATTTCATCAATTTTATAGCTGCTATCCGTCTAAGGATTTAAAATACTCACTTAAAAAGGTACCAAATTTGTGCTAATTAAAAAATACTTGAGTGTTAAAATTTTTTTAATAAGTAATTTTTATTAAAATTTATCAAACACATCATTTAGCACTTCATTATAAAGTTTATTATGGCAGGCGAATTTCAAAATTAATTCTAAAATTGTTAACTCAACAATCTAACAAATTTAAATATCATAAAAGGTTAATTTTGTCTTATTATAAGCTTTCTCTAGCAAATACTTAAGTGCCTTTCATGTGTTAGCAATTAAAATTGGGATAATTTTGTTTTGGTCCTTAATATTTAGAAAATATTATTTTATTTGGCATATTTGATATATTAGATAAAAATATTTCTAATGTTATTGAAAATCATTATATAGGTTCAAATTATTTCCATTAATGAGATTTAGGTCTCTTTACCAAAATTCTGTCACCTAATTTTCAATTCACCCTAATTAATATTTATCATTTTCAATTCAATCTCATAATATATAAAAATTATCATATGAACCCCTACATGTTAACTTACATTCTTATCTTTAACAACTAAAAAATAAAATTATTCATTATTTTTCTTTTTTCCCCTTTTTCTCCTCTATTTTTTTTCTTCTCCTTCTTCCTCTCTCATATCTTTCTATCCTCGTTTTCTTTTTACTTCGATTCATGAGAGGTTGAAATTGTCACAGCTATCGAAGCTTGGGACAATTTTAGTTTTGGGGCTTTTTCATATAAAAGGTTTTTTTTTTAGGTTTTGGAGATTTTTCCTTATTTGTTTTTGTTTTAAGTTTCAATTAATTGATTCCAATGCTAAGATTATGAAATTGATTTTAATGTATAAGATTATAAAATTAGTTTTGATTTATAAGATTATGAAATTGATTTACTGTATATTGAAAATTCTTTTTTGATGTCTGAATTGGGAGCATCAAATAAGTAATTTTAATTTGTTTTAATTTCATTGTAATCTCTCCTAGATAAAAAATAATAATAATAATAAGGAAAAGAAGAGATGGAGAAGAAGAAGAAGAATAAAAAGAAGAAAAAGAAACAAAGGAAAAAGATGAGAAAGAGAAGAAAAAATAAAGAATTAGTTTTTATTAAAAGTTAATAAAATTATAATTTATTTGTTCAATTATTAAAAATCAAGATAAAAGTTAACGTGTGCAATGGTATGATGACTTTCCTAAATTCTAAAGTCAAATTGAAGATTGTCAAATATTATTGAGAGTAAATTGAAAATTAGCCCATCTCATAAAGGATAGAAGTTTGGTAAAGAGACCCAAAGAGAAAATTTGAATCTAAGTGATGATTTTCAATAATGTTAAAAACACATTGTTAAAATTTTATCCGGACGGTCAATGTAGTGACATCATAGTAAAAACACTTTATATAAAATATGATCATATAAGATTGCATCAAACATAGTTTAAATTCTCATATAAATTTCGTTTCTAACTAAGAATTTAAATAATGTCAATAAATAATTATATATAGATCAATCTTAATCCTACGTAGAACTCTTATTTATGTTATTGAGTTTTCTGAGTTATCTGTTAAGGTTTGTTCTAAGAACAAGCTCAAGACTTGTATTTTGAAGATTTAGTGAGATAAATAGCTGGGAATGTGATATACATATATAGAATTCATTCATTCCTATTAGAAGTTAAAAAGATGCCTTTAAGTGTTAATTATAAAATTGAACAGTTTGAGCACTCAATTTATACTTGGTTTATAAATTAACTATTTAATAGTGAATTAATAAAACTTAAGGATAAAGATATAATTAGAGGGGTAAAACAAAAAATTGACCTAACTTTAATTATGAACTGATCGCGACTACGCTAACCGCAACCATACGGGTCGTATCAAGTAATAAAGTGATAACAACAGATATCGTTCTATGAGGATTACGATTTATATTAACTATTAAGTACTATAATTTGAAAGGATAATTTTATCTAAGCAAACTAGATTGATTAATTGTAATGGAAAATAAACCAAAATGCTACTATTAACTAATGAATAATAAAAATCGAATTAAAGAGTTTATAAAATGATGAAATATGCGAAGATGAATTATCTAGGGTATTGATTTCGCATATCAATCATTATGTTTCTCCTAATTGGCCGTTATTAATGTATTTTCCTCTAATTCACTAATTACAAGATTAAAACGAATCTTAATACCTCTCCCGAGCATAAATTAAGGTTTTACGCACAATTATTCAAGTTGACATCTATATCTAACTAAAATAATTATACGTTCATTATATATTACTTGTTATTTAAAGCTTAGAACCCAATTCATCTCCTGGTTTCTTGAAATTCTAATTGTTAATTAGATTATCTAGATGTCAATTACCTCTCGATCTGACAACTATCTAGATTGTGTTTTCTTAGTCCCACAAATAAATCAGTCTTTCCTAAAATTTAATTCATCCATCTCCAATTTAACTAATTCGTTAATTAATTAACAAATTAGAATATTAAGTATGGTAAACACAAGTGAATCAAATTATAATAACATTAATAATATGCCGATTGATTAAAACATAGTTTGGACAAGATACATCAAGACCCTAAATTAAGAAAACTAGCCAACCATTACAACTATCAACATCATAATCATCATGTACTCCATAATCATCAATTTCAACAATTAAAGTTAAAAAGAAATACAAAATAAGAGTGATAGAGTTTAGGAATCTAGGCTAGATATGCAAGTTTCATTGATCTTCCTTAAAGTCCTCTTCCAAGGGCTCCAACTGAATCAATACACTTCTCTCTCTAGAATCTTCTTGTTGTTCTTCATCTTTTCTCACTCAAAAACCCTAAAATTTTATTCTTGGTTCCCCGTTTTTGGTGGCTATCATTTCAAAAACATATAAACCTAAAAGATACCTAAATCAGGCCATAAAATGATGATCCTATAGCATAAACTCGTCCAAATACATCCAAGAGGCGTGGGGGCGCAATGGAGCAGAATTGGTGGTGCGGTCACTCGCCTTTGTGGTGCGGGTGTGCCATGCTTAAGGCCAAAATGCCTTACTGTGCCATGCCATCAGCCCATGAACTTCAGCTTTTGGATTTCTTGCATTTTGATTCCTAAAACTTTACGTTTTGGTCCCCATTTTCTTTCTGACTTTTTTGACATTTCTTTCTCGAACCAATTTTATCTTTGAATGCTTGTTTGCTATATTTTTTATACAAAGCACTAAAATTCATCAAATATTAACTAAACTTGAGGATTTACAAAATAATTAAAGTTTCGAAGCAACTAATAAGTGCATATTCTATACACTTATCATGAACCGTTTATGGAGGGTTGAATTGCATGTATTGATTAAATGAATGGACTGCTCAAAGTTTTCTAAGTAAAATATATCTACAATTTCAAGAGTTCAATTTTAGATTTTTAATAGAGTACTACTAGAATTAATAAATTGAATTAATTAATTAAAAATTTTAATTAATTATCTAAAATTTATTGAATCTTGAAATTATAGGTCTATAGTGTTGAAAAATAAGAATTTCGTAATGACTCAAAACACACAAATATATTTATTTCTCATACAAATTTACAAGAAAATATGTAAACACTCTCAAATACTTGAACAAGGACTCAAGCTTTATTTCTAACTTAATTCTAAAAACCTTAAGGGGGGAGGGGTATTTATAGTTGAAGCAAATCATTCTAAACCATTGATTTAGTTTTCACGTAGAACACTAATGTTGACTTTGTGCAGCACACCAATGTTGACTTTGTCCAGCACACCAATGTTGACTTTGTCTAGTACACCAATATTGACTTTGTCTAGTACACCATTGTTTACCAAATCTAGTACACCATTGCTTACTAAATCTAGTACACCAATTTAGACAATTCAATATTCTAGATTAAGTTTACAATTCAACACTCCCCCTTAAACTTAATCTAATCACACCAAGTGAATTTCTCAATCTTATAAAATCTTCTTGTTTCAGTGGCTTGGTAAAAATGTCAGCAATTTGATCCTGGGACTTCACATACTCCATATGTACATCATTTCTTGTGATGCATTCCCTTATGTAGTGATAACGCGTGTCAATATGCTTGCTTCGATCATGAAACACCGGATTCTTTGACAATGCCATAGCTGACTTGTTATCAACATAAATCTTCGTTGGCTTCTCTTGTGACCACCTCAGCTCTTTTAGTAGGTTTCTAAGCCAAATTGCATGGCAAACACATGACGTGGCAGCTACGTACTCAGCTTCACATGTGGAGAGTGTTACAATTGGTTGCTTCTTTGACATCCAGGTGAAAGCGGTGCCTCCCATAAAGAATACAAAACCAGTTGTACTTTTTCAATCATCAGTATCTCCAGCCCAATCACTATCGCTATATCCAACAAGTTCAAAATTATCTGAACATGAATAGAATAAACCAAAGTTTGTTGTACCTTTTAGATAACGAAGAATCCTCTTTGCAGCCTTGAAATGTGTGGTTGTTGGAGTTTCCATGTAGCGGCTTACAAGTCCTGTTGCACAGAGAATATCGGGCCTAGTACATGTTAAATATCGTAAACATCCAACCAAGCTCTTGAAAAAAGTTGAATCTACTTTTTCTCCTTCTTCATGTTTTGAGAGCTTAACTCCACACTTAATTGGCGTACTAATAGGCTTGCAATTTTTCATTTTGAACTTCTTGAGGATTTCCTTTGTATAACGTTGTTGTGAAATGAAAATTCCATCTTCCTCTTGTCTTACGTCGATACTGAGGTAATACGCCATAAGCCCAATGTCAGTCATCTCAAACTCCTTAGTCATCGTGTTCATGAAATCATCGAACAAGCTTGGATTGCTTCCAGAAAAAATCAAATCATCTACGTACAAGCACACGATCAAAATATCTTCATCTTTGATCTTGATGTAAAGTGCGTGTTCATAAGGGCACTTAGTGAAACCATTTTTTTGGAAATACTTGTCGATTCGACTATTCCATGCTCTTGGTGCTTGTTTCAAACCATAGAGAGCCTTTCTCAATTTCAACACCTTGTCCTCTTGCCCTTTGACTTCGAAACCTGTAGGTTGTTGTATGTAAACTTCTTCTTCAAGAACTCCATTCAAGAATGCAGATTTTACATCCATTTGATGGATCTTCCACTTGTTTTGAGCTGCCAAAGAAATGATTAGTCTTACAGTTTCTAAGCGTGCTACCGGAGCAAACACCTTATCATAGTCGATGCCGGCTCTTTGACTGTAGCCTTTTGCAACTAGCCTCGCTTTGTATCGTTCAATCTCTCCTTTTGAATTCTGCTTTGCTTTGTACACCCATTTGACTCCAATAGCTTTGTGTCCTTTAGGAAGTGACACAAGCTCCCACGTATCATTCTTCACAATAGCTTTAATTTCTTCATCCATTGCATTTCTCCATTTTTCATCTTGTATAGCTTTTCCAAAACTCATTGGTTCACATTTAGCAAAAAGGCAAAAAAGAGTGAGATTATCTAACCTCTCAGTTACCTCATAGAGATCTTGGAAACTCCTTGTGCGTTCTTCATTTCTTTCCTTTAAAAAAGATGGTGGTGAATCTCCTTGATTGTTTGTTGTTGGTGAAGTTGGTGGAGTATGCGGAGTAGTAGGTTCTTCTCTTGCATCTCCTGCTTGCTCTATTATTGGTTCTTCTTCAAACAAAGGAAAGAAGTTGAAGTCATCGACATCTGGACCAAAATCCCATTCTCCTTCTTCGTCAAATATTACATCTCGACTGATTACAATCTTTTTGCTGTTTGGATTATATAACTTGTAACCCTTTGAACTTGAATCATAGCCAATGAAGATAAAACTCTCGCTTTTATCATCCAGCTTTGTTCTTCTCTCGTCTGGTACATGAACATGAGCTACACTTCCAAAAACTCTAAGATGAGAAATACCAGGCTTTCTTCCACACCATGCTTCTTGTGGTGTTTTTCCCCACACACTTCTTGTTGGAGATCTATTGGATAGATATACAGTAGTTGATACAGCTTCAGCCCAAAACTCCTTGGGTAGTCTTTTACTTTTCAACATACTCCTCGCTATGTTGAGAATTGTTCGATTCTTTCTTTCAGCAACACCATTTTGTTGGGGGGATCTCGGAACGGTTAAGAATCATCGAATTCCATTTGCTTCACAGAATTCTTGAAATTCCTTGGAAGTGAATTCTTCTCCACGATCAGTTCTCATGACCTTAATCTGACGACCACTTTCTTTCTCAACGGTAGCTTTAAATTTCTTGAAAACTCCAAATACCTCAGACTTTTGCTTCAAAAGGTAGATCCATGTTTTTCTTGAAAAATCATCAATAAAGAGAAGGAAATAACTATTGTTACCAAGAGATCTTGGCTTGAATGGACCGTATACATCAGCATGAATGAGCTCCAGTGGTTTCTTGGCTCTAAAGGTAGACTCTTTTGGAAAGCTTTTTTTGAATTGCTTCCCATGTAAACATCCTTCACAAAGTTGGTTCGGATGATTGATGTAAGGAAGACCTCTTACCATCTCCTTCTTAGCCAATAGCTCTAACCCTCAAAAGTTGAGATGCCCAAATCGAAGATGCCATAGCCATGATGCATCTTTGTAATAAACTTTCAAACATTTCGCAACATCATTTTGAATATTCAAAGAAAACATTCTATTCTTTGACATTTTCACTTTAGTAATTAAGTTGCCTTTGTCATCTCTTATAAAAAGACTATAATCTTTCATATGAATGTCATAACCTTTTTCTAAGAATTGACCTAAACTCAAAATATTACTTTTCATATTAGGCACATAGTAGACATTTCCAATAAATTGATGTCTACCATCTTTCAATTGTATAAGAATGTTACCTCTTCCTTTCACGGCTATTTTTGAATCATCACCAAAAGAAACATTTCCATTTGTTGATTCATCTAACTCCACGAACATGCTTCTTTTCCACACATATGATTGCTTGCACCAGTGTCAAGATACCATGTGCTCTCTTGGCCTCCACTATTGTCTTTGTATGCTAACAAGACAGTTTCATCTCCTTGATTCTTTTCTTCTACATAGTTAGCCTTTTCTTCCACTTCATTGTTGTAGGCTCTACATGCAGAAGCATAATGGCCAAACTTTTGACAATTATAACATTTGACTTTAGACTTGTCGTACTTTGTATTTGGATTGTTCCTTCCACGACCTCGTGTTGAGCTTTCTCCTTTCTCATAGTTGTTGAAATTATTGTAATTGTAATTCCAACCTTGTCCACGACCACGGCCTCTACTTTGTCCTTGACCTCGACCTCTACCTCGACCTCGTTGGTTTCTCTCATAGCTTTGAATGTCTTTTTTCTCCTTGAATTGCATCTTGAGAAGTTGTTCGGAGATGCCTTGCTTCCTTTTTATTTTTTCTTCATAGGCTTGCAATGATCCTTGTAGTTGGTCGATCGTCATTTCTTCCAAATCTTTAGTTTCTTCAATTGTTGTGACTATGTGATCAAATTTTGAATCCATAGATCGTAGTATCTTTTCCATTATCCTTACTTCACTTAATTTTTCACCATTTCTTTTCAATTGATTAGAAGTAGCTTCAATTCTAGAGAAGTAATTAACAATTGACTCGCCTTCCTTCATATATAAAGTTTCAAATTCTCCTTTCAATGTTTGAAGACGTACCTTTTTTACTTGCTCGGCGCCTTTGTAGGATGTCTGAAGTTTATACCATGCTTGCTTTGCGAAAATTGCATTTGATATCTTCTCAAAAGCATCATCATCTAATGCTTGATAAATGACATAGAGAGCTTTTTTGTCTCTCTTTCTCGAGTCCTTCAACGTGTCTCTTTGTGCTTGAGTCAAAACAGATATGGCAACATCATCTCTAGGTTCATTATAACCTTTCTCCACGACCTCCCACACATCTTGTGCTCCAAGGAGTGCCTTCATTTTTATGCTCCAATTATCATAATTGCTTCTATTGAGAATTGGAACTTGGAATGGTGTCATACCTCCATTTGCCATAACTTTCTAACAGTATTTCGGATAGTAATATGAATGCTTATAGGTGTGAAAATATACACTAAGAAAATTCCCAGGAAAGACTGGAGGGGTCACAACGGTCCCACTTAAAACCCAGACTCCTTAGGCAATCTTGGCCTTTTTGACAGAATTTTCTAAATATGCACGTAATCACACAAATATAACATCCAAGTTACAAAACCGAGCTCTGATACCACTTTGTTGAAAAATAAGAATTTCATAATGACTCAAAACACACAAATATATTTATTTCTCATACAAATTTACAAGAAAATATGTAAACACTCTCAAATACTTGAACAAGGACTCAAGCTTTATTTCTAACTTAATTCTAAAAACCTTAAGGGGGGAGGGGTATTTATAGTTGAAGCAAATCATTTTAAACCATTGATTTAGTCTTCATGTAGAACACTAATGTTGACTTTGTGCAGCACACCAATGTTGACTTTGTCCAGCACACCAATGTTGACTTTGTCTAGTACATCAATATTGACTTTGTCTAGTACACCATTGTTTACCAAATCTAGTACACTATTGCTTACTAAATCTAGTACACCAATTTAGACAATTCAATATTCTAGATTAAGTTTACAATTCAACATATAGGTCCCCAAAAACACCTCTAGTTCAGTGCAGTAAATAATTCAATTGATAAGAATATTACAGTAAATATTTTTATGTCTAGAAAATAGTTTTCTAGAATACTTTTTTAATTTGGATTTAATTAATTAATTTATAATTAATTAATTAATAAGATATTTTAAGATAAATATCTTTCATGAATATCTAAATAATTTAATTTGAGAAATTAAATAGTCAAATTCTCATAGAGATATTAATCTTCTTTATAGATTCTTTTAAATATTAATTTGAAATTAATTAGAATTTCATTTTTACTAGAAGTTGTTTTATACAATAAAATTAATTAATAAATGTTATTTATTAATTTTATTTTAATTGAAATTATTTTAATTAAAATATTACTTCTATTAGGGGTTGTCTTACATATTTAGTTAATTAATAATATTATTAATTAATTAAATTAATTTAATTCTATTCTAATTAAAATGGTTTTAATTAAAATAGAAGTTGTATAAAAGAAATATAAAAAGAATGGAAACCCTAAGAGAAGTGATAGAAAAAAGAAAAAAGAGTTTTTCTTTTAACGTGAACTATAGAGAAAAATTAATTTTTTTCTAAAATTATCATTATATTACAAAAAAAGTCTACTATTCTCTTTACGACTACTACTGTTGATGGATTCGTTTGAAAACTATTAATGAAGGAAAACTTAAAAGTATTTTAAAAGTATCAAGAGTTATCTTTTCTATTTATTTTTTTTATTTCATATCAAAACTATATACTCGTATAAATTTCATATCTATTTTGGCTTAATTTTTTCGTTGTTTATTTCACATAAATTTTTTAACAGTTTGATTCTCTCAAGTCATTTAAATTTAAGAAATAAAAAGGAAAAAAATTTTGGTATTTTACGGACGAGCATTTTCATTTCGTTTCATTTTTTTTTTTTATAAAAAAGACAACTATTAATTTATACTTGGGACTAGTGTTCGAACTCTAAAGTGAGTTGGATATATAACTGATTTTTTTACAAAAAATATTAGTATCTTATTGAGAAAAAAGAAATATAAAAATGACCCGAAGGTTAAAGAGAACAAATAAAATTCCTCTGGTTAGTTCCGTAGGCAAAACCAATACCTCAGTAGAGGCAGTAGACTGAAAGTTCTTACATTTGGTTCTTAGAGTCGTTTCCCAGACTGCGAAGGTAATGCAGAAGAGTTACAAGTAGGGGTGGGCAAAAATGCCGAACCGAACCGAACCGTTCAGTTTGGTTCGATTTCATATTAAGTTCGGTTCTAATCGGTTCTGTTCGGTTTCGATTTAAAACCGAAACCGAACCGAAACTAATTGTAAAATATAATTTGACCTCCTAATAATTTGATAAATTATAAATAATTAATATTTAAATAATACTTTTCATATATATATAATAATAAGAGTTAAAATTAATTATTTTTTAAATATATTTATTTATTATAATTATAATATAGAATAAGGATACGAATAAAATTTTACAACACAAAGGCTCCGAAACTGAACTGAAACCGAAGTAGTAGTGTGAAACCGAAATTGTGCTCGAACCGAACCGAACTTCTTCGATTCGGTTCGGTTCAATTTCATTATAAAATACTTCGAATTCGGTTCGATTCGATTTGATTTCATTATAAAATACTTCGAATTCGGTTCGATTTTTTTAAAAACTGAACCGAACCCGATTTTGCCCACCCTAACTACAAGAATCTAAAAGTGGGAATACCCCCGATCACTAAGGTTCAGATCTCTCAAAATACTTGAAAATATAATTAATTATTCATTTATAGTTTCATGGAAAACTCTCAGGTGAAGAGACTAGTTCTTGTTTTTTTTATCTCACAACAATAATCAAATGGCTTTTATTGTTAAGCAAAATGAAAGCAACATTTTTTTATTAAGCAAAGTGACTTCTTACAACACACTAAAGACAGGAACAGACACAGACTGGGACAAGATAACAATTGAAAGGGAAACACAGATAGTTAATTAATTATTTAGTTTGTAGCAGTGATAGGATGAAGATGAACTGGAATTAGTTTGTAGTAGTGACAGCATGAAGATGAACTGGAAGTCCCTTGGCTGCAGTTAAGCTTGGATTTCTTGTCATTTGCTCTTCAGGATTAACCTTTTCCCACTTGAATTTTCTGACAACATAATGCATGAATATCAGTATCTGGAATTTTGCAAAATCTTTACCAGGACATGTGTGATGACCTCCTCCAAATGGTACATATGAGTATGGCACTTTTGGCTCATTTCTTTCAAATCTTGATGGATCAAACTTCTCTGGGTTTGAAAAGTATTCTGGGTTTCTATTTGTTGAGTGCACACTCCAGTGTATCTGCCAATGAATGAGAGTTAAGTTTCAGAAGTACTTATATGTTTAGATTCTACTAAATACGTACGCAATATTACCTTCCATCCCTTGGGAATTCGAAATCCCTCGTAACTGAAGTCAGTAAGAGCCTCTCTGAAAGTTCCTGAAGCTGGTGGTTCTAATCTTAACGTTTCATTTAACACATTGGTTGAGTACCTCATCTTTTTTATGTCCTCCATACTCAAATGCTCTTCTGGTCCTTTCGACTTTGCTATCTCCAGTTGTTCTGTATGGGCAAATTGACACATGTAAGTTTCATTAAGATTTGAAAATAATGCGTGCATGTAATTATTGATAAGTATGTGTACGTACTACCTCTGCGGACTTTATCATAGATTTCAGGTAGCTCAGCAAGAGTTTTTACAATGGAAACAATCACTAGGCTTGGATTGTCGTAGGCGGACGAGAGTAATGCTACCAAGTTTTTAGCAAGCACAATGTCACTTACTTCTTCCCCGTCCCTATAATTCTCCAATAGCATCCTGGACAATATGTCATTTGATTCAGACTTCTTCTTCTTTTCAAACAGTTCAATCTTCCTCTGCTTTATGATATCCAAGAAAATCTCACGAGCTTTTCTCGATTCCTTAATTGCACGATTAAATTTAGTCCCCGGAAGATTTATGGGCATTGCAAACAATGCATCCACAATGCTTCCCATTGAAGGCAAGAGTTTCTCGAGAGTTTCTCGATCCCGAATATCTGCAAGCAATCGACAAGACACTGCAAATGTCAATTTTCTCGCAAGAGGAGCGACAGTAACTTGATCGAAATCATCCCAAAATGTCCTAAAATGATCTTTCACAACTTCATCAGTAATGCCCACATGTCTTGCAAGAGCCTCAGGCTCATTGAAGAATGAGAGAAACTGCTTGCGTGCTCTCATAACTTGCTCCATTGTCATTTCATCGCCGGCATTTTCGAAGACTTTGAGAAAAGTATCAGGCCACCAAGATCTGACAAGCTTGTAGTCATTGGCAAACAAGAACTTGTTAGCCTCAGGGCCACATAAAAACACCATGTTCTGTCCAAGATGAGATGTTTTGAAAAGCTTTGTCGAGTATTTATCTTTCCGCTCAGCAAAGAATTTATGAATAGTGTCTGTTTTGGCCTTTGAAAGATAATCTAAAGTTTCAAAAAGTTTAAGAGGCCAATATACATGTCCTGGTGGGAGAGGAAGATTTTGTGTAGCATTATTGTGTTTGGGTTTGAAGAGAAAATAGAAATAAGAGATAGTAAGTATAACTAGTGTGGAAATGAGGAAGAGTTCCATGATGCTATTTGTTTTGTTATGGCACAGACAGTTTAGATTGAGAGGATTTGAGTCTTGCAGCAAGACTATTTAAAGGCAATTAAGGTTCCCGAGGCTGGTAGAAATGTCTTAGAGCGTTGCGTGGTTTGCAAGGAGATTATCTTTAAAATTAAAGAAAAAAGGGAAATTAAAAAAAATGTCATGGACATCCCCAAATATTTATGAAATATTACTTTTAGAATAATGATTTCCGACAGTGACAATAAATTCCTATTGTTAATTTCGTTTCATATATTTTTAACTATGTTCCAATTACTTTGTTCAATTTCAAAATTTTTCTTAATTAATCAGGTTTGTTATTCTCATTTTTTTTTCCTTTTCGTCAAATGATCTGACAAACTTTTAATTAAATAGTAAATATTTAAAAACTTAGATAAATGAATAATAATATGTTTAAAATGGATACATATACTAATATTTGGGAAAACGTTTAAAATGTTGTTGTACTTTTATAAAAACATATGGCATATTAAGAAGAGAAAGCTTTACCATTAAGAAATTTCATTTTAAAGTACGTCATTGAGTGCTAGAGGATATTTTGATTTTAAAAAAAAAGTAGTGTTTGAGGACTAAATTGATACAAATAATTTTTGCTTAAGAAATCATAAAAATTCTCGTTATCTTTTAGTCAACAATAGTGTACATGATAAGACCGCTTGTTCCTCCAAATCATACTATGCATGTTGTTTTATAATTTGCCATAATTTCAAATAGTATCTACTATATTTGTAATATTTTAAGTTTGTTTCGTATAAATTTTAAATCTTATGTTGACCTCTCAACTAAGTTTTATATTACACATTTCAAATTCAATATTACCTCACCAGTTCTTTACTAATGGCATAAATTTTGTGACTTGGTATCACTCATTTATTAATAATGACGTCTTTTTAGGCTTGACTTGTTAGAGTACTGCTAACTTATTTAATATTATTTTTTTGGTTAATTTAAAATTTTCGTCGTATTATTTTTATTTAAAAAACTACTTAAATTCATCACATACTCTTTAACTCAAGCCTAAAAATTTTTAAAACCTTATGTTTATGTTTGTGTTTTTGTAGAATTTTTAGATATATTTTATCGATTTGTTATTTTATTACATGAATATATTATTATTATTATTATTATTATTACAAATCTTAGCTTAATTTTAATTAAATTTGGTTTGCTATAAATATATATGATATATACTCTAATATTCAAGCAAATATAGGCATTTCTTTTAGATTAAACTAACTTTGGGTAAGTAAATCAAAAATTTTAAAAAATCCCACAGTTAAAAATTTGTAAATTATTAAAAATATCATTGTAGTATTGCTGTCATTTCTAGAAATAGGATTCTCTCAATAATTTATATATGATGCTAGATTATATTATATTTAATATTGATGAAAATTTGTTGGTGGCATACTATAATTAATTCAAATATATTGCATATTAAAAATAATTGCAGTCAATTTAGGAAACCAATTTTTTCAGATGGTCATGTGATTCATACTCAGATACTGAACAACCTGAATAATTGTACCAATTTAGTAATAACTTGGTTATTAACTATTTTTGTGATCGATATGTAATAGCAGCAAAAAATATTTGCAACCAATTTGCAGTAAACATATAGTGGCTGCAAATAATTTGAAAAAATTTATATTTTTTTACATCCACATTTTATTACTAAATATTTAATTACAAAAGATATTGACTATTTTTAATATTTTATTAATCTAATTTCAATCACAAATATTTGTATGAATATGAATAAATTTTATTCTTTTTTATGTTCTTTTTTTTAATAATTAAAGTAGTAGCATTACTCAAAACAATAATAAAAAGCAACAACTCTATTTAGAATCATCAACCAATCGATTTCAACACAAATTCATTGTCTTTTATTACAATAAATGACATTTAATAACTAATTACTAAAAAAAAAAATACTTTTGAAGGTATAATACAAATGTAAAAGAAAGCTTGTCCAAAATGTTTGCTTGCCTCAACTAGGACACAAGCCTTAAACTAATGCTTTACCCAACTACGATACAATCCTTAAACTAATGCCACGGCCAAGTCTGGTTTATCAATTCCAAATGCAGCACAAAATAATAGAAAATAGCCAAAAAATAAGGATACATAAACCAAGAACAAATTAGGGACGAAGTTTGTTGACATGTTTTGTTTTCTATCAATGACTATCATATCCTCACAAATGCTTTACAACTGAATGAATTACAAAGATATCAAGTTAATGTGAGAAAATAAGAATAATAACATGTAACAAAAAGATTAGAGAAACTTAGGAAGGAGAAATAACATGAAAATTGAACAAAGAACATCAACCAAAGCATAATAATCTTTGTGCAAGATTCAAGTTTGTTGGTTTATGCAATCAAAAAGCAAGTGCCACGTGAGTAGTATGGAATTGATGTTAAATTAAGATCTATTGAACTCTAAGTAAGAACCCATAGAAACCAAAAGCTTTTCATTTTTAATGTTGTAGGGAAACATAAAAATAACTTAATATAACCTATTTGATATAATAACCAGATACAAATAAAAGTAGTTCATACTAGTTTCGATGCCATAGTAAGTTCCTATTAATGAAAGATAGCAAGTTGTTTGGTTAAGCCCCACCATATTTCCAATCTTTGGCGCCTGGTTGATGGCTCAAAGCAATATCATAACACCTGTAAATTGAAAAATATAAGTTTACTAATGGGTATAATATAAAATAAGAGTTATTAGCACTATTTCTGCTTCTGCTATAACAACAAGCATATATTTCTAGAGATGTTGCATCAATGATATGACTTAGGACTCTCTTTGTAATATTCCATAAGCTCATTAGCTCATCAGTTCCTTGTCTATATACAAAAAAGTTACAAAGAATCAATAATAATAGAATGTTACATGTAAACTAAAGGGGAAAAATGGTTGATTTCATGAAGTAACCCCCCATGGCAGATTCAAATATAAAGTATTTCTACAAATATAGTAGTAAGAAATTCAGCAAGAAATTAATTATGCCTTCTATCCAACATTCTTCAGCGTGTTAGTTTTCCTATACAATGTTGTCTTCCTTCCTCAAAAGTTACCTGGCCACTATTTGGAGATAAAGTAACTTTTTGTACAATTTGTTGATGTAGATAGTATGTAATGATAATTAAAAAGTCAAAATATGTTACTAACTAGAAAAAGGAGCATCAAATAGTTACAATCATGGGAAAGGATGGAAAAGAGGAGTTTACAGGTTCTAAATTATGATTGCGCAAATTATAATACTCTAAAAACAAGAAGATTGGAAATGAAACAAGATTATCATCAAGAATATAGCAAAGATGCCAAGAGATCCATGTTAAATTTTACATCCTCTGAGGCTTAGATAAAAAATCATGGATGTGTTGTTGGTAAAATTACTTTCAAGCAATCTTACACCCTGCAAGATGATAGAACCATAATCTGGATAATTAAATAAAAAAGCTATAATTCTTTATTGAGATGTGACTAAGAGAAAGTGTTAATGACACTGTAACCTGCAAAATTATCAAAAACTATAAATCATTTGTGATATAGAGAAATAGATAAAGGAAAATATAGATTCAAACTTGATTGTAAGTTCTCTATTCTCTTTCTTCTCCAGCAAGATCAAAAATCATTATTACGGCATCATTTACAAGAACAACAAATAGATTCTTTATAATGATAAATCAACAACCATGGAAAGTTGAAACGATAAAAACCAACAACAAACCAGCTAAAGGCAACAATAGGAAACAAACAAATTTGAAAAAAAGACAGAAAGCTAGGCAGAGAAAAGTGAACAAAACTGCAAAGGCCATCAATAGTGGAAAGAGAGAGTGAGAGGAAAGATAAAAAGAAAAAAGGAAACCCTTGTAGGACTTGTTTATTTTTTCTTTTGTTTTCAATATAGCAGGAAAGCTTCAAGACTTCTTGTAGATAGAGTAAACATACCTCTTGAGGAATGAGTGTCTTGGTAATAAATTTACAGAGAGAGACAATAACATGCCAAAAAAGTCAATTGTAGTAGAGAACACAACCAACAAAAACAAGAATTCCAACTCACTGATTTTGTTTCATAATCTATTGCAATGAGTTTTCACCTTTTCCATGCAAGATTTAAGGACAAACTTCAAGAAATAGAAGAAAAAAAGCTTACCAATAACACGGTGAAAACCATCATGAATAGCTTGTGAAACTAAACACAACAAACTTATGCTACCACCACCATTGACAAGTTCAATATTCATAGAGACCTGCATCATGTAGCGTTAATATTAAATATGTCCACAGGTATTAAAAGAACCCTTCATTTTTTAAGAAAATGGAACATTTTGTAGTAGGTCAGGACTAGAACATCATTATGACAAATCATTCGATCAAACAATGTTTTTGAAGAGCTATTATTTTTTTATATAAATTATCCCTAAGAGCAAACTCTTAGAGAGAAATAATATTAATAAAAAAGAGAATGTAATACAAATTAAACCAAAATTATGAATCACAAAAATGATGCTAAAACCAATTTTCTTTGCAAAAACATGTATTAGCTAAAGAAAGAAATTGGAGTTTTAAATGAACATGAAAATAAAATTTAATCTAAAAATCAAAATTAATTGTTTCCAAAAGGATAATGTTGATCAAACATAAATATAAATTTGCAGTATAAGTCATCAAATACAATTATCTAAGAATTTGAACAATAAATAATTTTGAGCTTTGCTTAATGTACTTACCACTAAAAGGAGGAGTATTGTGATATATTAATCAAATACAGAAACAAAAAGAAGTATATGGTTCAGATTAATTAGTGTGCTCGAGAAACTATCCTACCCGCGTTTCCAAAGTGATGCCTAACAACTACAACTAAAACCATAGCTTCTCCTGCTTGAAATATTCAAGTTATCAAATTAGGATAGAAAGGTAAGCTTTCACAATGCAAATGATTGAAAGATACTGATTATGTGGTAAACCTAAGCAAGATATATACATTTCATCAATCAAACAACTTTCAAATTTCAAATGATTAAATTTTTTCAAATGAGAGTAGAATTAACATTCTAATATCAAATAGCATATGGCTAATGAACTTCCAATCCCAAACAGTGATTTATCAATTAAACTCACTGGGAAGAGAGGTAAAGTTTTTGGAATAAAAAATTGACAGCAGAAAGTGATAAGAATTATAGCAAAAACAGAGACATCATATTTACATGCCATAAAAGCAGAAACACACTATTAATTATTAAGTTTGGTTTTCAGGAAATACGGTACAAAAACTACATAAAATTGAAATCTTAAAACATTAAATAGATGTAAATTAATGTTTCTAAGAATTTAAATCCTTCAATCCAACAAAGAGACCAATGGTTTCTTCTGCAGAAGAAATTAAGAGGGTCGTGTTCCAGATGGATCCACAAAGTGCTCCTGGCCCAGATGGTTTTCCAGGTTCTTTTTTTCAGCATTGTTGGGACATTATGGCCGTTGACGTCATTAAAGGGGTTCAACAATTTTTCAAAGATAGTTATCTCCTGCCAAATCTAAATTCTAGCTTCATTGTGCTTTTACCTAAAAGCCCATATGCGAATTCGATCTCACAGTACAGACCCATAGCCCTCTCTAATTTCTTTTTCAAGATAATAACCAAAGTGTTAGCTAGCCAGCTAGGATGTTTCGTTAGCAAGATCATCTCTCCTCAACAGTATGCTTTCATTCCGGGTCGAAGTATTCATGATTGCATCACCTTAGTATTAGAGGGAATTAATTTGTTGGATCGAAAAGTTTTTGGGGGTAATATTTGCTTGAAATTGGATGTTACTAAAGCCTTTGACACGCTTAATTGGGAATTATTGCTTGCGGTGATTTGTAAATTTGGATTTTATGAAATGTTTGTTAACTGGATTTCTATTCTCCTTCATTATGCCAAACTATCAGTTTTGATCAATGGCTCTCCTTGTGGTTTGTTCGATTGTGGTCGTGTAGTTCGCCAAGGTGATCCACTTTCCCCGCTCATTTTTTGCTTAGGGGCATCACAACCTTGATTGATTCAAAGAAAATACTTCCTATCTCTGTTCCGCGAAACTGCCCACCTATTACGCACTTGGTCTATGCGGATGATGTGTTTATTTTTTGCAGGGGAAATTCTAGCACTATTTCTCACTTAATAAATTTTTTAGATAACTATGGGCTAGCTTCTGGGCAGCATATAAACAAAAATAAAAGTTATTATTTTCTGGGCAAATTAGTACTCCCGCGAAAGTACCGGATTGCTTCGGTGCTTGGTTTTATGGAGGGTTCTCTTCCCTTCTCTTATTTGGGTGTTCCTATTTTTTGTGGTACTCCCCGAAAACAACATTTGCAAGCTTTGGCAGATAAGACTCGTTCTTATCTCTCGGGATGGCAAGGTAAAATTCTTTCCATGGCTGGTCGGGTAGAGTTAGTTAAGTCAGTGCTTCAGGCTTTGCTTCTCCACACCTTCAGACTATACTTATGGCCTTGTTCACTTCTTAATTCTTTACAACGTTGGGCTCGTAATTTTTTTTTATCGGGAGATCATCAATGCCATAAGCTTGCCCTTATTTCGTGGGATCATTTTTGTACTTCGAAGGAGGAATGAGGATTTGGGCTTCGTAAACTCGAAGTTCTTAACCATTCTTGTCTTCTCAAGAATGTTTGGGATGCTAGAAATTCAATGTCTAGTAGTTCTATTTTCCTAAGAAGCCGATATGATTCATTATACGGTAGTTCAGTTTTTAGATGTTCCTCATTATGGACTAGCTTTTGTTCTGTCTTGGATTATTGTAATAAAGGTTTGCAATGGATTATTGGTGATGGCTCCCGTATGAATTTTTGGCTAGATACTTGGTTATCGTCTCCTATTCTCACGAGAGATCATGGTATCTCCCTTCGCACCATTGTGTCAGAGGTTATAAGGAATGGGGAGTTGATTCTTCATGATAATTTTTTTCTCACTTTTTTGGTGCTTCGGTAACCTATTTTGAATATTGTTCTCCCTCAAGTACCTTGTGATGATCGACTGGTTTAGAAAAATTCACGGGATGGTAATCTCTCTCTGAAGGAAGGCTATAATTTTCTTAGAGTTAGCCGGGATTGAAAAGCTTGGAGTTCTTTGGTGTGGAAATCCTTTATCCCTACAAAACTGTCCTTTATTCTTTGAAGAATTCTTCATAATAGATTACCCACAGATGATGTACTTCAATGTCGTGGCATAGTTATGGTTTCTACATGTTCCCTATGTGCTACTCCTTCTCATGCTGAATTAGTGGACCATTTATTTGTTTCTTGCTCATTTGCTGTTAGCCTCTGGCAATGGCTTGGTTCTTTGTTTCAGTTATCGGTGACACGTTTGGACACGGTTCAAGGTTTATGGCAATTTATTACCAACTGCAACTTCAGCCCTCAGTTTTTTAATTTGTGGCTTTTGGCGGCCTACCATCTTCTTTATTCATTATGGCAATTTATTACCAATGCTTTCTTCGCATAGTTGTTGGCAGTTATCTTGGTTATAGAATCAGCTATGGACAAAGGTTGTCATAATCTCTGGCTTGAGGCTGATTCAATGCTGGTAATCCAGTACTTGGCGAATCATTCTTTGGCTCTTCAAAATCGTTGGTTAAATTGCAGGAACCTAATTAACAGATTAAATTTTCATTACAGCCATACATACAGAGAAAACAATTGTGCTGCTGACTCTATAGCGAACCTGGGACACAGTTGCCCATCTTTTTGTTGGTGGGACTCTCCTCCAGCTACAGTTCAAAGCTTTATCACAAAGGATGCGTGTGGGTTTCCGAGTTATAGATTCTCTTGACTTTGTCGTTGTTGGTATTTTATGCATTCATTGTATTTCTTTATGAATTTCTGTTTGTTGGATGCTGTTGTTCTCTTCTCTTTTTAATTTAATAAATCTATTTAAGCTTAGCTCTTAGAGTCTGCATAAAAAAAAAAAACCATTAGTATAGTATCAGGAAATATTGTTGTCATGGCTTATTGGTATGTTGCACCCTTATTTTTAAGTCTTAAAGGCATTACTGTTGAAACCATTTTTGAGTCTCTTGGTGCCATTTTTATCTGGTTGTATCCACTGAAAGCATCCATAAATGATGGCACGATCTTCAAGTTTTCACAATACTTAATATATTTTTAGCATATTAACAATAGCTCACGCCAAGCATTGTTACGTGTTCTAAAATAGGTTACTTTAAATCCCACACCATGATTAAACTCATAGTTAATGGAAAACTAATACTTGTAAATAAATTACTTGTAAAGAAGATTGTTACCAAATTAAGTCGTTGGACTTTTTTGATTACTTAAATACTCCATGAAAGTAAAAATTAATGGTTAATTCTTGAAATCCTAACACCTTTGTCATTGATTGATTTGTGTTCTTGATTCCACTCTCTTGTGAAATTCATTTATTTGACTTGCCATTTTAGTTTAATTCAATCGTATATCATTATTGAATTAATTGAAATTAAGGTTTACTTATCTAGAAATATTAATTTCACCTATACCTTCTAGGATCGACCTTGTGAAATACTTATTGTACTACACGTGATTCGTATACTTGCAAGTTTTAATTTAGATTCTAGGATGCTTATTTAACTGTCACTAAAATGGAACACGTTTTTGGTGTTATCGATAGAGAATATGCGGTAATATGGTTTTTTTATTAGTAAATATTAAATTACTTTATTCAATTAATTTAATTTAATTTTCCTTTTCATTTCTTTTTATTATTTATTTTTATTTGTTTTTTTTTGGTTTACTTTAAGATTTATTTTAGTCTTGTTTTGCTTGGGGATCTATGCTTGGAAATTCTTCAAGGAACTCATTTTGTATGCATGTGTTTGAAAGTGTGCTTAATGTTTGTGTCAAGCTCCATAATTTTTCAAAAATAAATGTTTTTAAGTTTTGAAAATCAGATGAAAATGCAAGATTTTGAAAGCTGAAAAATTGGATCAAATTGAAAGATTTTGAAACACTGGAAACAGACCTAAATGCAAAGTTTTAAAGTTTCAGAGAACTGGATACTGTGCATGAACCAGGTACTGTTAATGAGAATAGGTTGAGGATGACAAATCAAGTACCAAATTTGATCTTGGAAAACTAAGAAATTCAATTCAAGTGCAACCAGTTAGAAAGGAAACAACAAGCAAACAAACCATGAATATGCAACATGTATTGGAGAAAAAAACTACTGAGAATAGTTCATTTTGGACTTTTGGACCGCTAGCATATGTGCCACCACCATCCTTTCCTCAAAATTTGGCAAAGCCAAACAAAGATCTTCAAAAAGAAGCAACCTTAGAGCAATTCAAAAAGGTTTCCATCAACATTTCATTCCTTCAAGCAATTCAACAAATTCCATCATATGCTAAGTTTCTAAAAAATGTTTAGTTTAATTCGATCTTATATCAATGTTATTGAATTCATTGAACTTAAGGTTTACTTATTGATACAAACCCTTGCAACTCGCAAGTATACGGGGTCGTACAAATATCAAAGTGATAAAATGGGTGGTCGTACCTATGAGGACTGAGCTTTAAAATTTTTAAACTAAATACTGTGATTATGGTAGGATGATTTTATCTAGACATACAATAATAAAAGCAGTGAGAAAATAAAATAAAATATAAAAGCAACTAAATTAATTAACAGAACCTAGAAATTAGAAATTAAAGCTAATAGAGTGAGTGTGTGAAATTAACTAATCATAGGCTCTCATTAATCTAGCTCTCTTTCTTTTATGAAAACTAAGTCATATGTATAATTAATTCAACCGATATCCCTGCATGAGTTAATTAACTATATGTTCCTTTAGCCTAACCTATTATTAAACCCTAGAAATCCACTCCTCTATTGGTTATTTGAATTCTAGTGTTAATTTGATTATCTAGTCATTGAGGTCCTCTTGAACTCTCAATATGCTAAATTCTGTTTTCCAAATCCCACGAACATATTAGACTATCTCTAGTACCCATCCATTTATGTTTAATCAAACAATTCATCAAGTAACAAATTATTAGCATTAAGTACAAGAAAAACACAAGGGATTAAAATTTAATGAAATTAACAAATTCCACAAATAATCAAAGCATGGTTAAGTTAGGTTACATAAAGGTCCTAGAGCATAACAATTTAACCTAACATATCAACAATCAACATCAAGTTCATCATTCAATTTATAACTCTTAAAATAATTCAAGAAATAAAAATTCAAATGAAAATAATAAAGTTTAAGAAAATAGACTAGTAATGAGGGGCTTAAAAAATCCTTCTTTAAGTTTTCTCCCAAAGCCTTCAACTTAATGAAATCCATCCCTTCTCTCTAGAATTTTGGTTATGATGGCTAATGATTGGGAATGAATAAAACCTATGACTACATAAAATCTACCAATTTGATTGCTGAAAATGAGTCAAAAGCATCACCTTGGTCATGCATCGCTTATGTGCGCCAGCTTCTTGTCCCAAAAAGGCCTCACTTGATGCATGGGGCTTACGCCCAAGGTTGGTGGTGCACGTGCTACTCTCTTGAACAAATTACCCTTTGTCATTAAAGAGCATGGCATGCACAAGAAACGCTATGGAACTCACGTACCACTCTTTGTTATTAAATTACCTTATTAGCCTTATTTTATGATGCTCATGACATATTAATTTGAATCTCTGGATGTCTAGTTTCTAACACAATAAACTAAAAGCAATTTTGAATTATGTAGATGAAGTTATGTTCATACTTGTAACTCATACTCAGCAAGAGAATTTCTACTCATATCCAAGCCTAATTGCCTCGAATTGGTGTTTTCTTAGTTTCCTACATATAAACACAAAATTTTATCAAATAACAATATGGCTTAAGAAATTTTTTTGCATATATTTTAGTTTGAAGGTTGATGATTAGTGAGTAAAATATTCACTCATCACTTATTCCCTATGGGATCAACCTCACGAAATACTTATCATATTTATGAGGTTTAATTTGGATTCTAGGATATTTATTTAAGTGTAACTAGAATACAATAATAAGATTTTGGCACTCTAGAGGTGCGGGGGTGCGGAGGTGGCAAAGGGTGTGGCGTGAGCATGCCGCCCTTGCTGCCTCACACCTGATGTTTCGTTGCTCTTGTTCATGTGGAAAGGCGAAAAGCATGGTGCGGCTACACACCTTGAATGTATGGGTGTGCTAAAGCTACTACCTTTGACATATAATTTAAAGCTCTAGATATATAGTTTCTAATGTAAAAAACGAAACACGATAATGAGTTGTATAGACAAAGCTCTAGGTACCTTTTCATCAAAATACATCAATACTTACAAAATAACATTAAAACACTTAAAAGAAAAATAAACACTCAAAATGAACTAAACAATGCTAAGTGTTCAACTTAATGATAGACAAATCAAGAATAATCAAGTAGTAAAATCAAGATATCAATTATGAATATTTAATCTCAACAATTATGACAATATTAAATATTTCCAATAAACTATTTCTTGGGATTATAATGGATTTTAAAATAATATACTTTTGTTGTAGTATAAAAAGAATCAACTTTGAAGATAAATAGTTTAGTGTTTAAAAATTTTACTTTTTTATAATATTATGAATTTCAAAAGTAGGGGTATCTTAACATAAATTGATATGTCAAGTAGACATTTAATTTTATATCAGTGTAGGCCATCTCAAGGATAGGTGACACATTTTACGTTTCACGGGATATAACTCTTAAAATATGTGTCAAGACGTACTAATATAGTATGTACCATAAATTATTAGCTATATACATGGTTTTTGACATTTATTCAGCATAAATTTATTACCTTTTTATATTTGTTTGCCATGTTTCATGTTTTGTGTCATAATGATTTTTTATATATTGTATAATTCTTGTAACTATATATTATATTTATGTATTAATTAATTGTCTACCTAATATTCATAATCTAGAATAATTAATTATAAAATTAAAAATAAATAATTATTAGTAATTTTGATCTAAATGAATTATTAGATTACATAAATTTTCAAAATACATTCATAAGTTGCTAAATGTCCAAAATGTACCACAATTTAATTTATAGTTGTATTAATAAATCCTAATGTCTTAAACTATTAACTATACTCTTCTTTCATGCTATTTCCAACTATTTCAAACTCGACACATATGTCTTCGTATGCTTGATTGTTAATTTAACGGATGATAATTAAGATGGTATGCAAATATTCAGTATTGAGCTAAGTCTAAAGGTACAATAAATATTAAGTCATCAATTATGCATTTTAAAAGCAATTAAGAGAAAAATTAACAAAAAAATTGTAACTCGAAATATAAATTATTTATATTATAGTTTGCTGCATAACATTTAATGCCACATAAAGTTGTAAACTTAAAACAAGTAACATCATAAAAATAACATTACTCCAATGTTCAAACCAAATGATGAACACTACTAGAAAAATGGCCATTACTGACGTTAAATTGGTATCGGTGATATGCTTTATTAATATATCTTTCAGATAACATAGTTGCCCCAATCCTTGATACCAAATAGAGTATTACGTCAAAAGTATCAGTATTCAATGTGCCCAATGTATCAGTAGTATATTGAGACTATGGTGTCAAATATTTTATGTTACCAAAGAGTTATATATGATTGCTAATTCCATTGGTTCTAAAAATATTAATGTGCTTATAATATTATAATAGGTTCAATTCTATGATGTTACTAATTGTTTGTTGATATTAGGTTATATCAATAAATGTTTCATATATTCAAAATAAATAAATTTTTGTGCCCCTATTTATTTTTCATATGTCAAATTTATTAAAACTATTAGTAATATAATAATGGAAATTGACCTTAACATAAATATTATAAATTGAACATAAAAACTTTTACAATTTAAATAATAATTCATTGACTTTCATACATCTATCTCCCACTCAATTCTAAATCCAAAAAAGTTCTAAGTACAAAAACAGAATTAACTACTGTGTACAAACAAAAGCAAAGCATAAGTATATGGATTTCCAATCAAGCAATCTTATAATTTTCCTCGAATAATTGGAAAAACACAAGTACCAAAATTCAGCACATGCAACAAAATAACTTAATAATTTTCCTTCAATGTCAGATAATAAATTTAACATTTAACCTAGATATACATCCTTTAATCTTGCCAACCATTTATTATAACTTAAACTCTCAGCTGTTAGCCATTTCTCCTTAAATCTACATGTAGTATATTTAAGAAAATCAAATTTTAATATAATAAAAATTGAAACACTTAAAGTGGTACCATCTCAACAATAGAAAATTTAAATTCACATGCACATACAATCAACATAATGTAAATCACTGTAAATACTTACTGGAATCATATTTACTCTAGATCTAAATGTTTCCAAATACCATTACAACTTGACCTTGCATAAATTCCATTGTCATCATCCATGCTTAACTCACGTAGGCAAATTATTAGATAAAAGTGTGTACAAAACCATGTCATCACTTTCATCATTACACCCAAATTTATGCATTCCTTCAGCCATTGAACACACCATTGACTTTCTACTATCAAGTTGATCTGTAACATAAAAAACTTGTTTTGCATGCGATGCTAAAACAAAATAATCAAATTTATGACTAATTCAATTTAAGTCAACAATCATAAAATCTAAATCATCAACTTTAACATGCCTATTGTCAATCCAATCACACTGAAAAATAACTTTATTAAACAAAAGAGTCTAGTTTTCATATCTCATCAATGACCACATAAAATGTTATGTCACCATACTATGGATTTTTATTGTTTGAACTTGAAACTTGCATGATTGTCACAACAACCGTAACTCAACTATTTTGAGTTACACGAATGATATGTCACTCTTTTGGTTACAAAAGTGAAGTCATTTATAAAGTAGGATGCATATTTAGTCATCGAAGATCGAGATTTATCTGTCAACTGCCTTACCATTTCATCAACATGAATTCCATTTTCAACATCATGATTAATCTAAAATTCATATATTGCAAGCGAAATTAGCATGTAACAATAGAAATCAAATGTAAAAATATAAAATAATTATGTATTATTTTTCATATCGCAAAAATTAACTTACCTTCTTCTTTAACCAATCACTAAAACTGTGCTTATACTCATTTTGCAATATATGAATTCTTGCTTTAGATATGCAACTTTAAAAAATTTCATGTGTTCCTTACATAAATGGTCACTTAGGCAATTTTTTTGTGTGTGTACTTGTTTTTGGCACATTAGACTAAACTAGAAAAAAATATGGTTAAATAAAAACTAGTAATACATAAGGTTAAATTTCATATGCATTCTCCAAAATGAAAAGACGTGCTTGCTCTTGCATTTGAGGATCACCCATATTTATTTTTGCAACACTTAAGGGTTTTTCAATTGCCAAAACAGAATATGCGATTACATCATCACTTAAGTGCACAAAACTCAAGTGATTTTTCAGTAATATAACTCTCAACAATGCATCCCTTGGGATGATTATGGTTACCAACATATCCTTTAAATATTTTCATACATCATTCAACTGGATATATGCGTCTAAGATATGTTGGCCCACAAAATCTTCTTCAAGAAGATGGATTGTCAAATGTACCATTATATCAGAAAAGTTTGGAAGGAAAAATTGTTGGAACAAGCACAAGTGATCTTAAGTTCCTTTTGCAATTTGTCTAAACTCTCAACATCTATCATTTTATTACACAATCAATTAAAGAATCATAACCTGATTATGAAATTTCTAACAAGTTTTGGTAAGCAATTTCAAATTGCTAATGGTAACAATTATTGCATCAAAGTGTGATAATCATGGGACTTAAGGCCTTGAAGACGACAATCTTCAATTAACACAATATTTCCTAAAGTTAGAATGATAACCATCAAGAACTTTAGTATCCAACAAGGTCCAATAAAATAATTTTTTTTATCATTTTTGCTCAATGTGTAAGGGGCTAGTGGTAGGTATTTTTTGCTTTTCATTGGCCACAAATTTTGCCCCAATTCTCATCTCTTCATGGTATTTCCTAAGATTAATATCATTATTTATTCTACCTGGTTGATGGAAGATTGTGCAATAAATGCTATCACACACATTCTTTTTTATATGAATAACATCCAATTTTGACGCACTAGTAAATGTTGTCAATATTCTAAGTCAAAGAAATTTGATTTTTTCTTAAATAACTTTACCTTACCCCAATAAAAAATGCTTTCATTTTTTGTCCTTTTTCTGGAAGTTTTTTTCAGGTTTTTTTAACTATTTGTAAAATTTCTTCCCATTCAAATTTTTAGGAGGCTTTTCCCACTCTTGGTCACTATTAAAAATAATTTTTAACTTTCTAAATGGGTGATTATCTGGTAAAAATCAATGGTGACCTAAAAATGCATTTTTCCTACTATGTTTAAGCCAACACGAACCAGTGTTTTTCTCATATTTAGAATAAGCAAAATACCTCTTCACAATACTCTTGGATAGGTTACTATATGTTGAAAAGTCACTAATTGTTCATAACAAACATCTCGTAAATTAGAAGTTTTTTTTTTTCCATGCATCATAGACCTTTACACGAATATGCCATAAAGTTTGAAGGTCCTCAATCAAGGGTGCTAGGTAGACACCTAAATCATTACCAAGTTGTTTAGGTCCATAAGTTAATAGTGACAACATCATGAATTTTCTTTTCATACACAATCATGGAGGAAGATTATATGTCACCATTGTAACTAGCCAACAATTATAGGTCTAAGTGTGCTATATGGATTTACCCCATTAGTTGAGAGAGCAAGTCTACGATTATAGGCTCTTGTGGAAATTTAGGTCACTTGTTATCAACTAACTGCCATGCCTGAGAATCTGCAAAATAGTAAAATTTTTCATCTTCTCTTATTTGAATGCCAAATCATTTGTTCTACAGTTTTGGGTGATTGCAACATGCGTTTGAACCTAGGAGTAAGATAAAAGTACCACAAAACCTTAGCTGAAACCCCTTTTAAAAATGTTTGGTTTATTTTTTCTTTTCTTCGACCTACATTCTCCAAAATTAGGGCACTCAAATAGATTTTCGTATTCTTTTCTATAAAAAATGCAATTATTTGGATATGCGTCTAATTTTTTATATTCTAAGCCTAATAGTTCCATTGTTTTCTTGGCCTCATAAATTGAATTATGCATAGTGTTATTTTGTAGCAAAATATCTACAAGGGCTTCCAATAAAGCTGAAAGTCTTACCTCTAACCACCCAAAGTTTCCATTCACATTAAAAAAAATTATTAAACCAGATAACTTAAAATGCTTAACACCCAAGAATAATGGCCTTTTAGCATTTTCAAGAATTTTCCTAAAATACTTAGGACTTTTATAACATTGCTCTTAAGCACCTTGAACCATGTCCATAACATTGCTATACTCATTTGATCTAAAGTGATGATTACTAAAATATGTTTGGGAGTTTGTACTATATAAAGTAGGGTCAACCTCTCAAAGTCTAGTCCAGACAGTGTATGTTGATATAAAACCCTTTTTAAGCAAATGTGTCCTAACTTGTTTAGGTGAATGAAGTTCCATATTATAACAACTATTGCATAGGCATCTGATTGACCTATGATTTTCTTAATTAAACATTGCAAAAAAGAAACTCATTAACACCATTTACATACTCTTATGATAATCTATCAAAAATTTAGTTTCTTTCCATTTATGGTACCTACTGGTACAATATATTGTGTCAGTGAATTTAAATTTGTTCCAATTTTATTTATAAATTTTTTTTAACAAGTTTAAAAGGAAAAAAAATAAGAAACAAACAACACTTCAATATATCACACGTCTAGTGTGTTCCCCAATTACAACCAAACACAACTATAACAACAATATCCAATGCAACGTAATATTGAACACATACAAAATGAATGTGAAAAGGTTAAAGTATATATTTTACAGCAACAGGAAAAGTAACTCTTTTTCCTTCCAAATCAATAAATAATCAAATGAAAAATTAAAACATTGCCAACAAAATTCCAAATTAGTATATACACTATAACAATAAAAATCGCGACACAAGAAATAAAAAAACTTAGTACATGGACTCTAACAATGGCAAATCGTAATATAAAGAACAAAGAAATCAGCACATATACTTTAACAATAAAAAATCTCAACACAAAGAACAAAGAAATTCGCATATGCACTTTATCAATAAAAATCACAACACAAGAGACAAAAAAGTTAACATGTGCACTCCAATAACTCGTTGATTTCATGCATATCTGCAAATTAGCTTCCATATCATCATATGTGACCCACCGATTTCATACATATCCATATATAAAACAACAAAAACATGATCAATATTGCAAAACACAAACCCTAGAAATTGAAAAACAAAATAAAACTGTTAAAATCAATGTACATGCAACAAAAACTTAGAAATAAGAAATATGACTCGATGATTTCAACATTTAATGATTGATCTAGGTAGATATTTTGATTTTACAAGCTGGCATTCAGATTCAAAGCGAGCTCTATTCTTTAAAGATAATACAAATAGATTTTACTTGATGCTAAGCATAAATGAAGTTGATTTGAGACGAATTTAGATTATTCGATGAACAAGCACAAGGTTGTCTTGGTGGATTTGATGTTAAGTGTGAAGAGTGTTTGGGGGAGAATTTTTAGAGTTAAGTGGAAAACTAAATTAAAAGAGGAGGGGGGGATATGTTTTTTTTTTTTTTTTTTTTGAGGGAGGAAGAATAAAACAAGGTTGTTTCCTATTTCATTTAATTAAAAAAATATTTTATATAAAAATATCGTCTTTTGGCTGTCAGAATTATGCCAAAAACCATGTCGTTTTAGTTGGTGATACTATAGTCTCAAAGAACCCTAATACTTATTGTTCAGTGTCAATGATTATTGTTACAATTTCGTCATTTGGAAGAAAAATCCACTTCTATCCATTAACCTTGATATTTTCTCAAAAGTATCGAGAGCCTAGTATCAGCAATGCCCATTTTTCTAGTAGTGGAATAATATAAAATATAAGAGTTCACATGTACATACAGAAAATGAGATAACAAATTTAATCTTATTTTGTTATCTGGTAACCATTAATGTAATTCCATCAGTTAAGGCATAAATGAGTAAATAATTATCACCCAATTATAACTATCCATGATGTAAAAATCCACTATCCTATATTGCAATATTCAACTTTAATTTGTAACTAAATCATAATTCTACTTTCAAGTATCTAATCCAAGGGTAATTTCAGAACTCTTGTACTTGTTGGTTGCAGATTCTCACATATGTCATGCTCTATTATATTGTATTCATCAACATAAAGAAATATATTGTATATTATCACCAACTAATGTTAATTTATTTAAACAAGGTGTCAGATCCCATTATGATAGATCAATATTCAACAATGCAAATATAAAATATTATTGAATTCTTCTTGATTCTTTACTGTCACAAAATAGCATTTCAAGTTCATTTAGGAATTTAATCAAGCACATTATAGATGAATAATTAAACCCACGCAAATTTAGCTAAATTCTTATTTGACTATATACCTAAAGAATATATATATATATATATATATATATATGAAAAAATGATTATTAGCAAGATTAACCATCAACAATAATACAAAATAAATTAACTTAGAAAGTGGAAAAAATGTAAGCAAATATAAACAAAAAGAAAAAAAACGAGAAATGTTTTTCTCCACAATGAACTTACAAAACCATGACAATACTGAATGATTAAGCAACATTTCACACCTCCCTAAATAATCAAAGGGACCTAGAACAAAAATAAAGCAAAATTTGGGAGTTAGAAAAGCTAAGAACATAAACTAATGTTAGTATTCATAGATGTCTATAAACAAAAACAAAAAAAAAAAAGGCAAGAAAGAGCAACAATTATGCTGCGGTTTCATGATTGTTTTACAGTAAAAAAATGTCTAGGAATAATAACGAAATTGTTACTATTTCATGGCTATTTTACTATAGCAAAATGCTAAAAATAGAAGCACAACGCTACTGTTTTTGGTGATATTTTTTGCAAAAACAACCATAAAAATAACAAGGGTAAATTTTCTTTTACCCCCTAAGATATTTTGAAATACCTCGTTATCTCTCTGAAGTTTGAAAATTACCTTGTTAGGCCCACTGTTACTTTGTTTAACAGTAAAATTCATTTTTAAGTTGTTTTGACAATAATACCACGAATAATTATTTTTAATATTTTTATCCTATCAACAATAAATATTAATAATAAAATATGTAATATTAAAAATCATTTACCCAAAATTAACAAGCAATTAAAAAGCAACCCTAATATTAAAAATCATTAACATACAATTTTAATATTAACCTAAATTAACAATCTAAGCCATCCGCTGGATCTCCGTCATCACTCTCCCGGACCTTAATCGTATCTTTAAATTCGTCGTTCATAGTAATCCCTCCCTCCTCCACAAACAACACTTTTATTCCACCAAATCAAAAACTTTAATCTAAAATCAAATAAAAAACTTGGACACAATAATCCTTCTTTCTCTTGGAAATCATAACTAAATAAAAAACTTGAACACAAAATCAAGATTAGTGTTAATAGCAAAATTTGCGACCTTTGCTCATGAGGAGGATTTACCAGAGGAGTAGAAAATGGCGAATCTTATTGACGATTGGAGCAGTGATTTCGACAGAGGCATGAGAGATGGTAGCGCTTGGCTGGTGAATGAAGGCGTGGGAGATGGCGACGAGGTGGTGGATTAGTGGTAGCCAAAGAAGGATTTAGAGAAGTTTTAGCAGCAAGGATACACGAATTTGGAACCGGGGCAAGGAAACTGGTAAGCAGAGTATATAGTAGACGATGATACCATAAGGAGAAGTTGGATAAGTTAGGGTTTTCTCTGATTTAAGGAAAAAATATTATTTTATTTATTTGTATTTAAAATATAATTAATAATTTTATTGTTTTATATTTTTATTGGTCAAGTCATTTATCAAATTACCCCCCAAAATTAGATTCACCGTTAACCCAACTGACGGATGGACCTAACGAGGTAATTTTTATACCTTGGGGAGATAATAAGGGATTTTCAAAAACCTTAAGGGGGAGGAAAAGGAAATTTACCCAAATAACAATATAATTGTTCTTCTTTCATAGTTGTTCCTTTTTGTAGCAAAATGCCATTTTTCCTGACTATTTCCTATAGAAAAATGACTGGAAGCAACAATATGATTGCAATATAATGATATACTACCGGGTTTTGATAACAAAAATGAATTCATTTTGAAGTAAATAATGTAAATTAAGTTAAATTAAAGGAAGAACCACTTGGCTTTTTAGCGAACAACTAAATTGTAAAATCTCAACAAATAAAATCATGAAAATTTCATTGTTAAAACTTTAAAGTTAGTCTAATGCGTCACAATTTAAAATCATCATAAACAGAAAGATCTCACCTAAGAATTATTTTTCAAATTCCACAAAAATATATAATCCTAAATCTCATTTCCTAAATCAAAAATTAAACAATAATTTAGAAAATAACCACAAACAAATCACAATATGTGAATAATTGAAAAATAAACTGAAGAAATTTCAAGTCAATCATGTATCTCTGTTAGACATTTAGATGAATAAAATTAACAAAAATGAAGAGATTGTTAAGAAGCGCTAGCCATAGATGCAAAAATTGTTGGGGAGATAAAAAAACTATCACAAAAATCACAAAACCAATCCTTGTTCTAAATCTCTATTGTTCCAAATATTTTGTATTCTATAAATGCCATATATTGTTTGAAGAGGTATCATGCAAATACAACATCAAATGACTGCATCCGTTGAACTTTAGGTGGCACTAGTAATGGGAAAGAAACTCTAAGCCTTAGAAGAAATATTTTCTGTGAATAAATTCAAAAAAGGCATCGGTTACAATAAGAATAGATTATGTCATTTTAACACCAATTAATATATAAAAAACTTTCTTAACGCATTTTTTATTGTCAAGCCTATCATTTATTTATGATAAAAATAAAATGTTCTATGTAAATGTCAATAACTTATAATGCATAAATTAAAAATCAAGATTGTTATGTCAAATCTCTCTCTCTCTCTCTGCTTTTTTTTTTTTTTTTTTTTTGTAGGCGCATTTGATAAATTTTGTTGCTAAAACATTGTAGTAATCCTAATTACCAAAATTTACATAGTATATATCTACATATACTAACTTAAAATAATTTATAGCAAAAATTATAAAAGAATTTAATTATATTTAAAAAAAAAGTAATAAAATAAAAAATATTTTGATTATAATAATTTCATTTAGTAATTAAAGTTGAAATTTTAATAATTATTTTAGGGTTTTGGGGTTTTGTAATTTTAAATTAGTACATTTGATATTATATTTACAAATAAAACTACTTTTCCAAATTTGATTTTGACAACTTTTTTCTACTTTTCAAAATTTGTCATAACATGAGGTAATTTTGCCAAACGATATGAAAACTTTTATCAAGCACTTAAAATGACTCTTGATTACTTAAAATCACTTTTATCTTTTCCAACAAAAATCCTAAACCAGCTTTTAGATGAGTGAGTATTTTATTCACAAACTAACAACATTCGAGGTTAAATATCACATCAAATATCCTTAAACTCAAGTGATTATTTGATAATTTTGTGTGTTTGTGTGTAGGGTAATGTGAAAATTTTAAATGCTTGCAAGTGCACAAATTACTAATAGCTGATGACAAGTTCACCTCGAGGCCGATCTCTCAAAGAATTGCATTGGTTTAATTTCTTAGTTATTTTTTTTTCTATATTACTAAATTTAACAAACAATAAAGTCGTAAATATTTAAACCAATTGGTAGTTTGATGTGATCTTAAATTAAATGAATATATAATAATGAAAATAGATGAAATCCAATGAAATTAAATGGGAGTTGGCTAGTTATCTACTCATGTATTGATATATCAAGTGAATTAAACAATTATCCCAATTGTTTGGATTGGTCTTTCCACTAAGGCTAGAGAAATCCAATGATCATGGAAATTCACTTGCAATCATCTAAATACATCCTTGATGTGAGATCTCTACTTAATTGATTGAATTAGAAACAATGAAATCATATGACCATTTAAATTAAACAAAATCAATAGATCCAATTTAAAGAGTTGTTTAAGTGAGCATAATTAAGGTAAGATAATGTTTTTAATACCTTAATTCTCATTTGTTAACTTTAGTTATAAACAATAGATTATCAGCCTATAATTCATAATCTAACGTATAAAGAACAATGAACAAATAATAATCTTAAACATTTATTAAACATAACTCACAAAATATCCAACACAATCATAGTAGCTAAGCCAAACTCCCACTATGTGTTTAGCCTTTTATTATCAAGTTCAATCCTTTGATGAAAGTTGGTTGATGACGAATTACAGAAACAACACACCGTAACTACGACTGTTTGAGTAATAACACTTAAATTACATAAAGGAAAGAAACAAAACAAAGAAATAACTCTGCTAAGAGAAACAAAATCAAGAATAACACACCTTTATCTTCAAACCACTTTTTAAGATAGATGATGCTTTGCATGTGTAGACACATGCATATTATAATTTTATCATATCTCTCTCCGTCAAATTGTAGCTTCTTTTGACTATTCTCCATGCCAAATTAAAGAAAGTAATCTTCATACACATTATGCATAATTAAATACATTTTCTCATGCTTCAAGCATCATGTCATTTGGATGTTAAAACATGAGATATAATCAAAATCATAAAGCATGCTCAAATTGCAATGTTTATAGCCACTGTCTGAATGATGACTACTTGGGATAACTAGATTCACGAAAGGAAATTATGCCTAACATATACATTGTAGCTACCATTCTCATAATTCCACTACTTCAAGAATCAACTTCATTACTGGTGTATTCAGAATGATATGGCCCAAGGACAGAAAGATGTCAACAGGTCCAGGGTGCATATTGGTAGACAATGCTTCATTATATTCCTTCACACTTTTACAAAAGTTGTCTAAATATGAACTATTCACAATTGAGTTAGCTTTTACTTGCGATAAGAAGTATTCCATTTGAAGATGCCTAAAATGTTATCACTATGATATTGATTCATGCTCAAGTGAGACGTATGTAAGTGGATACTTTACATCCTAAACTGCAACTTACACTCCTTTAATACCTATACACAAAAATACAACACGTAAACACTTAAATAGAAGTATTATACTCATCTCATCATGTACAATTATACATAATTGCATGTATTTGAGTTCTAGACCATGAAAACATACAAATTAAAGCACTAACAATGAAATTTTATAATTTTTGTACAAACAGGGACATTAAATTCAATAGTGATATAATAATGTCTTATAAAATATATGTAAATGAAGGACATTTAGACACTTATCACATCCTCTAGCTAACATTATGTTAGTCCCTAGCAAATTATGTGGTGAATTACATCAAACACTAAAGTAGTGGCAATATCCAAAGGTTAGAAAACATTACTTCCATATGAACTATCATCACTTTTCTTATAAGTTAGAAACTTACAAGAAAAATTTTGTTATCAAAGTTACATGAACCATAATATTGTTAGAACATCATGATAACTCCTCAAAATTACAAAATTGAATGACATTTTGAAAAGAAAAATTTCTCAATTGGATGTTAAGTGATAAAAAAAAATATCGTCCTACGAGGATTGAGATTCAAATTAACTATTAAGTACTATAGTTTGAAAGGCCAATTTTATCTAAGCAAACTAAATCAATTAATTGTAATGAAAAATAAACTAAAACACAAATATTAAATAATGTGGAATCGAAATTGAGTTTAAAAATTTATAAAAGATGAAGTATACAAAGATGAATTACCTAGGGTCTTGATTTTACTTATCAATCGCTTGTTTATCCTAATTGGTCATTATTAATGCATTTTGGTCTAATTCACTAATCACAATATTTAAATAAACCTTAACACCTCTCCCAAGCATAAATCAAGGTTTTACGCACAATTCACAATATTTAAGTTAAGATCCCTATCTAACCCGAATAATTATACATTCATTATGTATTACTTGTAATTTAACGCTTAGAACTCAATTCACCCCACGGTTTCTTGAAATCCTGAGTGTTAATTAGATTATCTAAATGTCAATTACCATTCAGTCTCACAACTATCTAGATTGTGTTTACTTAGTCCGACAAACAAATTAATCTTTCCTAAGACTTAATTCATCCATCTTCAATTTAACCAATTCATTAATTAATTAACAAATCATAACATTAAGCAAGATAAACACAAGTGAATCAAACCATAATAACAATAATAACATGACAATTGATTAAAACATAAATTAGACAAGATCCATCAAGACCCTAGATTATAAATACTAGCCAACCATCATAATTAACAACATAACAATTAACATGTATTCCATAATCATAAAGTTCAACAATTAAAGTTTAAATGAAATACAAAATGAAAGTTAAAAAGTTTAGGAAAACTAGACTAGAGATCTAAGTTTCAATGATCCTCCTTCCTCTTCCAAGGGCTCCAACTTGAATCACTTCACTTCTCTCTCTAGGATCTTCACTTGTTCTTCTTCTTTCTCACTTAAAACCCTCTCAATTTTGATTCTAGGTTCCTTCCCTTCTAGTGGTTATCATCCTAAAAATATATAAACCTAAAAGATACCTAAATCAGGCCATTGGGTGATGATCTCATAGCCAAAATTTGTCCAAACACGTTTAGGGGGGCACTAGAGCGCCCAAAATTCGCGCTGGGCACCATGAGACAGAACTTGTGGTGCTACTGTGCCACACTCACGGCCAAAAAATGGCCTTAGGCTAGGAGCATGGCGCTGCCGTACCATCCCCTTTAACTTTGATTTCTTTGCACTTTAGTCCTTTTAACTATGCATTTTGGTCCCTATTTCCTTTCCAACTTTCGACGTTACTTTCTCAAGTTGATTTCATCTTTAATACCCGTTTACTATCTTTTCTATGGAAAACATTAAAATTCATCAAATATTAACTAAATTTGAGGATTTACAAAATAATTCAAGTCTCGAAATATCCGATAAGTGCGTGTTCTGCACACTTATCAAATACCCCCAAAATTGAATGTTTGCTTGTCCTTAAGAAAAACAAAAGAAAAACAAACAAATACAACTAATTAAGATAACTTAACCAAAGATAACTACAAAGAAACAAAAGAGACTCATGAGTATATTCTCAGTCAAATAAAACTTTAGCCTCATAGATCAAGCAATTACTTAAATTAAGGAAACTTCAAAATGTTGGCAATTCATCTAAAAAAAATTAATTTGAATACCAAAGGCCATTCTACTTAAAGATTCCTTGTGCAAGTGTGTGAGTTGCTATTTATACTTAATTATTCTTCAACTCGGATAAGTTTATATAAACAAATAAGCTTGTTTGAACTTTTAAGGGAATTCCATAGGCTTGAATTTCATGTTACTCTCCACTTATGTAATAGGGCACCACATCAAGGATCCTTAGGGCTTGATTAGGCTATAAATGATAAGTTATGTATAGGGTAGAAAAAGGATATGTAAGTGAGGTTTAAACACCCTAAATCAAAAACCATCTTAGAACTTTTCTTTCAATCATTTTCATTCTTTCTCATAATCATCAATTCTTCACAACTCTCTTTGCTTTGCTTTCTCTTTTTTTTTTTGTCATAATTCAGCCTCATTCTATCTTTTTATGCGAACTCTACATGCTTTCTAGGCATAAGGTCTGGTTACTCAGTTAAGTTTGGCTTGAACTTTTATTTCTCTCCCCTCGCTTTACCCTTTTATGCGAGTTTTCTATTCTTGTCTAGGCATAAGACTTGGTTACTCGGTAAGAGCTTGGCTTTAGCATTTTTTTTTTATAAACTCCACCCTTCCTCCCTTATATAAACAAACATCAGAAAAATAAAAAACTTAGTGTGTTTAAACAAAAGGATACTAAAATTAATTATGAAGTCAAATAAACAAATAGTGATAACAAAAGAAATGGATCAAAGATGGCCTAAATCATTTCCCTAATGAAACATCCCTTAGAATTTTTTCTCAAGTGGCAATAAAAAAATTTTTGGAATTCAATGAAGTCTTAAAAGTTTATTTAGTTCACATAAACCTTCTCTAAGTTTTTAAACAGTCAAGTAATCATGGCATAACAATTAAATTTTAGGAAATGATCAAGTAGAATAAACTTGGCAACAAGTTAAGCACATAGATTAGGCCAACATTTATCATTTTTCAACATTTAAGCACTCTCAATCAAAGTCATATCATTGGCTTTCATTAGAATTGACAAAAGAAAGCTCACAAGACAATTAAAAACAACTCAAAAGACAAGAAAATATTTCATGCAAATTATACTAAAAGGAGAAAAAGAAAAAGGAAACAAACACACAAAATCAAACAAAAGCACTAATTCGCATGCAAGAACAAGAACTACGAAAACATAAAACAAAATTTAGATCAAAATGTGTGTGAGCTGGGTTAAGCAAAATTTTGATCAACAAGATATGCCAAACACTTCCACAAATTCAACGAACATTCCTAATCATTCCATAATTTTTCTCCCCCAAACTTAATGTAAACATTGTTCTCAATGTTTATATTCAAATAAAAAGTAAGGGAAAGAAATCTTACTTGAGAGGGAGATGTGTTATTTTACCTCTTAATCCTCGTTATCATCATCATTCCCTCGTGGAGGTGGATTACATGCATTCTGCTCACCTATTATATCTGGGTATTATGGAATTCAAGGGAATCCTAAGTTGGCTTGATGATTTTAAAAATATGCTCCAAGGGTGTTGTTGAGATCCAATAAATATTGGTTCATTTTCAGTTGCTTTTTCAAATTTCTTGGATTTCTCGACGATTTTTAAAAATGTCTTGTTGCAAGGCGGCGATAGTTAACTATGTAGGCTCTTCTGTGGCAAAAGAAGATGAACCAACGGTGTCATGGTGAGGGAATAAGTGTCGTGATGGTCTTCGTTGACCTAGGTTCTCCATACGTTGAATTCGTTCAAAAAGTGCTGAGCAATAGTTAGGTGTGATAGTTTTGGTATCAGTTTTTTGAAGACGAGGTAAAGGTTCAGGTGGTGGTGATATATTCTTCTCAATGTGCACGTTAAATCCAAAACCCGAACTGATGGAATTCCCTCCAGCCCAACATGGAAATCTGGAAATACATAGGTTGTCGGAATCCAGATCTATTCTATGCTCCATGTCACTCATATGTACCCCTGCTTTTAAGCATAGATTGGTGATGAGGCAAGAGTGTGTGTGCCCACTAGTTGTCTTAGCTTCAATTGTATTGAACAAATTGTCATGGATTACACGGTCAATATCAATTTGGATTTCAGTACAAATGGCATACAACAGTGCAGCTCTTGGTGCTATTACTTCATGGTGATGAGAAGTAGGCAGAAGGTTTGAATATATGAACTTATACCATGTTTTGCCATATTTGTTCAATGTGTTTCAGGAAAGAAAAGAGCTTCTTGCTTTTTACTATAGCCTTTTACCCATTTTGTTCCCGAAATGCACAATTCTTCCATAATCATGTCATATGTTTGGGTGTCTTTGCTGAGCTCATCATATAAGTCTTCATCCTCGTCGATAAAAGATAAACTGTAGTGATCATTTATAGCTTGAGGACTAAAAGAGACTCGTTTCCCTTTCACAACCACAGTGTCATTTTCCCTCATAATGGAAGCATTAGTAGAAAATTCTCTTACCAAAAAAACCACTGCTTTAGGTGGGAAATCAGTGAGTTTTTCCCAATTTCTAGCATGGATGTATTCTAAGATTTTTCCATCGTCCGAGTTCGGTTTCAAAGTCCTTTCTCTTACTATCGCCTTTTCAACTTCCATAAACTTTTCAAATTTCTTTGCAGCTTCAAATGAGATGAATTTTTATAATCAAAGTTTGTTGAAGATTTTGAAGAGTTACCCTTCGTTGAAGCCATAAATGCTACACAATCTTTCTCTCAGAATTTTCGTTGAACACTTGGCGTGCACACTTACACAACGCTTCATCTTCCACTTAAAAACTCTTAAAACACTTATCTAGCAACTCTCCACTACTCCTTAAGTGTTTACTAATGAAGAAAACTCCAAGAATTCACCAAAGGTGTCACTCAAGCATTTGATCAAACACTTGGTGGCCAAAGTATAATACTCATCTGATGGTGAAATCTCAAATTTCCTTCAACTTCTCAATCAACCCAATCACAAGTGAAAAATTTTCTATAACTTCAAAGATTCAATTAAAATCTCGCAAACTTCGATTAACCCAAAGATCAAATCAAACTTCAAATGTCATCTTCCACAACCCATTCAATAGTGTAAGTACTAAGAAAAAGGTAGAAGACGAAGATTTACTTACTTGAGTAAAGCTAGATTATGATGGGATGGAATGATTGTTGATGATATGTTTGATGATCAAGAGATGCCCAAGTGAAGTAATGCTTTGAGAGAGAAAGTGAAAAAGTTGAGCATATGCTTTGTATTCTAGTTTGGGCAAATAAGGAATAAAGAACAAAGGGAAAGCATATACATATAACATTAAGCAAGGGTGTGCACAAGGGAGAGGGGCGTTGGGCGTGTGCGCGCAAGGTGGGGAGCTGGCGCATGCCTAGACTATACGGCCGAGCTCTTCTTATGGGAAAAACTGCTAATGTGGGCGCTTTCATCCAACTACTCGGACTTATTTAAACAAAAACTTGCCTGAGCAACATCCGCATACAAGAAAACATAGGAAAACATAAAAACACTAAACAAAATGAAATAAAATAGAACGAAACAAACCGCAAATTAAAACTAAATCTTGAAATAAGAAAGGCTTGGGTTGCCTCCCAAGTAGCGCTAGATTTAACGTCCCTAGCTGGACTCAGCCGCAAGTTGATCAATCAAGTTCTTTGAGTGAACTGCTAGAGACTTTTTATTCTTTCTTACCAAAGTAATGCTTAAGACTTTGTCCATTGACTCGAAACAACCGCTCGTCATTTCCTTGCAATTCAACATTGCCAAACGGGAAAACTTTGTTAACTAAAAATGAACCTGACAACCTTGATATTAACTTTCCTGGAAAGAGTTTCAATCTAGAATTAAACAAAAGTACTTTCTCTCCCTCCTTTAATTCTCATTTTAAGATTCTATTGTCATGCCATTTCTTAGTAGTTTCCTTGTATATTCGAGCATTCTCAAAAACATCATTCTGAAACTCTTCTATCTCATTCAATTGAAGTAATCAATTTTCACCTGATGCTTTTATGTCAAAATTTAAAGCTTTCACGGCACAATAAGTTTTGTGTTCTACTTCAACTGGAAGGTGACATACTTTTCTGAATACTAATTTATACAGTGACATTCCGATAAGAGTTTTAAATACTGTGAGGTAAGCCCAAAGTGCATCATCTATCTTCTTTGACAAATCTTTTCGTGAACTGTTCACTATTTTCTCAAGGATCAAGTTTACTTCTCTGTTCGAGATTTCTGCTTAGCCACTTGCTTGAGGATGGTACGGAGTCGTGATCCGATGCTTAAAACCATATTTTCCCAAAAGAGCTTCAAAGTGACGATTACAAAATGTTTTCTGCCATTACTAATAATCACATGAGGAGTTCCGAAACAAGTAAAAATGCATTTACGCAAAAAGTTAGTGACGACTTTGGCATCACTTCACTTCTCTCATTAGGATCTTCACTTGTTCTTCCTTTTTCTTACTCAAAAACCTCATAATTTTTATATTTGTGGCTATTATCCCAAAAATATATAAACCTAAAAGATACCCAAATTGGGTCATTGGGTGATGATCTCACGGCCAAAAACTATCCAAACACGTCCAGGAAGCACTAAAGGCCCAAAATCCACGCTGGGGCACTATGGGACAAAACGTGTGGCGCGGCTGCACACCTTCGTGGCTCTGCTGCGCCACACTCTTGTCCAAAAAATGGCCTTCGGCCGCAAGCATGGCACTGGCGCAACATGGCATGGCGCTACGACGCCATCCCCTCTAACTTTGATTTCTTTGCACTTTTGTCTGAACTTTCCATTTTGGTCCCTATTTCTTTTCTGACTTTTTCGACGTTGTTTTTTTCGAGCCGATTTCATCTTCAATGCTTGTTTGCTATCTTTTCTATGTAAAACATTAAAATTCATCAAATATTAACTAAACGTGAGGATTTACAAAATAATTCAAGTCTTAAAATACTCGATAAGTGCATATTCTACACACTTATCAAATATGAAATGGTAATTAAGAATAAAACAAGGATGACTTCAAGTTTCATACACCAATTGAAAGAAAAATGTTGACCTCAAGTTCCAAATAAAACTTATTGGGATGTAATATGGGCTAGGCACAAGAATAACAAAAAAATAAGGACAAAAATAAATAAAGTCATATGCTTGAGAAAGTAGATATCTTGAACATAATAAAATGGTGCATCATCAACATTTTTATTTTTTATGTTTTTTTTTAAGTATAAAAGTTATATACTTTCATCATTTTTTTTCAATGCAAAAGCATGTGAATATTCTTGAGAATTTCTTCCATTAAATGCAAAAGTATGCAAAAGTATTACCTCTTTTTTTTCGTGTGCTCCCACCAAGCATGGCTTTACAAAATGTCTATTTACTTTGAATGTCGCTTGAGCTTTTGGATTTAATATCCACACCATTTTGACCTCATCTTTCGTGAAAATAGTTTAAGATAAGAGTTAAATAAAAGAACATTCATTCCAGATGAAGAGACTTATAAATTAGCCTTTTTCATGATAACGCTTTATGTGTTCTTTATAGATCTTTGCATTCTCATAAGCTTCATCTCTAACCTCTTTTAACTTAATAGGTTAAAGCAAACGTTTCTCTCTCGCCATTTCCATGTCTATGTTCAACTTTTTAATTGTCCAATATGCCTTGTGCTCAAGTTCAACAGGTAAGTGGCATGCCTTTCCAAAAACTAATTGATAAGGGCTCACATAAATGAGTGTTTTGTGTGCTATGCAGTATGCCCATAATGCATCATTCGACTTGGCTGCCTACTCTTTCCTTGAAGGCCGCAGGTGTTCTCCAAAATTTCTTTGATTTGGTGGTGGCGAACTTCAACTTGGCTTAACGTTTGTTGATGATATAGAATTTCACTTTGTGTTTGATGTTGTATTTCTTCAATAACCTATCAAAGAGTTTATTGCAAAAATCACATACTCCATCACTAATTATTGCCTTTAGTGTCCCAAACCTACTAAATATCACATCCTTAAAAAATTTCACAATACAATTAGCATCATTTGTTCAAGTTGGTATTGCCTCAACCCACTTAGAAACATAATCAACCACAACTAATATATACTCAAAATTAAGTGAAGGTGGAAAAGGTCCCATGAAATCAATCCCCATAGATCAAAAAGTTCAACAACAAGGTTATTTTGTTAACACCATCTCATTCCTCTTGCCAATGTTACAACTTTGATGACATTTATCATAACACATGCAAAAATTATGAGCATCCTTAAAGAGAGTTGGCCAATAAAAACCAAATTGCAATACTTTGAGAGTCATTTTCTTACCTCCAAAATGACCTTCACAATGAAGCTCATGGCAAAAGGTTAGTGATAAATGTTTAAAAGTGTGGGATTATCAAGAGAAATATTATATTTTACACTTAATAATATTATTAATTTCCCCAAAATTAAGCATTTTCCTTTATACTGAATTCCAAAACAAGAATTGGACTTAATTATTGGTTTTGCGCAGGTTTCGTATAATGAGCATATCTTTTCCTGTAAAACATCATTTGATACGATTCTTGGACCATAAATATGTGGAATCATTCTTCACAAAAGTTTAGAGCAGAGATCAGACCAGTTCATGCATCTATTGGGTCAAACTCGGGCTCCAACAGAACTTAACCACAGCTTGGGCCCAGCCCATCATGGTTTCGTATTTGGGCCGTATCTCCCTACATATGTATCCAAAAGTCATACGGTTGGAGTTTTTAGAATGCCTACAGATAGATGTACACGTTTTATGTTTTAAAAATGTCAAGATTCGAAGTGTTTGCCTATCAAAAATAGGCGTCATTCTAGAAGACCGGTGGAGAAATCCAAACTGAACACCATGTCTTATTTTCAACATAACTCTTGTTTTACATTATCAATGTGGTCGACCTTTGGACTATTGGAAACCTAATGAAGGCGCCTACAACTTTGAAGAAGACATAATCAACAAATTCAATGTATTATATGGTCCAAAGTGTTCTACAATCACCAAGAGCATGATTAAGTTGAAAGTTTACAACTTGTGTTCACACATGTGAAATATATCTTGTTTTGCCTATATAAAGGAAGTGGTAGAAGTTATTTAGGACATCCTTCTTCTTATTTTTTATTCTCCCTTTGTATAATTTTGGTTTCATTTAATGTCTTTCTAAATTCGTAATTAGAGTTGAGGGTGAAGTTTTGTTGATTTTATAGTACTCTTCTTCAATCATTCTAAGTTGTGTTTCAATGCAAAATCTTTTCAATTAAGTGAATTCTATTTCTCAAAAGTGTTTTGATTTGTTTGGAAGCTTGATTCATTGTTAACAAAAGGTACATTGAATGCTTGCACATTTTCTACAAATCAAGAACAAGGTACGTTATAGTTTTCACAAATAAATTGAATAATTATTCTTCTATTTTACTACCTTTTCTACAAAAAGGTATTGCCATGTATTTAATGTATTTATCGTCCGATTAAGATAATCTCCTGAGCGATTCTTAGTTGAGTAACAAATGATTAAAGAATGATTTCTATAATTATCAACAAAATGAATCCCTAATGCCCTAATTGACAATCTTATCAAATTTACATTCAATAATTTAATAAATTCATTCTACTTCTATCGTACTTGGACTTATAACATTTAAATATTGGACTTGTGGATCTTATATAACGTATTCCCTGTGGATCGACACTCGAACTTTTGAATTTTATTACTTGAGACAATCTACACTTGGGAAGTACAACCTTTAAGTTGTAACAGTTAGTATACTCTTATGCTCATCCTTGAGCATACATCTTCGAATGATATAATCTTGGCAAAGCTTGAACAAATAGAACTAGTCCCAAATATAGTGTCGGTAAGAAAATAAGAATCTCTTCTTTTCTTGAAAAAAAAGGTTAGGTCATAACACACCACAAGTAAGATAATTGATAATATCAACATAATATAGTTTATAACCTAAAGAAAACAATTTCTCATCAGGAAAAGTTTCAACAATTCGATTTTTCTTCTTTGTGTTTATATGTGTCAAAATTTAAAAGTAACCTAAAAAAGTGATCAACAACTACATTTTTATCACCTGTCTTATCCCTTATTTCTAGGTCAAATTCTTGCAAAAGCAACACCTATTGAATTATTCTTGGGTTTGCATTTGGTTTAGTCAATAAGTATTTCAATGCCGCATGATTAAAGTGTATATTGACTTTAAATCCCACAAGTAAGACCTAAATTTGTCCTATGAAAACACAATAGCTAAAACCTCTTTTAAGTGGTGTAGTAATTTAGTTGGGTATCATTAAGTGTTTTACTAGTAGAATAAATCATACGTAAATGCCCCAAAATAAATTCCATTGCATAATCAAATGCATCAAACATAATTCAAAGGGCAATGACTCATTAGGTTCCATGATAATAGGTGTTTATGTTAATTTTTCTTTGAAACTATTAAAAGAAAAAAGACAATCATCATTAAAATCAAAAGGAACATCCTCAGACAGCAAGTTACATAATGGACAACTTATTTTAGAGAAATCTCTAATAAACTGCCTATAAAATCCAACATGTCCTAAAAAATCTGCTAACTCCTTTGATTTAAGTAGGGGGCAATAATTTAGCAATTAATCATATTCATATCAAACTTCAACAAATACGACTTGGTCAACAACTGCCCTTTTCCACAGTAACTTTTTTTTTTCATCTTAAGGCAAGTTCGCAAATCACATTTTGTTCATTTTTATTGCCTTATCAACTTCAATACCTCTACTAGAAACAACATGCCCTAATAAAATGCCTTGCATCTTTCAAGTACCAACATTAAGAAAATATCTCAATAAGGTTACAAAATTAAGAAAAAATATGTAAATAGCTCAATGAAGTTCTCTACCATGTATGAGAAAATTGACATCATGCATCTTTAGAATGTTGCCAGAGCATTCCATAAACTATATGGCATCCTCTTAAAGGAAAATGTCCCAAACGGGCAAGTGAATGATGTCTTCTCTTGATCCTCTAGTGCGATCAATATTTGATAATAATCTAAAAGATCATCAAGAAAATAATAAAAATCATGCCCCGTTAAACTTGCCAATATTATATCAATAAAAGAAAGTTAAAAATGATCCTTTTTGTAACCGAATTCATATAATCAGTACACATTCTTCATCCACTAGGTCATTATTTTCATTCCTTATAACAGCAATGCCTGATTTCTTAGGAACAACATGAATCAGACTAACCTATCTACTGTAAAAAATAGAGTATATCACACCCGCATCTAAGAGTTTTAAAACCTCATTCTTTACTACGTCTTGTAGATTAGCGTTTAATCTCCTTTGGGATTCTCTCACAGGTTTGGCATCATCCTATAAAATAATCTTATGCATGCACATAGCAAAACTAATACCTTTAATGTCATTTATGCTCCAAACTATAGCTTTCTTAATTCGAAAAAGTTCCCTCACAACTCTCTCTTATTGGGTTTGGGTCAAGGTAGATATAATAATAATAGGGTATATGTCCCCTTCTCCCAAAAATATGTACTTAAGGTGCTTAGTCAATTCTTTAATGTCAAGCTTAGGTAGAGTGATTTCTTCCCTAAGTAAGGATTTTGGCAAATCTAAGGGTTTGCTAGGCTCTTCCTGTAATGAAATAGATATAGCTCTATCCAGCATCTCATGATACCCCTTGGTGCATTCTTCTTCTAAGGAATCATAAGACGAAGAACAAGGCATATGCTCAAAACTCAAGACCAATTCAACATCAAAGCCAAGCCATGCCACCTGATCAACCTAGAAGACCAAATTTAAAAGAAAGCTTTAACACTTTTATTCAAGTTAGTAAAGAGAACCATAAGAGACAACCAATTATTGGATTCCTTATAAGCTTTTATCAAGAAGGTAGAAATACAAGTCGGGTAACTTGCAGAACACATGCAAGAACATCAAAAGAGAAAATTATCTAACCAATCTGAGCAAGCAAAATCCATTACCATCCTCCGAAGTAGTAAGATTATTAACAAAAGTTTTGTTGATAAAAGTTTCAATTACTTACCATGATCCAAGAGAAGAAAAAAGTAAGCTAGAAGTTTCCAAGAAAGAACAAGAAAAAAATCCTCAATCTTTTTTGCCTTTTGAGAAAAGTGAAGAGAAAGAGTTACTTCTCACTCTATTACTTTATAAGCTGACCGATCCTTATATACCACCAATTCTTATCCTAATCTTTTAGGGGATAATAAATGGGATAAGAAATTTTCTTAGCACTTCATAAGCCGATCGATCCTTGTAGACCACCAATTCCTTATCCTAATCATTTAGGGGAAAATAAATGGGATAAGGAATATACCATCGTATGCAAACTTTTTCATGGAACTCAAGACCAAAAGGACGAGATATGAAAAGAATGAAAAAGTCATGGTTTCAGAAGTTGTTATGCAATGATTAAACAAAAGTTGCCTCCTAAATTAAAAGACCTATAAAGCTTCAACATAAGCATCACAATGAGAGAGAGAAAGATCACTAAAGTTATCCTAGATTTAGAAGCAAGTATTAATCTCATGCTATATTCAATATATTTGCAGCTAGTTTGGGAGAACGTAAGCCAACAACTATGACATTTTAACTTATTGATAGGTCACTTAAATATCCGATAGGAATAGTTAGAGATGTGTTGGTAGAAATAGACAAGCTTATTGAACCCATGGATTTTGTGATTTTGGAGATGGAATAAACCCCATCTAAGATAACGAGAATATAATTCTTCTTGGTAGACCATTCATGGTAACAACCAAGACAATTATTGATGTCCATAATAGGAGGTTAAAGATGATATTTTAGAAGAGACTGTACAATTTACTGTACAATTTAAAGTGTACTAATTCTTTCTATTTCTTATTGAAGAAAGAGATGGAAGACAAGCTTGAAGTGTTACTTATTGCTAAAAGGATAGAGAGAATACTTGAAGATGAGACTAAGTGGCATAATAAGATGCTAAATAGAGCCATATCTGTGTCATTACAAGAAGAGCCTAGCAAATCCTTAGATTTGCCAAGGTCCTTACCTAATGGAGAAATCACTCCACCTAAGCTTGACCTTTAAGAATTGCCTAAGAGTCTTAAGTATATAGTTTGGGAAAAGAAGACACATACCCTATTATTATTGCATTTACCTTTACCCAAACTCAATAAGAGTAAGTTATGAGGGAACTTACCCGATTTAGGAAAGTTATATGTTAGAGCATAAGTACATTAAGGGCGTTAGTTATGCTATGTGCATGCATAAGATTATTTTAGAGGATGATGCCAAACCCGTGAGAGAATCCCAAAGGAGATTAAATGCTAATCTATAAGAGTAGTAAAGAATGAGGTTTTTAAACTCTTATATCTGGGTGTGATATACTCTATTTTTTATAGTAGATAGGTTAGTCCGGTTCATGTTGTTCCCAAGAAATCAGGCATTACCATGGTAAGAAATTCAAATAATGAGCTAATGCCCATTAGGATGACTACTTGATGAAAATGTGCATTGATTAAATGAAATTCAATGGTCATTTTCCACTTCTTTTTATTGATATGGTGTTGGAAAGATTAGTGGGCATGATTTTTATTATTTTCTTGATGGTGTTTTAGGTTATTATCAAATACCAAGCATATTTGAGGATCAAGAGAAGACAATGTTCACTTGCTCGTTTGAGACATTTGCCTTTAGGAGGATGCCATTCGGTTTGTGCAATGCATCGGCAACATTCCAAAAATGCATGATGACAATTTTCTTAGATAAGGTGGATAACTTCATTAAGGTATATATGGATAATTTCTCAATTTTTGGAACTTCATTTGATAATTGTTTGCATAATTTGACTTTAGTGCTTAAAAGAAACATTGAGTGTAATTTGGCACTTAGTTGAGAAAAATGCATTTTTATGGTGTAGTAAGGCATTGTATTAGGCCATATTTCTAGTAGTAGTATTGAAGTTGATAAGGCAAAAATTTCTAGTTACGGTTGATTATATTTTCAAGTAGGTTGAGGCTATATGGACCCAAACTAGTGATGCTAACTGTGTTGTGAAATCTTTTAAGCATACGATATTTAGCTGGTTCGGGACACTAATGGCGATAATTAGTGATGTAGGAAGTCATTTTTGTAATAAACCTTTTGACAAGTTATTGAAGAAATACGTCATCAAACACATAATGAAAACTCCATATCATCCACAAACTTTAAGCCAAGTTGAAGTTAAGAACCACCAAATCAAAGAAATTTTAAAGAAGACGATGTAGCCTTCAAGGAAATACTAGGCAACCAAGTTGAGTGATGCATCATGGGCATACCGCACAGCATATAAGACACACAATTAAATACTTGTTCAAGTGAGCTTACTTAAGGTAAGATGATGTTTCTAACACCTTAGTTATTATTTGTTAACTTTAATTATAAATAATAGATGATCAGTCTATATCCTCTACGGTTTGAAATGATTTATTGTCTTCTTTAATCATTTGATGGAAATTGCTTGATAAAGAATGACAAAAACAGCACACACCAGCTACGTATTTTTAAGTAACGACACTTAAATTACATAAAGGAAAGAAGCAATACAAAGAAAGAACTCTTTTAAGAGAAAGAAAATCAAGAATAGCATGCCCTAATCTTCAAAACTACCATTTACATAGGCAAGATAAAAGATATTTTACATGTGTAGACATATTGGTGAGTAATTTTATGACCCAATAATTCCCCCAAAATAAAAGCTTATAAAATATAATAATTAAAAAATCTAAATAATGACAATATTGGCAAACATACAACAATATAAAGTAAAAGACGCAAAACTTTTAACTAGGTTTGGTAAATATTACCTATATTTTTTGGCACTTCAAATACTTCACTAGAATCAAATTAAGAAAAAGGAAGCCAAACCATAAATCTTATAACTACAAGGATCCAATCAATATTTGGCTCATCTTCAACCTCAAAAATTCTACATAGCAGAATTCTTCTCCAAATTTTTTGAATTCTCTCTTAACTCCTTCTCACTCAGTCAATCGCTTGCAATTACAAATGAATTAGGCCTCCATTTATAGGTCATTTGAGGGTCAAAATTGTCAACAAAATCCAGTCAATTTGAGGTAAGCACTTGCGTATAGAAGTTATAGATTTTCTCTATTGACTATCATTGACTTCTAGATGCTTTTAATTACAAATTTTATAGTTGGTTGTTGAAAAGGATACACTATTTTAACAAATCTCCATCTTGCTGAATTTTCAACTTTTACTATATCTCTCAATTTAACGGTGCCTCTAGTACCAACATTGGTGCTATTTAACACGAGGTGACTTTTATTAAGTTCAAACAATACTTGAACTTTTCTATCATAACTGGCTTGGTAATATATCAATTGCATTCTCTTTTGTATGGACCTTTTACGAACAAATTTCTTTGGAGGCAATCCATTCTCCAATCTTATGATACTAAACATCGATATGTTTTGACCTCGCATGAAATATTTGATTCTTGGCCAAAAGTATAGCACTTTGACTATCACTTTGCAATTGAGCAGCATCTTTCTTGAAAGCGAGTCCCTCAGCTAGACCCTTTAAGCATAAAGCTTCGTTTCCTACTTCAATAATCGTCATATATTCTTCTTAAATAGTAGAGAGGCCAACTGTAGATTGTAGGACATATTTCTATGGAATCAGTCCTCCTTCAAACTTATCTAGATCTCTTGCATAGTCTACATCGATGTATTTGACTACCTAACTAGAAGCCGAGTCTTGATCGTCAACAATCCATATTTGATTGTTCTAGCAAGATATCTAATAATCCACTTTACTATAATCCAATGCTCTTTTTTTGGATTTACTATGAATTTGCTAACCATACTGACTACATATGAAATGTTTGATCTAATGCATACTATTGTGTACAACAGATATCCTACAGCATTTACATAAAGTACTCGAGCCATATACTCCACCTTAACCTTTGTCTTCGGGTAAAGATCTGAAGATAGCCAAAAATGTGTTGTTAATGGAACCTTTTACAGGTTTAACATTGAGCATGTTAAACTTTTCTAGAACTTTCTTCACATAGTTCTTTTAGGTAAGCCATAGATATCCTTGATTTTCATACCAAGGATCTTCTTAATAACTCCAAGATCCTTCATTTCAAATTCAATATTCAACATATTCTTGAGCTTAGAGTTGTAAGATTTATTTGTAGTAGCAATCGGTATATCATCGACATAAAAAGTCAGATAAATGAAAGAACCATTATCTAATTTTCTAAAATAGACATAACAATCATACTCACAACTAGTGTACCCATGTGATACCGTAAAAGCATCAAACCTCTTCTACCATTGTCTAGGTGATTAAGACTTCTTCAATCTGCATATGAGCCCTTTTTTGCCTGGTTCTTTAAAACCTACAGGCTGCTGCATATAAATTTGCTTATCAAGGTCCTTATATAAGAAAGCAATTTTTACATCTAGTTGCTCCAACTTTAAATTACACATTGCCACTATCGATAAGATAACTCATATAGAGGTATATTTAACCACTGGAGAGAAAATTTGATTGTAGTCTATACCTTCCTTTTACAAGTATCATTTGGCAATTAATCAGGCTTTATACTTTCATTTTCTATTACTGTTTCTTTCTTCCTGAAGACCTATTTGCTTCCAATAATGTTCTTTCTCTTGGCAATTCTACCAATTCCCAAGTATGATTCCGTTTAAGTGACTTCATTTCTTCCATACATGCTGATCATTTATCACCATCCCTTACTTGAATTACTTCTTTGAAATCATATGGGTTATCGCATTCAGAGAACAATGCAAAAGACACCATGTCTTCAAATCTATATCTCATAGGTGCTTTGGAAGTATGCCTTTCTCTATCTCTAGCAAGTGAATACGAGGCTTTTCTTGCTGCTCTTCTTGATCATTATTTAGGTCTTGATTTTCTTGTAGTGGAGTTTTTTGTTGTCTTAACACCAACTCAATTATTGATCTCTCATTTTCCTTTTTAACAGAAGTCTGCTTCAAATCTTCTTTCTTCAACATGCTGGCTTCATCAAAGATAACATCTTTGCTGATGATTTTCTTCTTTGATTTTGCATCTCAAAGCATATACCCCTTTACACCTTTTGGATAACCGAAGAAGATGCACTTCTTTAACTTCGCATCCAACTTTGTATGTTCATTATGCGATACATACATGTATACTAGACATCCAAATAATTTTAAGTTGGTGTAGTTGATTCGTCTATTTGTTCAAACCTCTTTAGGGACTTTAAAATTTATAGCCGAGCATAGAAATTGACTAATTAAGTAAACAATAGTGTTAACAGCTTCTGCCCAAAACTCTTTGCCAATCTTGCATTAAGTATCATACACCGAACTCTTTCTATCAGCTTCCTATTCATTCTTTCAGCCACTCATTTTATTGCAGAGTCTTTTTTACTGTGAAATGTTGAGTAATACCTTCTTTCTTGCAGATTTCTAGAAAAGAACTTTCCTTGTACTCAAACCCATTATCACTTCTGATGTGCTTATCTTTTTACCAATTTGATATTCTACGTCAACTTTCTATTTCTTGAAAATGTTGAATACCTTGGATTTATACTTAATAAAGTGCACCTAAACCTTACTAGAATAATCATCGATAAAACTAATGAATTAATTAGAACCTCTATATGATGTAATTGGTGATGGTCACAATACATCAGTATGAACATAATAAAAAATTCCTTTGTTGATGTGAGACGAAGTGTTGAAGCTGACCCTGTTCTGCCTTCCCATAACATAAACTTTGCAGGATTTCAATTTGCATCCCTTCATAACACTTAGGAGATTCCTTTTGTGCAATTCATACAACCCATATTCATTGAGATGACATAAGAATTTATGCCATAATTCGGTATTTTCATTGCTCAATTCTATATGTGTGGTGGCAGCAACTCTACCTAAAACATATCTCTAAGCAGCTTATACAGGTTCCGAACTTTTTCTCCTTTCATTACTACAAAAGCTCTTTTGTAGACTTTAAGTAATCCATTTTTGGTAGAGAAATTATAATCCAAATAATTCAATGTTCCCAAGGAAATCATATTTTTCTTCAACTCAAGAATATACAAGACGTTACCCAACGTTCTAACAATTCCATCATGCATCCTTATATTCACTATGTTAATTCCAATAACCTTCTTTGTATGGATATATATAGTATATGCATCCAAAGTCAAGTATCCAAGATTCTCCAAAAGGTCTTCCACTTGTAGATGCCAACAATATTTCTCCTTCTTCATCATTATTGGATTTGTTGTCGATGACATTTGCTTCGGTTGGCTTTTGATTTTTCCTTGTTTCCAAGTTCTCTTTTAATTCGTTGTAGAGTCTTCTAATATACCCCTTCTTGTGCCAATAATAACACTGTACATTCTTCATTGAGCACGACTTGGAAAGATCATTATGGCCAAAATTTCTTCCACGAGATTTACTACCATGTCTTGAATTTTCCTTGTTATCTTTTCTTGCAACTAGACATTCAGCTTGAGAAGAATTGCTTGGCTGTTTGATCTTATAGGTCTCTAAAAACTCAATTGAGACCTCGTCCACAAACAAAGTTTTCTTCTTTACTAGTAATATCATCATCAAAGTTTCATACATTTTTTGTAAGGAAGCCAACAGAATAATTGCTTGATCTTCTTCATCAATCTTGACCTCCACACTCTGAAGTTGCGTAATAAATTTGTTGAACTTATTGATGTGGCTTGATGCATCTATGCCTTCCTACATCTTCAACTCATACAACCTTTTCTTTAAATAAAGTCTATTTGTCAAAGATTTTGACATATAGAGTTTTTCTAATTTCTCCTGTAACTTTGCTGGAGAAGTTTCATTTAAGACTGTATACTTGATTTTTAGAGCAAGACTTAGTCGAATCGTGCTTAGCATTTTTGCTTTTAGTTCCCCCTAATCACCATCTTCCATATACTTGGGCTTTTTGTTAAGTAAGGCTTTAAGAAGACCATATTGTACTAATACATCTTTTACAATACTTTGTCAAAGGGTAATCTTCAATTTACCCCCAACAATTATTGACAATCATCAATTGGCCCTCAAATTTATCAAAAGTCCTCACTCCACCTTCAAACGTTAAGTTTGACCATAATTTATTTATGAAAATATAATTATACCCTTATAATATTCAAAAATATTTTTTTCTCTATTTTTTAATTATTTTCCTTTTTCTTCCATGGCTGCCACCGCAAGCAACCACAATGGTCGTGGCAGCAACCATTGGTGGCTACTGCAGGCAGCTAATCATGGCAGCCACAAGTACCCACAATGGTTGCTACAAGGTTGCTTGTGGCAGCAGTTCATGGTTGCCAGGCAGCTACCATGGCTGCTGCAGGTAGCCTCCCATGGCTACTTATGGTAGCCACCATAAACTAAGAGAAAAAAAAAGTACAAAGGGAAGAAGAAAAGAAAAGAAGAGGAGGGAGAAGAGGAGAGAGAAGGAAAAAAATATTTATACTAATTTAAATTTAAAAAATTATGATTTAACCCTTTTAATTATTTGGAATAACGGTGTTAGTTAACTTTTGGGGGTGGAGTAAGGACTTTTGATAAAATTGGGAGTAAATTGAAGATTACTCCTTTGTCAAATACTAAAGTTAGTTTTACCATCAAAAGGTACGAACTCAAACTTTGAACTAGCCATAACTAATTATTATATTTTAAAGTTTACACCAAATAATTAACGTGAATAGTACACTTAAAAAAATTCTTAAGAAAGACTAGAGGGATCACAACGGTCCTACTTAAAACCCAAATTCCTTAAGCAACTATAGCCTTTTTGACAAAATATTTCTCATGCACCTATCCACCCCAAGTAAACCTTCGACTCTTATACCACTTGTTGAGTAATTTTATGGCCCAATAATTCTCCAAAAATATGAAACTTATAAAGTATAATAATTAAAAAATCTAAATAATGGCAATATTAGCAAACATGAAATAATATAAAGGATGCAAAAATTTTAACGAGGTTCAGTAAATATTAGCTATGTCCTCGAGCACTTCAAATACTTTACTAGAATCCAATTGAGAGAAAATATAAAATTTGAATATAACTTGTAAATATCTACAACTTTGGCAGACTCAAATGCAATACTTACAAAAAAAAAGAAGCCAAACCATAAATCTTATAATTGTAGGGATCCAATTGATATTTGGCTTGTCTTCAACCTCCAAAAAGCACAATAGCAAAATTCTTCCCCAAATTTTTTAATTCTCACTCACTCAATTGCTTATAATTACAAATGAATTAAGCCTCTATTTATAGGCCATTTAAAGGTCAAAATTATCAACAAAATGTAGTAAGCATTTTCATATAAAAGCCACTAATTTCTCCACCGACTTTTAGATGCTTTCAATTTTAAATTTTGCAGTTGGGTGGTAAAAATAAGCCATTATTTCAACATACATGCATGTTGTAGTTTTATCATATACTATCGGCTAGATTGTAGCTCACTTATGACTATTTTCCACGCTAAATTAGAGAAATTAGTCTTCGTACATTGGTCATAATTAAATAAGCTTTAAAAATCGTCTTATTTGAATGTCTAGGACATAAGATATAATCAAAAACGTAAAGGATGCTCAAATTGTAATGTTTAAAGACGGTGTCTGAACGATGACTACTTTAGCACGAATTTGAAATTATGCATAACATATAATTATAGCTGCCTGTCTCAGGGTTCTGCTACTTTAATAAGCAACTCAATTGGTGATGTATTCAAAAAGTTATGGCCTAAAGACAGAAAGATATTCATAGGTCCAGGGTGCATATGAATGGACAATGCTTCATTATATTCCTTCACACTTTTGGCGCTTACCCATTTTGAATTTTGCAAAAGTCATCTCAACATGAGTTATTTAAAATTGAGTCAAATTTCACTTGCAATAAGAATCATTTCATTTAAAGATGTCTACACAAAGTTATGGTCATGATACTAATTTATGTTCAAGTGAGCTGTATACAAGTGGATACTTCACATCTTTAATTGCAATTCGCACTCCTTTAACACCTATATAAAAAAATACACCGCATAAGCATTTAAATACAAGTATTATGCTCATTCCGTCTTGTATAATTATACATATTTAAATGTATTTGAGTTTTAGTCCACTAAAATATGTAAATTAAAATAATAACAATGAAATTTCACAATTTATGCACAAATAAGGACATTAAATTTAATAGTGATGTAATAATGTCTTATAAAATATATGTAAATGAAATACTTCTAGACACTTATTGTAGAAAAGCAAGAAAAGAATATATATAAATGAAATACAAAGGAGTAGAATATATATCATAGATAGCAAAAGTGGACATTTTGAACATGAGTTACTAAAACAAACATAACTTCATCTACATAACTCATAATATTATTATATTTGCTACTTTAGAAATTAGACATTCAAATCTTTGTAATGGTATATTATTTAACCCAAAAGTTAGTAAGCATGGCACAATTAAGCCTACCAAGTGCTCACTCATGCCATAACCTCATCATTTCACCCCCTCAAGGCAGATAAGGTGTCGCAGCTGCTCCATTCCACCGTGCGCTTGTGCCACACCTTCTATTCTCCATCAATACCATGGCGTACCCATGCCTCCTAAGCCACACGTCCATGCCTTCTCTGACCCTAATGACGTCCCTAAAGCTTAAAGAAAACCAAGGGCTTTGTGTTTCTCTTATTTAGGTACCCATTTCCAATATGTATAAAAAAATGTTTCTAGAGTGAGAAACACGAGGAGGAGAGATGGGCTGAAATTTTTTAGATAGAGAGAGAGGCTTACAATTTCTTAAAGATTCTTGGTGGATTCTTGAAGAGTTGGTGTCTTGGAGCATCTCTCAATCTGAGTCTTCTCTTTTTCTTCACTTTATCTCTTGAATACTATGTTTATATTTATGAATTTATTGATGATATTGTAATGGATTTTTCTATGTTAGACTTAATTTTATATTTTTGGAACTTGATATAGATTATTTGAGCTATGTTTTGATGGATTGGTATTTTGTTAATGTAAGTATGATTTTATTGATTCTTGTTCCTCTATGATTAATGCCTCTAATTTGTTAATTGATGAATTACTTGATTAATGATGAATAAATTTATTCTCGGGAGAGATTATTTTATTTATCGTAATAAGAAAACATGATTAGGTAGTTGTAAGACCAGAAGAAGGTCAATACCTAAATAATCACGACTATGCTAACCGCAAGTGCACGGGTCGTATCAAATAATAAAGTGATAAAAAAAGATATCGTCCCACGAGAATTGAGATTCAAATTAACTACTAAGTACTGTAGTTTGAAAGGAAAATTTTATCTAAGTAAACTAAATCGATTAATTGTAATGAAAAATAAATTAAAACACAAATATTAACTAATGTAGAATAAAAATTGAGTTTAAGAATTTATAAAAGATGAAATATGCAAAGATGAATTACCTAGAGTCTTGATTTTACTTATCAATCATTTGTTTCTCCTAATTGGCCATTATTAACGTGTTTTAGGCTAATTCACTAGTCACAAGATTTAAGTCAACTTTAACACCTCTCCCAAGCGTAAGTTAAGGTTTTATACATAATAATTCAAGTTGATTTCCCTATCTAACCCGAATAATTATACGCTCATTATGCATTACTTGTTATTTAATGCTTAAAACCCAATTCACCTGAGTTAAAGAGTTTAGGAAAACTAGACTAGAGATCCAAGCTTCAATGATCCTCCTTCAAGTCCTCTTCCAAGGGCTCCAACTTGAATCACTTCACTTCTCTCTCTAGGACCTTCACTTGTTCTTCCTCTTTCTCACTCAAAAACCTCCCAATTTCTATTCTAGGTTCCTTTTTTTATGGCTATCATCCTAAAAATATATAAACCTAAAAGATACCCAAATCAAGCCATTGAGTGATGATTTTATCCAGACGGTCAATGTAGTGACATCATAGTGGAAACACTTTATATAAAATATGATCATATAAGACTGCACCAAACATAGTTTAAATTCTCATATAAATTTTGTTTCTAACTAAGAATTCAAATAATGTCAATAAATAATTATATGTAGATCAATCTTAATCGTAAGTAGTCATAAACTCTTATTTATGTTATTGAGTCTTCTGAGTTACTTGATAAGATTTGTTCTAAGAACAAGCTCAAGATTTGTATCTTGAAGATTTAGTGAGATAAATAGCTGGAAATGTGATATACATATATGGATTCCATTCCTTCCTATTGGAAGTCAAAAAGATGCCTTTAAGTGTTAAATATAAAATTGAACAGTGTGAGCATTCGATTTATAATTGGTTTATAAATTAACTATTTAATAGTAAATTAATGGAACTTAAGGATAAAGATATAATTAGAGGGGTAAAACAAAAAATTGACCTAACTCTAATTATGAACTGATCGCGACTACGCTAATCGCAAGCATACGGGTTGTATCAAGTAATAAAGTGATAACAACAGATATCGTCCCATGAGGATTAAGATTTATATTAACTATTAAGTACTATAATTTGAAAGGCTAATTTTATCTAAGCAAACTAGATTGATTAATTATAATGAAAAATAAACTAAAATGCTACTATTAACTAATGAAGAATAGAAATCGAATTAAAGAGTTTATTGATGTGCAAATTTTAAATGCTCGCAAGTGCACGAATCACTAATAGCTAGCGACAAATTCACCCCGAGGTCGATCTCTTAAGGAATTGCAATGGTTTAAATCCTTAATAGTTTCCTTTTAATTACTAAATTAAAGAATTAATCAAATGGGGCTTGATGTAAATTCAATTTAAAACTAAATAAATTGGAATAACATAAAGAAAATGAAATTAAGAAGAAAAATAAAATAAAATAAAATGGGAGTTGGCTAGCTCTCTACTCATGTATTGAAATATTAGGTGAATCAGTTTAATATTCCAATGTTTAAATTATTGGTCTTTCCACTAAGCCTAGAAAATTCCAATGATCATGGCAATTCTCACTTCTAATCAATTAAATATATCATTGATGTGAGGCCTCTACTTAATTAATTAGCATATGCACAAGAAAAACACATGACCATTTAAATCAAACCAAATCAATGGATTTAATCTAAACACTTGTTCAAGGGAGCTTAATTAAGGTAACATGGCGTGTCTAACACCTTAATTCTCATTTGTTAACTTAAATCACAAATTATAGGTGGCCAATCCATAATTCATAAGCAAAGGTATGAAGATTAATGAACAAGAAATAATCTCAAACATTAATTAAAAAGTATTCACAAAATATCCAATACAATTGTAGTTACTAAGCCAAACTCCAACAATATGTTTATCCTTTCATAATCTAGCTCAAATCAATGAAACCAAATATGAAATTCCAAACATATTGTAAAACAAGAAAATCTTACCTTCATTAATGATTTACCCCAAGGTTTTGAATTAATTGATCATCTTCTTCAAATCCTTGGTAAAGATTGCTTGGTATGAAGGATGGAGCTAACACATATGGTACATTAATTTAAAGAAGTACAAAGCAAAGAAAGGACTATTCATTGAGATTAGGGAAACAAAGAGAGAACTCCCCCCCAAAGGGGAGTAAAACAAAGAGAAGACTCCCCCCCTAAGGGGAGTAAAACAAAGAGAACCCCCAAGAGAGTGCCCAAAAGGATCCCCCCTAAGATGAACAAAATCACAATTTATATAGGCTAGATCAAGGAGGCTTTACATGTGTGAGCACATGAAAGCTACAGAATTCATCATATCTCTGTCTTTCAGATTGGAGCTCACATTTGATTGTCTTCCACATCGAAATAAATAAAGTAGTCTTCATGTACATTGTTTATAATTGAATAAACTTTCTCATGATTCATGAATCGTGTCCTTTGGATGTTGGTAACATGAGATATGATCAAACGATTAAAGCATGCTCAAATTGCCATTTTGACAGACATTGTCTGAATGATGACCCTCCTAGATAGCCCAGATGCACGATCTGGAAAATATGAATAACATGAAAGTTTTAGCTGTCTTTCTCATGGTTCCACCACTTTAAGAATAAACTCTATTGATGCTGTATTAAGAAAGTTATGGCCAAAAGACAGAAAGATGTTCGTTGGTCCAGGTTGCACATGAGCAAACCATACTTCATTATAATTATTCACACTTTCTGCATAGATCCATTCTGAATTAGCAAATAGTTTTTGAAGATGATCTATCAAACGTTGACGTATCTTTCACCTCCAACAAGAATCATTACATTTGGAGATGTATACACAAAGTTATGGCCATGATAGTGATTCATGCTCAAGTGAGTTGTATGCAAGTGGATACTTTATTTCTTTAATTGCAACTTGCACTCCTTTAACACCTATACACAAAAAAATACCCCACATAAACACTTAAATACAAGTATTATACTCATGTCATATTATACAATTATACATATTTGCATGTATTTAATTTCTTGACCATGAAAACATACAAATTAAAGGTATGGCAATGAATTTTCACAATTTATGCACAAATAGGGACATTAAATTCAAAAGTGATGTCTTGCAAAATATATATAAATAATGTACTTTTAGACACTTATCATTTATAAAACGATCAAATATGCAAAGATGAATTACCTAGAGTCTTGATTTCGCATATCAATCACTATGTTTCTCCTAATTGGCCGTTATTAATGTATTTTGCTTTAATTCACTAATCACAAGATTAAAACAAATCTTAATACCTCTCCCGAGCATAAATTAAGGTTTTACGCACAATGATTCAAGTTGATATTTATATCTACTAAAATAATTATACGTTCATTATATATTACTTGTTATTTAAAGCTTAAAACCCAATTCACCTCCTAATTTCTTGAAATCCTAATTGTTAATTAGATTATCTAGATGTCGATTACCTCCCGATCTGACAACTATCTAGATTGTGTTTTCTTAGTCCGACAAATAAATCAGTCTTTCCTAAAAATTAATTCATCCATCTCTAATTTAACTAATTTGTTAATTAATTAACAAATTAGAATATTAAGTAAAGTAAACACAAGTGAATAAAACTATAATAACATTAATAACATGCCAATTGATTAAAACATAGTTTGGACAAGATACATCATGACCCTAGATTAAGAAAACTAGTCAACCATCACAACTATCAACATCATAATCATCAATTTCAACAATGAATGTTAAAAAGAAATGCAAAATAAGAGTGATAGAGTTTAGGAATCTAGGCTAGATATGCAAGCTTCATTGATCTTCCTTAAAGTCCTCTTCCAAGGGCTCCAACTGAATCAATACGCTTCTCTCTCTAAAATCTTCTCGTTATTCTTCATCCTTTCTCACTCAAAAACCCTAAATTTTTATTCTTGGTTCCCCTTTTTTGATGACTATCATTTTAAAAATATATAAACCTAAAAGATACCTAAATCAAGCCAAAAAATGATGATCTTATAGCATAAACCCGTTCAAATACATCCAAGAGGCGTGAGGGCGCAATAGAGCAAAATTGGTGGTGAAACCGCTCGCCTTTATGGTGCAGGTGTGCCATGCTTAAGGCCAAAATGGCCTTACTGTGCCATGCCATCAACCTATGAACTTCAACTTTTGGATTTCTTGCATTTTGGTTCCTAAAACTTTGCGTTTTGGTCCCCGTTTCCTTTTTGACTTTTTCGACATTTCTTTCTCGAGCCGATTTTATCTTTAAATGCCTATTTGCTATATTTTTTTATACAAAGCACTAAATTCATCAAATATTAACTAAACTCGAGGATTTATAAAATAATTCAAGTTTCGAAGTAACCAATAAGTACATATTCTACACACTTATTATGAACCGTTTATGGAGGGTTGAAGTGCATGTATTGATTATATCAATGGATTACTCAAAGTTTTCTGAGTAAAATATATCTACAATTTCAATAGTTTAATTTCAGATTTTTAATGGAGTAATACTAGAATTAATAAATTTAATTAATTAATTATCTAAAATTTATTGGATCTTGAAATTATAGGTCTATAGGTCCCCAAGACCACCTCTAGGTCAGTGCAGTAAATAATACAATTGATAAGATTATTACAGTAAATATTTTTATGTCTAGAAAATAGTTTTTTAGAATACTATTTTAATTTGAATTTAATTAATTAATTTATAATTAATTAATTAATAAGATATTTTAAGATAAATATCTTTCATGAATATCTAAATAATTTAATTTGAAAAATTAAATAGTTAAATTATCATAGAGATATTAATCTTCTTTATCATTTCTTCTAAATATCAATTTGAAATTAATTATAATTTCTTTTTTACTAGAAGTTGTTTTATAAAATTAAATTAACTAATAAATGTTATTAATTAATTTTATTTTAATCAAAGTTATTTTAATTAAAATATTACTTCTATTAGGGGTTGTCTTACATATTTAGTTAATTAATAATATTATTAATTAACTAAATTAATTTTATTTTATTCTAATTAAAATGGTTTTAATTAAAATAGAAGTTGTATAAAAAAAACATAAAAAGAGTGGAAACCCTAAAAGAGGTGATAGAAAAAAGAAAAAAGAGTTTTTCTTTTAACTTGAACTACAGAGAAAAATTAATCTCTCTAAAATTATCATTGTATTACAGAAGAAGCTCATTATTCTCTTTACGGCTACTGTTGATGGATTGGTTTGAAAATTATTGATGAAGCAAAACTTATAGTAAAAGTATTTTAAAAGCATGAAGAGGTATCTTTTCTATTTATTTTTTTTATTTCATATTAAAACCATCCCAAATTGTCAATTTTCTTGCAAGAGGAGCGACAGTAACTTGATCGAAATCATCCCAAAATGTCTTGAAATGATCTTTCACAACTTCATCAGTAATGCCCGTATGTCTTGCAAGAGCCTCAGGCTCATTGAAGAATGAGAGAAATTGCTTGCGTGCTCTCATAACTTGCTCCATTGTCATTTCATCGCCGGCATTTTCGAAGACTTTGGGAAAAGTATCAGGCCACCAAGATCTGACAAGCTTGTAGTCATTGGCAAACAAGAACTTGTTAGCCTCAGGGCCACATAAAAACACCATGTTTTGTCCAAGATGAGATGTTTTGAAAAGCTTTATCGAGTATTTATCTTTCCGCTCAGCAAAGAATTTATGAATAGTGACTGTTTTGGCCTTTGAAAGATAATCTAAAGTTTCAAAAAGTTTAAGAGGCCAATATACATGTCCTGGTGGGAGAGGAAGATTTTGTGTAGCATTATTGTGTTTGGGTTTGAAGAGAAAATAGAAATAACAGATAGTAAGTATAAGTAGTGTGGAAATGTGTAGCATTAAGGAAAAATGCCATGCATATCCCTAAAAGTTTTGAAATAATGATTTTCAATATTTGTGACATAATAAGTTCCTGTCGATAATTTTATTTTTCATATTTCTCATATTATTTTAACTCTATTATAATTACTTTGATCAATTTCAGAAAGTTCTTAACCTTAGTCCATTATTCTCAAATTTTTCTGCTCGCCAAATGATATGATAAATTTTCAATTAAATAATAAATATTTAAAATTTAGATGAATAAATATATAATGCATCACCAATTTACACTAAAATTTGAGATCATACTTAAAAAGGTAGTATTATTATAAAATATATCACATATTAAGAAAAAGATATTTTAAAATATATACAAAAAACGACGTATACACCCTAACGATTATTCTCGAGTGTTATATGGTATGATTTAATCCAATAAATCATACTATATTGATTTAGTTTGCCATAATTTCAAATTGTGTGTACTTTCTTTTTAATATTTTATGTATTCTTTTCTTACAAATTTTAAATTTTTTGTTGATATCAGAAGTTTTATATTACACATTTCTAATTAAATATTATCTCATCCATTGCTAGTTTTAAATTTTTAGCCCTTTTGAATTAATTGTTATGTATTAATATTTCAGATCTCACGTTCAAAGTATATTATTGTATACTTATTTTTTTAATTAACTACTACCGAATAGGCATAAGAATCATTGGACTAATAGGATGAAATTTTAATAAATATTTTTAAAATTATTAAAATTAGTCAATTTAATAGGTTGAATCTTATAGACTTATGTGTTTCTTTTTATAAAATATGTCACTTTTTTTATCATATTTTGAAAAGTATTAAGGAGATTTTGTCTACATCATGGAAAGTCGCAATAAACTCCTCACTATAACATAATATATGTTAGATGGAGTGGTGCTATTGTTATCAACCAATTAGTTAACCACTTGAGCTAGCTCAAGTGGCCAGGAGTCAAAGGATCTCATTATGAGATCCTGACTTCGATCCTTGCTATTGACAAGAGTTATTTTTCAAGTCATTGTGAATTAATCCACTTTTCTTTATTTATCTCATTAAGATATATTAAAATACTAAAAAATTACTCATAATACCTTGCAAATTTAAAAAACGATCTTCATTGTCTAACTTTTTTGCAAATGTGAGTGTTCTCAATTTCTTTTAGATTACCGTTCAATTAATTTGTGACAAATAAATTTCTTCCCAATTTCATGTTGTAATTTAAATTTTCTTTTACAATCAATTACACTCCATGATTCTTTGCTTTATCAATTGTTTTATGAATTTTTTGGAGAATAAAAATTTATTTATTTATTTAATTTAGAGTTTGAAAAAGAAATAAAGATTTATAGTAATAACATTTAATAATCAGTAAAAATACATATAATTTAGTGTAAAGAGTATTTAACAAAAATTAAAATATACGAGTTTAATTAAATATATCTTTTTATCTAATTTTAATTAAGGTTATCTGCCACCAGTTATTAAAAAAGATCAAGTAAAAGAAAAGGATTGGGAGACTCATTATTACACATGTTTACACTAATTTGTAGACTATTGGATCTATGCACTATTGATTGAATTATGCATTAATTATATATTAATTACATGCGTCATATTTGATTTCAACCAATAGAGTGCATAAATTCAACGATCTACATGTAAGTGTAAATATATATGAATAACATGGAATTGACTAACATCTCTTTACTAATTTTTTTTAGTAGAAAAAATTTACAGGAACATAAAATTTCAGTTATTGGATTACGTAGTCTAATAATTTGAAAATACAATTAAAATCTTAATTGATTATAAAGTGATGATTACACTGCTCTCAATAATTATTATTTAATAAAAATAACTATTAAATCCTTAAATTTGACAAAAAAAAATATATTTATCTAACATACAATAATAAATTAACTAATAATTTTATTTTATAACACATTGATAATATAATATTTATTAATATATTATAAATCTATTTATTTTACAAATAAATATATTTTTTAGCTATGTATAAATATGTTCTATATAATCATAGTATTTTATTATAATATATTTTATTATAAAAATTAATATTTATTTATATTTATTTTTAATTATATAGTTATTGTTGAATTGTTAATATTTTATAAAATAAATAAATTTATATTTTTGTCATAATTTATTAATAGATATTTAATTCTCAATATGTTATAAAATAATACTTATTATTAGTATTATATTTATTTTTACTTAGAAATTTAAAATTAATTTTCTTAACTAGCTGCTATTAAATAGGATATAATCATCATCTTATAATAAATTAAGATCCTAATGGATATTTGTTAAATTACTAACAGGTACAATAGATCAAACCTCAAGAACTTATGGGTACATTTTGTAGCATGTACTGGACTGTATTATTTTAGGTTTGGATTGAAATGGAATATATTGTACTTAAATGGATTAAATGAAAACCTGTGTTAGGTTTGATACAACGCCATATTGAATTAATTATAAATTAACCTATGTTTATTGCAATAATGTATTTAATACCTTTTAAATTAAATTAATATTTATTAACAATAAATTGAAAAAAAAGCATATAATCTAAACATATATATTGTTTATAAATTTTATTATTTTGTATTATATAATTAAAAAATTGAATACAATACATCCCCCTCAAGTTTTTGCATCAAAAGCAGCATTAAAAGTTTTTGGTCTTGAACAGTGAAATAATGCAATCCTGACACACCTTCTAAGTTTTTTCCCTATCTTTTATCCTTGACTCTTAAAAGATATAATGATAAATAAAATAATATTTATTTCCCTTCAGTAGATCAAAATAAAACACTTTTTATTTGAAAGGAAAATTGGTAGACACCCTAGGGTATTAGAAAATGATAGATACCATTATGATATTTTAAAAATAGCTATTTTACTCTCATAAATTTAGAAAACATATTAATTGATCATTTAACTCAATTATTAATATATAATGACCAATATATCCTTATAATTTATTTTTTTTACTTATGTATTCAATAATTTTGATAATTAGTCTGTAAATTATTATTAATATTTTATTAGTCTGTAAATAATTATTTTTGGTAAATAACTATTATTGATAGGAGTATAATCATCATTTTTAAATAAATCGCTATTTTTTTAAACTAATAAAATTAATTAGTCTAATAAACTTTACGGATTTGCTTATCTTTTCCCCCCTAAGTATATAACAAAAGTTGAAATATATACGAAGAATATGGAATTGATTCAAACGATATTAGCCGACTCTCAAGGAGGTAACAAGCATCTCTTTAAATATATATGAAGAATATGGAATTGACTAGCATCTATTTACTAATTTGTTTTAGTAGAAAAGATTTACGGGTCCATAAAATAGCAGTTATTGGATTAAGTAGTCTAATAATTTGAAAATATCATTAAAATCTTAATTTATTATAAAGTGATGATTACACCGCTCTCAATAATTATTATTTAATAAAAATAACTATTAAATCCTTAAATTTGATAAAATAAAATATATTTACCTGACATACAATAATAAATTAACCAATAATTTTATTTTATAACACATTAATAATATAATATTTAGCCAACTCTCAAGGAGGTAACAAGCATTTTTCCATCAAACTCAAAATATGCTCAATACTAATTAGATCATACTTTAAAAAAATTATTCATAAATTTAATATTTGTTGTCTCATACTTATTTTATATTTTTTTGTTGTACAAGTACGTAGAATATTTTACTAGATAATTTAGAAAACAAACCTTCTTTGGTTATCACTACTCATGTAAAATATTAACTATTTATTTGTTTTATTGCACTACCATGATTCAAATAATAGTATATTTTACTGATTAGCTTCATTTATTTATGTTTTTTTGAAAGATATTAAACATTAATTAATTTCTATATGATTTGCTTGTTGATCACATGAATCATGTAAAGATTTATGACTCTTATTGATATACTTATTAATCTTAATCCAAAATTATTTAATTGATTACTAAAGATTTGTAGGGCATAAGGAACATATTTGTACCCCACATAAATTATTTATGGCTTACTTATATATTTGATAGGTTTAAAATATGTGTGACTCAATATGAAAATTTTATGACTTTTATTGATATATTTATTTAATAATTTTAATATGGGACTACCGTACGACTTTTTCAATCAGAATAATGGAAACAAAATTATTATATAATATAATATATCATAAATAAATAATCTCAATAAAATTGTCTTATTTAAGATTTTCTTTTCTTAATACAAAATAAAATTAAATTAACACGTAATAAATATAATAAATGTTGCCATCTTATTAGTTTACTTATTCTAGACCTATATGATAAAATCATATGATGAAGGATTAGTTTGGGATTGTTGTAGCTTTTAAAATAATTTACTTCTACTATATTATAAAAATAATTAATTTTGAATATAATCATTTTAGTATTTTATAAATTTAATTTTTAAAAGTGTTATAAATTTCAAAAATAAAATTTATCCGTTTGGTAAATTTTTTTATTAAAATGTTATAATAATCCTAATTATTATAGTAAATAGTGATGAATGAAATTTAATTTTTAGTGATTGTTTATAGTAAATAGAAAAGAAATAAGTAATAAAAAGAAAAAAATTTGATTTTAATAAATTTTTTTTCTTAATTAAAGTTGAAATTTAGCAAATATTTTAGAGTTGATTTTGGACTTTTGTAATTTTAATATTTTTTATTATATTTATAAGGACAATCTTCAATTTATCCCCAACTATTATTGACAAACATCAACCCGCCCTCAACTTTTACAAAAGTACTCGTTCCATCCCCAAACGTTAACTTTGATTGTTAAAAATAACCATTGACCGCAATTAATTTGAGAAAATACGATTTTACCACTAATAATTTAAATTTATTTTTTTTCTTCTTTCTCTATTTCTTTTTTCTTTTTCTTCCTTACATAGCTTCCACAAACAGCCATCAATGGCTGTTAGGGATAATGCCCTAAAAGCATGCAATTTGTACATTTTTTTTTTGGAATAAATAAAATTAGCATTTCTTTATACTTAATTATATTTATATTTAATATAAAAAAAATCCTAATTTATTTATGTAACCATAATCTTAGTATATATAAATGTTATATACACAAGAGGATTAAGATTATGGATAATAAACTGAAATAGTCAGTAATAAATTAATTAAAGTTGGGTTCTTTAATTAAATATTACTAGTGCGGTCTACTAACATTAAAAATATGATAGTTTTATCCGGACTGTTAATGTAGTGACATCACGGTGGAGGCATTTTATATAATATGATTATATTGGATTGGACTAGACATAGTTAGAATTCTCATATAAATTCCGTTACTAACTGAGAATTCAAACAATGTCAATAGATGATAATATGTAGATCAATCTTAATCCTAAGTAGTCATAAATTCCTGTTTATATTATTGAGTCTTTTGAGTTACTTGTTAAAGTTTGTTATAAGAATAATCTCAACACTTGTTCTTGGAGATTTAATGGGATAAATAGCTGGGAATGTGACATACAGCTATGGAATCCATTCCTTCCTATTGGAAGTCAGAAAAATGGTTATGTTAAGTATTAATTTTGGAATTGAACAGTTTGAGCACTCAATTTATAACTGGTTTATAAATTAACTATTCAATGGTGAATTAATTGAACTTAAGGATAAAGATGTAATTAGAGAGGCTAAACGAAAAATTGACCTAACTCTAATTATGAACCGTTTATGGAGGGTTGAACTGCATGTAATAATTATATCAATGGACTGCTCAAAGTTTTTTGAGTAAAAAATATATCTATAGTTTCAAGAGTTCAATTCTAGATTTTTAGTGAAATAATATTGGAATTAATAAATTAGATTAATTAATTAAAGAGTTTAATTAATTATCTAAATTTATTAGAACTTGAAATTATAGGTCCATAGGTCCCTAATACCACCTTTTAAAATCAGTGCAATAAAATAATATAATGGATAATATTATTACACTAATTATTTCCAAAAAATAGTTAAAAAAATCCCATAGTTAAAAATTTGTAAAATCATAAACTTAAAAGAATGTACTTAAATTATTAAAAATATCATTTTAGTATTGCTGTCATTTCTAAAATTAGGATTCTCTCAGCAATTTATATATGATGCTAAATTATATTATATTTAATATTGATGAAAATTTGTCGGTGGCATACTATAATTAATTCAAATATATTGCATATCAAAAATAAATGCAGTCAATTTAGGAAACCAATTTTTTCAGATGGTCACGTGATTCATATTCGATATTGAACAAATTGAATAATTGTACCAATTTAGTAATAACTTGGTTATTGACTATTTTTGTGATCGATATGTAACAGCAGCAAAAAGTATTTGCAACTAATTTACAGTAAACATATAGTGGCTGCAAATAATTTGAAAAAACTTGTATTTTTTTACTTCCACATTTTATTACTAAATATTTAATTACAAAAGATATTGACTATTTTTAATAGTTTATTAATCTAATTTCAATCACAAATATTTGTATGAATATGAATAAATTTTATTCTTTTTTATGTTCTTTTTTTTTAATAATTAAAGTAGTAGCATTATTCAAAACAATAATAAAAAGCAACAACTCTATTTAGAATCATCAACCAATCCATTTCAACACAAATTCATTGTCTTTCATTACAATAAATGACATTTAATAACTAATTACTAAAAAAAAATACTTTTGAAGGTATAATACAAATGTAAATGAAAGCTTGACCAAAATGTTTGCTTGGCTCAACTAGGATACAAATAATAACTAATGCTTTACCCAACTAGGATACAATACTTAAACTAATGCTTTACCCAACTACGATACAATCCTTAAACTAATGCCACGACCAAGTCTGGTTTATCAATTCCAAATGTAGCACAAAATAATAGAAAATAGCCAAAAAAATAAGGATACATAAACCAAGAACAAATTAGGGACGAAGTTTGTTGACATGTTTTGTTTTCTATCCGTGATTATCATATCATCACAAATGCTTTACAACTGAATGAATTACAAAGATATCAAGTTAATGTGAGAAAATAAGAATAATAACATGTAACAAAAAGATTAGAGAAACTTAGGAAGGAGAAATAACATGAAAATTGAACAAAGAACATCAAACAAAGCATAATAATCTATGTGCAAGATTCAAGTTTGTTGGTTTATGCAATCAAAAAGCAAGTGCCACGTGAGTAGTATGGAATTGATGTTAAATTAAGATCTGCTGAACTCTAAGTAAGAACCCATAGAAACCAAAAGCTTTTCATTTTTAATGTTGTAGGGAAACATAAAAATAACTTAATATAACCTATTTGATATAATAACCGGATACAAATAAAAGTAGTTCATACTAGTTTCGGTGCCATAGTAAGTTACTATTAATGAAAGATAGCAAGTTGTTTGGTTAAGCCCCACCATATTTCCAATCTTTGGCGCTTGGTTTATGGCTCAAAGCAATATCATAACACCTGTAAATTGAAAAATATAAGTTTACTAATGGGTATAATATAAAATAAGAGCTATTAGCACTATTTCTGCTTTTGCTATAACAACAAGCATATATTTCTAGAGATGTTGCATCAATGATATGACTTAGGACTCACTTTCTAATATTCCATAAGCTCGTCAGCTCATCAGTTCCTTGTCTATATACAAAAAAGTTACAAAGAATCAATAATAGTAGAATGTTACATGTAAACTAAAGGGGAAAAATGGTTGATTTCATGAAGTAACCCCCATGGCAAATTCAAATATAAAGTATTTCTACAAATATAGTAGCAAGAAATTCAACGAGAAATTAATTATGCCTTCTATCTAACATTCTTCAGCATGTCAGTTTTCCTACACAATGTTGTTTTCCTTCTTCAAAAGTTACCTTGCCACTATTTGGAGATAAAGTCACTTTTTGTACAATTTGTTGATGTAGATAGTATGCAATGACAATTAAAAAGTCAAAATATGTTATTGACTAAAAAAGGAGCATCAAATAGTTACAATCATGGGGAAAGGATGGAAAAGAGGAGTTTACAGGTTCTAAATTATGATTGAGCAAATTATAATACTCTAAAAAATACGAAGATTGGAAATGAAACAAGATTATTATCAAGAATATAGCAAAGATGCCAAGAGATCCATGTTAAATTTTACATCCTCTCAGGCGTAGACAAAAAATCATGGATGTGTTGTTGGTAAAATTACTTTCAAGCAATCTTACACCCTGCAAGATGATAGAACCAAAATCTAGATAATTAAATAAAAAAGCTATAATTCTTTATTGAGATGTGACTGAGAGAAAGTGTTAATGACACTGTAACCTGCAAAATTATCAAAAACTATAAATCATTTGTGATATAGAGAAATAAATAAAGGAAAATATATATTCAAACTTGATTGTAAGTTCTCTATTCTCTTTCTGGTCCAGCAAGATCAAGAATCGTTAATACGACATCATTTACAAGAATAACAAATAGATTCTCTATAATGATAAATCAACAACCATGGAAAGTTGAAACGATAAAAACCAACAACAAACCAACTAAAGGCAACAATAGGAAACAAACAAATTTGAAAAAAAAAACACAAAGCTAGATAGAGAGAAGTGAACAAAACTGCAAAGGCCATCAATAGTGGAAAGAGAGAGAGAGAGGAAAGATAAAAAGAAAAAAGGAAACCCTTGTAGGACTTGTTTATTTATTTATTTATTTCAATATAACAGGAAAGCTTTGAGACTTTTTGTAGGTAGAGTAAACATACCTCTTAAGGAATGAGTGTCTTGGTAATAACTCTACAGAGAGAGATAATAACATGCCAAAAAAGTCAATTGTAGTAGAGAACACAACCAACAAAAACAAGAATTCCAACTCACTGATTTTGTTTCGTAATCTATTACAATGAGTTTTCACCTTTTCCATGCAAGATTTAAGGAGAAACTTCAAGAAATAGAAGAAAAAAAGCTTACCAATAACATGGCGAAAACCATCATGAATAGCTTGTGAAACTAAACCCATCAAACCTATGCTACAACCACCATAGACAAGTTCAATGTTCCTAGAGACCTGCAACATGTAGCGTTCATATTAAATATGTCCACAGGTATTAAAAGAACCCTTCATTCTTGAAGAAAATGGAACATTTTGTAGTAGGTCTGGACTAGAACATCATTATGACAAATTATTCGATCAAACAATGTTTTTGAAGAGATATTATTATTTATAAAAATTATCCCTAAGAGCAAACTCTTAGAGAGAAATAATATTAATAAAAAAGAGAATGTAATACAAATTAGACCAAAATAATGAATCACAAAAACGATGCTAAAACCAATTTTCGTTGCAAAAACATGTATTAGCTAAAGAAAGAAATTGGAGTTTTAAATGAACATGAAAATAAATTTTAATCAAAAAATCAAAATTAATTGTCTCCAAAATGGATAATGTTGATCAAACATAAAAATAAATTTACAGTATAAGTCATCAAATACAATTATCTAAGAATTTGAGCAATAAATAATTTTCAGCTTTGCTTAATGTACTTACCACTCAAAGGAGGACTATTGTGATATATTAATCAAATACGGAAACAAAAAGAAGTATATGGTTCAGATTAATTAGTGCGCTCGAGGAGCTATCCCACCCGCGTTTCCAAAGTGATGCCTAACAACTACAAGAACCATAGCTTCTCTTGCTTGAAATATTCAAGTTATCAAATTAGGATAGAAAGGTAAGCTTTCACAATGCAAATGATTGAAAAATACTGATTCTACGGTAAACCTAAACAAGATATATACACTTCATCAATCAAACAACTTTCAAATTTCAAATGATTGAATTTTTTCAAATGAGTAGAATTAGCATTCTAATATCAATTAGCATATGGCTAATGAACTTCCAATCCCAAACAGTGATTTATCAATTAAACTCATTGGGAAGAGAGGTAAAGTTCCTAGAATCAAAGATTGATAGCAGAAAGTGATAAGAATTATAGCAAAAATAGAGACATCATATTTACATGCCATAAAAGTAGAAACACATTATTAATTACTATGTTTGGTTTTCAGGAAATACGATACAAAAACTACATAAAATTGAAATCTTAAAACATTAAATAGATGTAAATTAATGTTTCTAAGAATTTAAATCCTCCAATCAAGCAAGAGACCAATGATAATCCATTAAAATAAAGCAGAAAAATAAAAATAAAAAACCAGATCAATCGACTTTGAACTTCAAATTAGCAAGTTGAATGCGACATACCTGGCATCAACAAGATGTTGGGGGCATGCCGGCATCGGCAAACTGACAGTAGAGTTGATAGGTGGATTTGATTTTAGGAGTAGATTCGATTTTGGAAGAAATGAAGTAAATGATTTTGTAAAAAATGATTTTCATGTAAAAAACCAAAAAGTAAATGATTTAAATGTAAAATAACATTTGCATCTTTAACATTTGATTTATAGAATGATATATCAAAACATTTTAGTCCTATTTTATTTAGGATTACTATGTAATAAAAAATTGTAATACTCAGTTTTTTAATTAAAATAAATATATAGACTTATTATATTTTTATTAAAATAACCTTGTTTTTGGTAAAAAAAAATTAGTTACCACTTTTTTGCAACTGATATTTGATTTTGGTTGCAAATTATATATATTTTAAATGATGAAATTATGTTTAATTGAAAATCAACTGCAAATATCAGCCACAAAAAGTAAATTTTTTTTTTTGTAGTATCTGTACTTAAAAAATACATAGGAAAAGCATAGACTACAAATTATGAGTTTATGGTGTGTGTAGAAGCAAGTTAGTCCTAGTAACAATACAAAAGAATAGAATGATTAAATGGTGGATCATAATTAGATCAATACTGAATAAATCGATTGATGTAGCAATTGATGTAGGAAAGACGACAAGACACTAAGTTGATGTTCAAGGTTGGTTTAGGTGGCAAAAGAAAGCAAAGAAACAAAAAAAGCAACAATCACAAGACAATAGGGTTTCCATGAAGAAAGAAACGCTCTTCAAGGATGTGATCTTAGGCTTAATGAATGCTAGACCTTGGTAATGTGCAATGTGATGATGCTTTGATGCAATATGTGATAATATGGTGTCGCCTAATATTTTTCTTTGAACGTGGAATCATAGGTTTATATAGTGTGTAATGTATAGTTATAGTAGAATAAGACTAACTCATACAATCCTATTTTATTGTAAGTCAACTTCCTTTTGACAAGACTTTATCTAGGAATTAACCTGTATAATTTATGATAAAGTCCGCAGAGGTATCTAAAGAGTTGTATTTATAATGAAATAATTTGTTTGAATAATTCGACTTGTAATAAAATACTCATTTTAATTAATGCTAGGTACAATGATTAAAAACCATTAGTATAGTATCAGGAAATATTGTTGTCATGGCTTGTTGGTATGTTGCACCCCTATTTTTAAGTCTGAAAGGCATTATCGCTGAAACCATTTTTGAGTCTCTTGGTGCCATTTTTATCTGGTTGTATCCACTGAGAGCATCCATAAATGATGGCACGATCTTCAAGTTTTCACAATACTTAATAGATTTTAAGCATATTAACAATAGCTCATGCCAAGCATTAGTACGTGTTCTAAAATAGGTTACTTTAAATCCCACACCATGATTAAACTCATAGTTAATGAAAAACTAATACCTGTAAATAAATTACTTGTAAAGAAGATTGTTACCAGATTAAGTTGCTGGACTTTTTTAATTACTTAAATACTCCATGAAAGTGAAAATTAATGGTTGATTCTTGAAACCCTAACACCTTTGTCATTGATTGATTTGTGTTCTTGATTCCACTCTCTTGTGAAATTCATTTATTTGACTTGCCATTTTAGTTTAATTCAATCGTATATCATTATTGAATTAATTGAAATAAAGGTTTATTTACTTAGAAATATTAATTTCACCTATACCTTGTAGGATTGACCTCGTGAAATGCTTATTGTACTACATGTAATTCGTATACTTGCAAGTTTTAATTTAGATTCTATGATGCTTATTTAAGTGTCACTAAAATGGAACAAGTTTTTTGCATCATCGATAGGGAATATGCGTTAATATGGTTTTTTTTAGTAAATATTAAATTGCTTTATTCAATTAATTTAATTTAATTTTCCTTTTCATTTCTTTTTATTATTTATTTTTATATGTTTTGTTTTGTTTACTTTACTTTAAGATTTATTTTAGTCTTGTTTTGCTTGGGGATCTATGGTTGGAAATTCTTCGAGGAACTCGTTTTGTATGCATGTGTTTGAAAGTGTGCATAATGTTTGTGTCAAGCTCCAGAATTTTTCAAAAATAAATGTTTTTAAGTTTTGAAAATTAGACGAAAATGCAAGACTTTGAAAGCTGAAAAATTAGACCAAATTGAAAGATTTTGAAACACTGGAAATAGGCCTATTTAGAGAACTAGATACTATGCATGAATCGATGATTACACAAATTCAAGCGGACTCAAATGCAACACTTAGAGAAAGAGGAAGCCAAACCGTAAATCTTATAACTACAAGGATCCAATCGATATTTGGCTCATCTTCAACCTCAAAAAATCTACATAGCAGAATTCTTCTCCAAATTTTTTGAATTCTCTCTTAACTCCTTCTCACTCAACGAATCACTTGCAATTACAAATGAATTAGGCCTCTATTTATAGGTCATTTGAGGGTCGAAATTGTCCACAAAATCCATTCAATTTGAGGTAAGCACTTACGTATGGATGCTATAGATTTTCTCTATTGACTATCATTGACTTCTAGATGCTTTTAATTACAAATTTTGTAGCTGGGTGTTGAAAAGGAGCCACTATTTTAACAAATCTCCACCTTAGTGAATTTTCATCTTTTACTATATCTCTCAATTTAGCAGTGCCTCTAGTACCAACATTGGTGCTATTCAACATAAGGTGACTTTTAATAAGTTCAAACAATACTTGAACTTTTCTGTCAGAATTAGCTTGGTCAATATATCAATTGCATTCTCTTTTGTATGGGCCTTCTACAAACAAATTTATTTGGAGGCAATCCACTCTCCAATCTTATAATACTAGACATCTATATGTTTTGACCTCGCATGAAATATTTGATTCTTGGCCAAAAGTATAGCACTTTGACTATCACTTTGCAATTAAGCAGCATCTTTCTTGAAAGCAAGTCGCTCAGCTAGACCCTTCAACCATAAAACTTCGTTTCCTGCTTCAACAATCGCCATATATTCTTCTTCAATAGTAGAGAGGCCAACTGTAGATTGTAGGATAGATTTCTATGGAATCAATCCTCCTTCAAACTTATCTAGATCTCTTGCATAGTCTACATCGACGTATCTGACTACCTTACTAGAAGCCGAGTCTTGATCGTCAACAATCCATAATAATTCAATTTACTATAACCCAATGCTCTTTTCTTGGATTTACTATGAATTTGCTAACCATACTGACTGTATATGAAATGTTTGATCTAATGCATACCATTGTGTACATCAGATATCCTACAACATTTACATAAAGTACTCAAGCCATATACTCTACCTTAACCTTTGTCTTCGGGTAAAGATATGAAGATAGCCAAAAATGTGCTGCTAATGGAACCTTTTACAAGTTTAACATTGAGCGTGTCAAACTTTTCTAGAACTTTCTTCACATAGTTCTTTTAGGGAAGCCACAGTTTTCCTGCTTTTTTATCACTGTTAATTTTTATACCAAGAATCTTTTTAATAACTCCAAGATCCTTTATTTCAAATTCAGTATTCAACATATTCTTGAGCTTAGAGTTGTAAGATTTATTTATAGTAGCAATCGGTATATCGACATAAAGAGTCAGATAAATGAAAGAACCATCATCTAATTTTCTGAAATAGACATAACAATCATACTCACAACTAGTGTACCCATGTGATATCGTAAAAGTATCAAACCTTTTCTACCATTGTCTGGGTGATTGAGACTTCTTCAATCTGTATATGAGCCCTTCTTTGTCTGATTCTTTAAAACCTATAGGTTGTTATATATAAATTTTCTTATCTAGCTTCTCATATAAGAAAGCAATTTTTACATCTAGTTGCTGCAGCTCCAAATTGTACATTGCCACGATCGATAAGATAACTCGTATAGACGTATGTTTAACCACCGAAGAGAAAATTTTATTGTAGTCTATACCTTCCTTTTATAAGTATCCTTTGGTAATTAATCGGGCTTTATACTTTTCTCTTTCATTTTCTATGACTGCTTCTTTCTTTCTGAAAACCTATTTGCTTCCAATAGCCTTCTTTCGCTTGGCAATTCTACCAATTTCCAAGTATGATTCTGTTTAAGTGACTTCATTTCTTCCATACATGCTGACCATTTATCTCCATCCCTTACTTAAATTACTTCTTTGAAATCATATGGGTTATCGCATTCAGAGAACAATGCAAAAGACACCATGTCTTCAAGTCCATATCTCACAAGTGCTTTGGAAGTATGCCTTTCTCTAACTCTAGCAAGTGAATACGAGGCTTTTCTTGGTGCTCGTCTTAATCATTATTTGGTCTTTATTTTCTTGTAGAGGAGTTTGTTATTGTCTTAACACCAAATAAATTATTGATCTCTCATTTTCCTTTTCAGCAAAAGTCTACTTTAAATCTTCTTTCTTCAACATGCTGGCTTCATCAAAGATAACATCTCTGCTGATGATTTTCTTCTTTGATTCTACATCTCAAAGTATATACCCATTTACACCTTTTGGATAACCGAAGAAGATGCACTTCTTTAACTTCGCATCCAAATTCGTACGTTCATTATGCGATACATACATGTATACTGGACATCCAAATAATTTTCAGTTGGTGTAGTTGATTGGTCTATTTGTTCAAACCTCTTTAGGGACTTTAAAATATATAGCCGAGCATAGAAATTGATTAATTAAGTAAACAGTAGTGTTAACAGCTTCTGCCCAGAAGCTCTTTGCCAATCCTGCGTTAAGTATCATACACCAAACTCCTTCCATCAACTTCCTATTCATTCTTTCAGCCACTTATTTTATTGCAAAGTCTTCTTTACTGTGAAATATTGAGTAATACCTTCATTCTTATAGATTTCCAAAAAAGAACTTTCCTTGTACTCAAACCCATTATCACTTCTGATGTACTTATCTTTTTGCCAATATGATATTCCACCTCAACTTTCTATTTCTTGAAAATGTTGAATACCTTGGATTTGTGCTTAATAAAGTGTATCTAAACCTTACTAGAATAATCATCGATAAAATTGATGAAATAATTAGAACCTTTATACGATGTAATTAGTGATGGTCACAATACATTAGTATGAACATAATAAAAAAATCCTTTGCTGATGTGAGACGAAGTGTTGAAGCTAACCATATTCTGCTTTCCCGTAACATAAATTTGCAGGATTTCAATTTACATCCCTTCATATCACTTAGAAGATTCCTTTTGTGCAATTCATACAACCCACATTCATTGAGATGACCTAACAATTTATGCCATAATTTGGTATTTTCATTGCTCAATCATTTAAGACTATATACTTGATTTTTAGAGCAAGACTTAGTCTAATAATGCTTACAGTTTTTGCTTTTAGTTCCTCCTAATCACCATCTTGCATATACTTGGGCTTTTTGTTAAGCAAGGGTTTAAGAAGACCATATTGTACTAATACATCTTTTACAATACTTTGTCAAAGGGCAATCTTCAATTTACCCCCAACTATTATTGACAATCATCAATTCACCCTTAAATTTACCAAAAGTCCTCACTCCACCCTCACGTTAAGTTTGACCATTAAATATAACCATTGACCATAATTTATTTATAAAATTATAATTATACTCCTATCAAATTCAAAAATATTTTTTTCTCTATTTTTTATTTATTTTCCTTTTTCTTCCATGGCTGCTGCCATTAGTGGCTGCTGCAGGCAGTTAATCGTGGCTGCCACAAGTAGCCATAATGGTTGCTGCAAGGTTGCTTGTGGCAAAAATTCATGGCTGTTAGGCAGCTACCATGGCTGCTGTAGGTAGCCTCCCATGGCTGCTTGTGGTAGCCACCACAAACCAAGAGAGAGAGAAAAAGTACAAAGGGAAGAAGAAAAGAAAGGAAGATGAGGGAGAAGAGGAGAGAGAAGGAAAAAAAATATTTATATTAATTTAAATTTAGAAAATTATGATTTAACCCTTTTAATTATTTGGAATAATGGTGTTAGTTAACTTTTGGGGGTGGAGTGAGGACTTTTGTGAAAATTGAGAGTAAGTTGAAGATTATTCCTTTGTCAAATACTAAAGTTAGTTTTACCATCAAAAGGTACTAACTCAAACTTCGAACTAGCCATAACTTTACAATTAATTATTATATTTTAAAGCTTACAGCAAATAATTGACATGAATAGTACACTTAGAAAAATTTGTAGGAAAGACTAGAGGGATCACAACGGCCCTACTTAAAACCCAAACTCCTTAGGCAATTATAGCCTTTTTGACAAAATATTTCTCATGCACCTATCCACCCCAAGTCAACCTTCGACTTTTATACCACTTGTTGAGTAATTTTATGGCCCAATAATTCTCCAAAAATATGAAACTTATAAAGTATAATAATTAAAAAATCTAAATAATGGCAATATTAGCAAACATGAAATAATATAAAGTAAAGGATGCGAAAATTTTAACGAGGTTCAGTAAATATTAGCTATGTCCTTGGGCACTTCAAATACTTTACTATAATCAAATTGAGAGAAAATATAAAATTTGAATATAACTTGTAAATATCTTCAACTTTGGCAGACTCAAATGCAAAAGTTACAAAAAAAAGAAGCCAAACCATAAATCTTATAACTGTAGGGATCCAATCGATATTTGGCTTGTCTTCAACCTCCAAAAAGCAGAATAGCAAAATTCTTCCCCAGATTTTTTAATTCTCTCTTAACTCTTTCTCACTCACTCAATTTCTTATAATTACAAATGAATTAAGCCTCTATTTATAGGCCATTTAAGAGCCGAAATTGTCAACAAAATGTAGTAAGCATTTTCATATAAAAGCCACCAATTTCCCCACCGACTTTTAGATGCTTTTAATTTTAAATTTTGCAGTTGGGTGTTAAACATGCATGTTGTAGTTTTATCATATATTATCGATTAGATTGTAGCTGACTTATGATTATTTCCCACGCCAAATTAGAGAAATTAGTCTTCGTACACATTGTTCATAATTAAATAAGCTTTCATGTGCTTTAAGAATCGTCTTATTTGAATGTCTAGAACATAAAATATAATTAAAACCGTAAAGCATGCTTAAATTGTAATGTTTAAAGACATTGTCTGAATGATGACTACTTTAGCACGAATTTGAAATTATGCATAACATATACTAGGCCAAAAGAGTAGAATATATATCATAAATAGCAAAAGTGGATATGTTGAACATGAGTTACTAAAATAAACATAACTTCCTCTACATAACTCATAATATTATTATATTTGCTACTTTAGAAATTAGACATTCAAATCTTTGTAATGGTATATTATTTAACCCAAAAAGTAGTAAGCATAGCACAATTATGCCTACCAAGTGCTCACTCGTGCCATAAGCTCATCATTTCACCTCCTCAAGGCAGATAAGGTGTCGCAACTGCTCCATTCCACCGTGTGCTCGTGCCACACCTTCTATTCTCCATCAATACCATGGCGTACCCATGCCTCCTAAGCCACACATCCATGCCTTCTCCGACCCTAATGACGTCCCTGAAGCTTAAAGAAAACCAAGGGCTTTTTGTTTCTCTTATTTGGGTACCCATTTCCAATATGTATAAAAAAAGGTTTATAGAGTGAGAAACACGAGGAGGAGAGATGGGCTGAAATTTTTTAGAGAGAGAGAGAGGCTTACAATTTCTTAAAGATTCTTGGTGGATTCTTGAAGAGTTAGTGTCTTGGAGCATTTCTCAATCTGAGTCTTCTCTTTTTCTTCACTTTATCTCTTGAATACTATGTTTATATTTATGAATTTATTGATGATATTGTAATGGATTTTTCTATGTTAGACTTAATTTTATATTTTTGGAACTTGATATAGATTATTCGAGCTATGTTTTGATGGATTGGCATTTTGTTAACGTAAGTATGATTTTATTCATTCGTGTTCCTCTATGATTAATGCCTCTAATTTGTTAATTGATGAATTACTTGATTGATGATGAACAAATTGATTCTCGGGAGAGATTATTTTATTTATCGAAATAAGAAAACATGATTTAGATAGTTGTAAGACCAGAGGAAGGTTGACACCTAAATAATCAGATTAATGATCGCGACTATGCTAACTGCAAGTGCACGGGTCGTATCAAGTAATAAAGTGATAAAAAAAGATATTGTCTCACGAGGATTGAGATTCAAATTAACTACTAAGTACTATAGTTTGAAAGGCCAATTTTATCTAAGCAAACTAAATCGATTAATTGTAATGAAAAATAAACTAAAACACAAATATTAACTAATATAGAATAAAAATTGAGTTTAAGAATTTATAAAAGATGAAGTATGCAAAGATGAATTACCTAGGGTCTGGATTTTATTTATCAATCACTTGTTTCTCCTAATTGGCCATTATTAATGCGTTTTGGGCTAATTCACTAATCACAAGATTTAAGTCAACTTGAGCACCTCTCCCAAGCGTAAGTTAAGGTTTTATGCATAATGATTCAATTTGATATCCCTATCTAACCCGAATAATTATACGCTCATTATGCACTACTTGTTATATAATGCTTAGAACCCAATTCACCTCCCGGTTTCTTGAAATCCTAAGTATTAATTAGATTATCTAGATGTTAATGACCTCCTGGTCTCACAACTATCTAGATTGTGTTTACTTAGTCCGACAAACAAATTAATCTTTTCTAAGATTTAATTCATCAATCTCTAATTTAACTAATTCATTAATTAATAAATAAATCAGAACATTAAACAAGATAAACACAAGTGAATCAAACCATAATAACATTAATAACATGCCAATTGATTAAAACATAATTTAGACAAGATCCATCAAGACCCTAGATTAAGAAAACTAGCCAACCATCACAATTAACAACATCATAATCAACATGTATTCCATAATCATAAAATTTAACAATTAAAGTTCAAATGAAATACAAAATGAGAGTTAAAAAGTTTAGGAAAACTAGACTAGAGATCCAAGCTTCAATGATCCTCCTTCAAGTCCTCTTCTAAGGGCTCCAACTTGAATCACTTCACTTCTCTCTCTAGGACCTTCACTTGTTCTTCCTCTTTCTCACTCAAAAACCTCCCAATTTCTATTCCAGGTTCCTTTTTTTTTTTTTTTGTGGCTATCATCTTAAAAATATATAAACCTAAAAGATACCCAAATCAGGTAATTAGTTGATGATCTCATGGCCAAAAATCGTCCAAGCACATCTAGGTGGAGTGCCCAAAATCCGCGTTGGGGCGCCATGGGGCAGAATGGGTAGCACGGCCACGCACCTCTATGGTGCTGCCGCATCACACTCACTGCCAAAACGGCCTTAGGCCGCGAGCATGGCACTGCCGCACCATCCCCTATAACTTTGATTTTCTTGCACGTTGGTCCGTTTAGCTTTGCATTTTGGTCCCTATTTCCTTTCTGACTTTTTCGACGTTGCTTTTTCGAGCCGATTTCATCTTCAATACTCATTTGCTATCTTTTCTATGAAAACATTAAAATTCATCAAATATTAACTAAACTTGAGGATTTACAAAACAATTCAAATGTCGAAATACCCGATAAGTGCGTATTTTACACACTGATCAAATAATACTTGGGAAATTATGAGATCGGAAAGTGATCAAGATCTTGGTAGTTAAATAGGAGTAAAGCATAATAAACGTGTAATTTAACATAGTCAAATAGGGATATCAACGTGAAAAGTTATACATAGGACTTTGTTCGGCACTCGGTAGAACGAACGAAGTCATTTTATAACTTGTAATTAATGAATTGAATCGGAGCATTAACAATTATTAATTTGAAAAAACATAGGGGTTAAGTAAGTGCAATTAAGAACCTAGAACAACTATCATATAAATTTTCATTTTCTTTAATTTAGTTGGTTATTTGATTTTATTTTTATTTTTAAATTTATTCATGAAATTAGTTCACTAGATAAAATTAGGTTGCCATAGTCATAGTACTTTGCTTATATTTAAAAAATTAATTCTCGTGGGTTTGACATTTTTACTTATCATTTTATTACTTTTTACGATCCATGCGCTTGCTGTTAACTGCATACAGATTAGCATTGTCGCAAATAATTTTAAATAGTAGAATTTAACAACTTAACCATGTATGCAACTCTGTAGTTTATAGACAAGCAAGTTGAAATATCAATGTCTAATCTCACCAATTTTGACAATATGGAATGTGATTTTATCTTAAATGTTCGAATTTATCAGCTGAACCATGTATGCAAATCTTGTACCCATAATAAGTTTCGTCACATTATTTCATGCACTTTTTTTAATATTACAGAATCACATGTATCTATAATCTATTGATACATAAATCAAAAATTTGGCAAGATTAGAAGATCGAGGCTGGTGCAAGTCTGGCGCTGTCCCCGAAAATTTGTATCCTAGACGAAATTTGTCCTAATCAATTATAGGGAGTAGATCCCATTCCCTCGTGGAAAGAAAGAATACAATCATTTTATTGTGATGTATGGTGAGGTGCTATTGCAAAACTCTCGACCAGATGATAAACAGAACATATTACCTTTTGGCAATAATATTTTTTTGGCGAATTTTCACCCAAATTTTGTTGTTTTAGGGTTCAAAACCATATTGAAAATCATCGTGGGATTTCCTAGTGTAACTTTTAATTTTCTTTTTTTTTTGGGAAAAGGGCATTAAAACCTCTACAGTTTGATTTACTGGACTAATCAATTCTAGTCATTTTAAAAGTATTTATAAAAGTCTTAATTTATTTAAAATTAATAATTATGTCCTATCAATAATAGTTATTTAATAAAAATAATTATTAAAATTTTAAAATAAAATAAAATATACTATATTTATCAAGAATACATCAATAAAATAAATCATAATATTATTTCCAACATATTAATAATATAATATTTATTAACATAATAAAAATTTATATATTTTATAAATAGTATAAATAATATTTTTTTAATATATTATAATTAAAATATAAATTTGTTTATTTTAAAATATATAAAAAATTCAATATCGATTATGTATTAAAAATAAAAATAAATTATAAATAAATATTAATCTATAAATATAATCAATAGTACAACACTTATGATTACATTATAATATATATTTATGTATAATTAAAATATATAAAATTACAATGAAAATAAAATATATTATTTGCAAATTATATGCGTCCATTATTTATTAATAAATATTATTAATATACTATTTACTAATATATTTTTGATAAATATATTATAATTTAATAAGTATTTTTATTGAGTAACTGCTATTGATATGGATGTAATTAGTCTATTAAGCTAAACTTTAAGGATTTGAATGTTCTTTTTTCCTTTTCTTTTTGTAATAGAAAAGTCAAAATTTCTTAATTTTTCTTATCAATTTTCTTTCTAGTATTTTGTTAATCAACTAAATTCTTGACTTGTGGGATTTCATAAACTGAATGTTAGCTTTTCTATTTTAGTTCCTTTTTTTTATTTTTTTTTTAATTTAGTGAGCCCCAGCTATAGTGAGTTGACCCACAATACATTGAAAATTAAACATACTTGCCAATGGCAAGGATCGAAGCCAAGACCTCCTAGTGAAGTCCTGACTCCTAGCCACTTGATATTTTAGTTCCTTTAACTTTAGCTAAAATTATGGAAAAGGTAGCTTGAATAGAAATTATATCACAAGGTAGCTAAAATTAGGGAAGGTTTTGTTGACAACACATAATAAATTATTAGATATTTACTTCTAAAGTCATTTAATATAAATTTATGAAATAAACTGTCATAATGACATAATCTATGGCAATCCTAATTAAATGAACTGTATTGAAATTTAAACAAGCATCTTCTGTTTAATGGGACACCGATAATAAAATGTTATTTGTTTAAATGTATAAAAATCTCCGTCTTAATTAGAATAAATAATAGCATAAAACAACCTCAAACTCGTCCTTAATTTTGTTATTTGCAAATTCTGAATTTGAAAATTTTAAATCACTTTAAGAATTTTTATTAGCTATATTAATTAGTGTATAACTACTCAAATTTTAAGTTTAATTCATATGATTACACAAAATATCAAAATTTAGTAAAAGAATATCAAGTATATTAAAAAGTACCATATACCTACAAAACTTTTAGTAGTATTAGATAAACTCAAACGGTATAAGAATAATATCATCATATTTGCACAATAAACTAAAAAGAATTCTTTTATTTCAAGAGGTATCATATAAGTACTAAAACAATTTATCACATAATTAGGAAAAATATATCCTACTCCCATTTGTAAGAATATATATAATAATAATTTTAAGGAAGAATTCTCAATTCTCCCTTCTTATTTGGCTTAATATCTCGAGTTTCTCCTATTGTTTCGCTAATACCCCAATATTTTTTCTAATAGACCTCTTATTTGGTACAAGTTACTTTTTTTATTTATTTAAATGTTTAGTACTTTATTAGTCAATAGAATTCTAAATTTGTTCAATTTCATAAAATCATTATTTAATGGTGTTTTTATTTTTAAAAATTTTAGAATAAAATTAAAGGGCTTCAAATTTTTTTTCATTCATTCGAATTATTAATAAAGATTTCTTTTCAAAAATTTTGCTTATCGCTTTTTCCATGTTAATGATCATGTGCTAACTGCTAATACCCAATATAGCTCTATGTCATAATTTTTCTAATTTACTTCTTTTAACCTTAATTATGTGTTGCTTTAGCTAAGATTATATTTTACAACATTATTCCTATTAAGTAATACAAGATGGATAAGCATTGAATATAAATCCTTTATTACAAGGTATTTTGTTATTTATCAACAAAAATAATGAGAAATTTTGACCTTGATAATTAAGTATATTTAAAGATAAATTTTAATTTAAATATTGAATTTCACTATCAAGGTGTCTTAAGGCGTGCAAATTTCAAGATTTGGTATATAATTTTTTTTTCAAATTTCAAAATCATTAAATGTAATTCAACAATCCAATAAATTACTAAAAATTCCATAAAAAGTTATTTTATTATTCTAAGTTGTCTCTAACAATGCGTTTAATGTGTTAGTAATTAGAATATGTTCCTAACATAATTAAGAAATTAGACCATGATTGTACATTTGTATCTCTTGTAATTATATTTATTTTAGAATATCTAATAAACACCTATAATCTTTTTTGGAAAGAGAAAACAACCATTATCTCCTTGATATTCAGCCTATTTATCACTTATCTTCCTATTATTTTAAATTATCCAAACTCCTCCCCCTCCAAATTTTTTGTTCATTTTTGGTAGTTTGACTATTTTACCCTTGATAATGTGGTCCAATTATCCAAAAAATTAAACCTAACCCTAGGGAGCTCTTTAGACAATTTAAATAGTAAAGAGGTAGGTAAATATGCTAAACATTAGGGAGGTAATGGTCTAAGATAAATTAGTATCCATTATCAAGAGTAATACGATCAAGTTATCTAAAAGGGTAAAAGCCCTTTTAGTTTCAAAGGTTTGGCTAAATATCCTCATAAGTCTTAATAGTTTTGAAAATATCCTTAAAAGTCCTAATTTCTTATAGAATACCTATTATACCCTTACACATAATATTTAACAAAAAACTAATAAATTTTTAAAATTTTTTAAAATACATTATGTTTATGTAAAATATACTAACAAATAAATAAAATAATTATCTTATAGCACATATTTTATATAATTATTTTTAACATATTATAACTTTTATTTATTATTATTTTAGTTTTATTATTTTAATTATATTTTTTATATATGTATTTTATATAAATTATAATATAATCATAAATATTTATTATACTGTAAAATAAATAGATTTATAAATCTATATTTTATTAATAAATTAATATTTTATGTTTTAGTTGTATTTAATTTTTAATAATTATAAATATGTAATTTGTTATTATTTAATTTCTTACAATAAAAGTATTTTGTTAATATATTATATAATGACCAATATTTTTATTTATTAATTAATATATTTTACATAAATATAATTTATATAAAGTTAGAACTTTTATTAAGTTTTAAGAATTTATTAGTTTTTTGTTAAATATTATGATAAGGGTATAATAGGCATTCTATAGAAAATTAGGATTTTTAAGGGTATTTTTAAAATTATTAGGACTTATGAGGGTATTTAATCAAATATTTGAGACTAAAAGGGCTTTTACCCTATCTAAAATTAACTGAAACCTAACCTCATGGAGCTCTTTTGACATTTTAGAACAATAAGAAGATAAGTTGTAAATAGTAAATAGGCTCAAGAATAGGGAGGTAAACGGCCTAAGGTAAATTAGTATCCATTATCAACGGTAATATGATCAAGTTGTCCAAAATTAAGTAAAACCCTAACCTTAAAAGAGTTCTTTTGGCATCTTAGAACAGTATGGAGATACATGATAAATAGGCTAAACATTAGGGAGAATGGTCCATTTTCCTTTTGGAAATTAATGTTTAACAATTATTCAATTGTATTTGCCACCTACATAGCTCAAATGATTTATAACATGTACAATGTTCTTAATTTATTTGAATTCGAATAACAATAAACAATAAAGATTTGTTGTTTCGTGAGTAAGATTTCGCACTTTTATCAAAAAACTCTTTTAATTTTAAAGACAAAATAACTATTTAATTATATTTAAAACTAACATTGGGACGTTAATTGAATATATACGCGATGCATGTAATTAATAAAACATAAGAATTGGATGATGTGGCATGTAGTAGACTCATTTGAATTAGATATATAACTAATTATTTTTCTGCAGTTTCCTTAAAAATTCTAGGTGAAGAATCTGGTTCTTTTTTTTTTTTTTACAACAACAATCCAAAGCATTTTATTATTAATAAGCAAAATGAAACAAATTTGACTGCTTATAACACTCCAAACACAACAGACACCGACAAGGCCAAGATATATAATAATTGAAAGGGAAACACAGATAGTTAATTATTTAGTTTGTAGCAGTGATAGGATGAAGATGAACTGGAAGTCCCTTGGCTGCAGTTAAGCTTGGATTTCTTGTCATTTGCTCTTCAGGATTAACCTTTTCCCACTTGAATTTTCTGACAACATAATGCATGAATATCAGTATCTGTAATTTTGCAAAATCTTTACCAGGACATGTGTGATGACCTCCTCCAAATGGTACATATGAGTATGGCACTTTTGGCTCATTTCTTTCAAATCTTGATGGATCAAACTTCTCTGGGTTTGAAAAGTATTCTGGGTTTCTATTTGTTGAGTGCACACACTCCAGTGTATCTGCCAATGAATGAGAGTTAAGTTTTAGAAGTACTTATATGTTTAGATTCTACTAAATACGTACGCAATATTACCTTCCATCCCTTGGGAATTCGAAATCCCTCGTAACTGAAGTCAGTAAGAGCCTCTCTGAAAGTTCCTGAAGCTGGTGGTTCTAATCTTAACGTTTCATTTAACACATTCGTTGAGTACTTCATTCTTTTTATGTCCTCCATACTCAAATGCTCTTCTGGTCCTTTCGACTTTGCTATCTCCAGTTGTTCTGTATGTGCAAATTGACACATGTAAGTTTCATTAAGATTTGAAAATAATGCGTGCATGTAATTATTGGTAAGTATGTGTACGTACTACCTCTGCGGACTTTATCATAGATTTCAGGTAGCTCAGCAAGAGTTTTCACAATGGAAACAATCACTAGGCTTGGATTGTCGTAGGCGGACGAGAGTAATGCTACCAAGTTTTTAGCAAGCACAATGTCACTTACTTCTTCTCCATCCCTATAATTCTCCAATAGCATCCTGGACAATATGTCATTTGATTCAGACTTCTTCTTCTTTTCAAACAGTTCAATCTTCCTCTGCTTTATGATATCCAAGAAAATCTCACGAGCTTTTCTCGATTCCTTAATTGCACGATTAAATTTAGTCCCCGGAAGATTTATGGGCATTGCAAACAATGCATCCACAATGCTTCCCATTGAAGGCAAGAGTTTCTCGAGAGTTTCTCGATCCCGAATATCTGCAAGCAATCGACAAGACACTGCAAATGTCAATTTTCTCGCAAGAGGAGCGACAGTAACTTGATCGAAATCATCCCAAAATTTCCTAAAATGATCTTTCACAACTTCATCAGTAATGCCCACATGTCTTGCAAGAGCCTCAGGCTCATTGAAGAATGAGAGAAACTGCTTGCGTGCTCTCATAACTTGCTCCATTGTCATTTCATCGCCGGCATTTTCGAAGACTTTGAGAAAAGTATCAGGCCACCAAGATCTGACAAGCTTGTAGTCATTGGCAAACAAGAACTTGTTAGCCTCAGGGCCACATAAAAACACCATGTTTTGTCCAAGATGAGATGTTTTGAAAAGCTTTCTCGAGTATTTATCTTTCCGCTCAGCAAAGAATTTATGAATAGTGTCTGTTTTGGCCTTTGAAAGATAATCTAAAGTTTCAAAAAGTTTAAGAGGCCAATATACATGTCCTGGTGGGAGAGGAAGATTTTGTGTTGCATTATTGTGTTTGGGTTTGAGGAGAAAATAGAAATAAGAGATAGTAAGTATAAGTAGTGTGGAAATGAGGAAGAGTTCCATGATGCTATTTGTTTTGTTATGGCACAGACAGTTTAGGTTGAGAGGATTTGAGTCTTCAAGCAGGACTATTTAAAGGCAAATTAAGGAGAAATGTCATGCACATCCCTAAAAAGTTTTAAAATATCACTTTGAAATAATGATTTTCAATATCTATGACATGATAAGTTCCTGTCGATAATTTTATTTTTCATATTTCTCATATTTTTTTAACTCTATTATAATTACTTTGATCAATTTCAAAAAGTTCTTAACCTTAGTCCATTATTCTCAAATTTTTCTGCTCGCCAAATGATATTATAAATTTTTAATTAAATAATAAATATTTAAAATTTAGATGAATAAATATATAATGCATCATCAATATACACTAAAATTTGAGATAATACTTAAAATGGTAGTATTATTACAAAACATATCACATATTAAAAAAAAGATATTTTAAAATATATATAAGAAACGATGTATACACCCCAACGATTAGAAATTTTATTCTAAAGTATGTAATTTAATATTAGAGGATAATTTAATTTTTTAGATTAGGAGTTGAGGACTAAATTGATACAAATAAATAAATTATATTTTTATTTAAGAAATCATAAAGTTTAAAAATTCATATGTTATTTTTCCAAAATACTTTTCTTTTTGTCAACAACAGTGCGCTATATTTTGAAACCCTAGAGTAGATGTAATTAAATATTGGTCTTGTGCTCGAGTGTTATATGGTACGATTGCTTGCTCCACCATATCACTTGTGAAAAGTACTTTAATCCAATAAATAATACTATGTTGATTTAGCTTGCCATAATTTCAAATTGTGTGTACTATCTTTTTAATATTTTATGTATTCTTTTCTTACAAATTTTTTTTTGTTGATATCACAAGTTTTATATTACACATTTCTAATTAATATTATCTCATCCGCTGGTTTTAAATTTTTAACCCTTTTGAATTAATTGTTATGTATTAATATTTCAAATCTCACGTTCAAAGTATATTATTGTATACTTATTTTTTTAATTAACGACTACCGAATAGGCATAAGAATCATTGTACTAATAGGATGAAATTTTAATATATATTTTTAAAATTATTAAAATTAATCAATTTAATAGGTTGAATTTTATAGACTTATGTGTTTCTTTTTATACAATATGTCACTTTTTTTATCATATTTTGATAAGTATTAAGGAGATTTTGTCTACATCATGGAAAGTCACAATAAACTCCTGACTATAACATAATATATGTTAGAGAGAGTGGTGCCATTGTTATCAACCAATTAGTTAACCACTTGGGCTAGCTCAAGTGGCCAAGAGTCAAAGAATCTCACTGTGAGGTCCTGACTTCGATCCTTACCATTAGTAAGGGTTATTTTTCAAGTTATCGTGGATCAATCCACTTAATAGTGGGGTTCACTAAAAATATGAAGAAAAAAAAAGTGGTGCTATTGTCACCCTTTCAAAATTCTTATAAAACTTTTCTTTATTTATCTCATTAAGATATATTAAAATACTAAAAAAATTACTTATAATACCTTGCAAATTTAAAAAATGATCTTCATTGTCTAACTTTTTTGTAAATGTGAGTGTTCTCAATTTCTTTTAGATTACGGTTCAATTAATTTGTGACAAATAAATTTCTTCCCAACTTCATGTTGTAATTTAAATTTTCTTTTACAATCAATTACTCTCCATGATTCTTTGCTTTATCAATTGTTTTATGAATTTTTTGGAGAATAAAAATTTATTTATTTATTTAATTTAGAGTTTGAAAAAGAAATAAAGATTTATAGTAATAACATTTAATAATCAGTAAAAATACATATAATTTAGTGTAAAGAGTATTTAACAAAAATTAAAATATATGAGTTTAATTAAATATATCTTTTTATCTAATTTTAATTAAGGTTATCTCCCACCAGTTATTAAAAAAGATCAAGTAAAAGAAAAGGATTGGGAGACTCATATTGTTACACATGTTTACACTAATTTGTAGACTATTGGATCTATGCACTATTGATTGAATCATGCATTAATTATATATTAATTATATGCGTCATATTTGATTTCAACCAATAGAGTGCATAAATTCAACAATCTACATATGAGTGTAAATATGTATGAACAACATGGAATTGACTAACATCTCTTTACTAATTTTCAAATTATTAGACTCGTAATCCAATAGCTGAAATTTTATGTTCCTGTAAATTAATTTTCTTAACTAGCTGCTATTAAATAGGATATAATCATCATCTTATAATAAATTAGGATCCTAATGGATATTTGTTAAATTACTAACACGTACAATAGATCAAACCTCAAGAACTTATGAGTACGTTTTGTAGCACGTACTGGACTGTATTATTTTAGGTTTGGATTGAAATAGAATATATTGTACTTAAATAGATTAAATGAAAACCTGTGTTAAGTTTGGTACAATGCCATATTGAATTAATTATAAATTAACCTATGTTTATTTCAGTAATGTATTTAATACTTTTTAAATTAAATTAATATTTATTAACAATAAATTGAAAAAAAGCATATAATCTAAACATATATATTTTTTATAAATTTTATTATTTTGTATTATATAATTAAAAAATTGAATACAATACATTCCCCTCAATGTTTTGCACCAAAAGCAGCATTAAAAGTTTTTGGTCTTGAATAGTGAAATAATACAATCCTGACACACCTTCTAAGTTTTTTCCCTATCTTTTATCCTTGAGTCTTAAAAGATATAATGATAAATGAAATAATATTTATTTCCCTTCTGTAGATCAAAATAAAATATTTTTTATTTGAAAGAAAAATTGGTAGATACCCTAGGGTATTAAAATATGATAGATACCATTATGATATTTTAAAAATAGCTATTTTACTCTTATAGATTTAGAAAACATATTAATTGATCATTTAACTCAATTATTAATAGATAATGACCAATATATCCTTATAATTTATTTTTTTACTTATGTATTCAATAATTTTGATAATTAGTCTGTAAATTATTATTAATATTTTAAATCATTATACTAATTTATAGGACAATCAACTAAAATAAATCTCAAATAATATTTGATTATATGAATTATATAATTTTATATTTTAAAAATATTTGTGATAAATAAATATCATATTAAATATTTGAAATTTATGTATCAAAAATATTATGCATAAATAGATTCATGAAATTTAAACATTAGTTCGTATTTATTTTAATTGTCTGTATAATTTATAATTTTGAGAATATTTATATAATTTATAAATAAAATAACTTAAATAATTTATAATTAAATATACTTAATTTATAACACAGTCAATTAAATTAAATTAAAATAATATTTTTATTATATGAATTACATTATTTATAATTTTAAGAATATTTATATAGTTTATACATAACTATATTAATTATTAAGTATTTAAAATTTGATAAAGTATAATACATTTATCAAAAATAAATTAATAAATAGTACATTAATAATACGATATTGTGTAAATATAAGAAAAATATAATATATTTTATAATTTATATTTTATTTATAATATATTAATAAATATTGTATTACTAATGTACTAGAAAATAATATTATAATTTATTTTATTAATATATTTTATAAATATATTATATTTTGTCAAATATGAAAAACTAAATAATTATTTTTGTTAAATAACTATTATTGATAAGAGTATAATCATCATTTTTAAATAAATCGCTATTTTTTTAAACTATTAAATTTAATTAGTCTAATAAATTTTACGGACTTACTTATCTTTTTTCCCCTAAGTAAAGAACAAAAGTTGAAATATATACGAAGAATATGGAATTGATTCAAACGATATTAGCCGACTCTCAAGGAGGTAACAAGCATCTCTTTAAATTTATATGAAGAATATGGAATTTACTAGCATCTCTTTACTAATTTTTTTTTAGTAGAAAAGATTTACAGTCCATAAAATAGCAGTTATTGGATTAAGTAGTCTAATAATTTGAAAATACCATTAAAATCTTAATTTATTATAAAGTGATGATTACACCGCTCTCAATAATTATTTTTTAATAAAAATAACTATTAAATCCTTAAATTTGATAAAAAAAATATATTTACCTGACATACAATAATAAATTAACTAATAATTTTATTTTATAACACACTGATAATATAATATTTAGCCAACTCTCAAGGAGGTAAAAAGCATTTTTCCATCAAACTCAAAATATGCTCAATATTAATTAGATCATACTTTAAAAAAACTATTCATAAATTTAATATTTGTTGTCTCATACTTATTTTATATTTTTTTGTTGTACAAGTACGTAGTATATTTTACTAGATAATTTAGAAAACAAGCCTTCTTTGGTTATCACTACTCATGTAAAATATTAACTATTTATTTGTTTTATTGCACTACCATGATTCAAATAATAGTATATTTTACTAATTAGCTTCATTTATTTATGTTTTTTTGAAAGATATTAAACATTAATTAATTTCTATATGATTTGCTTGTTGATCACATGAATCATGTAAAGATTTATGACTCTTATTGATATACTTATTAATCTTAATCCAAAATTATTTAATTGATTACTAAAGATTTGTAGGGCATAAGGAATATATTTGTACCCCACATAAATTATTTATGGCCGACTGATATATTTGATAGGTTTAAAATATGTGTGACTCAATATGAAAAATTTATGACTCTTATTGATATATTTATTTAATAATTTTAATATGGGACTACCGTACGACTTTTTCAATCAGAATAATGGAAACAAAATTATCATATAATACAATATAACATAAATAAATAATTTTACTAAAATTGTCTTATTTAAGATTTTCTTTTCTTAGTACAAAATTAAATCAAATTAACATGTAATAAATATAATAAATGTTGCCATCTTATAGCTTTACTTATTCTAGACCTATAGATATGTTGATAAAATCATATGATGAAGTATTAGTTTGGGACTGTTGTAGCTTTTAAAATAATTTACTTCTACTATGTTATAAAAAAAATTAATTTTGAATAATCATTTTAGTATTTTATAAATTTAATTTTTAAAAGTGTTATAAATTTCAAAAATAAAATTTATCCGTTTGGTAAATTTTTTTATTAAAATGTTATAATAATCCTAATTATTATAGTAAATAGTGATGAATGAAATTTAATTTTTAGTGATTGTTTATAGTAAATAGTAAAGAAATAAGTAATAAAAAGAAAAAATTTTGCTTTTAATAAATTTTTTTTCTTAATTAAATTTGAAATTTAGTAAATATTTTAGAGTTGATTTTGGACTTTTGTAATTTTAATATTTTTTATTATATTTATAAGGACAATCTTCAATTTATCCCCAACTATTATTGACAAACATCAACCTGCCCTCAACTTTTACAAAAGTCCTTATTCCATCCCCAAACATTAACTTTGATTATTAAAGATAACCATTAACAGCAATTAATTTGAGAAAATATGATTTTACCCCTAATAATTTAAATTTATTTTTTTTCTTCTTTCTCTATTTCTTTTTTCTTTTTCTTCCTTACATAGCTACCACAAATAGCCATCAATGGCTATTAGGGATAATGTCCTAAACGCATGTAATTTGTATATTTTTTTTAGAATAAATAAAATTAACATTTCTTTATACTTAATTATATTTATATTTAATATCAGAAAAATCCTAGTTTATTTATGTAACTATAATCTTAGTATATATAAATGTTATATACACAAAAGGATTAAGATTATGGATTAACATCTCAATAATCCTTTTTTCCATTAAGATTTATAATATTTAAGCTTGATTTAACATATTGTTAATACTTGAAAATTGACATTGGGCTCAAGTTCAAACTTATGCCAAAATACGTTATTTTATTCAGGTAATGTATAAAAAAAAACAAATGAACTTAAATCACTTTTTAGGGTTAAAATTATGTGTTGTGGTATGAAAGATAAAAGTAAGTTAAAATTTAACCCAAATCAATAAAATGACCTTGGTATAACCCACTTGGAGGGAATTTAGGCCTAGGGGAGGCAATTTGGGTCCACATCATGTTCGGGTCGCGTCAAACATTTAATCGTGTCATAAGCCCTCAACCTGAAAACAACTCATTTATCAACTCATTTATTGAGTAATCATGTTGAATTAACTTACTTATTAATAGATTGACCCATTTGCTCCGTTAATTTAAGTGAAAAAAATATTGTAATTGTAGAGAATCAAACCCACAATCTTAGTTTCATATAATTTTAGCCACTAAACCAAAACTACATTTTTGTTTAAATTATAAATGGATATTTATTTATGTATTCTAAGTACTTCTTTTATATTATAATGTTAAATTATTTTAAATAAAATTATTTTAGGTTATGAATTATAAATTATTACAAGTAATTAGAATACAACTATTTAATGAAAAGTAATTTTAAATTAAAAAATAACAAAAATTAAAAATTAAAAAATTAGAATTATGATATAATATATTTATCTATTTTCACTCTTTTACAATAAAATCAATTAAGAAAATAAATCATTTATAAACATGGTGTTCTGTAAAAGTCAATTATGGATAAGATTTTTTTGTAAATTTTTATGATCTCAAAATAAATAAATAAAAATAATTATAGTCTTAATAAAAAGTGGTTCTCTATTTTTATAGTTTTTTGTATTATTTTTTATAAAAAGTTTAAATAAATTTTTTCTTTCTATTTTTTTCATTTAGATTTATTTTTTATTGGATAATTTTATTCTCATTATTGTTTTAAGTTTTTGGAATAATTATTTATTCAGTCATCCATCTAATGTACACAATACATAACATGGTATATGTGCAATGAATTGACTATAATTAATATAACTAATTAAAGTCAAAATATGATACTATTTAATTTCTGTAATGTATTAAGTAGTTATTAATTTCTATACTATTATTAATATAACAATTATGCATTAACAAGTCAAGTATCACATAAGCTATTAAAATTATATATATAAAGCATTATGTTTAACACTTTATTTAGAAAATTTAATTAAATATTAGCAAATAAATTTACAAAGTTTAAAAAAAATACATACTTATCAAGTGATATGTCACATCTATTATTAAATTATAAATAATAAAAGATATATTATTACACAATAGATTTAAATTATGATAGATATATAAATATTCTAATTGTGATATAATAACTTAATTTACAATCATATATCAAAACTTTGTTAAAATTATTATTAAATAATATATTACAGAAAATTTATAAATGATCTATTATGAAAATATTTACAATATCTTAATTTTATGTTAAAGATATATCAAATTTAAATTAAATAATCTTAATTTATAATTTATAAGTAATTAATTTTTAATATTAAATTAAAATAAATATTTTAAAAACTATTAAAAATAATTTAGTAAAGAAAAAAATATATTTTATAGTATATAAATAATGCATTCATAAACTATACCAAATTGTGACTGTGGTCTAGTGGTAAAAGTTTTAGTAAATTGACTATAGAGACCTGAGTTCAAATTCAAACAACAAAAATTTATTTAGATTAAACAAATTAACCTGATTACTCAAAAAAATAGTAATCGTGTTAATAGGTTGATGGGCTAATCAAGTCAACTTGGCACAATTATAGTAATCGACATAACTCGATTAATAAATGGGTGTCACGAATATGATATCAAAATAGTAATCGTGTCAATTTTACTCGACCCGAACTCGTAAAATTTGTGTTTGGTTTGTGGGTAGTGTCTAATTTTGTCACCTCTATTTAGGCCCAAAAAGCTCATTATGTGATTAAATTAATGCATGAGAAATACGAAAACCTAAAAATCTTAAAGTCCATTCTTAAGCTAAAATCCTTATTTTTAATTAAACTTAGCATTAAACTAAAATAAGTATTTTATTACAAATATAAATCTTTAAAAATCTATTTTAGTTTTGTATAAAACAACATATAATTATATTCTTAGACAAAGACTTAAGAGGATACTTGCATTAAAATAAGATTAGATGAGCTAGTTATGTTCCGCTACAAGCATACATCACACACTATATAAGGAGATATTATTTCATATTTAAAAAACATCTCATGGTCTTGGAATATAATCCTAGAGTCTTAGAAACCATGATCTTGAGGGAACATTCTCCTTTCTTTGGTGTCTCGCTAATAAAGTCATAGTTATTTTTTTTGTAGACATCCTTTCCCATAAAAATTGATTTTAGACATTATCCTCATATCCTCATATCTTCATGCATTTGTAGGGGTCAATTTGGTCATCTTGGGACTCCAAAAACACCTTTCTCCTATATTAATACCAATTAGGTCGCAAACATATGTATCGTATATCGCCAATAGCAACACTATACTATATCGATCTAACTTTATAGTGGTTGTGCCTTACGCTTATTGAATATCGCGGAAATAGGAGTATGATAATGGACCCTTTGGTTAGCCCCACAAATCTCTTAAGATTATAACTGTTACATCCCTCACCCGGCGTATGCTAAAATGATGCGAATTAGGGTGTTAGGAAAGATTCTTCAAAAAATATTAAATTCAAAACCTTAATTCAATCATACTATCACATACCATTACACATACATAGTCACACAACTATATATACATATGTATAATCTCACAAATCTCAAAAAATAAAAAATAGCAAAAGCTTCTTCTTGGAGTGTACTCAATCTTCTATTTATCCTGACTCCATCAATACCAAGGATCTGAAAAGTAGGAATGAACTACTGGTCAATAGATATTTACATACAAAAGTAGTTTCTAAGAATATAAATAAACATTCACATACAATTCCTTTTCATTCCAGATGATAAAATATCCTGAATATATTCCAAAACAATATTTATAAAATAAATTTATCATCATCAAAAATATTTTTTTTAACTCTTAGAGATAAATTTGAGAAAATATCAAAGTACATCTTAAAAATTAATATCTATAAAAACAACCACAAACATGTTTAATCTAAATTAAAACAATTTCATTAATTCATTTCATGAATATTTTTGTTGCACTATTCCTATTGACCATCATCCATTTCATCTTTACGGACTTTCATTGTGGAACTGAAATTACATCCAATTCAATTTCACCTTCACGAACTTTCACAGTGGGATATAAATTATAGCCAATTCAATTTCACCTTTATGGACTTCTACCGTGGGACTGAAATCACACTCAATTCACAAGTGATCGTCTATCACATATTTATTCATTAAATATTATTTCACATCAATAAAAATATTATCACAATACATTAACAATTTGTGAAAAATATAACATTTTCACAATAATCCATTTAAATAAATAAGACACGCATTTATCACTTTTTTCATAATATTTATAAAAATATTATTCATATGAAATAATTATTTAACTTAATTCAAAAAAATATTTAATTTAACTAACACGTAATAATTCAAAAATTATTCATAAATATTTAGTTAACCCTTAAATCAAACAAATTACCAAATTTCATAATTAATCCACTTAATGAAAATTTTCATAAAAATTCATTTTAATCCTTAAATTATAAAAACACCAAATTCGATATATATATATATATATATATATATATTCGTTTAATCCATAAATCAAATAAATATCAAATTTCATACTAATCCACAAAAAATAATTATAACAAAATACTCTACTTTTCAGTTTTAAATTTAAAATTAATCAATTGCACGTAAACATTTACCTGAATATCATATAATAAAACCTACTTCTCTGTAGACGTTTAATTTTTCTCCAAATCATCTCCTAATATCATTTTAACAATAGTAATTAATTATCAAAACTTAATCATAAAATATTATACAATTTACGCAAATAATATTCTCATCAAATGAAATTCTAAAACTAAATTTCAAAATAAAATCTCTAAAATATAAAACTTCAATATCACAATAAATAATCTAACCGTGAAAAAAAAACTTCTTTCTATTTTCTTTCTTCTCCTTCTCCTTCTTCTTCTACTTTCTTTCCTTCTCCCTTTCTCCTTCTCTTCAAATCTTCATTTTGTTCGTTCTCTTACTATCTTAAATATGTAAAAAAAAGAGTATTTTATTAAAAATCTATCCACTAATTGCTAACATCATTCTTGTCTCCCTTCTTTCTCTTTTGTCTCCCTTCTTTTTCCTTTGTCTCATTTTTTTTTCCTTTGGCTCACTTGTTTTCTTTATCTTTTTTTACACGTACAAACTAAAATCTAAAATGAAATTGGATTCCTTTTATCAATTAAATCCTTTAATTCCTCTTCTTTGCCTTGTTACCCATAGTAACTTTCATATTATCTAATAATCTCATTCTTTAGAAAATATAGACATATTCATCCTAATTAAATAATTTCTCAAAAAATAAATATTTTCTCAAAAAATAAATATTTTCATCTTATAAATTCCCAACTTTTTTTATAGCTTCACAGACTATATTAAAAATATACCCACACGTATGCATTCCTATTAATACTAGAGTATGGAGTATCACAATAATATCACAACTCTCAGGCCATTAGGTAAGATCCAAGGGATGTTGTAGGCCTTACTCTTTGCAGCTCAAAAGAGATACAAAAGCTAAACTCAAATCTAAAGGCCTAGTGATATCAAATTCTATCGGGCACATTCCAAGGCTTGTTCAAGCATATAACCAATTAGAATCTAATTCAAGCACACAACCAATTAGAATCAAACAAGTGGTTTAAGTACATTTTCCCTGCAACATGGTTAATACAATATTTTTTTTAAAAAGGATAATGTCATACACTCTTCAATAAATGCTATTAAAGTTTGAGAACATGATTGTTATGGAAAAAATATTGGCTAAATACATGGCGATAAGTAAGCCCATGAAGTCATAATATGTACCTTACAAAACAATCTACCGTATGAAACACTCTCTTAAAAGTCAAGTAGGGATCCTTAACCAATTGTTGCAGGAAGAATACCCTCTTGGGAGTCAAGCACTAATCCCTACCTAGCTATTGAAGGGAAATCCACTTAGAAGGGTTACTATGCCACATGGCTAGTGCATATAGCCTATGGGAAAAGGACGAAATAGGTGGACCTCATATGAAAATAAACACCGCAAGTTAAGGCATTTTGAATCTAAGTTACTCCTATAGTTTATTGAGAGATTTTCCAAGTCAACTTGTTGTAAGGTAGGACCCCTTTACCTGGGCAAATGCTTGTCATAATACATCTTGTTAAGAGTTGAGATCACCTAATCTTGGTAGCAGCTCGACAGTTCCTATGTGGCTGACAGGTGGGACTACATAACTTTGATGGCAGCTTGAGGCCACAATTAAAGACAAATAAAATTTTAACTTGTGGCTAACAAGGGATAAGTAATCTTAAGGATGAGCGTAAATGTAACAACGAGCAATCTTCAATAAGGTAATATGAGTCATTCCCCACTTGCCACGTGTTCTAATGTCTTTGACCCATCTAAAGGGGAAAGTGAAAATCACTATTTAAAAAGACAGGATGAAAAATTAGGGCAACATATTTTTGGCCAATCATAATCAAGCAAAACCTTCATATAAAAAGTTATTTTGCTTTAAAGGTTTAAGGTTTAAGGTATCGTTCTATCTTTTTACTCAATTCTTATCTTCTTCCTTGGAATCTTGCACTTCATTATTATTATCTATTATTCTCCTATTAGACTCAGCTCCATTATTAGTCTCTTCTTCAACCTCATCATTTCTCATTTTTTGGGATTTTACGGGTTATTTTCAACTTTACCCCCAAATTTATCGACAATCTTCAAATATAACCTGAATTTTTAAAAAGTTATCAGCAGTGACTTTGTTAACAATAGAATGCTGTTATATTTAACAGTGTCAAGGGTAACACTAAAACTTTATAAATATTTATAAAATAAAAAATTATTTTAAGGGTAAATTTTAAGGGATATTTTCGGCTAGCTACTCTAAATTTGCATGTATCTCAACATGATACAACAATTATTCTGACATTACGTTGCAGTAAAAAAAAATGCTAAATATCTCACTGAGTTACAAAACATTAACGTTCATTGGAATCCGTTTACCATTGTAGGGGCAAAATAATCTTTTAAACAAATCCTCATAAAATATGGACTAAGTAAACAAAATGGAAGGTTGAAGACAAAAAGAAACTTAATAAATTCCAAACTTTCAAAAGCTTGGACCACCAAGCATAGTGACGAGGAGACGAAAGCCATACATGCAAAACACCTACTATGTTTGTCCGAAATAAAACCTTTAATTGCTCTGAAACTCCATTTTGAACGACACATCTTCATCTTCTTGGGTTATGTCATTTTTAAGAGTTCTCAGGTTAATGAAAACGAATGACTTGTTAAGCCATAAGTGGTTTTGGGTTCTAAAGATAAGATTCACCTTGTTCTTAGGTTTTCATGCATGATTACTGGAGATTTAGTGCATAATTTAGCGCTAATGTGTTTGAAAACCCTAGGTTAATGTTAAAGTCTATAAATGTAAATCTCTTCCAGATTTTTTTGGGATTTTATAATTTAATGTTGAATAATCCTTTTAAAGTGTTAAACAAACATCAATTGTATGGATTGTTGCACGCATATGTAAAATTGTGTACATATGAACTGTTAGTGGACTATTATGCATAAATACACTCTGTTTGTTGCATTTAGGGATTTTGCAAATATAATGTAAATTAGTAACAATCATTTATTAAATAATGTTTTTTTGAATCTTTAGAAATGTCTGGATTGTATATATATATGTTAAATGTATTGGCTAGTGTATTAGGGTTTGAGTTATGCGTGTTAATATAATGTTTACATTGAATGTGTTAAGATTATGTAATTTTTATTTCAAATTCATTTCAAAAGGGCACCATGTTACCCGCTAGAGCTGATACTATATTACAAGATAAAAGACATTTTATGGGGCTTGTGTATTTTGAAGAATACAAGCTGAAAAACTTAACCACTAATGCACTAAGAATTACAGGAGATGTTGGGGTTAAAAGTTATGCCAAGTTCAACTTTCAGATTCTTGACCAAGAAAGTAGTGAAAAAAAGACAGTTATATGCGATGCTAAATTAGTATCTACATACGAGATTTGTGACAGAAAAGAGTTCATCTGATTGAGGTTGATGGTACAACATAACCCACCACCCACCTTATCTGAGCATCTAACACTTTAACATCTTTTTGAACAATTGAAAAACACCTATCCACATCCAAATACCTTAGCCAGCTTCCTTATGGCAGTAGAAAATAGTCCTTTACTGTCATCAGTATCACAACAAAGATCCCCCCAACAAAATATACATGAAAATCAGCAACAAACAAATTTAGCTAGCCTTCAAACTGGATCGAGTGATAGTTGGTCTAATTACAATGGGGGTAATCATTCTAATGAGATACTGATGGTCGGGTCATATTTTGATGGTGGGGTTTCAGGTAGTAATAAGAATATTACTAATGGAGATGACAGTGATGCTGATGAGTTGCTATCAGATATTGAAGGCAAGGAGAACAAAAACTCCAGTTCTGATGAAGAACACCAAACTGGGACAACAACTTTGATGAGGTACTTAGATAAACATGCATATGAAACACCTATTGATAGTAAAAACAAGCTTGAAGTTAGGGTAATATTTGATAGTGTTGCCCATTTTAGAAGGATTTTGAATAATGTAATGATTAGGGGTGGGTGATAAATGTTTAAAAGTGTAGGATTATCAAGAGAAATATTATATTTTACACTTAAGAATATTATTAATTTTTCCAAAATTAAGCATTTTCCTTTATACTAAATTCCAAAACAAGAATTGGACTTAATTATTAGTTTTGCGCAGGTTTCGTATAATGAGCATATCGTTTCCTACAAAACATCATTTGATACGATTCTTAGACCGTAAATATATGGACTCATTCCTTCACAAAAGTGTAGAGCAAAAATTAGACCACTTCATGCATCTATTGGGTCAAACTCGGGCTTCAACAGAACTTAACCATAGCTTGGGGCTAGCCCATCATGGTTTTGTATTTGGGCCGTATCTCCCTATATATGTATCCAACAGTCATACGGTTGGAGTTTTTGGAATGCCTCTAGATAGATGTACACTTTTTATGTTTTATAGATATCCAGATTCGAAGTGGTTGCCTGTCAAAAATAGCCGTCATTCTAGAATACCGGTGGAGAAATCCAAACTGAACACCATTTCTCATTTTCAACATAACTCTTGTTTTACCTTATCAATTTGGTCGACCTTTGGACTATTGGAAATCTAATGAAGGCGCCTACAACTTTGAAAAAGACATAATCAACAAATTCAATGTATTTTACGATCCAAAATGTGCTACAATCACCAAGAGTATGATTAAGTTGAAAGTTTGCAACTTGTGTTCACACATGTGAAATATATCTTATTTTGCCTATATAAAGGAGGTGATATAAGTTATTTAGGACATCCTTCTTCTTATTTTTTTATTCTCCCTTTGTGTAATTTGAGTTTCATTTAATGCCTTTCTAAATTGGTAATTAGGGTTGAGGATGAAGTTTTGTTGATTTTATAGTATTTTTCTTTAATTATTTTAAGTTGTGTTTCGATGTAAATTTTTTTAATTGAGTGAATTATATTTCTCAAAAGTATTTTGATTTGTATGGAAGCTTGATTCATTGTTAACAAAAGGTACATTGAATGCTTGCACATTTTCTACAAATCAAGAACAAGGTATGTTATAGTTTTCATAAATAAATTGAATGATTATTCTTCTATTTTACTACCTTTTCTACAAAAAGGTATTGCCATGTATTTAATGTATTTATCCTCCGATTAAGATAATCTCTTGTGTGATTCTTAGTTGAGTAAAAAAAAATTATTAAAGAATGATTTCTATAATTATCAACAAAATGAATCTTGTTTAACGTATTCCCTGTAGATCGACACTCGAACTTCCGAACTTTATTACTTGAGACAACCTACACTTGAGAATTACAACCTTTTAGTTATAGCAGTGGATTTGACATTGATAGAATTTATAATAACAAAAAAAGATTCAAAGCAAAATGTTCTGTTGAGAATTGCCCATGGAAAGTAGTTTCTGGACACTTTGTTGACAATAGGGGGTTTGTAATTAAAGAGTATATTGAAGAAAACACTTGTCTCAGATTTGGTAGGACAACTGTTGTTACTGGTGCTTAGATTGTTGAACAAATTAATGAATTAGTGGAGTCAATCTAGATGTGAAAATTTATGTTATTAGGAAGTTTTTTGGGCTATATCATAGGGTCAAAGTGCATAGAATGAAGTTGTATAAAGTAAAGAAGTCAGCCTTAAAGCTTATTGGTAGTGATCATGCTAAAAGGTATAAGATGTTGTTTCAATATCATGCAATGATAATGAAACATAATCTTGGTTCATTGTGTAAAGTTCAGTATGACACCTAAAGTAAGCCACACAAGATCATGTTTCAAAGCTTTTTTGTGTCATTCAGTGCTGAAAGGAATGCTTTTCTAACTGAGTGTAGTATGTATACAGGGATCAATGGCTACCACTTAAGAGGTGAATATGGTGGGATTCTACTTGCTGTAGTGGGGTTAGATGCAAATAATAGGATTGTGCCTCTGGCTATTGTAGTGTGAGACAGAAAATGAAGATGCTTGGGGCTAGTTTTTATTATTCCTACATGATTTTCTTTATGATGAAAGATAAGTTACCTTTATGAGTGATCACCAAAAGAAATTAGTGGTTGCTCTTCAACAAATATGCCAACAGCTTACAACAAACAATGTAGGAGACATATATATATGCAAATTTCAGAGTCGTACATCCTGGTTTAGCCTTGAAGAGGTTGTTTTGGAAGGCATGCAAAAGCACTAACAAAAATGACTTTCTTGATGCTTTAAAGAAGATGAGAGAAGTCAAAGAATGTGCAAAAGAGTGGTTCAATAAATAATTTGGCAGACTACTCTTGGGCAGTGAGGGCATTTGACAGAAATTGTAAGGTTATTGATCCAACCAACAACACAACCGAGTGCTTCAATGGGAGGATTGGAAAGTACAACAACAAGCCTTACCTAACACTCTTGGAAGAGGTAAGATGTAAGCTAATGAAAAGGTTTACGAAGAGAAGAAACATGCTGAAAAATAGGCTTCATTTATTGCTCTTAAAATGTAGAAAGCAATTAACGGTATAATAAGGAATGTAGGAAACTTAGTGCGAAATAATCAGGTGATACTGTTTTTTAGGTGAAAGATGTATTCTATAAGATGGTTTATTGTAAACATAGAGGAAAGAAAATGTGATTATAGCTTTTGGGAAGTGACTGGTTATCCATGCAAACATGTGATGGCCTGTATTAACTACCTAAAATCCTAGTTGGAGGACTACATTCCATTCTTCATGACCAAGGAAGCCTACCTGAACACTTATATAGTGATGATTAATCCTATTCCTGGCCAGATTACATGGGATGAAGGACTTGAGGTTAAGATCAATCCTTTAGAGAAAAGAAGACAAGTTGGTAGGCCAAAAAGGGTGGTTAGAAGAGAACCTAATGAGCCAGTCACATCTAGTAGGCCATTAATTATTAAGTGTAGCTTTTATTATGGCTACAATCACAATGTTAAAACCTGTCCACTTGCCCCATCAAATGCAAAACGGGCAAGATTGAGTAAGGTTAGTGGTTTTATATAAGTATTTGAAGTTTGTTTGCTTTTTATACAAACTTGTTTATAAGTTTAATTTCATTTTTGCAGACAGCTAGAGGTCAATCATCTCAAACAATGCACCAACCATTAAGTCAACAATCAACTTCATACCCAAGAGAAGGCTTGAATGCAAGAGAAAGAGGAGGCTCCAATGGAAGGGGAAGAGGTAGAAAATCAAGCCAAAAGGGAAGGAATATAAACGATATAGGTACATAATTAACAATTTGCTTCTTCATTTATATATATATTTTTTCCTCTCTAAACTAATCATGTTAATTGGTTATAGGTGGAATTGAAACAAGCAGCTTGCAGCACACAACTCATTCAGCTAATTCAATAACTCCTCTATAGTGAAAATCCAAAAAGTGTTTACTTAGGTTTTTTTGAAGTCAACGAATCACCAAACATTAACATTTTGAACTAAAAGACAACAAACAATGGTTAGTTAGGTTTTCTTGTGACAAAGTTTCATATTTTTGTAAAGTTTTATATCTTTAAACATGCATAGGTTGTTGTTTTGTCTTAAAACTATAATATTATTAGTGATTTCAGAACATAATGTCATTTAATATAGTACCAGTATAGTATAATATATCTTTTGTCACTTAAATTCTTCATGGTATTACTTCATCAATGTATTACATCATTTTTATTTTTTTTTTGTGAATGCAACAAAGGAAATTAAAAGTAGTACAAAATGATCCATGTGATATTCTTTTCAATCTTTAGTAACCTAGAAATCATATCTTGAGCATCTTCACTAACTAGCATTGTAGGGTCAGATTCATAGCTATTTGGATCATGGGTGTTGCCAACTTTAAAGTCATTAGGGTTCTACCATTCCCAGCATGAACATTTCTTCATCCTATATGTCTAGAATAGCCTGCTAGGATTTCTTATTGTTCTTGAAACCATTCCTGCAGCTTGCATTCAACACTTGCAATATTTAGGATTGCATGTCACGTATCCATTATCTTTATCTTCACCACATTGCCTACTTCTACTTGAGTTTTGAGACATTCTTGATAATGCAGCTGAAGTTGCTATCTTGAAATAATTGGTGTTGTAATGCTGGTTGTTAAAATTGTGGAGCTAAATTCTTGTTTCAGATTTGATGTTGTATGTATTTGGTGTTGTGATAGTGAGCTGCTGCTATTATGGAAGCTAATTGTTTGAGCATTTTGGTAGAAATAGAATGTGTAGCAAGGGCAAGATGCATGGCAAATTTTTAAAGGGAAAATTTTTAATTTCTAGCCATTGCCTTTATGCAACGGTCATTTTTTTCATTTTTTGTCCAAGTGTCAATTGACCATTTTACGTATTTTTGTAATTTTCTATTGCTCCCTAGGTTTAAATAGTCATTTTGGATCTTTTGAATATGCAAGGGGTATTTTGGTCTTTTGTTTTAATTGTTACATTTTTTTCCAACAAACATTAAGGTTTTGTAGTTCAATAAGATATTTAGCATCTTTTTATATTGCAGCGTTGCGTCAGAATAATTGTTATATCATATTGAGATATAGACAAACTTAAAGTAGCCAGCCGAAATATCACAAATTTTAACTATACACAATTAAATTTATTAAATAAAAACATATAACAATTTTATCTCTCTCTCTCTCCTTTTTTCTTCTTATTCCTCTCCTCTCTCTCTCTCTCTCTCTCTCTCTCTCTCTCTCTCTCTCTCTCTCTCTCTCTTCTTTCTTCATTATCTCTTCTCTCTCACGCTTCTCTTCTTTGTTGGATTTCTTTGATAATTCTTTATATTTTCTTCTCTAGATAAAAGTAGTTGTTTGATTGTCTTTGGATTTGGTTTGTTAATTATATTTAGATTAGATAATTTTAGGGTTTGTGAAACTAAAATGGATTTAAGAATTTAGGGATTTGAGTGCTCTTCAACGATAGAAGATGAAAGTTTGCTGTTAGTTGTTGGTGTTAATTACTATTGTCGCCACTCATTTCCTGATTTTGGTGCTGCATCAATTGTAACTAGAATTTTGGCAATTGGAACTTTGCGAATGAAGGCATGTGTGAAGATTTTATTTGTTGTTGGAGCTCAACTCCACTGTTTAATTAAAAATGGTAATAATAAGTTATATTATATAATATACTATAATAATAACAATATAATGGTTATTATTAGTAGTAGCAGTAATAATAATAATAATAATAATAATAATATAATATCAGTTTATATATAATACTCTATATAATATAAAAATATTAATTATGTGTAAATAATTAATAATAATATAATATTAGAGGGAATAGTGAATAAAATTATTTAATTAATTAACATTACATTTAGATTATTAATTAATTAATAATAATAATTTATTCATTTTATTTAATTAATTATTTATTTTTTGAAGGGATTAATTTGATTTGATTTTTAAATATAATTAATTTACCATTTTTCAAGAATATATAGATTACTTAATATACATATAGGGCTAATTTTGTCCTTTTATTATACATGGGTTATTTTTGTTTTTTCACACATAATGTTAATTGAAAAAGAGAAAATATGCCTTTTTATCATTTTTCATTAAAGATTACGGTATTTTGCTGTTAATAGAGTCACTGCTGATGACTTTTCAAAAATTCAGGTTATATCTTAAGATTATCAATAAATTTGGGAGTAAAACTGAATAACTCGGATTTTATTGCTTTTTCCCTCCTCTAGCATTTCTCCCATGGCTTCTCTCTCATAATGTTCAAAGGGAAGTCATTTGAACCTAAACTCCATAAAAAGTGTTTACTTAAGTATCTGAGTGGGTTTGCTAGATAGTATCTGACCTCAGTTTAAACACATTTTAGTTGTAGGATTTCATTAAAATCCTATAAATTTATTTACTGGAGGCTTGAATCAAGTTTTATAATTGAAACTATTTAAGGTATACAGTTAATGAATCTATTTAAATGTCATAAGTTTATTAGTGAATAAAACTATTTTATTTTTTAGGGGATTTAACACATCTCCCTTGAAGTTTCAGCTTCTAATACTTAGAGAGATAGTTTGAGGATTCAAATACTTACCTCACTTAGAAACATCCATTTCCATCCAATATTATTAAAAAGACACATTTATTCTTTGCTTGTCATATTTTGAATAAGAACAAACTATTATATCAAAAGAATGGCTAATCAACAATCCAAAATCAGAGATGGTTAACAATTTTATTCCCAACACATTTGTTAAACAACTATTCATATTTACTATTCTGTAATCACTTGCTCACATCCCACTATCCAATTAACAAAGTAACCACAATATTTTACAAAGCTACTAATTTTTGTCAAGATATACGAGGCTATTACACACATTAAACATTCCAACTTGAATAGCTTCATAAAGTTTTAAACATTTGCGCATTCCATTCAAAGCCAGAATTGTACAGGCACCTATATATTATGGTCACCTATAAAATAGATTTTCAACTCAACAAACTCCTATGAAATCTAAGACATGGAGCTACAAGAGCAAGAAGCTTCAATGCTACTATAGCAACTCAGTTAAATCATACTCACAGACCAAAATATACAAAGCTATCAACTTGAAACCCATATACACCAAATTGTGAATTTATTTAAAGAATACTAAAGCCTACACAACAACATCTACTAGAATTTTAACCACGTAGTCATATACTATAATGAGCAAAATCAGATAATTGCAAACACTACCACTAGCAGATATTACATCATTCGAGTGTTAAAGACTAAGAGAGATTCAGTTTAGAGAGAAGAAAACTAGAATATACATAAAACTAGTTTTGTTTTGCAATCCAAAGTTAAAACAAGCAGTGTCCATGTCTCTAACTACTGATACATTCAGTATCTCTTTTTCTTCTTATTCTCCTCCTTCTCAATAGCTTTCTTTTAACTACTCAATAAAATATAAACAACATAGTTGAAATAGTCATTTTGATAAATCATAGCAACAAATTATAACAAAATCCTTTATCCATATAGCATAACAATAATAATTACCAAGCAAAAAAGGTAAAACTTGTGACTAATTTTTCTAGCAATTTAACTTACCATGATAACAAGAATATGAATAAAAGCAATAGCAAAGTCAACGAAAAGATCAAAGCATGCTTCATATAGTCCCTATCACTATAGTGAGCTTTCTCAATTATGTCTTAGGTGTCTACCACAATATAGCCAACAAATACCAATAGCCTAAAATACAACTGTAAAGATAATAGAATCAACATAATGTTAGTGACAACATTCGAGATAATGTACTTTATGCACAAAAAGGTTAACGGAAAAGATAGAATAGACACAAAAAGGAAAGCCTTCAATCAAATGGGCCAAAACTAATTGAAACCCTAACACCGACTACAAATTCAAGTAGGTAATGAGCTTATTCCATGTGAACAAATAAATCGAAGATCCAAGCACCATTACAGCAGAAAGAAAATTTATTTCTTCAAAACATTTTTGTAATTCAAGGAAACAATTACCACCAACAACATATAAAATCCATTTTCCTTCTTCTTAATTTTTCAAAAGAATTTCGAAGAAAATAAGATTATATAAGATGAGTCTAAATTACTTAAAGCCCTAAATATCTCTATAAACGAAGTAAACGCAACATTATAATAAAAAAATTCAACAAAAAGCATACAATACAGGAACTTAGTGAAACAAAGTTTTAATATTTTGCCTAGAGAATAAAATAAAAATGGCTTACCAGTTTAAGGTCAGACTGGATAGTGAGAGAGATCTTGTAAAAAACATTTGAAGATCTGACATTACATGTGTATTTTAGTCTGCGAGAGAGAAGTTAAGAGATCTCCTTTGCAAATGCTCTCTCTAGAAAGTCAAAGCAAACATCAAAGAGGAATGATGTTTGCATGTTTACCATAATGCCCCTAAAACTAACGATAGTCTAATAGGGATGGATGTCTCCAAGGGACATAAATGTTTGAATCCCCAAACTATCTCTCTAAGTATTAAAAGCTGAAACCTTAGGAGAGTTATGTGTTAAATCCTCTTTTTTTATTTATGAATAAAATTACTATTTTTATTTTTTTCATATTTATTAAATTTATAAAATAATGTTATCCATCTTAAATTCTTATATTTTAATTTTTTTAAATATAAAATAATAGTATTTCATATTGATAAATTAACTAAAGCCGTTTCATGAGCTTGTGTTTTTACAAGTGTTCCTTTAAAACAAATAATATTTTATTTAAATTAATTGTTAAAAATTATAAAATAATCTAATCTCATGATTTATTGAGTTTTTATTTTCTAAATAAAAAAGAAAAATACTTATACCTCGAATAATGGCGAAAAAATGTAAAATAAATTTATTTTATGAATTCATTTATTTTTATTTTTAAATAAAATAATATTATTTTATTTTAACTATAAATTTTTTAATTTTTTTTTATATTACCTCACATGTGCTATCTTATTCATTATCTAAACTCCTATAATTATGTTCTACGGAAGGTTAAAAATTCTCACAATCTTATATGACACTATTCAAACTAATTCATTTAAGAAATTTACATTATAATTCTCAACATAAAATTTTTATAAGATTCTTATTAAATTTTGTTTGTTTATCATCGAACAAAAAGGACATATAAATCCCTAAATTTAGTTTATTAAAGTCCTAATAATTTAAAAAAATCTATTAAGGACATAATTTACTAAAAGATGATAATTATATATACCCAAACTTAATGGTAATTAGCTAAGAAAAGTATTTTTAAACTACTAAATAAAAATAAAAATAATAATAATAATACGGTATTATTTTATAACATATTGATCATTAAATATTTAATAATGTATTGCTATTAAAACGTAAAGTTATTTATTTTATAATATATTAATAATTCAATATTAATTACATTTTAGCAGTTAAATATGTTAAAGAATAAATATATATTAACTTATTTAAAAAATATATTTATGAATAAATAATAATATTTTATTTATATACATAGTTAAAATAATATAAATTTAAAAAACTATTTTAATGTTCTAGTCTTTAATATATTGTGAATAGTATAACACAGACTAAAATATTATAATTAGAAGTATTACATCTTACGATATTATTTCGCAAAAATTTAGAGGTAAAACTAATAATAACCTAAGAATATATTTGGTAGAACATACTGAACTGCATTATTTTAAGTGCACTAGAAAAGAATGGAATAGACTGAAATGGGTTAAATGAAAATATGTGCTATGTTTGGTATAACACCATATCAGACTAATTATAAATTAATCAATGCTTGATGCAATAATGTATTGGGTTGTATTAATAATAATATTTTAAAAATTAAATTAATATTTGCATAAATTTCTTAATTATAAATAAAATTTAAATTATATGTTTATAAATTTTATTATATATTTAAAAATTTTATGTATATACATATACGTTTTTTGAAATTTATTACATTTTTAAATAAATTAATGAATGGTGTATAGACATAATATTTATTAAACTTTGTTAAATAATAATATTTCATTTGTTATCAAATCATTATCTATCTAATTTTTTTAATTAATACAATTTTTAAGATATAGAAATTGTTAAATAATAATATTTATTTTTTTCACTTTTTTTCTTGAACGTATACCTGATAGATAAAAAATGAGGACAGAGTTGAACAAAAAATAGGGTAAAAAAGAAAAGAAAAGAGAGAGGAGAGAAGACTAATTTTTAATACAGTTCAACAAAAACTCCACCATTCTCTTGGGTCAAACTTTGAGGGGTTAGGTTGCATTAATTTTAATTTTAATACAGTCCAATCTCTTAACTTTTTTGTACCAAATATTATATAAAATATTTTTCACCCCGGACAATAAATTAATGTAGGCCAAACCTGCCTACCAAGTGCTTCCTAAGATGTCAACTAACGCGTATCAAAGTCACAAGAGATATCTATCTTTTCTTTAAATTTGAGAGGTATCTCTCAACCCCAAAATTCCAATGAGGTAGGTATTTGTCTTTTTCCTAACCTCTAGAAGCCGAGGTATATATTAATAAATATTATATTATTAAAGTACTATAAAATACTATTATGATTTACTTTTCAATTTATTTTAAATAAATTATTTTATTTTATCAAAATTTGAAAATTTAATAGTTATTTTTGTTAAATAACTATTATTATGAATGGTGTAATAGTCACCTTTTTAATAAATTAGAATTTTGATGGATATTTTTCAAATTACAAGCTTTAAAAATTTGTAAGTTTTTTATTTGTTTATTTTATATTGCTTTGGGAGCCTATAAAAATATTTAAAAAGAAATATTAAATTTGGTTATATAAAGATTTTTAATTTTTTTTTTGTAGTGCCTTGTATGTGCTATCTTATTCATTATCTAAACTCCTATAATTATGTTCTACCGAAGGTTAAAAATTCTCACAATCTTAAATGACCCTATTCAAACTAATTAATTTAAGAAATCCTACACTATAATTCTCAACATAAAATTTTTATAAGATTCTTATTAAATTTTGTTTGTTTATTATTGAACAAAAAGGACATATAAATCCTTACAATTTAGTTTATTAGACTTATTAGTCCTAATAATTTAAAAAAATTCATTAAAGTCATAATTTACTAAAAGATGATAATTATATATACCCAAGCTTAATGGTAATTAGCTAAGAAAAGTATTTTTAAACTACTAAATAAAAATAAAAATAATAACAATAATAATGACGGTATTATTTTATAACATTGATCATTAAATATTTAATAATGTATTGCTATTAAAATGTAAAGTTATTTATTTTATAATATATTAATAATTCATTATTAATTACATTTTAGCAATTAAATATATTAAAGAATAAATATATATTAACTTATTAATAAAAATATATGTTTATGAATAAATAATAATATATTTTATTTATATACATAGTTAAAATATATATAAATTTAAAAAAATATTTTAATGTTCTAGTCCTTAATATATTGTGAATAGTATAGTACAAACTAAAATATTATACTTAAAAGTATTATATCTTACGACATTATTTTGCAAAAATTTAGAGATAAAACTAATAATAACCTAAGAATATATTTGATTAAACGTACTAAACTGCATTATTTTAAGTGCACTAGATAAGAATGGAATACACTGAAATGGGTTAAATGAAAATATGTGTTATGTTTGGTACAACACCATATCTGACTAATTGTAAATTAATCAATGTTTGATGCAATAATGTATTGGGCTGTATTAATATTAATATTTTAAAAATTAAATTAATATTTACGTAAATTTCTTAATTATAAATAAAATTAAAATTATACATTTATAAATTTTATTATATATTTAAAATTTTTATGTATATACATATACCTTTTTTGAAATTTATTAACATTTTTAAATAAATTAATGCATGGTGTATAGAAATAATATTTATTAAACTTTGTTAAATAATAATATTTCATTTGTTATCAAATCATTATCTATCTAATTTTTTATTAATACAATTTTTAAGTTATAGAAATTGTTAAATAATAATATTTTATTAGTTTTGGCGAACTAACCATTTATCTAAAAAACTTGTCAATTTTTAAGAAATTGTTAAATTAATACAATTTTTAAGAATTAATATAATTCTTTTTCCCGAAATTTTGTCAATGAAACTGCAATGGTTCATGAATTTTATCTAAAAAACTTGCAAAAGGAGCCACCCACCATCTCAATCAGTCAGCATAGCATAACTCATTAACTAATACTCAACAACTATGGTCAACTAAAGGTATGTGTTAATGCCTTAATAGATAGCCCCTAAGTTTTGGCGAACTAACCATTTTACTTCTTTCTACCGAAAGTTTATATATCATACAATCATGCAACGACAAGCACATAACAAATAAAAATATCCCACAGGAAACATAGGTAAATAGTTTTGATGAGGTTTCAAATTTTTTATTTTCTCTAAGCATTATTTGAGCAACCATGAAAAAACTAAAATGAAGAATATGATGTCGATTGATGAATCCACATAGAGAAATTTCTTCACTGCAATCCTGCAATACCAGAAATTTATTGATCACTTGTCAAAGAAGAATGTATCTGGTCAAGATTGCTAACTTTTCTGAAAACTCGAGGAAAAATCAAATCCATTGATGATCAATGAAATCTATGTTTCATAATTTATAGCTCAAACTCCAAACCTTGTTTTAAGATGATCCCAACAGATTTTGTATGTCTTTCTACAAGAGAGAATTAAACAACAAATAATTAGCCACAGTTTTAAGGACAAACAGATAATCGAGCATTATAAAATAGGAAAGATTGTTCCAACCTCGAGCTTAAGAGGCGATGTGGTCGTAAAATATCTCTCCACAACCTTCCCTTCTTTATTTGCCAGAAACTTGGTAAAATTCCACTTGATGGCATCTCCGAAGAATCCCCCTTTCTGAGATTTTAGGAACTTGTAAAGAGGAGCTGCATTCTTCCCATTCACATCAACCTACGATAGCAAAGTAAAATGCTTAGAAAATTTTTGCACATCGCACAATTTATAGCTTCTGATAGTGTCTTTCTGTTTTTACAGAACTAAACTACTTGTCAGAAGAGCAATCAAACATTTTTTCTAAGACTATGCTTGTGAACACTTGAAACTGATGGGAAACTTTGGAACTCGCATATATGCAACAATGAGAGAAATCGAGCTGACCCATGGACTGCAGAATACATAAGAGGAAAACGTTTACTTTATGCCAATCTTTCATTTATCAGGGATTACCTTATCAAAGATCGGGAATTCAGCTTTGAACATAGTGCATGCAGTTTCCTCAATCTCCTCACTGTTTCCTGGCTCTTGTCCTGCAAACTGGTTGCAGGGAAATGCTAAGATCTCAAACCCTGCACTAATAGTACCAGTCAAGGAGTTGAACCTCTAGCCCTTGGAAACATTATGAAACTTGGCAAAACTGTGATATGATTTGGCAATAATGAAATCCAAACCTTGGTTTTTGTATTTTTCATACAGAATATTCAATTCCTTGTAGTTCGATTGCGTGAAACCACTGCAAAATGGTAATAGAAATGAGAAACACAAAACTTGCAGCTTGTGGTTAATTCAAGTGTATGAAACAAAGATAAACTTCACAAATGCAGTAGTTCTTGGATTAAAAAGGTCAAGAACAACAGCTTTCTCTTCCGAACATCATCTGTCACAAGAGGAAATATCACGCAGTGTTTCAAGTGGACTGCACACTTTTCTTTGCAAGTGCCTCATATCCTTACACTCTTAAATCCGTTCACCATGCATCTATCAATAGCAAAATATATACCCGTTCCTGTTTATGAGAACTTAAGAGAAGACAGCAGAAGATCTGATGCAAGAACTTCATCCTGCAGCATTACTTACCAAGCAATCAGATAGAGTCTAAATGACCAACACCGATTTCAGCATCAATACAGTTTTGGCTTTCAGAATGAAAGTTAAGAAAAGAAAAGAACTCTAGAAAGTTAAGTGCCTACTTCATATCTTAATGACAGAAACTCAGTACAAGGTCAATTTCCCCTCTAAAGTGTTTGTTTTTCTAAAATCTAAACAAGCTCAACTTCACAATGTTAGATGATAATCTTCTATAACAGTTTGTTAGATTCAGAACACCTAAGACTACAAGTAAAACTTTAAGAAGATAATCAGATATTAATACAGTGATTTGATCATCAATCATCTTGTTCCATGGAGAGGTAGATCATTGAATGTACTATAGCGATCAAGTTGCCAAAAAGCTAGTCAGAAGAGTCCAGTTTATTTGTCAATAATCTCCAAGTTTTAGGCAAACAAGTCAAAGAGAAATCTCTAGTTATTAGGTCGTGATAGAGATTGGATATAGACATAGCAGACCAAATTTAATCGAAAATTGTTGATTGTGATCCCGGTGATCAATAACGTTGCTCAAAAATCCAAATTTAAAGAACATAAAGTTAATAAAAAATTGTTGATTGAAGCAGAGCATAACATATAGCAGATTAAAAAGCTTATGATGATGGTAGTTATTGATAAGGCTTTTCAAAAAAACATTTTAATATAAACAAAACCAAGTAATATTACCATTTTGAAGCAACGTTCACTATGAGGAGAACCTTCCCACGGTATTCACTTAAAGACACATCATTTCCACGAATATCCTGCAATTTAACCCAATTAGCAATGTATGTTAAAGAATGAAATTTTTATTTTTTTTTTCTTTTCCATGTGATTAATCTATTGTATATCCTACAAACCACAGGAGAGATAAGAATCCTTCAGAAATCATAGACTGTTACAAAAACTTTCTATCATTTTCCTTCATTTTCTTAACGTCCAAACAAGCAGAGCATAAGCAAATAAACCCAATACACAGCGGAGCTAACACATATCAGTAATCTAGATACAGCTAAATTCATACACAAAAACTGATGCTTAAATATAAACTGTTTCCATACCAACACAACGTCAAGCATAAAGTTCAAAAGATTCTCCTTCATCTAGCCCTTCAGAAATCATAGATTGTAACAAAATCTTTCTATAATTTTCCTTGATTTTCTCAGTGTCCAAACAAGCCATAACATAAGCAAATAAACCCAATAGCACAGTGGAAATAACCGATATCAGTAATCTAGACATAGCTAAACTGTCTTCAAACCAATACAACACAAAGCACAAAATTGAAAACATTCTCAATTCAGCTGCAAAAACGAATAACAACCTATCAATTGAATTAAAAGAATAAAAAATACCTTGACAGTGATGTCATAAATGGATTTCGGAGCAGCTTCAGTAGCCATATTTGTTGAAGAAAAAGGAGATGGGTATCTGTAAGAATACAAGAAGAAAGCAAAACCAAGAAGGAGAAGAGAAACCCAGTTTGTATTTTTCAACAAATGAAAGGCCATACGTCATTTATTGCAGAATTTTTCCTTGTAGACGATGACAGCGACAGTTTTCGTCAATTTTGTACATTAATATTGAAAAACCTTCCTTGTAGATGACACGTGAAGTTGACAATTTTTGAATCTTTGAGTGATCTTTTTATTTTATATTATTTATGCCTTATTTAGAGAGTTGTAGTTGGATATTAAATAAATGCTGCGCGTTAGTTTGAATTTCGACAAATCACATGTTGCCACTGATATCAATGGTGCCAAACAGTTAAAACTGAGTATGACTTCCCTCGTCTCTTGTTTGATTCATTGTAACGATTAATTTAAGGATTAGTGTAACTTCTTAGAATAGATGTTATCCATAGATTTTCAGAAATTTTTAACAAAATTTTATTATTTAACAATTTAGTTGCCATAAACAATTTAGTTGTATAAATAAATTTTATGAAAAATTGAGTAATTATTTAAATAAACAAGTTTTTGATTACATATTTTAAAAAATTAAGTAAAATCTTTAGGATAAAATAAGAGTATTTTAAAATAATTTAATTTTTTTAAAAAATACTCAAAAGAAAAATATTTTTTTAGTGTTAATTGAACGATATTAAAAAATTTAAATATATTTTTATTATTAAAAAAATTTAATTAATAAAAAAATTAAATCAAACGAGTACTTAATAATTTAAAAAATACTTACTAAAACCTCAATTAATTAAAACAGTCTTTTTAATAGTAATTAATTAAAAAAATATTCTTAAACGCCTAATTGAAAATAAATATAACTTTTAATTATAAGTATTATAAACATATTGATAATAAAATATTTATTAATATATTATAACAAAAGTATAAATTTATAACATAATATTTACTATTTATTATAATTTAAAGTAAATATATTTATTAATATATTATAACAAAAATATGAATTTTAACGAATATTTTTAAAATTACCAGAATTAATAAATTCATAGTTTAATGTGAAATACATTTGGCAATCTTGTGCTTGGTGAAAAACACCTTCTTCTTTTTTTAATATTATACTTCAATGTTATATTTACTATTATAATATGAGTAGTATTTATTTTAAATGATGTGCTATTCGATAAATGAATATAATAAATAATTTTCAAAATTATCATCAGCTCACTATTTACTTGATAAATTTATATCATTTAAAAGCTATATAATATTTCACTTATAATATAACTATTTAGAATACTATTATAAGTTATCTCACATTTTTTGTCTTTGAGATTGAATTTAACCTGAGGAAAAACAAAGATATTTATTGTCAAATTTTGATCAAATGCATATTTTAATCTTACTTGTCTTTAAAATAACACATTTTTTTAGTTTAATGTGTGATTTTTTTATAAAATAAAAATAAATTGTTACATTTAACTTTTAAAATATCTTTTTATTAAAAGAATATGTTATAATTATAATAAAAAAAAATTAATGAGTACCTCCTAAAGTATGAAAAAAAGATAGATAATCTCTAAAGTGTGAAGAAAAATAAATACCCATTGATTAAGTAAAATGACAGATACTTTCCTTGATTTTTACCGCCATTACTTAACCTATTAAGTTATTATCACTTTTATCCCTAACCTTCGGACAAATAACAAAGTAAGAATGGTGTTGATGAGTCTGAACTGCAGGAGCTTAAATGTATTTGTTGCCCTTTATGTTCGCGTGATCTATGATGGGTTTAGAATGGGTGACATGCCCTAGTGACTATCTGTGGATCATGCAATCTCTAATGGATTTAGAAGAGATGACATGTTTTAGTAACCACTCGTGAGTTACACAATATCCGATGATTCTGTGCTTACATGGCATATAAATTATAGAGGTTAGAATATACATTTGAAACCAAAACTATAGAAATTAAAAGTAATTTTAAATAACTAAAATGTAGTTTATGCATTTGATAAATTTGTTCAAAATGTCAAAATTTCTTTATCCTATTGTAGGTTTTGAAAAGTAAGGAGATACATTATTGATGCGGAAAAATTCCCTACTCACACTACGGTGGGATATGGTCTACTCCCAATCAATGCTTTCAATTCAGGAATTTGAGCTTGAACCTGACCCAAAGATGCTTGCAAGGGTCTTCGTAAATTACATGGTAGATAGAGATAAAATTATGATACGATTAATTAAGATAAAATTATTCGCCTTAAATATTTTCATTAATTGAATCTTTTAGTTAGTTTGTTAACTAGTTAATTTTTATTAATTTTATTTTCTCACTCGAATTAACAATCAATTTCTTCAGATAAATTTAAAATTAATCATTTTCGGTACTTAATTGATTAACATTTTTTGTGAGATTGACATTCTCTTATCACTATATTTTTTGTTATAATTGTAGGTATCACACACACACTGCACGAATCACATAACATTTGACCATGTTATCAAGGGTAAAATAGTCAAACTACCTAAAAGAAAACTAACAATCTAGAGGGGGACGAGTTTGAATATTTAAAATAATAGTGAGGTAAGTGATGAATAAGCTAAATATCAAAGAGATAATAGTGATTTTCTCTTTCTAAGAAAGATCATAGGTGCTTATTGGACATTATAAAATAAATATAACTACACAAGATACAAATATTGAGTTATGGTCTTAATTTCTTAATTATATTAGAAACATATTCTAATTAATTACTTAACACATGAAACACACTGTTAGAGACAACTCAGGATAATAAAATTAACTTTTTATGAAACTTTTAGTAATTTATTGGATTGTTGAACTAGAGTTAGCAGATTATGAGATTTAAAAGAAAAATATACCAAATCTTGAAATTTGCATGCCTTAAGATACTTTGATAGTGAAATTCAATATTTAAATTAAAACTTCCTTTAAATATAGTTAATTATCAAGGTCAAAATTTATCCTTAGCTTTGTCGATAAATAAAAAAAATACTTGTTATAAAGGATTTATATTCGATGCTTATAGACCTTGTATTGCTTGTAGGAATAATAAATGTGTAGCTAAAGTAACACATAATTAAGGTTAAAACAAATAAAATAAAAAAATTATGATTCAGTTATTCATAAAGCTTTATTCATAAAGTTACATTGGATATTAGAAGTTAGCATATGAATAAAAAATATAAAAAAAAATTCAAAAAGAAAAAAATTTATTGACAATAATACGTTGGACATTAGAAGGGCCAATCTATCTAACTATAATGAAGGATTAACCAAAATTTTAAGTTTCTAATCATAAAAATTCGGGGTGAGCAAAATTAGGTTCGGTTCGGTTTTTATAAAAATTGAACCAAATCCAAAATATATTAATAATAAAATTGAACTGAACCAAATCGAAGAAGTTCGGTTTAGTTCGATTCAGGTCCAACTTCAGTTCTGAGTCTTACTTCAGTTTCAGTTCAGTTTCGCACCCTTTTATGTTATATAATTTTATTAAAATCTCTATTTTATATCATAATTATAATAAATTAATAAAATTAAAAAATTATTAATTTTAACCCTATTTTTATGTATATTTATAAAAAATATTATCAAATTATTTATTATTTGTAATTTATGAAATTAGTAAGAGGTTAAAAGAAATTTTATAATCGGTTTCGGTTCGATTTCGATTTTAAACCAAAACCGAACCGAACTGATTATTCAAAAACTAATTAGAACCGAACTTAAATTTGAAACCGAACCTAACTGTTCAGTTCCGTTTGATTGGACATTTTTTCCCACCCCTAATAAAAATAATCCATAGAAAGTACATAATTGATAATTCTTACAGGTAAGTGTGCTGGTTTCTTGTCCAGAGGAAACAAGCTTTTGTCAAAACAGGACGATCATTAGGCGCATGAGCTTGCCACAACAGTTCCAACAAATCACCGAAACCTAGCCTTACAGTAAATAATGCTGCTCAGAGTGAAAAAATATCTTCCAATCAAATGTCTTCTAAACTATAATACCAAAACCTCACAATCAATAGAACATAAGGAAAACAAAACTGCTCAAGAATGAAACTTCGATTAGCGAAAAATTTCCGTGATCAATCAATGAAGTAAAGACCAATGCAACTTGGACAAGACACAGAGGCGTCCACCATCCATTCCATGTTCGATGAAAGTCCTCACCGCATATCCCGCGGCATTGCTGCCACCAACAATCACAAACCTAAAAACAATTTCGATATTAACTGCAACATCCACAATGACTTTGAAAATTTTAAAAGAAAAAAAACTAACTCTTGATTTTTACTTGCAAAGCTGAGGATGCGACAACCAAGCTTCTTGACTAGAAGTTTGTGGGAGAAGTCAACGACAAATAATGGTGAATCCGATTGAGCCAGGGAGACTGAAGACACCAGAGGGAGAACCAGTGCTTGAGTGACAGTTCGACATGGCCGCCATTAATTAGTTTCCAAGCTATAGATTACACGCACAAATAATACAAATAGATCATGGTTTAATGATTCTAAACACGGTAAAGAGAGTTCTACGAGTGGGCGGAGATTGGATTCGGATTGAGATCAACTACATCTCTTTCAGATCTGAGATGTTTGTGAATGAAAGGTTCTGAATCTGGTATCTCAACGACGTCGTTTAACTTATTATGCAGTTACATGAATAACCACCATCATTTTTATCCTATTCTGATTAATTTGTATATTTTAAATCATCCAAACGACAACTTTTGACTCATTTTTTTAACCACTATCATAAGCTATATTTCACCAAGTTTTGATATTTTTTTATCAAAAAATTTATTTATAGAAATTCTCATTTTTGCGAATAACTTCTTGATAGAATTATAATAAGGTCCTGTGGCACAAATTATTTTTATCACAAATTCATCAAAAAAGATCGCTTTTATAGTGTGTTAAAATTCTATTGACTAAAAAAATACTAAAAATTAGATCATTAAAAAAAATAATTTGAGTTTGATAAATATTACAATAAGAGATTTTAAACGTGATTTTGAGCCTTAAAACAATGAAATTAAGTATAAATTCGCAAAAACAATTGCCAAAAGTTAATAATGTGTTATGTTTATCAGCCAGTTAAAAGTTTCACACTAGCATCTCACTCACACAATTCTGTCATACATCGAAGATCAAACTATGCTATATTGCATACCAAATATTTCAAAAAGGGATCAACTAAGTACGCTTCCTTTAGCAAGTTTTAGTGCTATTTAAATGAAATGTGATTAAAATGATTATATGTTCTTACAAATGGAAGTATCTTAAATCTGTAACGAAAAGTTGTATATGTATTTAAATGAAATGTGATTGAAATATTTTATACTTATGTGATACCTCTTAAAATAAAAGAATTCTTTTATAATTTTTGTGCCTATTAATATGATAGTATTATCCTTTTATCGTTTGAGTTTTTGTAATATCAGTAAAACTTTTTATAGGTATATGGTATATTTTAATATATTTGGTAGTTTTTTATTAAATTGTGATATTTTGTATACTCATATGAATAAAACATAAAAGTTGAGTAGTTAGACATTAATTAATTTATTTGATAAAAAAATTTGAAGTGATTTAAAAATTTTCATATTCAAAATTCGCAAATAACAAAATTAAGGATGAGTTTGAAGTTGTTTTATGCAGTTATTTCTTTTAGAAAAAGATTTTTAATTCCTTTTAACCATAAGATGTTTATACATGGAAACAAACATCGTTGTTATAGAGTAAATATTGGCTAAACATGTGGCCGTAAGTAAATTCACAATATATTAGTCGTCACTCTATGAAATGATACCACCATATGAAGAACTCTCCTAAATAGTAGCGAGCCACCATAGAGTCTGCAGTCAAAATTTTGAAGTTTTTGAATGAAAAATATTAATTTTAGTCTTTTAAATTATATTTTTATTGTTTTGGCCCCTAAACATTATATTGGCCCCTATGAACATTTACCCTAGTTTCACCCTTGCTCTTAGAGCTATCTCCACTTGAGCAGAGATCGACATCTAAATAATGATGGAGAGTTCACTAAGGGAGATGGTGGCCACATGACCAATACCAATGGCATGTCAGCAAATATGACGAAGTAAGAGTCTCATTAAAAACACTAACCCTGAAACAAGTTATTTTGATATTTTGAAGGGTAAAAGCATTTTTAATCCCTTAAATTTGGCTTAATGCTCTTATAAATCTTAGTAATTTTAAAAATATTCTTAAAAATCTAGGTTTAGTATAAAATGACAGTTATATCCCTAGACAATAATAGTTATTAAAAATAACTAACAAATATCTACAATTTAATAAATACTATAATAAATAAATATTATTATCTTATAGCACATTGATGATATAAATATTTATTAATATATTATAATTTTTTTTATTTTTGTTGATATTATATTTTTATTATTTTATTTATATTTTAAAAAAGATGTATATACATGATTTAAATTATAATATAATCACAAATATTTATTATAAGTATTTGTGAATTAAATAGATTTGTAAATCTATATTTTATTAATAAAGTAATGTTTATTTATGTTTAATTTGTAATAGTTACGAATGTGTAATTTACTTTTATTTAATTTCTTACAAATAATTAGAATAAAATTATTTTATTAGTATATTTTTAAAATAATATTTTTACTTATTTATTATTGTATTTTACATAAATTATTTTATTTTATCATATTTTAGAAATTTATTAGTTATTTTTAATAACTATTATTGTTTAGGGGTATAACTATTATTTTATATTAAATTAGGATTTTAAAATATTTTTACAATTTCTAGAATTTATAGGATATTAGGCCAAGCCTTAGGGAGCTTTTACTATATTTTAAAAGCATGTTGTATAGGGACCCCCTGCCCTAGGTTGGAGTGCTTGCCTGTACTAATCCTAGCGGCCACCTAACATTAGCAAGCGAGACAACTTGATGTTGAAGTGGCTTGGGGCCACAATGAAGACAAATGAAGTTATGATACATATCATGTTAGAGATAAGGTAATCCATACCCAGTTAGAGTTACTTTCTTCTGATGTTTTTTCATTAAGAAATACCTCATATCACCATAGACAATCTCTATTATATTACTCTTAGCATTTTGGGGTTTGTTGCTGGTAATAGATCTTATATCATTATTGTGGGTCTTCAGTGGCACGCTGTCACGAGTTCAGAATTGGGTAAGTCCTAATTGTCTGTTGCGTCAAATAAGTGCATACTAAACCCTTTAAAGGCCATTCCTGTGATGACTTTTGATCTGGTCATCTGGTTCCTTTAGTAGAGTGAGCAAAATACCTTAGTTGTCACATAGGTAATCTATTATGTATTGAAATTATACTTAAGTTTTCATCAGCTCTTTAATCTCCTTGGCTTTCTTAGCGTCTATAACCAAGGCTCTTTCATTTTAACTTTGAAAGGTTCATTACAATTATAGTGCCCATGGCGCTAGTGACCGTGGCTAAGCTCCTTTATGAACTCCTTATCAACATCCTTAGAGACCTCGGAGACCAACATCAGCTGTCTTTAATGAGCATAAAGGTTGTAAGAGCTCTTTTCGTACAAGTTACCATAGATGGCCTAGAGTTGTGTGAGAAAATTTACCTTCCTCGACAGGAGAATGGTACTTTGGTTGATAATGGACACACCCAAGGTAGTGCCTCAATCTTAGCTAAGAGTAAGGCTCTCTAAACTCTGTTATCACAAAGTAAAGGCCTCCAACAACTCTATGAAGTAACAGAATAATACTTAAAACAACTTCTTATGGTGAAAACGAGCTCATCCCTTTAGATGGGAGATTCTCCTACCACTGCACAGCTTCTTTCCTTGGTTGTCTACAACAAAAATCAAGCCAAAAAAAGGTCGCTAAAGCTTTTTTAGGAACCTACATTGTTGCTTAAATTAGTACAAAAATAGAGATAAAATAATGGGTTTTTCTATTTTTCTCTGTCTTAAGAAGAGAATAACTAGTGAAAAAGTTAAGGATAGAATGTTTTTTTTAGAGAGCAGTAAAAGTTACCTTAATTTTAGAGAAATATGTGTTATATATGAGTGAAACACTTAGCTATGAATTGTCTAAAATTGTGTTGCCTTAGTTTATTTTCTATCTTATGAAGATATTATTTTTTACTTTTTTCTCTAAGGGAGTTAACTCTTTTTTGAGACATGCCACTCATAAAATGACTTATTTTACCTTATCTTTTATTACACATTATATGTCATCCTCTTGCTAAGCTGTTAGGATTAAATTATCCATCAACGCTAGGTGGAAAGCTTTAAAGTCCTTGCAGGTGATGTTGTATGGTCTAGTCATACCAAGTTTCTACCAGTGTTAGGTGATCCTTGCACAGTCCTTTTATCTTTTACAACTTCTGAAAGAAAAAAGTGGAGCTACTTTTTAAACAAAATCCCTTATTTTTTAGGGATTTGACTTTTATGGGGACCGTATATTGTCCCATCCTCTAATACATTCCAAGGGTTAGGAAATAATACTCCACTAGTGGGCCTTATTATAACCCTTGACTTATGCTAATTGGTCATTTTTTATGGGCCTACTTTGCTAGGGAGGCTTTTTCAAATTGAAGGTGCTAGACTTGGATATATAATGGCCTTATTTCAAGCCATATGTATGCCATTTTTACATCGTAAGACTCTTAAAATTGATAATAAGGTCACTTATGTTTACAGAAAATTTTAAAAATTAGAAATATAATAATTACTTAATTTTTAGATTGGAATGAAGTGTCATTTCAACTTGAATCAAATCAACATCATCATTGCAATTTCAAACCAGCTTAAAAAAGTTTATATTATTGTCATAGGAGAATTTTACTCAAAGACATGTCGGCTTGATCAGGTCTTGAAGTACACTCGTTAAGCTTGAAACCACTTAGCCTTCTATTTGGGTTGAGCTTTCACATTTATTTTTGTATTATAGGGAATAAGACCTACCATGTCGTTTAGATCTCATCTAGTAGCCCGAAAGTAGTGATATTATAATTTTTTAAAATGGTTGGCTGATCGGAGGGACCTATTATCCTTATTAACACTACGTCTGTAATACTCAATATGGCATGAGACTTAAACTGAGTCCATAGTGTGTAAAAACGTGACAAACCTAATACCAATGTAAAGTAACATAGACAACAAAGGTAATTGCAACTATTATTGGTTCATATCAATATCGTATAACTTTGCTATTAGTAATATATAATATGCCTGCTTATAACCTAATAGGTCTAAAACTACTAAAACGGTATTTTTGAAGCCTAAGGATGATTAATGTAAAAGGGATGTAGAATTGCTAAGGTAATAGCTAAGGTCATTATGTATAGTAAAAGGCGGTCGAAAAACAATTATTATTAGGATTTGCGAGTTGGACATTAAAGAGAAAAACTAATGGTGCTAGATTTTAGGATAAATTGTTGCCTATTTGTTGCTATGTTGTAATCTTAGGACGTGAATCTCAAGATATGTGTATCAAGATGTGTCTAGATGATAATTTAAAGGCGCTCTCAATGATGTCTTTTGAACATTGAATAGTATCTCCTTATATATTATGTGATGTATATATATAAATGTAATAAAATATAACTTGATCATATTATCCTAGTCTAATGCAACTTATCTTCTTAATACAATTCTTTGTCTAGGAATAAAATTATGTGTAATTTAATCATAATTAAAAAGATATGTAAAAAAAAACCTTATATTTGTAATTGATTACTTTTTTTTATTTATTTGAATTAACACTAAGTTAATTAAAATAAAATAGTTATAAAATAAGTTCTAAGTTATACATTAAAACTAATCACATAATAGATCTTTTGAGCCTAAATTCTTCTGAAATGGTTAGACCAAGGTTATTATATTGATTTAGCTTAAGCATGGGCTTAGACCCCATGTCAATATTCTAGTGTCAACATTTATTTTTTTCAAATAATGCACAATCGACCCTAAGAAATTGGGTTAATACTATATATAGTAATTGTTAAACTATTATTTGTTATTATATATATTTGTTGATATATAACAAGAAGTATTTGTGGTTATATGATTATATATATTTGTTTTGCTTTTCGAGACATTTATTTTATGAAAAGGATTATTTTTAAAGTTACTTGTATTTAAAAGTTAAAAATACATTGAACTGACATAATATAGTGCCGCTACTACATGAAAAATAACATAACGACACATAGCACGTCAACCCACACGAACTCGAGCTAAATTTATATTATAAGTACAAAACCTAATATATCAGGTGAATATAAGCAAAAGTATGAATAATTAATTAAAATATTTAAAATTTTAAAAATTAATAATAGATAATAGTTTTATAGAAATCAAATTTAGTAATTTTTTTAATTTTATTCAATAGAATTTTTTTAATAGTTTTTAAAAATTTAAAACATGAGAAGTTTATAACTCAACAGGGTATGGTGGAATAAGAAGTATAATATGAGTTTATGTTTTTTATTTGCAAGCGTTACAAAATATAAATATATTTTCATAAAAAAATTAGGGAAAAGGAAAGAGCCAATTATGTTTTGTAGTAATGGAGCCAATTATTATATAATTCTTTTCGTCTATGGTGTTTCTTTTGTAATAAAATTTAAGTTTCAGGATTAGGTTCACATATCTTTCAAATTTGTTTAGAATGATTTATTCAACTTTTGTTCGAGTGTTCTATTATTAAAAATAGTATGAACTGTTATAATTTGATAAGAGGTTTATATCATTATAGGGTGATTTTTAACTTTATCTATTAATGTATTAACAGTCTTCATAAATAATTTTAATTTTTTAATAATAAGCTTCTCAATTTTTGATAAAATAATCAGCAATACCTCTAAAAAAGTATAGAACGACACATTTACCTTAACTATTATTAAGTGTATATATAAAGACAAAATTAACCCTACATATTACAAAATAAAATTTACTCTATATATATAATTAATAATTTATATTCTATTGAGAAAAATAAATTACTTATATATTAAATTTAAGTTAAAATTTTCTCTTAAAAATAAACAAATAAACTTGGATTAAATTATATATCAAAATAATCCATATATAAATTAATTAATTAATTATCTAATTAAAAATAATTAATAAATTGATATTTATAAAAATACTAATTAATAATTTGGTATTTGATATATGAAAAACTTATAAAAAAATTTAAATGTACATAACACATGATATAATTAATTAATAATTAATTTTTATATATGAATTATTTTGATATATAATTTTATTTTATTTTATTTTATTTACTTTTTAAGAAAAATTTAAATTAATTTTAATATATAAGTAATTTATTTTTTCAATAAAATATAAATTATTAATTATGTATATATAGAGTAAATTTTATTTTTACTATGTAGGATCAATTTTATCTTTGTATACACACTATTAATAACAATAAGGTTAAATTTTTCGTTTTATCCTTTTTGGAGTACTATTGATTATTGTAAAAAAATTGAGATTATTTGTGAAAATTATGAATAAATTAATTAATAAAGTTAAAAATTACTCATTAATATATTATTTATCATATGATTTACTGTTATTTTTCTTTTAGTGTTTATTATTAAAATTAAATAATTTGGACATTATAATATTATTATATTATCTATATTATAATTTACTATTAAAAATAATTCAATACAATTATAGATATTATTTGAACTTTATCATAAGTGCTTCCCTCATACAATTGATGAAAGCCTAATGTCAGTGACTGGAAAATTTAAAATTTAAGATATTTAAAAATAAAATTGAAATATTTATTAATATATATATATAAGGTGTTTTGATGTATTCCAGTCATACATTCTTTTAGAATTTAAATTACTTTTTAATATAATTTAAAATACATTTTGTAGGCAGTTATATTTACATGCACTTAATTTAGCATTAAAATATGTGATAATTATATTTAAATAAAATTAAGTTCAAATTTTGTTTACGTAGTATCTAATACAAAGTTTTTTAAAAAATTATTTGAGAATAAATTAAAATTATCTATGGTTTATATAGTCCTTATCGTATAGAATTTATTTATTCATTTACATATTTATATTGAGATGTTATGAATGTAACTATTAATATATTAATTTAGATATCTTTGAGTTAAACTTCATTTATTTTAGGGAAATTTAAAGAAAATTTGACAAATTAAAATACATATTTTCTAATGAGAAAATTTCTTATAAAAAAAAACAGATTTCTAAAACACATCACAATATTAATTTGAACACTTGCCTAAAATATGTATTTATTTATTCATTTATATTTTTTATTATAAATTTTTTATCCAATTAAATATTGAACAATAAATTTTGTGAGAGATTTTATCACTTATAAATTTCACAATTTTTTGTGTCTTTAAAACATGTAAATTTCACCTTTATATATCCCTAATGCATATAGCATGAAATAAACCTTTAAAAAAATTGAATAATTTGTGTTTATAAATTCCTTTCATTGCAACTTTTTTTCTTAATATTTTTAAGTGAATGCATTTTTAATTTTCAAATGATATAACACTTACACAATTTTATAATTTTGATAAAAATATGTAAAAATACTTTGAAACATTGAAAGAAATTAAAAAATATTTTAAGCCATTTGTGTCTTTCCACCCACAGGAGGGCTGTGAAAATATCGTATAGAATATAAACTTATTTTATTAAAAATAAGTGATTTTGAAAATAAAAAACAGTTATTTATAAATTTTGATATATAAAATTATTAACTATGAAATAATAATTTATACATATTACTAAAAATGTTTAATAGGTTATTGTATTATTGAATGATTGAATATAATCAAAATATAGTCATCAAGCCTATTGATATTTCTTTCCGTCACAATTTAGATAATAGTTTAGTGGTAAGTATTAAGAAAGAAAAATATTTGATTTCTCACGTTAATTTAAATTACATCCTTTTTCTTTGTAATATAAATCTTAAAATATCTTACATAGAAATTAAAAAAATAAAAAAATGATTGAAAGTTTAACATAAATTTTGGAAACTTCAAGTTTTAAAATATTTAATAAAATTTTTTATTTCATTTTAATATCTAATATAAAATAGAAACATTTGATGTAAAAGTTAATTAAAAAATGCATCTAGTAATATATCTTAGGTGCAATATACTAAAACCCCATTTCATGTGTCAATTGGATTAAAGTGAATATAATAAGATAGGTTAAGATTAGATATGATTTAATTTAGATTATTACTAAAATTATTAAATATACTTAAATATTTTTGAAAATTTATAATTAAATAAATTCAGATAAAAAGCAATTAAATAACAAAAAATATACAATAATTTATTAAATATTTGTATGAATATATAATGGTAAATAATTAATCATCCTTTAACCGATGAAATGACTTAAAGCCAACTAGTAGAACTAGTTTCTTCCAAATTCATTGTACGAGAACCTTCTTATATGACGCTACACAAGTCAGGCCCAACAAACTTCCCCTAACACTTTAATAAGATGCCCTCGAATATCCTACGTCAACAATAATAAGGAAGAGAAATTATAAAAGATCCAATGACAATAGGAAGGAGGGAGAGATAAAATGCCATAAAAAAGATGAAGGGCAGAATTTTCAAAAAACAAATTACTATAAGCAAATTTTAGGTATTAATAATTGGCGCTATCTATGAGGAATTGTAAACAAAAGGCTAAAGATAAGAAAGGAGAATGATAAAAAGAAGAGAAAAGAAGAGAAGATAACAAAAATTCAGATCCTTCTAGTTTGAAAGAAAAGTTGAAAGCAAAAAGAGCAAAATCAAGAACTTCTCAAGAAAATTGAGGAGCAGAACCAATTAATATCTACATCCAAAAGTTAATTGACGAATAAAGGGAGATCGTGGAAAAGTAACGTGGAGGCAGTGCTAATGTCGGTAGTTCGAGACATGCCTGTTCCTTGAAAAGAAGACAAGGGTCATGAAAACTTGGAAAAAAAGTCAGGATCCTCTTATTGTGAAACCAAGAATCGAGAAAGAGTTTAACTTAGAGATAAAAGTGACAAAATCCAAGAAGCAGTGAAGATAGATATTTAAACGAAAAGGTTGACATTCATGAATGTAGGGAAGTAATAGAGATCGAGGTGTTGGCCAAATGGTTCAAGCTAATATTCTCAATTCTTTTCAAGATCTTTTACAAGGAATCGGCGGTCTAATGACTAGGGCAAAGACAAAGAGAATAGAAGATGCTTTATAAGGCTTAATCATAAAAATGTATGACAAATAGACTATTCTAGAAAGTTCTAAGACTGTTCTTGAAGTTTTCAAAACTTCACAAAAAATAATCACTTATCTTTGTGTGCAAAAGAAGAATAAAATAGCCTTGCGCTACTAAATCTTAAAGCCGCATGGATAATTTGGGCTTTTGAAGATTTCCTTGTCCTATATGGAATAAGTTTCCTTATTTGTTTAGGATTGTTTTTTTTTAAGTTTCTTTATATAATTAGAATTGTTATTAAAGTTTACTTATTAGATTAGGATTATTATTTAGGTTCCTTATAGGATTATGATTATAGTTTTATTTTCCAACTTAAGTTAGGATTTCTATTCCTATTTAATTTTGGACACTTCTTTTATTTAGGATTATGATATTTACATGCCTATATAAAGGCTACAAGTATGTAAAACGAATTTTCATAATATCATTAATAATATTGAGGTATTTTCAGCAAGCTTAGCTTTGCTTTCTTGTGTTCTTAATATAATACAATATCTTGATTTATTAAGAGAATGATCAACCTTTGTGGCGTCTTCAAGATTAGAATTTTAAAGACTTAGTTTTCTTAGATCCTAATCTGATCATCTACAACTTATTTTCTAGTTTTTGGGGTGCGCGTAACAACTAATTCAAGAGTTCCTAGAATAAGTCGTCTAGTGGGTACTTACCAGGAAGTTTATTCTAAAAAAATAGGAGTTAGAATTCCTTTTCATGAAAGAAATCAAGCGAGGTCAAGAAAAAACGTGTAGACCATTGAATCAAAGTTTGCCTAGGGGACATCAAGAAAAGAGGATGACTATGAGATCACCTTTCCTTTGAGACCATCTTTATTGAGGATGCCACGCATAGGTCTTTACACTAGATAAATAGATCCAAAATTCCACGTTGAGTGATACAGGGAAATAATGTAATTCAAGGCTTAACAAAAGAGGAGATATGTAAACCGTTTTCGTTCACCTCAGACGGATAGACAAGGTTGGTATCAAAGGTCAAAGCTTAGAAGTATTCACTCTTTTCCGTAACTCACAAGAGAATTTGTCAAAGAATTTCAAGGTGCATGTCTATTAGGAAAGGACTTCAAAAGTCTACTTGTGGCAAAGTAAGGAGAGCGAGAAAGCTTGAATGATTCCATCAACTAGTATCATAACGAGGTCATGATTTTGTGTGTATACAATGAAGATATGGCCTTAGAATATTTACAAAAAGGTCAAAACATGTTGATTGTGGTTCAAAATAAGGAAAATGTTTGTAGATTATTATAAAATGGCATATACCTAAAGGCAAAAGAAGGAATTCTATTAGAACGAGAAACAATAAACCAATTTCTTATGATCACACATGAGTTATGGAAATTAGGTTAGGTGGGCAGAATAGAGAAAGAATGACCAAGAGTCCAAGAAATTAGAAACAAGAATTATGGGGAAGAAAAGTGGACATTGACTGGATCATGTCAAAAAATAAATAGCTTGGATCAAGAACAAGTCATATGAAGCCAAGACCAAGAGAAGATAGGAACATAAAGAAGAACATTCCTCCTTCTACAAAGTGGGAAGTTGAGAAGTTTGTACTTTTTAATGGGAAACATAGGATATCAACTAACGAGGGTTAGTCATCGAGCCAAGAAAAATGTTGTCGCTCTCTGAAATAAGGAAGAAGAATGAAAGATGCTCATTTCAGCGGGACCGTGATCATACCACAAAAGAATGTATAAGCCTAAAATGATACATGGAAAACTTTTTTCAAAATGGTTATCTTGACTCATATATTGCACGACTATGCAGTGTGCGATTTTGTATATCCATAAATATACAGAGTCGTGCCAAGTAATACTATGATAAAAGATATGTCGAATTCACGAAGAATGTTACTTTATTAAGTACTAAAGATAATTAACCCTAAATTTATCTGCAGACTTCTATTAGAAAAATTGTACGTAAAATAAAAACTACTTAAATTTAAACTAATGAACAACTAATTAAAGAATTCAACTAATAAAAGGACTAAGGCGAATGACTTCATCGTAATTAGTCACATCCAATTTTTTAACTGATGTTATTTAGATTTAATATTAGTATTGTTAGTTAATTATCCCAACTTGTTCGACAATCTTTTTTAAGATCAATTAAAACTACTTCACCCTTAAAAATTCACTATATCTCTATGCAAATTTAATTTAGTGAAAGCGCGTTAAGATTAGTGATCATTTTGATATAAGTTGCATAAATCATATTAGTACATATCTGTCTAACATGAAATTGACAGCATTCATCACATGGTCTAACCATGATAATTACGTTTTAGATCCTATCATTCCATAATTCATTCAAATATTAGCTAAATATTTAAAAACATTAAATATCATAAATAACCAATACTATATATTAAATTATAAAGAACTCGATATTGGATTCGTCTAATAGATTACATCATTACCCTAAAAAATAAATTTAGCCACACATGGAATAGACTATAACTTTAATTATCAAGAAATCAATAATAGTTCTAATCATCACAAAGTTTTAATTTCAAGATGAAAAATAAATAGGAAAAGAGATAAAACTAGAAATTATGAAGCTTTAATCCTCAAATTAATCTTTAAGAATTATTTAAAGTTTTTAAGAAATCCACAAATTCTTGTTGATTTTTCACTCTCTAGCCAAAATCTTCCTCTTTTTCTTTTCTTACTCTAAAACTCTCTATTCCATGTATGGTATGGTGGCTAATAAATGAAAAACATAAAAACCTAGGTACCATCTAAATCAATCTATCCAATATTGATCTAAGGGCCAAAAACCAACCAAAGATGCCACTTAACAAAATGAAGAGTGCGGGCGCGGAGGGCCTACAGCTACTACCCTAATGTTCTTCTTTTGGTTTTGGGCGCCCGACTTAATGGCGTGGGTGCACCATAGATACTGCCTCCTCGAGTACAAGTAGTAAATGTTAAAAAGCTCTAAATGTCTAGTTTCTAACACAATAAGCAGATCGTGATTCTAAGTTGTGTAAATGAAGGTATGATCATTTTAGTATACCATACTTAGTACGTTAATTTCTGTTGCTTTAGCCCAAGATCGATGGAGATAAAGCAAACACGCACTTGTTTTTCATTTTTATGTTTTTTTTGTCGAAAGATTTCAACACCTAAGAAATAAAAATAAAACGCTTAAAAGAAAAAGAGAAAATATCAATTTCATTCCTAATATATTTCTATATTACCACTTACATCTTTACTGTTTCAAAATTACACCTTTAGTCTCTACTATTATAACATGACTATTAAATGTTAATATATTTTATCATTTAACACATTTACCCTTAACTAAATTAAATTTGTATTGGATTTAAATTAATGCAAAAAATATATATATAGAAAATAAACTTCTTTTTATTAAGACTTTAATTGCTTTCATTTTTAATTTTAATTTTTTATTTCTTATTTTAACAAATAATTATTGAATAATATTTTTTTGGATTATAAAAATTTACAAAAAAATATTTATAATTAAGTTTTATAAAACATCTTATTCATAAACGATTTTTTACAAGAAATTTAGGTTTTATTATATTATTTTCAATTAATTTTATTGTAAAATTAAAAAATTCAAAAGAAACAAACTTATTTAGATTTTATTATTTTATTTTTATTTAATTTTATTTTAAAAACTAAAAAGAAATAAACTTATTTAGATTTTATTATTTTTATTTTGATAAAATTTTATTATTTTTATTTTTATTTGATCTCATTGTAAAAATTTTAAAAATGAAAAGAAATAAACTTATTTATATTTCATTATCTATATTTATATTTGATTTTATTGTAAAAATTAAAAAAATAAATAAATTTATCACATTATGAATTTAATTTTTTAGTTTTAGTAATTTTTTAATTTGAAATTCTTTTTATTAAATAATTTTATTCTTTATATTTATTTTATTTTATTTTTTAAAAATTAGGTGATAGCATTATTATCACTATGAGATAATAAAGTCATGTGCACTAAAATATTGAATTTATAAGATTAGTGTTATAACAGTAAGGACTAAATGTGTAATTTTAAAATAATAGGGATGTAAGTGGTAATATCAAATTATATTAAAGATGAAATTAGTATTTTTCTAAAAAAAAAAGAACTCAAAATAGATTAATCGATACTAAGTGTTCTATCTAATGATAGATAAATTAAGTATAGTCATGTAGGAAAACAAGATATCATCATACATAGCAGTTATAGAACAATAGAAGGAAACCAATCTCAGGATCAGCATCTCAGAAATATGATGATAATTGAAGGACAGATCCTAACTCTCAGAAAATTTATTGATCACATGTTGATTCCGTACAGATATCTCGCATCAACTCTTCTCTAAGTCCTCCCTTAGTGAGCGGATCTCATACGAAACCTCATCACTATGCACTAACTCCCGGGCAGTCAATGACACATCCTCGTAAATGTAGGGTTGGATATAAGGTGACTATGTAGGAGGTCCATATATGAATTGGCTTGTGAGAAGGTTATGATGAATATGCAGCCTACATTTTTCAACATCGTCATTTATGTACCTTTAAATAAGCGTAGACACATGAAAACATGTAAACACATACGATTTTCCGATATAGCAACTTTCAGGTTGTAACCCAGATAGCAGCTTGATAGTTATCATTGCCATCATCCGAGCCGTGTGCTGGGCCGCTGGCCTAAGCCTGAGCTTCCAGGGGATCTTATCCTTAAACCTTGTGTTGACAGAAGAAACAACCTATTAGAGAAAAGTGTGGAAAGTTAATTACATTATAAATTTATTTATCAGTTAGTGGTCAGTAGTGTTGATCTTTAATCTATTTATCTGCTTGCCCATTTCCCTTGTTAGCTGTAAAAAATAATAAAATCAATATATTATATAATGAAGCATTATGTCACACATAATTTCTAGCTATACAATAAAATAATATTTATTAATATATAATAAGGGAAAAGTGCACATGCCTACTCTGAGGTTTGTGAAAATTCCAGTTTGACAGAAAGTTTATGAAAAATAATACAAACCTCTCCTGTAAATAATAACTTTACTAAAATATCCCAAATTCATCTTAAAATTACAAAATAAAATCACTTTGGTTAATAATATATTTTTTAATTCATAATATATAACTCTTTTGAAAATTCATATATAATAAAATCTATAATAATTACAATTATTTTGCTGATATAAAAAATTTATAATTCAAAAATAATTTTACAGTAATTAAAATTTTATATTATAACTTGAATTTAAATTTTTATTATCATTAAATTATAAATTTTCAAAATCATTATCATTATTTAGATTTTTTTAAATAAAATAATTTATTTTATTTAAGAATTACTTAAGAAATAATTTTTTTAAATTATTAATTTTAGAATAATTTTATTTTATAACCATTTAAATTTTTTTAATAACTATTTAAGAATAATTTTATTATTATTTGATAATAATTTTAAACTCAAGTTATCATATAATTTTTTTTTTAATTTTAAGTTTTATAATAACAAAATAATTTTAATTATTATAAGAATCATTAAATATGCATTATCAAAAGAGTTATTTATTAAAAATTAAAAAATATATATTTAAAATATATTTGGTGCAATAGTTAAAGTATTGATCTTTTTTACTAAGGTTTAGTAATTTTATTTTACAAATTTTAAAAAATAGATTTAAGATATTTTGGTAAGTTCACTGTTTATAGGGGAGGTTTGTGTCTATTTTTAGAAATGTTCTATTAAACTGAGATTTCCATAAATCTCAAGGGAGGTGTGGATTTTTTTTCTTTTTTTTAATTGAAAGTCAAAGAAGTCTAACCCATTGGGCCTGTGGGTTGGATCAGGCTAATACTGTTCATACGCCGAACTTTATTGGTTCGGCCCATTAGCCACTTCTAAGTGGAGACCATTTTAGGCCTGAAAAATATTTTTAGTTTAAAGAGGGCCCGAAAAAAAATTTCAAGCACAAATTAGGCACCCGAAAATCGAACTCTATGCCTTCATTTTCGCCAAATCAACACAAATGCAACATCATCACCAAACAACAAAAATGAAGACCAAATAACACATTTTTTATCCCAACTCAATGCATTATTGCTCAAAATAATCTAAAAACATGCATTATATGATTTCATTATAAGCTTCATCCCAAAACACATTTAAAACATCTTTATTCATGTTACAAACATCATAAATCATATTTATGATTAATTTCATGCTGAAAAATGTGAAAAAAGTTTGAATTTTTTCCAAAAACTCCAAATTTTTGTCAGTTATATACGGTTGTCGCTCCCTTTCCACCAGTAGTGGAGTCAGGATTAATATTTTGGGGGGGCCAAAATGTAAGCAATCAAATTCTGCAGAGGTTAAGACACAAACAATAAAACTTAAAGGGTAAAATTGATATTTATTTGTGATAAATTTCCAAATAGGCTTTAACGTGGCTCCGCCATTGCTTGCCACTATTAGCTCTGCTTTCGCCACCGTCAAATCTGTCTTCGTTGTTGACCTTACCGTAAATGCTACCACCACTGATTTTCAATGAAGTTGAGACTTCATATCTTATTAGAGTTTTGGTAAATGTAAATGTGAAAAATGTTAAAATATATGAAGACGAAGATGAAAAGTAAAAAAAGCTTAAAATCTTCTCAGAATAGTAGCAAATCTCTCCTTTGTATACATGAATACTCCTTTGTATCCATGAAATTATATCAAGTTACAAGCAAATTTTCCTCTTTGCATTTGTTGAATTTTAAATTCAATAATAATAATTAAATGTACTCTTTAATTTATACAGTTAAAATCCCATGAAAACAATGACTACGGACAATTTTCAAAAATATATATTCAGCACATTTTTTGGATATAAAATTTTTAATGTTTTTCAATATTTCAAAATTTTTTAAACATATTTTTATCAAAACGATATAAATTTTATAAAAACTATATCCTTAAAACAAACTAATAAACGAGAAAAGATTTAAAAAATATAAATTTTATAAAAATTATTCTAATTAATTTATTTATTTAAAAAGTTTAAATAAAATTATTTTAATTAATTAATTATATATAAATTTTTTAAAAATTATCATAATTCATAAATGTTCCAAAAAAAATTATTTAAATGCATGGAAAGTTTGATTGCAAAATTTAAAATCTATCGCAATTTAAACTTTTGACTTTTAATTTTAAATTTACAAGGTAAATTTATTTTCAACCATGTAATTAAAGTATGTAAAAGAAGACATTCTATTATCATTATAATTACTATTGTTCTTCTGCATATATGTTACTATTATAATTACTAAATGTCAAATCTTTTAATATATATTTATAAATTAGTAAATTTTTTAATTTTTCAACTTATACATGATAATTAAAATAAAAAATATTTGAAAAGTGAGAATATGTAATAAAGAAGAAAAAAGTACGAGAGATTTTACGAATTGACAAAATAGAGAGAAAATAGAGAGTGAAAAGATATAAAAGGCCTTAATTAATAATATATATATATATATATATATATTATATTTTATTCCATTCAATCTATACCATCTATATACCTTTAATCTAAAAGTTAATACTTGATAATAAAATGCGTAAAAAAAAAAAGGAACCATTTATTGTGCCCCATATATATATATATATATATTTTATGGGTTATTTGCAACTAGCTATTACAAGATTACCTATATTTCGTTAAGATACAAAAAATATTCTTATGCTACATTGCAACCCATAAAAGATTGAAAATATCACATTGAACTACTAATTTTAACGTCCACTCAAAATTTTTTAACGTTGCTGGTACAGTGGCCAATTTCCCCTTACATATTTTATCATGTAGCTTATTGAAATATTTTGTATCTCTATAAGCTATAGAGTAGTATTTTAATACTTATTGTATCACAATGAGATATCACTAAAAGTTAAGCACTTATATGAAATTATTTTAAAAAAATTAAAATTTTGAAATAGACTCCTAAAAAACTCGTTAAGTTACTGGTCTCTTTATAGGCTGTAATGTATCGTGCCAACACTTCTTGTATCACAATGAAATATTTTCTAAAATTAAGTAGTCAGATGAAATTATTCTTTTTTGTTTTATTGAAAAGATGATTTTACTCTCTCATGTTAAATTTTTTTGGACTAAAATTGAGAATTGTAGCTCATTGATATATTTTGAATTTTTTTGAATTATAGTTTAAGGTCAAAGTATTTTTTTTTTGTTTCACAACAAAATATAAGCAATCTTAAAATAGCCAGTTAAAAATAACTTTTATTTTATATATAGAAACCTCAAGTTTTTATTTTCTCTTTTTGATCGTATTAACCAAAGTGATATGACTTTGTAATCTATCTAGCTCAACACTAATCAAGAGTCCCAAAATACTCTAGAATTTCCTTTTATGCAACATTTCAACCCTTAACTTTTGTTTCTATGTTCATTGGTATTGAACCAATCGAACGTAATAGATGCATGAATAAGTCAATTTTTGAATGTTAATGATATCATAGTAACTCATGTTTTGAAATAGTTCAAGCTATTGCCTAATAATAGAATCTTTTTGTGTACTTGAACTATTAGAATAGAGAAATTTAATTTGTTTAGTTTCTTTCAATATTTCAAAATTAGTTTTACATATTTTTATTGTTGTTAATACCGGATTTTTGTTACCAGATTTGAATGAGTAAGTATGTAGTGAAAAAAAGTTATTTTCTCTTATTTCCTTGGTCATATATACTAGTTCCTTCTCTTAATCTTTTAGAGTAGTTCTTTCCTTTAATCTTATAAAATATTAAGTTTAGTTAAATTCTTATTAAAATACTTTTAGGCTTTCAATGAGTTTGCCAAATTAACCACGGCATTCGATAATTATTATTGGGCTTAGGCCATGAGGGCTTGTATAGGCTTTAGTCTTTAATGTGGCAGGGAAGTTGGTAAATAAGAGATAACAAGCTATGAAAAATTGTTGAAATATCAAGATATGGGCCTTATCTCTTTTGGCCATATATTTTCTCTTGGACTAAAAGCCTATTGGTTAATCATGTAAGACGATAGGCGAATGTAAGGCCAATGTTGGGGCATTACCTTGTCATGTCATCATGATATCAGATTTCAGGCCTTATCTCCTTTGGCCCATATCTCTTTTCTTAGTCCAAAGCTAACTAGTTAATCATCTCACTTGATGGGTAAACGTAAGGCTGATGTAGGGCCATTACCTTATTGGGATATCGAGTCTAACATGGAGTCCCCCAATTTTAGTAATAGCTGGATATAACTATTGCTTTAAACTTTAGAATAAATCCTTTCTGCTCCTATTTATAATAGCTAAAGCCTTGGACAACCTTGCACCTCAGGGTTCTACATCATTTTTTTGCTTTTTGATTTTGGATTCAAACTAAAAAGCAAATGTCATTTTAGCTTCCTAGGAGTGTCAAAGGTTAGGTAAGTAATATTGTCTATCCATTGTGATGTCATCTTGCTCTCTTATTCTCTGTATTCACTATTATATATATATATATATATATATATATATATATATATATATATATATATTGAAATTTGAATTTCATAGAGGGTGGTTAGTGTTTTTAGCTGGCCTTGTCTTGATCCTCATTCTTAAGTGTACTAAAATTTCTTCTTCGAAAATATCAATCCTTTCCTCCTTTGTTTCTTTCGCTTGTATTAATTCAAGTATTTATCTTTTATATTCTTGATGTGCCTTTCTTTTTTATATTTATCTTTATTAAGATTTTTTCTTGTTTATGGGTATCTGTTTTATGTTTTGCATTGCACATGGGTGTCTTTTGGTGATTACTTCAAACATTTGATTTTGGTTAACTTTAGTAATTGGAGTTAATTTTATTGTGTATTGATTTTGTGTCATTTTCTTTGCATATAAACTTGTTTCTTGAAGATTTCAATTCATCATCTACTGATTAGGAAGAATGGAACCATCTGGACAACCAAACTCACAATGATGTTTTAGAGGTGTATAATCATAATCTCTTTAGGAAGAAAAGGTCTAGTCGGGGTATTGTTCTACCTAGTAAGGCTTGTGAGCTTTCTAATACTCATGACTTAGATGATTGTTTAGTTGTTATAGATGTTAACTCTAGTAACATTGGCCAATTTACTATTGACACTGATTATTCTAATATTGGGGATTCAGCCCCTACTTATTCTAAGATTCCCTTATACTATGTTCAGGATAATTCTTATGAGTTAGATTGTGTTAGATCTTTAATGAGGAAGTTGGACTTTAGGAATTTAAGAAAAAGGTATAATGTTTCAGACTTAATTTCTATGAGATTACCCTAAAACGATGAGAAAGCTAGTGATCCTAAGGAAGAAAAGGTTGCAGTCTTTGGAGTATTCTTTGAATTAGGTTTAAGCTTCCATTGCAAGCATATTTTATAAGGATGTTTATCAAGTTGGTTGATATTGGCCCCATCTTAGTTAATGTTATGGAACCCATCTTAGTTAATGTTATGGAAAAAGATAACTCGTGAGAAATCGATCTTTTTAAACTTTAGATGTTTATATCAAGTTAGGGTTTGCTATAAAATCAACCCGGGTTTCTTCTATGTTGCTGCAATGTCAAAAGAAGAAAATCCTACACCCAACCTCCTAAATTCTAATAAATCTTGGAAAGGTGGTCTTGCATTAGAGGTATTTTGGGTCATACCTTAAGAGTGGGAGACATCAGTTTCTTGGTTCCAACAACTTTTTGTAGCGAAGGTTTTTTACTCTCATAATGTTTTCATATAAGCTCTTATTAATCAGTATTGCTTTTTTTTTTCTTTTTTGCACTATATAGTTTTTGATATGTTCTAATTAATTAGGTTAGGAATAAGTCTCTTTGAGTTTTGTTCTAGTGTTAATCTTTTTGTTTTATTTATTTATATATTTATTATTTTGTGCGACAGAACTAATCAGTTTATCGAGTTGTTAGTGTTTCAAGGAGAAAAGTCGGTGCTAGATTTTGATTTAGAGAATAGGATTCAAGAAGTTTTTGCTGAGTCTCGCGTACCATAGGACTTGTTTTCGGATTTTATTTTCAAATCAGCAGGTTCAATTGTCACAGTTCCCAAAGTTAGTAGACGAGGTACTATTTTTATTTTGTTTTTCTTTTCAAAGATTTTTATTTTGCTTCCTTTATCCTTGTGTTTTTTTTATTAATTATGTTTTATGGTATCTCATAATGCCTTCTAATGCTTTTAGAAATGTCTCTCAAGATAATGAAGACATAAAAAGGCTAAGAAAAATCATGATTCTGAGGCTGCCATTAGCCAGTTGTCTTTGTTTTTAGGGTCTTCAGCTTTGGAGATTAGCGGTGTTGAAATCTTGAACCTTCTAGAGTTGTCCAAATTTGGCTATGTAGATCCTACCCTAGACAAAACTACAGTCAATATTGGTAGAGATCTACTTAATGCAGTGGTCATCGACATCATCAACAAAAGTAAACGTAAAACCGAGATTTGGTAGATGGTTATTCATCTACTTCTTTGCATGTTATTGATATAAGTGTGGTTAAACGAGATAGGTACGAGCATCTTGTTCCAGTTACGAAGTTCATGGAGTATTTGGTCATTTAGAACCTAAGGCTGATAATTTCGAAATACTTGGGCTATACTCGGTGTTGAACCATAAGGTAAAGTTTTTTTTTTTTTTATATGCATATTTTTTTGCTTTCCTTGAGGCTATTATTATTGCTTTTTCTATTGTTGTTTTTCAGTTTATAGCTAAACTTCTTATTGGTAAGTCACAAAAATAAATTTGTCGAGTGCTTCAGAAGCTCAAAAGGCCCCAGGTTTAAATAGAGAAACAATACTTTGAAAAAGGTAAAGAGAAAGCAAAGACCCAAGTTCTTGGGTTGTTAAATGAGATCTGACTTTGATAGACAAGTTGGTAAGCTAGTTAGTGAAAAATATTCTTTATAGACCTGACTAACCAAACTGTAGGCTAACCTTTGTGTTAATCTCCAGGCATAGAAAAGTATAAAGAAGAAAGCTAACGGATTACATAAGAGAGTTTTCCAATACTTTAAAGTTATTAAAGAGCCGTCTTCCTCATGTAGATATACATTTTTTAGGTCAAGCCTTGAAAGTTGCTAAGAGAGTTTTGGAAAGTGGGACCAAGGACAATAAAGATGGGAGACCAACAAAAATAGTGACGATAGGAATGAGATGAGATGTGTAGGCCTTCTTTTTTTACTTCTGGAGAAAAGCTAAGGCTTGATATTAGAAATTAAAGCATGGAAGCATTCATTCTTTTTTACAACTCGCTCATGAGTTTTTCAGAGAGTAGTGCTGAAGTGTGCCAACCAGAGGCGTAGCCTTATCTTTATGTACATGCAAATAAGCTAGTCTTCAATCGGTCAAGCGAACCAAGCTCTAGTTCAAATAATGTTAGCTAGTCAATCACTTAAAGCAAATTAGTTTTCTTTTAGCAAAGGACATGAAAAGCAGTTGCTAATAAAACAAAGAGAAAAAGAAAAGTTTGAATAATTTCATTGATCGATATAACAAAGAGGTTGTTGTGTGAGGTGAACACAATGAAAAAGTAACCCTAAAAGGGTTAAGGAAGATACTCAAGACATATGAGCTATGGTATAAGATAAGAAAGGACAAGTATAATACTTACCAAAAAGCTTATAAAAAAGCAAAGAAAGTGACAATGTTAAAGTAGGAAGCTACTGAAAAGGGACAACAAGAAAAGTGCCCACTTTTTCAGAGGTCAAGTTCTCGTTACTAAGGCCAAGCTTTATGATCAAACAAGGAATTAGAAAAAAGAATAGAAGATAGGAGCTCAGGACAAGGCTTATGGAGGAGACAAGATTTAAGAAGTTCACACCTTTGAACACCCTACTTGAAACCATTTTGGAAGCCATCAGGCAAATAGGGTTAGCAATCGAACCAAAGAAGATGACAATGCCCCTAGAGGTGCAAGATTGGAGTAAGTAGTGTTCTTTTCTAGAAATCACAAGTATACCACTGAGGAGTATACAAGTATAAAAATGTACGTTGAAGATCTAGTAAATAATGGTTATCTTGATTGTTTGTGGGAGCACTAAGAGATTAATTTGGAATAGACTACCAAGACCAATAACCTTATACTATAGTCATTGCTAGGAGGCTGATAATGTTCACAGACGAGGATGAGAAGAACATAATTTATCCTAAGGACGATGCAATCATGGTAAGCATGAATATAACTGGATTCAATATGAAAAGAACTTTTATTGATCCTAGGAGTTTGCTAATATCTTGTTAAAGAATAAGCTAGATGAAATAGGAACCCAACAACTTGAATTAGAAACTTTTCACGCACTTTTTTACGGATTAAAAAATGATCAAGTTATATTGCCGAGAATAGTTAAGTTGCCCGTGATGATAGGTATAAGTCCTTGTGTTAAGACACAAATGGTTAACTTCTTGGTGATTGATTACCCAATCCCTTGTAAAGTTCTAATAGAGAGACCTTTCTTCAAAGGTGCACAGATAGTGAAATCCATCCATTAGCAGAGGATGAAGTTCAGAACCGACAACGAGATTAAAATAATGCGAGGTAACCAAGTGGCATAAAACTACTATGCCATGTTGTACAAAAGAGCATTATGTATTTTAGTCAAAGAAAGGAGCATGTATAGTACCACGAACCCACTTAACGGAAAAGACCATGAAAAGATAAAATGAGCAAATGAAGCAGTATTAATTACACCTAATAATCCCCTATTACAAAAGATGTTATGAAAGTTGAAGAGGTATGTAAAGCAGTACCGTTTTCACTTGAGGACCCGACGAAGGTCATAAAATTTGGTAACCAATTGAGCTTAGATAAAAAAGAAAAACTAGTCACCTTCCTTCGAAATAATGCTAATGTGTTCGCCTGGTCCCATAAAGATATGCCAAGAATAGACCTTGGATTTATATGTCATTGTCTCTTTGTACACTTGATATCCCGATAAGGTAATGGCCCGACATTAGCCTTACATCCGCCAATTCAGTGATATGATTAATCACTTGGCTTTGGGCCAAGAGAAGAGATATGGGCCAAAAGAGATAAGACCTGACATTCTGATATCCTGATTATATGACAAGGTAATAGGCCGACATTAGCTTTGTATCCGTCCATCGTGTTATAAGATTAACCAATTGGGTTTTTAGCCAAGAGAAGAGAATGGGCCAAAGGAGATAAGGCCCAATATCTTGATATTTTAACAATTTGTCACAACTTCTTATCTCTTATTTACCAACTTCCTCGCTACATTGAAGACTAAACGCAAGCCCACATGACTTAAGCCCAATATTAATTATCAAATGCCTTGGTTAGATTGGCAGGCCCATTAAAAGCCCAAAAGCGTTTTAATTAGAATTTAACTAAAGCCAGTAGTCTAAAAAATTAAGTGAAAGAACTAGTATATAAGACAAAAGAAAACAAGAAAATAGAGACTTTTTCTCACAATATAGAAATTTACTTGTTAAAATCAAGTAGCAAAACTTTAGTATCAATAATTGTAATTATAGATTTTGCAAGGGGTATACCATTAAAAAAAAGCATTGCCATAAAGATATTAAGAACAGGGAAGGAAACTATAAATTAAATCTTTCCTCAAATCTCTTTTCTAGGGAGATACCAATCACATTTGGACAACTCTTAAACCTTACAAGTCTAGATCTCTTCAATAACAGGCTTAGTTGTTCCATTTCATCAAAGATTGACAACTTTAGAAAGCTTTATTTTCTTGATTTGAGGTATAACTTTATCAATAGGATGATTTATTGCCACTCACATACATGTCATCTATATAATACATTTACCTTATCAACAATAACATTTCTGGCACTATCCCTATACCTCTCTCAATATACATCACTTTGACTTGTCGTATAACATGTTAAGGGGTGAAATCCCTCTTATTCTTGCAAATAACTGCCAACTAGAACAACTTATAGGCAACCCAGGTTTATGTGGTGACCTTAGAGGTTTTTCTCCTTACTTTAGACCACCACCTCCTACAAGTGATTCCCCAAAAAACAACTCGCAAAAACTTATAACCATACTCTTTATCACAATTTGTTTTTTTAGCACTATATTTGTCATCTTAATTTTTCAATTCTTTTTGCTCAAGCGTAAGGATAAAACATCAATTACTAAGAGTGGTGAGATGTTCTTGATATGGAATTATGATGGTAGAATTTCATTTGAAGATATAATAGATGCAACAAAGGATTTTGATATCAAGTATTGCATTGGAACTGGAGGGTATAGTAACATTTACAAGGCACATATACGCAGTGGCAAATCTACGCAGTGGCAAAATAATTGCTCTGAAGAAGCTTCATTGTTCAGAAACAGAAGAAACCACTTTCATCAATAGTTTCAAAAATGAAGTCCATGTAATTTCAAAAATAGTTCATCGAAATATTTTGAAGCTTTATGGTTTTTGTTTGCACAAAATATGCATGTTTTTTATTTATGAGTGCACGAGGAGAAGAAGCTTGTTCTTTGATCTACATAATCATAATGAAGTTGTGGAGTTAAATTGGAAAAAGAGAGTTAGCATTGTCAAAAGCATGCTTTACCTTACCTACATCATAACTGCATACCTTCAATTGTTCACCACGATATTTCAAGCAATAGCATTATACTTAACTCAGAATTGGAGGCAATTGTTGAGGATTTTGGCATGTCTAGACTTCTACACTCTGATTCTTCTAATAGAACTATACCTGTAGGCACTTATGGATACATTGCTCCAGGTTATCGAACTTCTCTTGCTTTAATTTTGTCTCTCTCTTCAATTCCTTATCATTGAGTGACATATCTCTTATACAATTTCTTGTTTCTCTTGTGGAACTTGCCTACACCATGGTTGTGAGAGAAAAATCAGATGTTTATAGCTTTGGTATGGTAGCTCTAGAAATATTAATGGGAAGGCATCATGGAGACATTCTTTCATCATTATCTGATCCAAAAATCATGTTGTTCAATGTTTTATAACAATGTCTATCACCTCCTGTTGACCGAAAGGTTGTTCAGGATATTATTCATGTTTCAATAATAGCATTTGCGTGCTTGTAGTCAAAACCATAGTTTCAACCTACCATGCAACAAGTGTCTCAAGAATTTATTGCTCGCAAGAGTACTACTACTCCATGATAAAGCCTGCAGTTGCTTTTCAAGAACTTTCTAGTTCTGAACTTAGAAACCGAGGAATGTATTTGATTGATGAACGCAATTAATCATCATGAATCTTACAGCTGCTACTTGTCACGTGCTAAAAACTTGTAAGAAAATTAGTTCCGTCCAACACTTAAACTAGATCGTTGTCACTGTCCAAGTAAGTCAAATAAACCCAAGATTCACTTATAAGTGTGTGTAGACATGAATGGTGAGGAAAAGTTGTTCAATCAAAGCAAAGAAGAAATCTAAATTGGAAGAAGGAAGAAAGACACACAACTGCTCAATTAGAAAGGAAAGTGAAAGCTTTCATTTCATTTACAAACATTACATTTATATATGTACACATGAATAATTTTGATTGGCCACACATTACATACTTGGATGGTAGTGATTGGTTAAGAAGGAAAAATCCTACCTACCACCACTTACACAAATTTGGGCCAATTGGGTCATGTACAAACAATGAATTATATACAAAGACTAGGTCATTTTGGGCTTAAAACAAAGTCAATACATTTGGGACAAATCCAAGAGCATTCTGCCCACATGTGTGCTGGTCCAAGCTACCCCTTATGATCATGGACTGCCCCAAATCAAACACTAAGCCTCCAACACATTCAGCTCACCCTTATAAGTCATTTTGTTCACGGCATACTATTCATCTGCAGTACTGTTCATCCACGAATCATTTTGCTTGCGTGCTCGAGCGTCGAAAGGTATAGCGTACATGTCCGTGTGTTGGAGGTTGTGCACTAATGTGCCTCTTCATTTACGGCCTTTTCGCTTGCGCTTTGGCGACCTGTGACATACTGTTGCTTATTTAATATGAAATCCTTAAATTTCTAATGCATGCAAATTAAACTTGTATGCATGTATCGTTAAAAATAAATCATAAATATATACGAGTTCTCTATATTTTCTTTGACAAACTCTGTTTCTTTGCTCTTCCGATTTCTCACAACTAGTCCACAGGATTCTAACTCATTTCTCTTATATCACCCTAATAGAATTTTGCAATTGACAAGTCAATCTTTATAAATTTTCTTGTAAATTTATGAGGAATTTTTTTTTTACTACATGCCCCAAACTTAGTTTACCTTGCTCCCCGGTTATGTACAAACTGAAAATTTAAAATTTCTCCCAATATTCACTTCTTACTTGCACAGTAAAAAAAGAAATCTATCTATTAAAAATTTCCTCTAGTATATTCAAATGAAAACTTTTAATTGTATTCTGAGTTTTAATTTTTTATACTCCATAAAACTACCATTATGTTTTATTATTTATTCTTTAAAATATAAAAGGATATTGATATATATATTTTAATTACAACATAAAATTTAAAATATATTACGCAAAAGTATTAACATAAATAAAACTTTTAACATACAAATTGTAGGTTGGGGATAACTAATCCTTGGCTACATCCATCGGGACAATTTTGGATAAATTATAAATACTTAATAAATTATAAAAATAAGCTAATAAATAATCAAATATATTTTTTACCAATCAAATATTTATAAATAATTAATTTCATTCCTACTGATTTAAATGATTAATAATATAAATAACTGCACCATTTAATTTCAAAGGTAAAGCTCAAAAAAGTATTTAGCAAAATTATTTTTGTTACTAATATTTAACATATAGAGTTTCTATTTTACAATAGGTGTGACTTCAAAGGCCTAAATTCTTATATTTTTTTATGCATTTTAACGGTTAGATAATAAGTAATGTACTAAGGGCAATATAGTATTTTTAACAATTCTATTAAAAATGCTTTTATGAGCAATATAGTATTTTAATATGAATTGATTTGTATATGCTCTAAAACATACCCTGAACACTTTTACTTATATAGGTGTTAATAAAATTTAAAATATTCGATTTTCACTTAACACACCCTAATAAATGCGAAAATAATCCTCAATAAAATATAATCTATCAAATATTTTTTATATATTCATAAAAATATTTCATCACATCAAATTTTTTTAAAAAATAAAAATTAATTGAAATTTAAAAAAATAAAATCTATGAGAATGAAGAAATATAAACCTAATTCAATAATTGAATATTATTTAAATTTATAGCTTGTTTATATTTCATTCACAAAAGAGACATAAGTACTAATTACATAATTTACTTTGCAAAAAGCAATTAAGTAAAATTTGATTGGTCATTTCCTTTGTCTGCTATTAAATTTATATGCAATGCCTTTTTCTAGTGACATTACCTTATTTTTTAAAAAATAAATTGAATACTCTCTAGAAAAATATAAAATGATTTAATTTTAAAATTTGATGAAGTAGAATAATTATAAGTTTTATTCTGTATGGGTGTTATCTCATTTATTTATATTAAGCTGCATACCTCTCTTAAAGTTTGAAAAACTATCAGTTTGTAAAAAGTTTTTAAAAACGAATCACTCCTTTTTATACTTTAATTTTTATCCTTAATTGACAGATACAATTAAAAATAAAAGTGTAAAATAACATTATTTTTTTCTCAAAAAAATAGTCATTTTTTTAAAAGTAGCCTATCTTTTTCCATCCAAAACAATAAAAACCAATTTTTTTTTCATTTTACCTAAAAATAAAGTAGACCATAAATTCTATTTTTCTCACCTAGCTATTACTTTTTCACCATCCAATAGTAGTAGCTTTTTTCTTTATTTCACCTACATGCCTCATTTTTATCATTTGTTGGTTATTAGGGGCATCCTGAAAATGTCGAAACTGAAGATAGATACTATACACATTATGTGAAGATGTCTAAGGTGTACTTATCATCCTGTGCGTAAAAATATCCTTCAAAGTTGGGGGTAGATACCGTATGCACTATAACTATTATATGTAGACTCCTAATAAGATGGCTGATATAAATATTTGTAGATTATAAAGTTATAATATTAAAAAAAATGTTCGTTGGTTATTAGGAGCATCTCAAAAACGTTGAAGTTGAGAGCAGATACTACAAATATCCCTTGAAGTTAGGGTAAATACCCTACACACTATAACTATTATATGTAGACTTTTAATAGACATATAGATTATAAAGTTGTAATATTGAAAAAAACGTTCATTCGTTATTAGAGGCATCTCAAAAATGTTGAAGTTGAGAGTAGATATTACAAAAAAAAAAGGAAAAACACTTGTCGTTCATTGGTTTATAAGGGGCATTCCGAAAACATCGAAGTTGAGGATAGATACTATACACATTGTGTGAAGATATCTAAAGTGTACCATACCTATTATATATAGACTCCTAGTAGACACCTAATGTAAAAAAACACTTGTTGTTCACTGTGTTAGCCTAATGGCTCATAATTATTGTTTTGATAATAAAAAATTTTAACATCTATTATTAACTAAATTTTTCTTGTAATTTTATTATGATAATTTTAACAAGAAGAATTAGAGTATTTGTGAAGACTTAAAGAATAGACAAAATCAAGAATTTCAAGGAAAGCAAAGTAGATCTCTTAAGCAAATGGAAAAAAGCTCAAATGAAGCCTCAAGACACAAGTGCGGTATTTCATTGTGCATTTGTATTTGTATACTTTTGTCTATAAGTGTACATGATGATTATGTTAAGCTTAAGAAATTTTTTAAAACAAATATTTTGAATTTTGAAAATCGGATCAAATTGTAAGTTTTTGAAGTTAGAAAATGACCGAAGTACAAAACTTTCAAACTTGTAAACAATGCTCGTGAACAGTGTCTTTTACGTGAACATTGCCTATGAACAATACCATATTTTACTGTTCTCAGTCCAACCAATCTAGTTCAAGTCAGTTCAATAAAATCGAAGAATCGATCAATCAAACCAAATCGATCAGTCAAACCAAATCGATCAGTCAACCGAATCAAAGGTAGAATGTTTCTTAGAATCGATTAACCAAACCAAACTAGTCAGTCAACCGAACCGATTGATTGACCAAACCACTTAGACTGGTCGATAGGATTTCAAGTTTTTCAACCTCTTCTTTCCTATTTTTAATCCGGTTGACTGACATAACCATTATAGTTAACTGACCTTTGCAAAAATTTAAATTTTCAGGTCTCTAATGGTTAGTATTGACTAGTTTTTAAATAAAACTATAAATATGAGTCATTTGACTCATTGGAAGTGACTTTGAACATTGTTAAAGATCCTAAAAGTTCATAAACATTATTTTAGCATTAAAATTATATTTTGAGCATACAAATTACCACATTGCTATTACCTTTGTACTACTTGAAATTGATTGAAAAAAATGAGACTTTCACTTGAATTATGAACTGAGTGATTTGGTAAAGAATCACTTGTGTTGAGAGTTTAGTGATATAGGTTGAAATCACTTTTAAGGCTCAATAAGCACCTGAAAATCCTCTTGGTTGTAGTCATTTAAGTCTTGAGATGTTCAATACTTGGTTTAGTGAAATCGTCAAGCTTGGAGCTTAGAGGCGTGGACGTAAGTCGAAGATTTACCGAACCATGTAAAAATTCAGTGTTATCTTTTCTTAACCCTCTTTCCTATTTAATTTATATTCTTATATTATTATACACAATTTTCACACACATTTGAATTTGTTTGGTGAAAAATAATACTTTGATTATTGAGTTGTATGTTGAATTTATCGTATTACACTTAGAAGAATTTGAATTACTTAGTACTAATTGTTGAAAATTATAAATTTATTTTTAATATTTGTTAAAAACTCAATTCACAGCTTCCCTCTTAGATCAATATTTCACGTTGGTTATTAGGGGAGCACTTGTTGTTCATTGATTATTAGGGACATCCCGAAAACGTCAAAGTTGAGGGTGGGTACTATACATGTTGTGTAGATATTTTTAAGGTGTACCTCAACTATCATATGTAGACTTCAAGTAGACACCTAATATAAATATTAGTAGATTGTAAAGTCGTGAGATTCAAAAAAAAAAAAATCACTTGTTGTTTGTTGGTTATTAGGGGCATCCTGAAAATATTCAGGTCGACATATGACTTTTAAATTAAGTTTCGAATAAATGGATGCAGGCATAAATTGAAAAAGAGGAGAAGAACAGAAGATAAAAGAGGGAAGAAAAACAAATGATCTAGTGAAGAAAAATTAAAGAGTGGAAATCGTTTTGGTTATCGTAATTTTTATCTTTTTATTTTTTTCTTAATTTTCTTTTTTATTTAGAGTGTTGAAGGAATTTAAATAATTAACACACTTTAATGTTAGTGAATAAATAGTCAAGAAATGTCGAAGTAGTACATTATGTAGAGATGTCTAAATGTAGTATAATTATCCTATGTAAACTTCCAATAGATACTTGATGTAAATATCAATAAATTATAAAGTGGTGATATTAAAGAAAAAAAGAAAAACACTTGACATTCATTGGTTATTAGGAGCATTTCGAAACTGTCTAGGTCAAAATATGGCTTTTAAATCAAGTTCTAGATTAGCGGATGCGAGCATAAATTGAAAAAGAGAAGAAGAACAGAACAATAGGTGAGGAAAACTTAAATAGTAAAAATCGTTTTGGTTATTGTAAATTTTATTTCTTTAGTTTTTTTCGTAAATTTTCTTTTTTGATCAAAGTGTTAAGGGCATTTAAATAATTACACATTTTAAGATTAGTTAACAAATAGTTAAGAGAAGGTAAGTGAACCTTTCTCCAAAAAATTTCATAGACTAATAGTTTCTCGAATCTCAGGTGAGACATGAAAATATCTGTTTATATTAATTATCCTTAATAATAAATTAGATCATGAGTATTTTTATAATAAGTTTTTTATTAATTATTCTTAATAATAAATTAGATCATGAGTACTTTTATGATAAAATTTTTATTTTATATATGGGAATTCAAAATATATTTTATGTTAAAATGGACCCACCCGTTTAATATTTTATTACATACAACTTTTGAAACAAATTAATAAAGTCTAAGAATAAAAGTGACATTTTTTTCCCAAAATTAAGGATATAAAAATAATATATGTAAAGCATGATTCCTACTTCAAGGGAGTATTTGTTCCTTTTGCAAAAGTTAAGGAGGTATCAATTCTATTCCAAAAAGTGTTTATGGATAATACAAAAAATGATGCTCTTTTTATTAGTAATTTAATTAAAAATAAAAAACATTAAATAAATTAAATCAAATTATTTGTTACAAGTCATTCCTACTCTAAAATATTTTAGAAGAAAATTTCTCTACACAAATTTAAATAGGAGATAAATCGTTCTCATGAAAGTGGAGAAGGAAGTAAAAATGTGTATTTAAATATTTTAAATTATAAATAAAATTTTTAAAATGTTGTTATCAAAATTAAATTATCATTCAAACACTTAATTAGTTTTTATTCAATTTAACTAATAGTTTATCTCAAAAAAGTTAATCAATAGTTAAATAAATATTTAAATAATTAATTAATCTATTGATGTTTTAAATAATTTAAATAATAAAATTTAATATGCAATTTAATCAATCTTGAATCGCACCAAACAGAAAAGCCTTACTAAATATAATTCAGTCTAATCCAATCCTATCTTATTTAATTTAGTCCAATTTGATCTATTTTATTTTATTTGCTCTAATTTTGTCTATTTTGTAGCTAAAATTATTACCAAACTATGGTAAAATAATATATTATAGTATTTTTTTAATTATAACATTTTAGTCTATTGTAAAGTGAAAAATAAAGAGCAGGGACTAATTTGTTAAATGTAAAAAGTTTATAGACTAATCTGTTATTTTCCGAAGATGAGGGACAAAATATTATTATTCTATATGTATTAGGGATATAAAAAGGTGAAATTAAATGTTTTAAGGTCACAAGAGAGTGAAATTTATAAGCAATAAAATCTATCACAAACTTTGTTAAATATTTATCTAGTTTATAAGCAATAAAAAGATGAAAATTTTGTAATCAAAGCTTTATGTATAAGTATATCTAATTTATCATAAAGAATTTAATCAGATGATATAATCTTTTAAATTTGCATGGAAAACTATTCATCATAAAGATCTAAATCGAGTATAAATAGTTCACTTAAAGCGACCTTAAGTTTAAAAGAGGATAATTATGTTATTAGATTGATGTAAGTAGAACAATTACGTAAAATTAACTTAGTTCAAAAGAAGCACAAATGTACCCACAACTAAAAAACTGAAAGGCAAGCACCGATTATACTCCAAAAATTAAGGACATTAAAGAAAAATATGTAAAGCATGATTCTCACTTCAAGGGAGCATTAATTCCTTTTGCAAAAGTTAAGGAGGTATCGATTCTACTCCAAAAAGCATTTATTGTATCTTTGCTTTTATTTGAATATAATTTACTTTTATTTGACCTTCGTTAAACATGGCGTAACTTGCACTCCAAGAAATTCCCCGGTACTAACGGCCAAATAAACATTGCCGTAACAACATTTTCATCCCCTAACATTTAAACAAATAATAATTTGGACATAATTTATTTAAGTTTACAATTGAATCCCTATCTTTGCTTTCACTTTTTATTTTCTTTTTTGCTTTAACAATATTCAGTAAGAGTCTATTTAGCATTGTTATTGAAAGCGATAAGATAATTTTGACTAAGCAAAAATTATTTTTAGTAAATTTTTTATAATTACTTTTGATCAAATATTTACAGTAGATTTTAAAAAGTAAAAAGAATTATTTTTTAAAATTTGATTTTGAAAAATAATTTTATTTATAAATATAATACCAAATATATTATTTAAACTTACAAAAATTTAAAATTAATCCTAACTAATTATTAAATTAAATTCCATTCATCACTATTATATATATATATATATTGGTAATTAGAATTACTATAACATTTTAATAATAAAATTATTTTTTAAATTTGTATTATTTTAAAAAAATTTTACTAAACATTAAACTAATTCTTTTGAAAACTGATTATTTTTATAAAACATTAGAAGTAGATTATTTTAAAGCTTATAGCAATCCTAAACTAGCCTAAATTGTAAAATGGGCCGCACTAATATCATACAAAAATTCATGAGTTCATGTCTTGTTCATATTTTTAAATACAAAAGAAATTGGATCAAGAGAAAAGTATCAATAATTAGTTAGAATTTTTAAAAATAATTTAAAAATTAAAATATTTAATGATATCTACACTAATAATTATTTAAAATTTATAAATTGAGTAGTATTTTAGTAATTTAATTAATAATTTTTTAAAAAAAGACACATAATTTGAATCTCGAAGCCTAGTATAAGCGTGGCACAATTTTAGTTGAGTGAAGTCAAATTGACTGCTTAAGAATTTAGAACTTAGACATAAAATAGAAATGTGTTTAAAATTTTCAAGTTGGGCTAACATTTCATGATACTTGCCTATTTAATTTGATTTTTTCATTTACCAAATTGTTTTTTAATATTAATATTTTTTATTTTTTGAATATAATTTGATTAATATTGGAGAAAGATTTTTAAAATTAAAGAATGGTTTTTCTTCTATTAGACAAAACCTAAATTTTGAGATTTTTGTGTCAAAGTTTTTAAAAGGTCTTTAAAAATTTATTTATTAGCATAATTATATAATTTTTAAAAGTCATTTATAATAATCAAATAACTACTAACTTTTTGTCAAAAGTTTTATATATAAAAACTTTACTTGTAAAATATTTATTTTAAAAAACTCTATTTATAAAGATTTTACTTCCAAAAATATTTTTTAAAAAGTTATACCAAACGGATTTGTACATTTTTAATACATCATTTAGAGATTAAAATGTTAAAATTGAGTAAATCAAGTCCTATCATGTTAATTTGTTAACAAATAGGGAGTAAAATGTTATTATCCGAATAAAGGTCGTTAAACCATTTGACTGTCTTAAGCGATCGTTTAATAAGCCCATTGTATTCTGGTTCAGCGTTCGTTTAATAAACCCTACTCTGCTTCACACTCCCTCTTAACATTGTAAGCTCCTCCTATTTGCCGTCGTTTCGACAACCAGAACCGTCGCCTCATTTTCTCCTCCTTTCTCTCCACATCCTTCCAATGGAGGAAGTCTGCGAGGGAAAGGAATTTTCCTTTCCTCAGCAGGAGGAAAAGATCCTCGAATATTGGAACTCAATCGATGCTTTCAAGACCCAGCTGGCCCTCTCTGAGAATCGGCCTGAGTATATCTTCTACGACGGGCCGCCGTTCGCGACGGGGCTTCCGCACTACGGCCACATACTGGCCGGCACCATCAAGGACATTGTCACGCGATATCAGTCGATGATAGGATTCCACGTAACACGTAGGTTTGGCTGGGACTGTCATGGGTTGCCGGTTGAGAATGAGATTGATAAGATGTTGGGGATTAAGAGAAGAGATGATGTGTTGAAAATGGGGATTGATAAGTATAATGAAGCTTGCAGGAGTATTGTTACTAGGTATGTAATTTAATTTATTTTTTTTATATTTTGAATTTTGACGAATGGATGGTTTTCTTTAAATGTTAAAAGGGTTTTTTTTTCTGTGAATTTAATTGGTTTAGCGGATAGTTGAGTTTGTGTTAGTAATTGAATGAATTTTTAGAGTACAGCATAGCGAATTTTAGTTTTCATTAAGATTTTCATCAATAAATTTAGCTGGGTATGTAGAGCACTTTGGATGATTTTCATTTTATGAAGCTTTATGCGGCCACTGAGAAAAATTGATTATGTATTTTACTGGTTTGAATCAAACACTTCTGCTTTTGTTTTTGTCATTTTGTTGGGTGAATAAATTCTTTTATGAATGCATTTCCGGACTCTTGTAGATCAATGTTTAGGAAGTATAGCTTGGAAATGTGCTGTGTTGGTTAACTCTCTGGTAATATGGTGAAGAAATGAAGAGAATAATTTTTAAAGGGTGTAGTGTGGAATTTTTCTGTTCTTTCATGGGATAGAGTTTGATTCCTCACTTCTATCGTGCCTTAAGAACTTCATTTTTCAGCTTTCACTTCCAAGGAATTCAATGAAATTGAGAAGGGGTCTCATTTGTGTCTTGTAAAGGGGATTACAGGAAATGTAGTACAGTTTATATTCATATCTTTTACTTCTTTGTTCTTCTGTCTTGTATCTAGATGATCTTTTCTTCTTATTGAAAAATGAATGGAACTGATAATCAGTATATTATGTATGTTTTCTCTCTTTCTTCATCTGTTAAGTGAATGAATATGTGATAATTTGTTTGCCACTAGGTACGTTGAGGAGTGGGAGCAGATTATTATGCGGACGGGTAGGTGGATTGACTTTAGAAATGATTACAAGACCATGGACTTGAAATTTATGGAGAGTGTTTGGTGGGTGTTTTCCCAGCTTTATGAGAGGGGACTTATTTATAAAGGTTTCAAGGTTAGATTGTGCTTTCCTTATTTCTGGTCTTGATTTTGTTAATTAGTGATGCTTTTTTTAGTGAATTATTATGTTTATGAGCTGCTTCTTTCTTTCAGTATTTGGGTGTGGATTGTTTTGTTAATTTTATACGGTTACTGAATTTGGTAGTGAAAGTTTTATCAAATGCTTGTAGCTGAACTAATGACCTAGACATAGTTACTTTGGAAGTCTTTATGATTTTGATGTCAAAACGTAAGCTATTGGGTATGGTTTTTTTTTCATTATTCTGATTTGGGCGACCTATGAATTGTTTAACAGCTATTTTTAACTGGTATAATCATTGGAAACAGTTTAAATTGTAGATATCTCTCACTCTCATGTTTCGTATTAACTACCTACCTGGATATTAATTTATACAGACAATTGGGTGCATTAGAAACTAACATGGATACATATTTTTGTAGATATATAAATATATATTACCTCCTATTGGTATAGATGTATCCATTCATTTGATTGTTTGAAAGCAATGTTGGGTGGGTACCATGTGAGCTAATATGCTTGATGCTGCATTGGGCATTAAGAGAAAGCATGATATGCTAAGATGGGATGAATTATACAGTGAGATCAAGTGTGTGTATAGTTTTTGAGACTTCTTAGGTTTAAGCTACGATTGCTATCCATATGAATGTTGTTTCCAATGTATAAACTAGGTGTTGTATCCTAAGTATCAATACTCTGAATGTTGAGAACATGACAATATGTGTATATCTTTTTGGATTTGTATATTGAGCTACTTGCTAAACTCTGATTATGTTGTTTGTTTGCTGTAGAAGAAACATAGGAAGGTAAAAGTATCTAGCTTGCAAGTATATGAATACCTTGAAGTATTTTGCATGCAATTTAGGCAAATGAATGTGAATTCTGGTACAATTGTCCGTAGAAGTGTTTGATATGGGTGGAAATGAGTTTTGTGCCCTTCAGTTTCTGACACACTAGGTGGTGCGTCATACAAATTATATGGTCTGAATAATTGGAGTTTCTTATTTTTGATTTTTGAATGTTTGAACATTTATGATTACCAACCATATTTTTTTCCTTTTAAATTTATTCTTACACTTGCATTAGAGTGAAAGAGTGCCTTTAAACTGATTTTATACTTTTTCTATAATTGCTGGTGATGGTTGCCTTTAGCTTAGGCTCAACACTATTTGCTGATAACTTTGTTTTAACAGGTCATGCCATACAGCACTGGTTGCAAGACACCATTGTCTAATTTTGAAGCAGGGCAAAACTACAAGGTCTGTGTCTTAACCTTCTTGGTGATGTATTTTGTGCGTGTGATCATGGACATTGAGATTCTGAATTGTTGATATTAGTGTTATTTTCGTTGTTAGTTTCTTTATTTTATTTTCCATTTGGAGTAATCATAATTATATGTTTCAGTTCTCATTGTCTGTCTGACTATATCAGCTTGGCAGTATGGTGAATAACAAATGTCTGTTTTGTCTTCTGTGGTCTGCCTCTGGTTTAGATCCAAAATATTAATCATTGTCGTCTTTTCCTTCTTGTAAGTCAAATGCTGATTTCTTCCAATATCTCTGTGTGATATAGGATGTACCTGACCCAGAAATAATGGTGTCTTTTCCAATAGTTGGGGATCCAGACAAGGCAGCTTTTGTGGCTTGGACAACGACTCCTTGGACCCTTCCTAGTAATCTTGCCCTGTGTGTAAATGTAAATTTTGCATATGTGAAGGTCAGTTTCTTTTTGGTATCTGTCATTTCTTCTTGGTTTTCTATCGAAGAGAATGTTTTGGGCTTAAACATTGAAGCATGAATCCTTCTAAGCATGTGTAAAGCATGAGTGTTTCTCTGCATTTGCTTGAGCTCCTCTTGCATATCTTAAGGACTATATGAATGACTAAGAAAGTGAGTGTGTTACTGTTTGTAGGTTCATGTGTGTGCAAACATCATGCATGCTGGTTGACATGATTACTATTGCAATTTTACTTATTAGTACTGGTTATAAATTAGTTGTTGGACTTTTTTTTATTGGGTTAATATTCTTCTTATTGGAAGCAGTATCAAATTCGTTTTTGAATTACTGGACTCTATTTTGGCCTATCTTTGTCTGTGGATTGAAGTTATCATCCTATAAAACAAAAAATAGTTAAGCCGTACATTTGTAAAGTTTTTGTTCTCTTTTGGTCTCTCAGAGAGTTTTTTCTTGTTTATATGGACCACCCCTCACTTATAAAAAGAAAAAAAATAAAGAATTTTATCAATGTGTTGTTGTTTTAAAATTTGAGTAGTCTGGTCTGAAATTAATGGAATATGCAGGTTCGAAATAAGTACTCTGGCAAAATCTATGTAGTTGCTGAGTGTAGGTTGTCAGCACTTCCCAATGAGAAACCAAAATCAAATGCAGCAAACGGACCAGGTGGTGATTCCAAGAAATCAAGTTCCAAGAGCAAGGGATCCTCAGGTAAAAAAGGCCAAGATGGAGAGGCTAGATCTGCAGAGAATAATGAATCTTTTGAAAAATTGGGTGAAGTCTTCTTGGGGGCTTCTTTGGTGGGAATGAAGTGAGTCATTTTATTGTCTATCATCTTCTTTGGTATATTATACCTGTATCTTCTTCATCTTACCATTATGTTCTCATACATGTTTCTTGTGCCCGGAATCATACATCATTAAAATGTCACCTAAGAAGAGATGGACATCTATTTGTGTGCATATACAATGCTTTTTGCTTGTATTCTTATTTTACTCATACCTGCCTATTACATCTCAGATTTCTTGTTTACAGCATTGTTACTGAAACATGTTTACTTCCAATCTACCTTTATTATATATTATTCAATCTTACTTTTTGCTTAGCATAAAGTAATATTTCTATCAATATAACCTTCATCTCCAATCTTTTATGGTTATTTTCAATTAAAACCATTATTTTAGAACATAATGTACAATGGCCATTCACTATTTTGTTTTTATTTCATGTTGAACCAATAAGGTTTCGTTTTCAACTGATGATTGAAATCCATCTTCATGCTATATGCACATTTTTTTCCTTAATAAATAAACAATGATTTGAACTTGATAGTATAGACACAGGGGAAAATAATTTTTTTGACACCTCTGAAAGTTTAGCTGATACAATATATGTTCGCTGTTACAATTCTATTTTATTATTATTATTATTTTCCTGATTAAACTGTGATATTGATTTGCCAGATTGTTACTGCTTACTATATACATAATAGCAACGTATGTGCATAATATCTAATGAGGATAAAATGACAACACATTGTATTACATCTTTTGTCATATCATTGGTACCAACCTTTTTAAGACAAACCCAGAATTCATTTATGTATGTTCATTTGAATTTTTCTTTAAAATTTCTGCAGTACCAAGTTTTTTTGACAAACCCAGAATTTATATATGTATTTTCATTTGAATTTTTCTTTAAAATTTCTCTCTATTTTACTAAATATGGAATAAAGGAAATAATATAGATTGTGATTCTTCAAATAAAGTTGGTTTCTTCGAAGCATAAGATATATCTAGAAGATAACAGAAGCTGGTCCTAATTAAAGGATTTGAAGGACTGCATATGTTACATCCTTTATAGTTTGTTGGATTGCCAAAAGGCCTTTTTCTTATGATTACTTTTAATAGTATCAGTGGCTAGAGGCTCAGAAGTGTATTCTTATTGGAGGCAAGTCTTGGAGAGTTTTGAAATTCTAAAAGTCGATATGTGCTGCAGGTACGAACCGTTGTTCGATTATTTCAAAGAGTTATCTGATACAGCATTTAGAGTTATTGCGGACAACTATGTTACTAGTGATAGTGGTACTGGAGTTGTCCATTGTGCTCCAGCATTTGGTGAAGATGATTATCGTGTTTGCATTGAAAATCAAATAATCAGTAAGGTTTGCACTCAAATGCTTCAACCCTAATGTTTGCCATTCTCTGACAAATAATCTAGGTTTATCTAGGCATTGTTATGCCTTCCTGTTTTGACACAGACACGAACACGGACTGTTGACACACAACTCTCAGTGATCTATACAGGGGAACGTGGATCCTTATTTGTATGATTGAGATTTTTTTAAGTATTGATGTATAGCTAACCTTGGTTGAATGCTTTGTTTTGTTGATAAAACCACAGACTATGAAACAATTATCAACAATTTAATTTCTGCTAGTTTCTAGAGGCAAAGGCACGGTGCACTTATACTCTTGTAAACTTTTGCTTACTAAATGGAAAATCTACAAACTTGAACTTCATACATGAAGTGAATTTTAATAACTGCACATGCAGTTGTTGGACATGTATGGACACAAGTGTGGTGGCCACAGGTTTCTGCCAATTATTTTTAAATGGAAGAAGTGACTCACAATTAAGTCGACACTAAAACGGGCTTGTTGCAAAATGTTTGTTGGCTAAATTAACCATGAGAATGTAGATAACTTTAATTGCTTTAGATTACCACATTTTTGGGGTTTGACTTCTCTGTTCAGAGTTATTTTGGTCCTCTCCAATCTTGTTTTTGAATCCTTTAGGATGATATGTTAGTTTCTCTGCTGATATGTTGCTAATTGCAATTTTGTTGCGGTTCTTAGATGCATGTTTTTGTTGCCTTTGTCGAGCTCTGGTTCACCTTTCTATCTCCTCTCATTGACTAAACATCTTTTTCTTTCCTACGAATAAAAAGAGCTTTGAAACACACTATTGTTGTTTTCAACTTTTTTATCCTCATTAAGAACTGTCATGTGGGTCTTTGTTCTGTACTTTATTTCACAGATCTGGTTTTACTTTTTCATTGTTTCAGTTTCTGTCCATCAATTCATCTTTTCTTGGCTTTGTAGGGTGAGAATCTGATTGTTGCAGTAGATGACGATGGCTGCTTTACTGCAAAAATTACTGACTTCAGTGGGTGCTATGTCAAGGATGCAGATAAGGATATTATTGAAACTCTGAAGGTGAGGAAGATAAAAGATCGGTTATCTGACAATGATTTGAGTTAGCTATATGATGCGAAGGAAATGTAATTGGTGTGAAAAATATCATTAACTATTTTGGTACTGATGCTTTTTTGTTATTACTGTTAGATAGATATATGTAACAATAGCTGCTGTAGTTGGTGTTATTGGCATCTCATCACCTTTGCTGTAAATTTTTGTTGCAATTTGAATCAGAAAGAAATGGACCTGGCTGCTTAACATGTGCATAATTTATGTATTTGTATTTGTCACCTCCAGTTTAGCTGCTTTTAGTTCTCTTTTACTTATGAAAGGGAAAAAATAAAACTGCAGGAATGGAATACGAATACTTTCCTGGCAGGATTAAATTTTTTACCCATTGTATAATATTGTTTTTGATCTTTTTCTTATGTTTGACAAAAGTTATTTCTATGATTTCAGGCAAAAGGCAGGCTTGTTAAGTCTGGAAGCTATACCCATTCTTATCCCTTTTGTTGGAGATCTGATACTCCTCTTATCTATAGAGCTGTTCCGAGTTGGTACTGCCTCTTTGCTATAATCTCTGAGTTTAATATTGGTAGTTTATTGATTATTGTATCTTATATGACTATGTTCTTTGTGATTTATTTTAAGTCATCTTAGTATGAAGTTGCCAGGTCTTGACCACCCTCTTAAGTCAAAACTTGCTCTTTTATTCTCAAAATAACAAAAAAAAGCAAACAACAGTTTGGTCAATCCAACGGTTGACTGTAGTAGTTCACTTTTATGGACTGCAGTTTTTTATTTCAATGTTAAAACTAAATCCTAGAAAATTGTAGGATACGAAACTTAATTTTTCTGCTATTTCTCATGCTTTCGTGGTCATTCTGATTCTGAGCCTTATTGTTTCTCTGCTTTGTTTGACATTCACAGTAGACTCTTTAAGAATTTGAAATTGTTCTTTATTATGATTGCAAGTTATGTCTGATTTGTTTGAATTAAACATTCACAGTAGACTCTTCAGGGACTCCATATTTGATATTGTTCTTTATATGATTACAAGTTATGTCATTTTGTAGTTAGTTATTAATTAAATCAAGTCAATGTTGTAATTTTCTTGAATCTCTTTTCTCCTCTATGCAGGTTTGTTCGGGTGGAAACATTGAAAGAACAGTTGTTAGATAACAACAAACAGACATACTGGGTTCCTGACTATGTGAAGGTTAGATAAATTTCAGATTAATTTCTGTAAAAGCTGATCAATGGCCACCCTCTTTCTCTCTCTCTCTCTCTCTCTCTCTCTCAGGTAGCGGAATTTTCCAATGTGGTGATAGCTATGCTACTGGCGCGGTTTCATGATAAAGTGTCATTTTACTCGTTAACAGGAAAAACGCTTCCACAATTGGCTGGAAAATGCTAGAGACTGGGCTATTAGTCGCAGCAGATTTTGGGGCACTCCACTTCCTATATGGATTAGTGAAGATGGTGAGGAAGTAGTAGTGATGGATTCTGTTGATAAACTTGAAAAGCTTTCTGGTGAAAAGGTTTGATCTCCTTCCCTTTCTTCATCTATTTCCTCTGTATTGGAATATTATGATTTCTTGAGCTGCCTTGTTCATAATGTTCTTTGATCAATTCGACACATGGACTGTTTGGGCCAGTGAAAAGTTGGGGTCTCAAGTCCACATTCTTAAGAGAATATCTAGGGTTGCGTATCTTGGAGGTTAGCTTGTAGCTATTTTGGGAAGAAGGGTAGAAAAAGAATAATGTCTGTGTTGACTTGTTGGACTTGGTGTTTCTCGGAGGATTAGGTTATGTTGATCTAGAAGGTTTTATAATAGAAGAGTAGCGTTATATCTTGTTCAACAGAAAGATGTACCAAAGTTATATATTTTCCTTCTTCATTTACAGGTTTTGAATACGTTATTTCTCATAATTGATGATTTGCCTTTAATTGGCACAGATAATATGCTCTAAAGATGTCATCTCTGGTGTTAATTTTCTTTCATTTTATGACCTTTCTGGTGATAGGGAATTCATGTCCTTAGACATTGGCTCTGCTAGTAAGGAGTGGCTATGGTGGGGAAGTCTTACTTTGAATTTTACGAAGCCCAGAAAAATTGTATTTCGATATATTTGGGTTATTCATACTAATGCAAAACTGTGCTTAATTCCCTTTGTTGTACAGAAGTCCTATGATCAGGGCTTTTGGTCATTATATCTGCCACTATATGTGTACCAGACCAAGTAGGAGATAAGCTGTTGGTGGTGCTTGTGTACAAATCTATAAAAATTAAATAAGCTAGGTTTTACCCTTTAGAAACCCAAGCTGATACTTCATCTCTGATAACCCCTCTTTCTGACAAGAAACAAAGCATGCTTGTATTGGTTGTGGGAAAATTTATGAAAGAGGGTGTACAAGCTGTCTGCAGAAATAAGGAACATGAAAAGGGTTGCTTTGCTTAAAAAAGGACGTGAACAACTCATTAATAATCTTAAAAACAAAAGTCTTAACTGACTAGAATATTCTAAGAGTCCTAAAAATATGAACAAGCAACTCTTATTCTATCAAATCACTCCCAATTGTGATTAGGGAGAAAAGGAAAATCTTGGAACCTTGAGATAACAGAAGCTGAAAATCTGGCTGTCCCATAAGGACTAAAGTTCCTCCCCACTTTTGTTTTAAAAAGTTTTTCTGTTTCTTTTTATTATATAGCCAGAGAGATGGCCATATTACTCAATATGCATAACACTCTTGCTTTTGTACTTGCCTAAAAGCTTGAAATTTTTTAAGTTCAATGGATTAGCTATAGATGCAAGCTGCCTGGCAAAGATTAGGGGCTGCATGTAGATTAATAAAATAGTTACTTTACAGCAGGGCTTTTGTTGACAATACATTAGGAAATAACTGATTCTTTCTCCCCCAATATTTCTATGGGCACATGCTGTAGTTTTTGGACGTGTACCTTGTTTTAGTTTTATTTTCCGGTGAAAAGAAAATAATAATTAATATTTTTTACTATTATGAAGAGTATTCAGGATTCTCGGATCCTCACTTTATTATATAACGCTGACTGCTCTGGTTCATTACTTTACAGGTTTTTGATTTACATCGTCACAATATTGATCACATCACAATCCCATCCAGTCGAGGTCCGGACTTTGGTGTGCTTCGACGGATAGATGATGTAAGACTGCTGATCTGAATTAGTGTAAATGCAGTGTGCCTATGTTTGCATGTCGTTCACTGGTTGGGTGATGTTCTTTGATGTTATGTGTTCTTTAAAGATTCTAATAGTTCATAATTTGATTTTTGATTCTCTCTTGGCAGGTATTTGATTGCTGGTTTGAAAGCGGGTCTATGCCTTATGCTTATATTCACTATCCATTTGAGAATGTTGAACTTTTTGAGAAAAACTTTCCTGGGCATTTTATTGCTGAGGGGCTGGACCAAACTCGTGGATGGTTGGTCCTCTTATCCTTTTAGATGTATGAGCTAAAATACTTGTCAGATTGGACAGTTCAAGTTTATAATGGCTGATTATATAAGTAGTATAATGTTCCTAAACTATAATTAAATGCGGGGAATTATATTCTTAAATTCATGGCAGACTCGTGGCATTATGTGTTCTTTTTGGTATTAGATGGAAAATAGTCTTCTTGGAAGTAGGGTGTTTGGGTGAAGTGAAACTTTCAAAACATATGTCCTCTACGCTTAAGTTTATTTCCTGAATTACTATCTTACATAGTGATCTGCTATTAGAACTGTGCCAATTTCACTTCTTTCATGTCTATGTTACCATTAGTCTTCTTGTGGAGAGTCTTTTTTGGTCAGCTATTTATATTAGGGATTAGTTAACTACCTTTGGAGAGCCAGATTACTTCTTTTTCTGTTAATGTCAGGAATGCAGAGTTTTCAAAAGAAATAAGCATGGCTGTGGATTTCTATTCTCACAGTTTTGATTCTGCAGGTTCTATACACTCATGGTGTTGTCTACTGCATTATTTGGGAAACCTGCATTTAGGAATCTCATTTGCAATGGCCTTGTCCTGGCTGAAGATGGAAAAAAGATGAGTAAAAAGTTGAAGAACTATCCATCACCTGTGGACGTGATAAATGCTTATGGTGCTGTAAGTTTCTCAAACTTTTATCGTAGTTCTCCATTTTTGTTTCCCATTCAACTGAATTGCTTGTGTGTTCTTTGTAGAGTTTAAACTATACTTACTATAGTTAATGTGTCACTAATTTGACAGGATGCTTTACGACTATACCTTATAAATTCTCCAGTTGTGCGAGCTGAGCCCTTGCGTTTCAAAAAGGAAGGAGTTTTCGGAGTTGTGAGTATTGTTACTCTCTCAGATCTTAGCTTATGCTTCTGGATTTTTTTAAACAGTCCCCTCTTCACTATTAGAAGTGCCAATCGTTTTATTCGTCGGTTACTCACACTACTGTCCATTTTAATTATCGCCCAGGTGAAAGATGTTTTTCTTCCATGGTATAATGCATATAGGTTCCTTGTTCAAAATGCAAAGAGACTTGAGATTGAGGGAGGTGCCCCCTTTGTTCCTATTGATCTAGAAACTCTTCAAAAGTCTTCGAATGTGCTGGACCAATGGATCCACTCGGCCACTCAGAGTCTTGTTCATTTTGTCCGTCAAGAGATGGAGGGATATCGACTCTACACGGTTAGCCACCTACGAACCTTTTTGTAAAGTTCATGCTTTGGTGTAAATTTTAGCATTTTTTTTTAACTAAAATTTAGATGCTGATAACCAGTTGTGTTTGATACTGATAGTACATTGATGCAGCACCATGATCAGTAACTTATAACCAGAAAATGGTGTTCTACATTGTAATAATAAAGGGATTGTTGCATGTTCTGTGGTGGATATAAGGGCTAGCTGGTTTTATCATTACTTTCCCATTTAAAAGTGACTATTATTGATGCAGTTAAATTTTTTAATTAGCACTTTGAAACATATCTAACCAGAGATGCTTGTAATTTGGTTCTCAGACTGTTCATGTCTGGATCTCCTCTCTCCCCCTCTCCCTCCCCATTCACACAATCATAAGTATACACATACATGCTTGTCATTTTATTTCTCGGGTTGAAGCCAAGCTTGGTTTAAGTCCTCACCTTTTATATGAAAATCTCATTGAGTTGAACAGCTGCTTTTAACATTGGCATAAAAGTTTATTTTGTTAATGAAGTTGCTGATTATACAAAATGACTGATGTCAGCGAGGCCACTTGACAGTTTCTTGCTTCTTGTGCATCCATCAATCTCAATTGGGAATGCATCGGCATGAATTTTGTTTCTAGGGCAGCTTTCATTATTTGTTAATTTTCTGGATTGGTTATGTCTGGTTCCCTTTTGTTTCTTCTTTTCCTTGTTGGATAAGATTTTGTGTGTCCCATCCACAAAGAAGGCCACTTTAAAGATTCGTGCTAAATCTCTTTTCTCTGAATATTTTGATAGTTGATTATTTTGTTTAAATGGCATTTCTGGTTCTTGAAATTATGGTACTTATCACAGGCAATAGCACTAATGAATAGATATGAATGTTTTTATAGGTGGTTCCTTATCTCTTGAAGTTTCTTGACAGTCTTACGAATATTTATGTCCGATTTAACCGCAAGAGACTAAAAGGCCGAACTGAAGAAGACGACTGCCGCACAGCTCTCTCAACTCTTTATAATGTATGGTATCTCTATGTTTACTATTCTGTTTAACTTTCTATAGAATGCATATCATCAGGCCTTTGAAAACATGGTCTGATCATGAGTTGTATATAAATTGGTTTAATGTTTAATGTTTTATCTTGGTATTTCTTGTTATATCTGTAGACAGCTTTCACGTTCATTGCCCTGTGTCGACATCTGTGTTCCATTGGTGCATAGTTTATTAGAGGATTGGTATGTTCAACAGCTGTTAGGAAATTGTGCTAAATTGAGGTTTATAAAGTTTTAAGTATCCTAAAAATTTGCCACATGTATATCTACTAAGGATACAAATAAGTAGAGTTGAGGTGAATGCCTTAGCAATTAAAGGGCAGTGGAATAAATCATTGGAGTAGCAGCTAGGTTATTGAGTTGTTAAGTTATCAAGCCAATTCAAGCTCGAATTAATCTGAAATATTAATTTTTTTTTTAAAATGTAATGTAACAATGTAGTACATGATACACAAATTTAATAAGGCAATTCATTATCAAGCCAATTCATAAATGGTGTGTTCTCGATATAGTGTTCTCCAATGTAATGAAATTGAAATTTTATTTTGTGTCTGCTTTTGAGGGAGATGAGATGTTGTAAGAATCTTATTGAGTTGTAGATCTAATAGGTGTAAGGTGCTTAATGGCTGTTGCCTAATAATCTGTGAATTCTCTCTCAAGGATGTATCATTGCATTTGATGAGAAAGACGGCTTCAGTGTTTCTGGTGATAATGCCTCCTGTCTCCTAGGTCTCTTCCTCTTTCTTTTGATTGATATATAAACTTCTCAAGTCCAAGAGATTTTGGTCTCCTATCAGAATGTTCAAAAGTGCAATCTTCTATGTAGAAATTTGATGTTTCTTCCAGAGAAGTATTGAAAGATTAATTCATTAAACGGAATTCTGTCTAAGTTGCCACATAACATTCATCTTGTGTATTGGATACATCACTTCTATGCTACTGCCTCGAAAATATCACAAGCTTGTATGTGGGACCATATGCCAGTTATTTTCTATAGTGGGTGCCTTGTAACTGAAGATCTTCTATTTTTATATATGGTTTATTTCTGGTGATATCTTGGTTTTTGTTTGTTATATTACGATTATAATCATTGTTGTAAACTATTCAGCTGTTGACGTGTGATTATGGTAGTTCAACTTTTCTTACTCTTTTCTACTTCTGTGGTTTTCAGGTTCTTTTAACTTCATGCAAAGTGATGGCTCCATTCACACCATTCTTCACAGAAGCCCTTTATCAAAATATGAGGAAGGCTTGCAGTGGATCAGAGGAAAGCATTCATTTTTGCAGTTTTCCTCAGGAAGAAGGAAAGGTTCTATTCATTCCTTGTTCATCTAATCGATTTTTTTTATTAACATGATTCATCATAATTATCTGTGGTGATTCTTTTTCCTGAGCTACAAACATTGTTTAATTTGATAGTTTGCTGCCTTGCTGTAAGTCTGTACAAAGGAAAATTCCTATTTGAAATCAACAAAATGCTTTCTACACTATTCAAAGTACACCCATTACTAAAATTTTTTAACATTTAATTTAGTAAATGTTTATCATCACAGAATTCTTTAATAGTGTTACTTTGAAAACCATTCATCCATGCTATTCTTAAAATGTCACAGTCGTAATTGATTAATGAGACTCATCAAAGAATTAGCACACAATTGTGAAAAATATGCATATTTATCAAATATATTGTTTCAACATTAAATGATGAGTTTTTCATTGCACTTTATATTCAAATTAAGCTTTTTATACTGATCTTGTGTTGATTGCTTAAGATACTTTTGGAATTATAAAGTTTGTGGAGTAAAATCTTAGTTTTAAAATTCTTGATATGCATAGCATTTTGTTTGGTTCATTTATCCTCATCCCTCTTTGAAATACCAAATTTGGTCAATCTGAGAAAGTTTTTATGTTCATAACTTTTTTCTTAGTTTTTCTACACTTCTGATCATTGGTAAAATTATGTGCTTTTTATTAACCTTTTCAGAATAGTTGTAATAGTTGGGAGTGAGCTGAATTAGTAGAAGCTTGGTTAAACTTTCAGAATAGCTTCACTCAAATGAAATTATTTCCTTTGAAAGACGTTTCAACTAATTTTTTTTTTTTAATTTCTAATGCAATGTAGAGGGATGAACGTATTGAACAAAGTGTTGCAAGGATGATGACGATCATTGATCTTGCCCGCAATATTCGTGAGCGCCACAACAAGCCTCTTAAATCGCCACTTAGGTTTGCTTTAACTTTTTCTTTTGGGTTCACATTCCATATGCCTTTTTGGTATTTCTCTTCATTGTGGAGCTTTCCTATTATATCCTTGCCTAATTCTTAGTCTTCTCCTTGGAACTGCAGTGAAATGATAGTAGTTCATCCAGATGCAGATTTTCTTGATGACATAGCTGGAAAACTAAAAGAGGTCTGTGAATAACATTACAACCATATATTGAGTTTCTACCTACCTATAAAAGTACTGTTGTGCCTTTCTGCTCATGTTTTCTCTTCAAACTATTTTGGTTACATGTGTTTTTCTATTTGCTTCTCACATTAGAATTTTCCTTTTGCCTTGTCTTTCCTTGTTTATGCTTCATTTTTGCTTTCTTTACCTACCTTGGCCTCTATTACAGGATTTTACTAAATTGAAACTTCTGCCAGTGCTTATATTTTGAAATCTAAGATGATAATGGCATAATAATCTTTTTGTCCTTTTTATGATTTTTACGAAATATTTGGTTAGTTATATCAGTTCTCATAATATCATAGTCTTTCAGATGTGTTCCCTTCAGCTAAACGGATGATTTGCCTTTAGATGCCAAAAATTTGGTTTTCATGTAGCTGACCAAAATGTTTCATTTTATGATCTCTAAGAATATAAATTTTGAAATTATGGCTGTTGGTCTGGGTCCAAATATACCCTATAGTGTTTTATCTTTTTTTGCTTTTGGATTTTGATAAATTTTTACATGATTTCTATTACAGTATGTTTTGGACGAACTCAATGTAAGATCGCTTGTTCCATGTAATGACACTTTGAAGTATGCTGCTTTACGTGCAGAGCCTGATTTTAGGTATGTAAATTGTTACTTCAAAATGCCGTAAGTTTCTGTTTTGTACTTACAAGCACTCATGTGATTGTTCTCTTGTAGTGTGTTGGGTAAGCGGCTTGGGAAATCAATGGGAGTTGTTGCTAAGGAAGTCAAAGCAATGTCTCAAGAAGCTATCTTAGCTTTTGAGAAATCTGGAGAAATAACTATTACCTCGCACTGTTTGAAGCTCGCTGATATTAAGGTGCACCATATTTCGTTGCTTTAGTGTTATATATATATATAATGCAACAAGAGTTTCGTCTGAATCTACTGGTGAATGGCAACTCTCTTTTATTGTGTTTCTATTTACACTGGTAAAAGTTATTGGAACATTTTGGTATTTTTAGGAACTATTTCCTCAGAGGTGACATAATTTTGGATAATTTTTCCTATCCTTGGTGATGAAATGTTAAGATTAACTCACTACATCCACTCTAGGACCATTGAAAAAACATCACCTGGTCATCCATGCTTCACTGATGTGCTACTTTAATTTATCTCATTTTTCTTAACATTAGGTTGTTCGGGAATTCAAACGCCCTGATGGTAGGACAGAGAAGGAGATTGATGCTGCTGGGGATGGTGAGTTTTATTGAGGACAATCTGATGAAGATAATTATTCATACATGAAAAAGGACATTCTAACATCAAATTGACTGGTATATACAACTTTTATTTTCTGCCTGCTACTTATGTTTTTTGTTCTACATTTCAGGTGATGTCTTGGTGATTTTGGATTTGCGTCCAGATGAATCATTGTTTGAAGCTGGTGTTGCCCGTGAGGTATGTTATCCTTATGATAGAGAGCAAATAAAGATGCCAGAACGGGAGAAAATTAGAAGGGGGTGATGATCCAGAGGAAATTGAGGAGACAATCCGTTGGATAATTATTGAAATCATTCAGAGTTTGAATCAACTGAAAATAAGGCCCTGTTTATAGTGGCCATAAGAGGAAAATAGAATCTACCTCCCTCAAGCAAAAAGAAATCCCACTCCAACACAACCACCAAATGAAGAAAAAAATTAAGTATAGTCTAAATAGATAAACCAAACATGCCTTAGAAAATAAAATCTAGTCCAACCAAAATAAGGGAAAATGAGAATAACCTAAAAACTAGCTTAGTCTTCCTATGTTAGGTTAATCTGCCAATTCATAGATGTATAGTTACTTTGAATATTGGCAGTATAATTAGTTCTGATTTATATATGAATTGCATATTGTGAATTTGTTTTGGCAAATCAATAACATATGTTGGAAACTATTTCAAATTCTTGGATTATGTTTTTTATGATTTTAAGACTTCCTTTTACTATTCTGTTATTTGAAACATTGATGCTGGTGGTTTGATTGAACTAATAAAGAGATGTTTCTGATAAATGGATTTTCTTATATTTGCCTACTGTAGATTGTCAATAGAATTCAGAAGTTACGTAAAAAAGCTGCCCTTGAGCCTACAGATGTGGTTGAGGTTTACTTTGAATCATTGGATGAAGACCAATCATTGTCCCAGCAAGTTTTAAGCTCACAGGTAAATCACCCTTGCTGCTTGGGTTTTGTTTTGTATTTTCTGATTCAACAGAGCAGTAGCTTCTTGAACATGTTACCTATTTTTGGTCTCTAAATTTTGTATTGTTTTGTGCAGGAAAACTACATCAGAGACGCAATTGGTTCTCCACTGCTTCCTTCCAATATTATGCCACCACATGCAGTAAGTTGTTTTTAGTAGTTGCTGTCTAATTGAGTTCAAGTTTTCTTGGTATTTTTTATAGTATTGAACATCATTTTCTTGTCTATCTGCAGTTTACTGTTTACAAAAATGTTTTAACTTGTCAAAATCGCATATAACACTTACAAAATATATAAAGAAGTGGAGGGAAATGTGTTTTTTTTTTTATTGTTTAATAAATAAATATTTGTAGTCTTAGCACAGTAAGAGTCCTTTTGATATATCTTTTCAACCGGAACTCTTACAAGAGAGTTTTAATAAAACTTTATTAATTTTTGGATTGTTACAATTAACTTTTGAAAAAAATTGTGTAATCACTTTAATGTACAAGTTTTTAAAGCTATATTATAAGAAAATAATGTAAAATTTTTAAAAATTAAATAAGGGTGTTTTAATCGATTTAACTTTTTAGAAATGCATAAAATGTTCTACTACTTAAAGCCCAACATTTGGGTTTTGTTTTTTTAACCAAAAACTCTTCTCCATTATTAACCAAATGATATAAAAGAAATTGAAAATAATTGTTAGTTAAAAAAACACGTACTTTTAATGAAAAAGCCAAACTAAACAGACACTAACAAGCTTTTATTTCGTGTTATGAGATATAAAAAATTGTGTAATCACTTTAATGTACAAGTTTCTTTATAACTATTGTTGTATGAAACACAGGTCATCATTGGCGAGGAGAGTTTCCATGGCATATCAAAATTGTCGTTTAAAATCAGTTTGGCCAGGCCCACTCTGGTGTTCAACTCAGATGCTATTCTTGCGTTATATTCAGGTTGGATCTCTCCCCCTCCCTCTCCCTCTATCTCTTTCTCTTGTGGGCTCATGGGCGCTTTTCTTAATTTCTGCTTGTATTGGTTCTTGTATTATAGCTTGTTTTATTCAAATGGTTACAGGAAACTCGAAATTCGCACAGGGGCTGCAAATTTACTTGCTATCAAGAGACCATTCCAATCTGAAGTCTGAATTTCAGCACGGAAATGGCAAGGTATGTTTCACTTTTCACACTTAATATGTTTGATTGGAAGATAATACAGTAAGATACATACACGTCTACGGTTATCTCATCAACCTTACTTCTCTGGATATCTTTCTGCAGATAACCATTGATTGCATTGAAAACCAGCCTGCAGTTAATTTGGCGTTGGGAGAACACGTATTCTTGTCAGTCGGCGAATACTATTTGCAGAAGAAAACAGGGTGATGATATCATTTTTACACATCTATACTTCCGAGTTCGTACTAGCGATTTATTTAAATTCTGATTAGTAATAACAGAACAAAAAATGGTAAACACTAAATTATCTTTTTTCAATTGTATATTTTGTGTACCGTACCCTAAGCAATCGGTAGCTTCTTATCTACATCGATGGCATTTTTGTTGAAGAAAATATAGTTTTTATATATGTTTGTATTTGTTGCTTGGATGAGTGCATTTTTGGTAATGTTTTTGAAAACTGTTATCCATTTTCAATATAAAAAACAAAAGAATTGTTTGGTGACTTGTTTTATAAACTGTTTTCAAAAACCAAAAATAAATGTTTTCTAAAATTTTAATAAAAAAATGAAAAGGAATTTTTTTATTGTTTTGTACTATTTTTTATAAATTAATTATAGTTTTATCCTTAAAATAATTTGTTCTCATTGATTTCTATTTTGAAAAACTACTTTATTTTTATTAGAAGTACTATTTTTAGAACCTCAATTGAAAACAATAGGAAATGTTTATTTTTAATAAATCATAATCTTACTTATATCTTAAAAAGGGATTTTAGTTTTTTGTATTTATGGTTTAACAAGAACACAAGAAATTGCTTTGCCAATGATGATGGTACATGTCATTTTGTGGGTAAGCGAATATCACATCAATGAAATATAAATTTAGAGACTTATAGTATTTCTTTATCTTTTCAAGTTAGAAAGCCGAATGCTATCCACATCAGTAATAAACGAAATTCTCACAAATTCAATGAGTAACAAAATTAAACTAAACTCAGTTAATGCTAATTAAAGATTAATAAAATCCAATCAATGAATCAATTATACTTGCAATTTTGATTAAAGAAAACTGTCTGATACGGGGTATTTTATATTATTTTAAACTGTTTGATTTAATTATTTTTAATATGTTGAATACGATGTCAAACCTTTTTTTTTAATGTTTAAATTTAATTATTTATATATAAATAATGCAAAAAAAAGTGTAAAACTAAAAGGTATATTTAGTTGATATAAATGCAAACGAAATTTGAATTTAATTTAAATATATTTTTAATCAATTATTTTATTTTAATTAAATAGCATTTTTCCATAAAAAGATGACTGATTTCTTCCTCTTAATTATTTCATGCATCAAACAAATAAATAAAAAGGAATGCTATTCCCCCTCCCATTTCTCATTAAAACATAACTTTTAGCAATTAAACATCAATTTTATCACCAAAACTCTATAATATGATTAAAAGCTTTAAAAAAAATGAACTAAAATAATGCTATATATTTCAAATGATATGATTAGCTTATGAACAGTAAAATAATATGATAAAAAATTTTAAAAATCGATATAAAAAGTCATAAAATTCTAAAAATATCAGCTAGAAATTATTTTCACGAAAATAACACAGATATACCATAGCTTAGCTCTAGAACCCCAGCCATCTGATACAAATTCAGGCCTAAATTTCCAGGACCAGCATACTGTAAATGAATCATCAATTATAAATTTATCCTCAAAAGCTCTGAGACCCTTTTGATGTTGAAACTCAACTACAAAGCCATTGTTGAGCAGAAACTCATTAGGAACTCAACAATAAAAATAAAATACATTGTTATTAGCATTGGAGTGTAGACACTGCCCTTTAACTGGTAATCTCAACCGGAACTCGAAACAGCTTCCTGACAACTCTCAGCTTCGCCTTCCTCAAAACTGGGAGCTTTTGGAGTGAGGCCAAGAAGCTTGAACATGAGTTGATCGGCATCAAAATCGTTGTTAGGAGTTGTTAAAAGCTTCTCCCCAGTGAAGATGGAGTTTGCACCGGCAAGAAAACAAAGTGCCTGCTCGGGCATGGAGAAACGAACTCTTCCCGCTGATAATCTGACCATTGCTTTTGGCATTACTATGCGTGCTGTGGCAATCATCCGAATCATCTCCCATATTTCGACCGGCTGAAAACAGTATTACAAAATTGAAATCTGTCAAGCTTCCAGATGTCAAAATACGTAGCTATTGTTCATTTGAGTCCGACTTCAACACCAGAGGACCAGAATGCCAATCAATACCCAATGCTAATTTGACTTGTAACCTCTAAGGTGAACTTGCAATACGTCTTCTCACAATTCTGGAGTTGACGATGTTACAAGTTCAACATTCTGTTGTTACAAGTCAACAATGCAACTACTAGTCGACATCCATATCACACTCAGTGTGTAGTCCAAACCTCAATAATATATAATGTTAGGTTTAACTATCCTACAGGAAAACTTTTGGAGTCTAACAATGATGCTACTTCTTGCAATATATATAGAGAAATCTGCAAACTTCATATTCATTTTTCCAAACATTTTCTACTAAAGACATCAATTTTCAATTCACTAGTTCATATCATACTAAATTTTTCTGTAACATTTTCATTTTATATACGTTTTATAGTAACCGTTTTCTAATCTATGTTACAAGAAGTTACCATTTTATGTCTCAAAGAAGGCAGGAATATTTCATAGAGGCCTCTTCCACTCATAATACTCAAAATATACGGCCTCACAAAAGTTGATATGGCATTTTTTTAAATAAAAGTTATTTGGTACTTCTCAATGCACAAAGCAGTAAATCGTAAAAGGTCTTTCATTTTACATTCTAGGGAATTTCATCCTCCAATTCATGTTGCACCGACAATATTTACAAATTATGAGAAGTTATGGGATAAGTGAGGGTCGATAGTATAATCAATAGTTCAAAATCATAGTGAATTCACGAGATAATTCCTACTATTCCACAAAATCTGTGTAATGAAATTTCTTCATAAATCCAGAAACATAAATCTTGAAAGCCAAATATCTATCTGTCAGTTTCTAAAGATTTCTTTTTCTTTCTGGAAGCTATTGGAAAAGCAGATACATTGTAACACTCACATTACTTTTACAAAAACAGATCAGAAGATTAGAATAGTATAGGAAAAGCAAAGTAAAGAAAGAACTTATGTCGACATTTTCTGTAGGGCTCATACATAAACAGTTATTTGCTAAAAGATATTGGTTTCAAAACAATTCAAAAGCAAGTTAACCAAAGGAAATATATAGTTTATATAATTCTAATGTATAACAATGAAATAATTTTCATGTGCGAACAGTTCATATTAAGAAGCAGCAAATGGATGAAAGAGAAAGACTTGAATGACAAAATATGCTTGCAGTCAAAGATTTCAAACAAAAACATCAGGAAGGTATTGTGCTAAAGAGAAATAAGAATCACCTTCTGTTCTTGAAGAGGTGTGCCTTTTACTGCAATTAGTGCATTGATGGGAACACTCTCTGGATGAGTAGGGAGAGTCGCCAATGTATGCAATAAACCAACTCTGTCCTCCTCAGCTTCTCCAAGCCCGATTATACCTCCTGTGAACAGAAAAGTAAAGAATCACAACAAGTATTGATTTATCTTTACATTTAACAATAAAAGATAAAAATAAAACAAGATAAGAAAAGATCGATTTAACATTGAGGATGAAGAATCCTTAATGGCTTCTAGGAGTGTCATCCTCAGGTTAAAACAGAGTAAATAACCCATCAAATTAAAATGGAAAAACCATTTTGGCAAGTATCTCAACTCTCAGCTATTGTGATGATTTTGGGCCTCAAAAAAGACATTAATTTGAAGGTTAGAATTACCACATGAGACGCATGTTCAATTTGAAGTGATGTAAGAAAAGGTAATCTAGCTACACAGATACCAGACTATAGGAAAAGAAAAGAAACCATAATCATTGTCGCATCTGATATAAATGTTTATATTCATCCTTTCCCTTCTAGAATTCTAACATCTTCGGAGGTTATTCAAGTAATCTAAATCAACTAATAGAGTTCCTACATATATGGCCATAAATGATATAACCCCTGCAGAGCATAGAGAATTTAGCCACCTTTCAGAAGTGAGTATCTTTACACTTTACAAAAGTGCATATCATGTTTCACTGATAATCAATGGAAACTAAACAAACAATTTATTCTTCACCAGTCAATTTCTTAGTCCGTCCATTTAACCAGGAGGAGATGGCAAGATAAATTTCCACGCATAAAAAAAGTTTATTAAGAATATATACAAAACTGTAGTACCAAATCACCTGAACAGACATTGATCCCAGCTTCACGGACATGCCTAAGTGTTTCCAAGCGTTCATCATAGGTTCTTGTAGTAATAATGTTTGGGTAATATTCTCTTGATGTATCAAGGTTATGGTTATATGCTGTAAGGCCTGCTTTCTTGAGTTCTATAGCCTGCTGCTTCTCCAGCATGCCCAAGGTGCAGCACACCTCCATCCCCATATCCCTGTTATATGACAAACTCAATATAGAAGCTAAAACTTTTGATGGATAAACAAGAATACCTTAAAATATTTAATCAAATTTACAAAGTTATGTCAAACAATTAATAGGATTAGTTCTTGAAGCAAAAAAGTCGTCGTATTATTTAAAAACTAAAAAGAACGGAAACCCATAAAAATGACATCAATCAAAATGTAAATCAGAATTTTTATTGTGTACTATTTGTATTGTGTGCACTAGCTGTAGATCATTTACAGTAACATGCTGGAACAACATTTTCTGTTCTCGTTTCTCTTTCAAATGTGAAACTTTCGTCCATAGAGTTAATTTCACATTATGATCAAATGTCCTCCAACATCAACATTTTCAAAGTAATAACAGGATATGAAGAAATGAATGCAGGGGAAAAAAAATAAAAAGAATTCATATGTTGTGAAACACGACCACCTAAGGTTCTAAATAAGTTCCCTTGATCACTTTGTGGAGTTTCCACAATATAACATAACAGCCTCATCATCCAGAATAGAAAATCAAGGATCCAATCCCAACAACAATCAAGAAATAGCCTTCTTTACACAAGGACTTTCTTCATGAATTACTTGATTACCTTATTTCTTTCACATATTCAAGTATCTGGTTGAAATTGGTTTTTCTTCCTATCGTATCTCTCCATGCAGCACCCATGCAAAAACGTGTACTGCCAGCCTCCTTTGCCTGAAAAAGCATAGAAACATGCAGGGGTCAAGCCAGCATTTTAGTTAAGAAAGAAAAAGAACTTTAAATATTTCCTATAATTTGTTGAGAGCTTTAGATAGGCAATTTGGTTCTTAATTGAAAACAAGAATACATCAATCACAAAAGCAACTGCAAGGTACTAAGAAGGGAGATCTTTTTTCAGAAGTTGAAGAGTGTTATAGATTATCGATGTCAATGATGCCTACGCGTGAGTGCAGATTGGAGCAGTTACATGGGAGCTGCAGCTCAGCTTACTTCTCATGCAGCATTTTATTGTACACTAGTTGTCAGACTTCTCAACAAGATTACTGCCATATGAAACAAATTTGACAACTCAACCAAATACTTCCGTATCTCAAGTTCTTCCATCACGTAATAAATGTAATCACTCAAGATACAGGAAATAATTACCACTGTAAGAAAAACATACATTTCAGCATGCACACTATACTGCATACACTCCAAGTAAAGCAGTTATAATACAAACTCTACCCAACAAACAGAGGGATTAATTATGATATATAAAAGTGGTAACAAGTCATTACTGACAGTACCATTCCAAAATCCAAAGATAAACTTAAGAAAAAGATAAAGATGCTGACCTTTTGCGCTGCCTCAATCACGGCTTCTTTAGTCATTAGCCTTTGGGCCTTTACTCCAGTGCTATATCTCGAAGATTGAGGACAATATGAACAATCCTCACTACACCCACCAGTCTTGATGGAGAGGAGAGTGCACTGCTGAACTTCCCTAAAGTTGTGAGCATGTCTGTGAACTTGAGCCTAAAATTACAAAGAACCTCAGAGTTAGCCACCCAAAAACGATAACAGTACTTGAAGTAAGATTGTGTATAGTTGCTCATTTAATAGAACACAGAACAGAATAAGTGTAGAAAATAGATAAATTAAGAAAACCAAAGTTATAGCCATAACTAAAGAATTCACAATAAATTAATATTCTCTATTTAAAAAATATAAAAACAAACTAAAAATAAATTTGGTATTCTATTTCAAAGCAAAGACTTGATAAAAAAATTTTAGTTAAACTCAGAAACAACTCTTAAGATGTTTTCAATGTTTTCAGAAAACAAAATTAACTGTTTTCTAGATACATTTCAAAGGATAAGATTACATGTTTTCTTTTAATTCCATAAAACAACATGCTATAATGAAACCCAGATAATGGAGTTAAAAAATAAACATGAAATTCTATTAAGCACCCATGAATGCACTAAAAGATAGATAAGACAGGAGTAAAACTAACTCCATGGAAGAGGAGATCGAGAACAGGAGAGTCGTAGATGGACTTAATCTCATCCTTAGACCAATTATTTCTGGGACCTTCACGTATTGTTCTCTCAGCTTCAACTGCGGCTGCTGAGTAACATGAGCAAGATGAATGCAATGCCCATAATTTTGAAGGCCTTAAACTACGCTGTGAACAGAAAATAGATCGAATCGGCAGCATTCCTTTCTTGTTTTCAGAATCGTTTCTGGGTTATAGAGAAGAACTAGATTTTTGGCGATAATAACTAGGGAGACAGTCGGACAAGCGAGTTAGTTCGAAGTAGCCGGCTGTATTGTTGAACTCTTCAATGTAACTACTTACTACTACCTAACTCTTCCCCTTCGACAAATTTCTTTTAATTTATAAGTCCCTAAAAGGTTAGTTTATTGGCTAATTAGTCTTAAAACTTTTAAAACTATTCATTAAAATTATAATTTCTTAACAAATAACAATAATACCCCTATATTAGAATAGTTATTTATCAAAAAATATTAAACATTTAAATTTTGATAAAATATAATATACCTATCTAAAATTATTAATAAAATAAAAAAAAAATTATTTTTTATTTTATAAATAAATATTTTATTTTTATTATATTATATATATTTTGACTATATATAGATATATTTTATTTAAATGATCATATAAGTATAAATATTGTATAATTAATATTTATTTTGTTTCTAATAGATAATTAATATTGAATTGTTAATATTATTTTATTAATATATAATAAATATTTAATTATCAATATGTCATAAAATAATATTCTCTGCTAGTTTAGCGTATGTTACAAAATAAAATTCTCCACAAATGATAATCTTCGGATGCAGGGGATTCTAATGGTGTATGTTTACTCTCCTTGTCCTCGTCATTGCTGTTCTAAGGATGTTAATCTCATTGTCATTGGTTACTCGATTGCTAGTACGCTTTGGCATTAGTTGAATTGGCGATTTTGGATGTCGATTCAACAAACAAATTCAATCTTGGAGTTGTGGGATGCAATTGTTCGTATGCACTTTAGCCCCAAGTTATTCAATTTATGGATTATGACTTCGTATAACTTGTTTTATGCTACATAAAAGGCGCGAAGCTGTTTATGGTGGGAAATTTAGCTCCCTAATGTCGTTCAATTCAGACCGATTATGATTCTTAAATTAGATTCTTTGCAACCTTTGTTTCGGGCTTTCTTCATTTTGCATGTATTTCTTATTTTTTATGAATAGAAAAATTAATATTTTAATTTAAAAAATATACAAAATCAGAAATCGCTTGAGAAATTTTTATTTGTATAATAATATTACAAAGATTGGTAGACATGAGAGAGATTTTTTAAAATTAAAAAAATATTTTTTTCTACTAGGAGAAACCTCAATTTTGGATTTTTGATTATAAAACTTTCAAACTTTTTAAAATATAAAATTATCTAAAATATTTTTACTTTATTTTAAAAAAAATTTTGTTATTTCTTTAAACTAGAATATAAAAAAATTGTCTATTAAAAAAATTACTCAAATTATATCGAAAGTTATTTATAGTAAACAAATAATTAATAAGGAAAAAGTCCACATACCTCCCCTGAAATTTATAAAAATCTCAGTTTGAAAGAAAGTTTGTAAAAAGGGATACAAACCCCCCTTAAAAATAATAAACTTACCAAAATACCCCGAATTTATTTTAAAATTATATAAAATAAAATTATTTTGATTAAATTTGAACCTATAAATTTAGTAAAAAAAGTCAATACCCTAACCACTATACTAAAACAAATTTTAATAATATATTTTTTTATTCATAATATATAACCCTTTTAAAAATACATATATAATAATTTTTTTACAAAAATTAAAATAATTTTATAATCATTAAAATTTTATATAATAACTTGAATTTAAAATTATTATTATCATTAAATTATAAAATTTCAAAAAAATATCATTATTCATATTTTTAAATAAAATAATTTATTTTATTTAAAAATTTCTTAAGAAATAATTTTTTAAAATTATTAGTGGTAATAATAATTTTAGAATAATTTTATTTTACAACTATTTAAATTTATTTTCTTTAATAATTATTTAAGAATAATTTTATTATTATTTAATAATAATTTTAAATTCAAGTTATTATATAGATTTTTCTTGAATTATAAGTTTTATAATAAAAAAATAATTTTAATTATTATAAAAATTATTAAATATACATTCTCAAAAGAGTTATTTATTAAGGACTGAAAAATATATATTTATAATGTGGTTGGTGTAATGGTTAAAGTATTACTTTTTTCCATTAAAGTTTCGTAATTTTATTTTGTAATTTTAAAAAAATAGATTTATGGTATTTTGATAAGTTTAATGTTTGTAGGAGAAGTTTGTGTCCCTTTCCACAAACTTTCTTTTAAACTGAAATTTTCACAAACCTAGCTTATGGACTTTTTTTTAATTAATAAATTTTGGGAGAATGCCCGATTCTCCCTCATTTTAGATCTAATGTCCTCTTACCTACCTAATCTTTACTAATACCCCATTATCTCCTTACTGTTATTTCAGTCATTTATTTATGTCACTTTTTTAATACTTTTATCCAATTACCCTTATTATTGTTCAAAAAGCTACCAAAAGTTGAACAACCTTTTGTGTCAACTTTATAAAAAATAAATAAATAAATTGACTTGTAATACATACTAAAAAATTAATAAAATAAAGGAATAAAATATTAAAAACAATTAAAAAATAGAATTATTTTCTCTCTATTTTTTAATTTCTTATTTGTAATATCTTTTCAATTATTTTTTTTTTGCTTGTCTTTTTTCTTTCATTTTGTTGTTGACTTTTTTCTTTCTTCCATATCTAAGAAACACCCCATCCAACATAATGAGAATTATATCTCAAATGAAAATTGTAAAAGTACACAAAAAGTAGGCAAGATTATCCCAAAATACACTCCCACAAGCTGCAAGGCTAGGGTTATTTTTAGAAAGGCCATTAATATTCACTTTTAAGTTTACTACAAACACATGCTGCATAGTAAAACCAAATTGACTACATAGAATGCCCAAAAATCACACATAGTTGATTTTACTTCAAATTTCACAACATGCCCAAAAAACCATACATAGGCAGACTAAGATTGGTCTTCAAGTTTCAGAACATGGCCAAGTTTCATACATCAATGGCCTGTGAAGATAATACGATGAGGGGGTCAGCTTCTACCCATATTGTTTTCTCCTATCCCAACGGCGTTTATCGTCCCCAAATGCTATGTCTAGTTCGATGGACGGTGATATCTACGTGGGGCAGATTTTTAGAACAAAGAAGGAGTTATGACATAATTTGAGTATCAGGGTATTGAGGAGGTGTTTTTAGTTCATCATTCATTGATCAATAACTACACATTTTAAGGCAAAATATATTGTGGATGGATGTAAGGGGCGAATGCATGCTATAAATAATGACATAACTAATGGGTACTTCCGCATCACACAAATTGTGGGTGTGCACACATGTCAAAGTGATCAAATACAGGATGGCCATCAGCAAGTTAGTAGTCGGTTAATCCATGAACATATCTTAAGCAAATTCCAAGACCCTGGCAGAATTAATATACCAAAAAATATTCGAGACAACATACATAGTAATTATAGAGTGCTTGTATCTTATAGGAAAACATGGTTGGAAAATGAAGTAACGCGTCGATTGCTGAATGAAGACCCAGTCGAGTCGTTTAAGGTACTCTCCCGACTTTGTCATGTTTTATAAAAGACAAACCCGAGGACAATCACACATATTGAAAAAGACGATGAAGATCATTTTTTGTATTTCTTTGTGGCCTTTAGTGCATATGTCTGAAGGTTTCATATAGCCATTTATCCAATAATTGCTCTTGGTAGTACCTTTTTGAAAGGGGTCTATAGGGGGATTTTGTTTTTGGCAGTTACTGTCGACAGAAACAATCACATATATCCCGTGGCATTTGGGATTGGAGACTATAAGAACGATGCATCTTGGGAATGGTTTTTGTCAAAACTCCGTGAAGCAATTGATCTAGCATTAGATTTTATTTTTGTTTCAGATCGACACAACAACATTGAGAAAGGCATAGCTACAATCTTCCCGGATAAATATCAAGGTTTTAATACTTATTATATTCATAGGAACATTAAGGTAAAATATAGAATGAGGGAGAAAAAGTTAGAGATGTTCTTTCCTAGGTATTACAGTGTTGCTAAGGCTTACACTTTTGCTGAGTTTAATGATCAGATTGATAAGTTAAGGGGTACACATTAGAAGCGGCAAATTACCTAGAGAATAAAGTGGGTTTCTTGATAGGCCAGAGCATATTTTCCAAAGCAACCGCATGACACATTGACTACAAATATAGCTGAGAGTATGAATGCACTATTGAAGGATGCATGAATGTTCCTAATTATAGCATTGTTGGATTAGATTCGATCAATAATGCAAGTGTGGTTCTATGATAAAAGGGAAGAAACCGTAAAATATGAACCATAAACCATAGTCAACAAGCATGAAGTAGAATCTGAACAACTAATGGTGTATTTATTTCCAATTTTGAATTTCAGGTGAAAAGCATGGGATAAGAAGACGTGGTAGATTTAGTACAAAGAGTTGCACGTGGCGGTAATTTGATCTAATGCAATTACCTTGTCCACATGCACTTGGAGCAGCCCATTTTATTGAAGGACAATATAACAACCTTTGTTCCCACTATTTTACAAATAAAGCACTTGTGTTGGCCTATGATGTGCAAATTTTAAATGCTCGCAAGTGCACGAATCACTAATAGCTAGCGACAAATTCACCTCGAGGTCGATCTCTTAAGGAATTGCAATGGTTTAAATCCTTAATAGTTTCCTCTTAATTACTAAATTAAAGAATTAATCAAATGGGACTTGATGTAAATTCAATTTAAAACTAAATAAATTGGAATAACATAAAGAAAATGAAATTAAGAAGAAAAATAAAATAAAATAAAATGGGAGTTGGCTAGCTCTCAACTTATGTATTGAAATATTAGGTGAATTAGTTTAATATTCCAATGTTTAAATTATTGGTCTTTCCACTAAGCCTAGAAAATTCCAATGATCATGGCAATTTTCACTTCTAATTAATTAAATATATCCTTGATGTGAGGCCTCTACTTAATTAATTAGCATATTCACAAGAAAATCGCATGACCATTTAAATCAAACCAAATTAATAGATTTAATCTAAACACTTGTTCAAGGGAGCTTAATTAAAGTAAGATGGCGTGTCTAGCACCTTAATTCTCATTTGTTAACTTTAATCACGAATTATAGGTAGCCAATCCATAATTCATAAGCAAAGGTATGAAGATTAATGAACAAGAAATAATCTCAAACATCAATTCAAAAGTATTCACAAAATATCCAATACAATTGTAGTTACTAAGCCAAACTCCAACAATATGTTTATCCTTTCATAATCTATCTCAAATCAATGAAACCAAATATGAAATTTCAAACATATTCTAAAATAAGAAAATCTTACCTTCATTAAAGATTTACCCTAAGGTTTTGAATTAATTGATCATCTTCTTCAAATCCTTGGTGAAGATTGCTTGGTATGAAGGATGAAACTAACACATATGGTATATTAATTTAAAAGAAGTACAAAGCAAAGAAATGACTATTAATTGAGATTAAACAAACAAAGAGAAGACTCCCCCCCTAAGGGGAGTAAAACAAAGAGAACCCCCAAGAGGGTGCCCAAAAAGATCCCCCCTAGGATGAACAAAATCACAGTTTATATAAGCTAGATCAAGGAGGCTTTACATGTGTGAGCACATGGAAGCTACAGAATTCATCATATCACTGTCTTCCAGATTGGAGCTCACATTTGGTTGTCTTTCACACCGAATTAGAGAAAGTAGTCTTCATGTACGTTGTTTGTAATTGAATAAGCTTTCTCATGATTCATAAATCGTGTCCTTTTGATGTCAGTAACATGAGATATGATCAAACGATTAAAGCATGCTCAAATTATCATTTTGGCAGCCATTGTCTGAATGATGGCCATAGTAGATAGCCCAGATGCATGATCTGGAGAATATAAATAACATAAAAGTTTTAGCTATCTTTCTCATGGTTTCACCAGTTCAAGAATCAACTCTATTGATGTTGTATTAAGAAAGTTATGGCCAAAAGACAGAAAGATGTTCGTTGGTCCAAGTTGCACATGAGCAAACCATTCTTCATTATAATTATTCACACTTTATGCATAGATCCATTTTGAATTAGCAAATAATTTCTGAAGATGATCTGTGTAAAGTTGAGGCATCTTTCACCTCCAATAAGAATCATTGAATTTGGAGATGTATACACAAAGTTATGGCTATGATAGTGATTCATGCTCAAGTGAGTTGTATACAAGTGGATACTTTATATCTTTAATTGCAACTTGCACTCCTTTAACACCTATACACAAAAATACCCCACATAAACACTTAAATACAAGTATTATACTCATGTCATCTTGTGCAATTATACATATTTGCATGTATTTAATTTCTTGACCATGAAAACATGCAAATTAAAGGTATGGTAAGGAAATTTCACAATTTATGCACAAATAGGGACATTAAATTCAAAAGTGATGCAATAATGTCTTGCAAAATATATGTAAATAATGTACTTTTAGACACTTATCAGCCTACACAGAGAATATATATCTTATAGGTAATCAGCGTGATTAGGTTGTTTCTGATGAGGTTCATAATATAATTGTTGAGTCGCCTCGAGGAAGGGTATCAACAAGTCGACCAAGAAAACAACGTATTCCATCTAGGGTGAAGACGTAGTTAGGACAACATGCTCACACTGCAAGAAAGTTGGCTACAATTGTGTGACATGTCAAAATCTAATCCTTTTGGACTAACATGATCATATTATTTGTTTTTTGTAGAGCCAAGATTATTATTAATTTATAATGAATGAAAATATTGATGTTGTATTATTCAAATAATTTCAATATGTATCATTTAATATTTGTTATTTACTAATTTTATTATCAAAGTTTTCTTTTTTGACCTATAATTAACAATTTGGGGTATCCTACTATTCACTATCTATCTAAAAGTACGATCGGCGAATGAAACTGCCTATAAATCCATATCTGTAACAATAATATAAATTATTACTTAGCAATAACATGAACATTAAACGAAACATTATGCAGTTTACATAAACAAATAACAAGGCCACGTATCTGAAAAGCAATGCTCATACCCTTGTGATCGTACGTACACTTTTGAGTTTTCTTTGTTGTCAATCGTACTCCGAAACCTAGTAATGGATCCTCCCATGACTCGGTGCAAAGACTGGAATGTAAAGAGGCCAAACAGCAATACCCCAAGGATATTGGTTGAATTCATCTAAATCACCTAGTATTCATAACAACCATGTGTCTGCATAATTACAGTGAGCTCTCCCAAATATAACATGTTCCATGAAAAAAAACAACGATAACTTTATAGCATCATAAACATCAATTTGTGAAAAATCGATGTTCTCGTAGACCGTGGTTAACTGAGACAATTTAATCTTACTTTTGCTACCAAAATATTAGACCCTTAAACAATTGTTCTCCCAAACTATTCTAGATGGATAACGACCAAATCTTAAGCCTATGATAAGCCCAAACTCGACCCAAGAAAAATGATACGTTGACCACCCATCAGAAACCATATTTCGTCATGGGCACCTGGTGCATATGTCTCATGCAGGAACATATAATGGGTCAGGTTACTAGAAAAGCAGAAGTCATCAAAGTCTATAAAATATTCCATACATGTCTCTTTGACAAGCTCAACTTATGTAGGAGTAAGCTTTTCCCGAATCATGTCCAATATTTGTAATTTAGATAGTGATGTGGGAATGCCGTGGAATTGATCAACGGAATTAATCTTTAATCTCCTAACTGGCTTGGTCATTTCCTTTTACCTAAAAAAATTAAATTAATTATAGTAACTACAGTATTGATGCTAAAATATAACATAATGGTAATATAATAATTCATGCACTAAACACAAGGTAAATTTATTTATGATTTTATTCATTTTTATATATATTAATAAATTATTACAATAATTTTATAAGAAAATTACAAGATAATAATATAAATATTTTATTATTATTATAATAATAATAATTATTAATCAATTATTATTATTAATTTTATCTTTTATTATTATAATTTATTATTAATTATAATTAATAATTATTAATAGGAAAAAGTTCATATATCTCTTCTAAGATTTGTGAAAATTTCAGTTTGAAAAGAAATTTGTGGAAAAGGATACAAACCTCCGCTACAAATAATAAACTTACCAAAATACCCCGAATTCATTTTAAAATTACAACGTAAAATTATTTTAGTTAAATTTAAATATATAACTTTAGTGAAAAAGGCCAATATCCTAACCACTATACTAAAACAAATTTTAATAATATGTTTTTTAATTCATAATATATAACTCTTTTGAAAATACATATATAATAAATTTTATAATAATTACAAATTATTTTGTTACTATAAAAAATTTATCATTCCAAAATAATTTTTATAAGCATTAAAATTCTATATAATAATTTGAATTTAAAATTATTATTTCATTAAATTATAAATTTTCAAAAAAATTATAATTATTTAGATTTTTAAATAAAATAATTTATTTTATTTAACAATTACTTAAGAAATAATTTTAGAATAATTTTATTTTATAACCGTTTAAATTTATTTTCTTTAATAATTATTTAAGAATAATAATTATTATTTGATAATAATTTTAAATTCAAGTTATTACATAGATTTGTTTTTCGAATTATAAGTTTTATAATAACAAAATAATTTTAATTATTATAGAAATTATTAAATATGCATTTTTAAAAGAATTATTTATTAAGGATTGAAAAATATATATTAAAATGCATTTGGTACAATAGTTAAAGTATTGCACTTTTTCATTAAGGTATAGTAATTTTATTTTATAATTTTAAAAAAATAAATTTAGAATATTTTGGTAAGTTTAATGTTTGTAGGGAAGGTTTGTGTCATTTTCTACAAACTTTCTTTTAAATTGGGATTTTAAACAAATTTAGGGGAGGCATGTGGACTTTTTTCATTATTAATAATAAATTATCATTATTATTAATTAATTATTACTGTTATTAATAATGTTATTAATTTATTAATTATTATTATTGATTATTATTTATATTATTAATAATAAATTATTATTACTATTATTTATTATATTATTAATTATTACTAATCAATTAATTTCATTAAATTGCATAGTATTATTATTAATCAATTATTATTACATCTCATATTATTATTATTAATTATTATTACTATTATGTTATTATTATTAATTATTTATTATTACTATTATTAACAATATTATTGATATTATTAATTATTATTGATATTATTAATTATTAATAATCAATTATTCTTACTATTATTATTATTAGAAAAAATGCCTATTTCATCCCTAATAGATTTGATATTATCACTTATATTCCTAATGTTTTAAAATTACATTTTTAATCCTTACCATCATAACAGACATGTTAACTTTTAAATATTTTTTTCATTTGACACATTTGCCCTCTGTTAAATTAAATTTTTATTGGACTTAACCCAATAATTTTTTTTTATTAAGACTATAATTGCTTTTATTTTTTATTTTAACAAATAATTATTAAATAATATATTTTTAGGTTATAAACAAATGATTTATAATCAAGTTTTACAAAACATATTATTTATAAGGGAGAACGTCCAATTTCCACCTATTTTTTCGACTAATAACCCATTACCCTTCTATATTTTTTTTAATACCCCATCACCCCCCTAAGTTTCAATTTTATCCTTTAGTAATTAAAATATTTTCAATTTTGCTATTTAATAATTTAAACATGAACCAATTAAACCAGTGATTTGAATCGATTTTTTAAAAGTTACACAATAAATTGACATTATAAGGATTCAAACCTGTGACCTATGAAAATAAATTAACGTCCTTAGCATTGCACCAAGTATTTGCAATCAATTATTTAATAAATAATCATTTTAAACATACATAAAATAAATTCTATTAATAATAAATTCTATTGATAATAACTTTTTTAATATAAAAGATATATAATTTAAAACTAGTTTTACAAATATTAAAATTTTAAAATATTTCGAATTTAAAATTATTATTATCGTAAAATTATAAATTTTTTAAATTATATTTAAAATTAATAATGATTTCACTTAATTTTATAATAAATAAGTCATTTGGTGTAGTGGTAAAACTATTAGAGTATTTCATCTTATTTTAAGATTCGAATCATTACAAGTAAATTTATTTTTATAATTTAAAAAGAAACCGGTTCAATTGGTTCTAATTCAACGGTTTATGTTTAAATTATTGAAGCGCAAAACTGAAAATATTTAAGAGTCAGAGGGGTGATGGGATATTAGAAAAAATATTGGGAGATAATTGGGTATTAGCCGAAAAAAAACAAGGAGACAGTCGGGCATTCTCCCTATTTATAAATAGTTTTTTACAAGAAATTTGAGTTTTATTATTTTTATTTTTAGTTAATTTTATTATAAAAATTAAAAAAAACTTAAAAGAAATAAACTTATTTAGATTTTATTATTTTTATTTTTATTTAATTTTATTACAATAAATAAAAAGAAATAAAATTATTTAGATTTTATTATTTTAAACTGAAAAATAAAATTATTCATAATCAAACTTCACAAAACATCTTATTCACATAAACTTTATTTCTTTTGAGTTTTTTTATTTTAAATTTCTACAGTAGAATTAACAAAAAAATAAAAATATTAAAATTCAAATTTCTTGTAAGAGCCATTTATGAATAAGATGCTTTGTAAAACTTGATTATGAATAATGTTTTAAATGTTTATAATCTAAAAATATACTATTTAATAATTATATGTTAAAATAAAAAATAAAAAATAAAAAATAAAAATAAAAATAAAAAGAATTATAGCCTTAATAATTTTTTTTTAATTTTTTGCTTTGGGTTAGGCCCAATAAAATTTAATTGAGGGCAAATATATCAAATAAAAAAATATATTAAAAGTTAAAAATTTGTTATGGCTGTAAAGATTAAAAGTGTAATTTTAAAATATAAAAAATGTAAATGATAATATTAAAATTATTAGAGACAAAACTAATATTTTCCCTTATTATTATTAATTATTACTAATCAATTATTATTACTACATCTCATATTATTATTAATAAGAGTTATTACTATTATTAACAATAATTATTAATTTATTAATTATTATTATTGATATTATTATTTATATATTTAATTATTAATAATCAATTATTATTAATTATTACTAATTTATTATTATATCTCCTATTATTATTAATTATTATTATTATTGATCAATTATTATTATTACGTCTCATATTATTATTAATTATTATTACTATTGTATTATTATTAACTATTTTTCATTGAATATTATTGAATAATTAAAAATATAATTATTAATTTATTTTGATTACTATTATTAATTAATAATTTCATATATTATTATTTAATTAATTATTATTACTATCAAATTTTATTATTTATTTTATTTGTTCTTTTGGGTAAAGGGGCCCATAAGAGAACTTTTTTCGGGGACAAGAGATCCGAAAATAGGTCCTTTCTTGGACAACAATTGATACTCTACTTCAATTTTCAGTAGACTGTCACCAAAAGAAAGTTGGGTTTCTCCGCCAAATTCAATACACAAGATTTTCATTTTTTGGCCAAATTTTCTTCACATTCTAACAAAATATATTTATATTATTAATATCCAACAAAAATCATACAAAAAGAACTCTTTTATTTATTTTATATTAAAACAAAATTATAAAAAATTTATCAATTAAAAATATTTTTCGTTTACTGTCATCAACTTACAATCAACTCTTTCTCGCATAATTTCTTTCGCGGTTGTCTTCTCCGCCACTGAGGTCCTTGCTGTTGAAAAAGAAGTAAAAGTTTTAAGAGGTGAGGGTTTGTTTTGATAAAAAGGGTAAAATAAAAAATGAGATTTTGTAAAAAAAACTTAAGTGACTACTTAGAGTATTTTATCCGAAAAATATATTTTAGATTAGATTAATAAATTTTTTTATAAAAAATTATTTAGACTATTTTAAAAAATTTCCCTTTTAATTTTTGGGATCAAAGAAGCGCATTTTCGGTTATTTCTCTTTTAATACAAAATAGAAACAAGCGAACGGAAAATCGAATTCGAGCGTGTAAACAATGAGCGGGCGCAACATGAACTCAGTGTTCTACGCCGAGTCATACCATCCGATTCAGGCCGGCAGCATCGACGGCACTGATATTCTCCCCCACGACAACGCCGTTTACCGTGCTCACCTCTGCTCTTCCGCCGGCCTCTGTATGTACTACTACTTTTCATTCCTTTTCACAACTTTCATTATTCGTAATTATCCCATTTGAATCTTATTTTCTTGCAGATGACCCCCTCGGTGACCCCAAGGTTATCGGTGACCCTTATTGCACTGTCTTCGTCGGCCGCCTCTCCCGGCTTACCACAGAAGACACTCTACGCAAGGTGAATTTAATTTTTTTCATTAAAATTCTGTCCTTTTTTTCGGATTGAGCTGATATTGAATTGATATTTTTTTTGGATGATAAAAGGTTTGTGGCTGTTTCAGGCTATGAGCAAGTACGGAAGGGTCAAGAACTTGCGTTTGGTGAGGGACATTGGTAAAGTTGTTGTTCTTGTTGTGTAATTTCAGTTGTTATTGGAGTAGTTATATGTAGAAAGTAGCTCACTTGTGTTCTGCCTGTTTATTTTATGTAGTAACGGGTGACTCTCGGGGTTATGCCTTTGTTGAATATGAAACTGAAAGAGAGATGCGTCGTGCATATGAGGTATGAGAATGATGATTTGATGCTTCTTTTGATTATAGATTCATGAATTCTGGGTTTTTGACAATTATTCACTTTTTTTTTGCTTGGAAATAAGTTCAGTTCAAATATAATTCACTTTAGATTATAATGCTCTGTAAATAGCAATATGTTGATTCTTGCGGACCATGTTTCAGTGTTGAGTCCCACATCACATATTTACTGCATAAATGTTGTCTTTGTATGATATATTATGTCTGATTAAAATTGGTAGTGTTTATTGGTGTGTCACTAACATTTGCAAAACTATTCAAAGTTGAACATACTATCACTGTAGTTGCATTTATATTTGTGATTAAGTTTTGCTTTGTACACTTTGGTCTTTTTGGCTGCACACTTGCACATGGAGTATCCCTTGGTGGGAATTACAAATGATGGTGTTTGTTCTATTGTCTGTTGTGCAGGATGCTCACCATTCGATTATTGATGATCATGAAATTTTAGTTGATTATAACAGACAACAACTGATGCCTGGGTGGATTCCAAGGAGGTTAGGTTAGTTGTTTATTTTGATTTACTTCAGTAAACCTTACCACTGATAAGGTTCAATCATGAAATTTTTCTTTTGTTTTTTCCTTGAAACAGGTGGAGGCCTTGGGGGCAAGAAGGAGTCAGGACAGCTTCGCTTTGGGGGACGAGAAAGACCATTTCGAGCTCCTTTGTGTGCCTTCTATTCCTTTGAGCTTCTATGTATTTTTATAAATTGTTCATCAAGCAATTAGGTGGAGTTAGTGTTCTGCTTTAGGTATAATAGATGGTAGCTTCGATGGCAAATGTTATCTTATTTTTTCTAATGCTAAGTTTTGATTTAGTGGAATTGTTTTTTTGGTTAAACTATTGCTCTAAAATGTGGTATCTAGGGTTTTAGTTGTTTATAACATTGGAGCAGCTGTAATCAGCTGCTGGCCAGAAGACAATGCTTTTGAGTCTATCTGGGCATACTTTCATTTTGGAAAAAGAATGAAATTTATAAGTTCATTTCTCTTTTGTAATTGTATGGCAGCAAATTCACCCAGAATGTTTTATATTTCTTGATTCTGTACATCTTGCTTGCAACACCAGGCGTCCAATCCCATTTGATGATCTGAAGAGGCTTGGCATTCCTCCTCCACCAGAAGGAAGATATATGTCTCGTTTTGAGGTAGTGTTTATTCCCCTTACTGAACCTGTAGGGATACTTGATGTATATATGTCAACTTGCTTATGCAATGTTGTAGACCAGTAAGCATCTCATATGCCTTTACTAGAATTTAAAAGGTGAAGAAGTTTAATGAGTTCTGTTTCTCAATATTAGTATCTAGTTTCCAGAAACACTTGTCTTTCAAACTATTATATCTTTTAGATTAATATGAATTATTAAAGTGTTAAATAATTCAAGATGTGCTGTAGTTATTGCTTTAGAGAGTTCTAAAACCTGTATTAGGATATTTATGATATTTTTCTTTCGTATACCAATCTCCTTTGTAGGTCCCATCACCCCCTGGAAGGAAAAGGAGCTCTGTGGAGAAGGAAGAAACCTCTTACAGTAGGAGTTCTAAAATCTCTGTGAAGGAAGAATCTCATCGTAAAAGCTCTATGGAGAGGGGAGATCGCTCTCGCAAAAGAAGCTCTTCAGAGAGAGAAGAAAGCCGCTACAAAAGAAGCAAAACAGATAGGGAAGAGCGGTCTCACAAAAGCTCTGTGGACAAGGAAGATTGCAGTCACAGGTCTGAGGACAAGGAGGAATACTATCACAGGAGAAGCTCTGCAGACGGGGAAGAGTGCTCTCACCGGAGGAGCTCTAGGGATAAGGAAAAGCGGTCACATCACGGCTACTACTGATATGAGAGGAGTTCTGACTATCAGGATCACTCTTCTGACCGCTGACTTGTTGCAGTTTGGCCTCTATCAATGGTTAATCGATGTGTAATGGGATACATTTGGTATGCAATTGGTCTGCAGGTTGGAGTTGTGTATAAGTATCTTTACTTTCTTCAATTACCTTCAAGATTTTGGTAGCGGATTGGAGTTGTGTATAAGCATGCTTATTTCTTTAATACCTTCAAATTCAGGTCATGTTTGGTATAGAAGTATTCAAACTTTTTAATTACAGTTGTTATAAGATAGAAGTTTCAAATGTCAAATGAGTAATAAAAGCTGGGAGGCTTTCGTAAAAAAATTAGTGTTACCAAACATATTTCTTTTATACTTAATTATCCTTGGAGTTGGAAAAATACATATAGCTTCATTGGATTTATTATATAATATTTTTATATTTTAATTGTATATAAATAAAGTTTAATAAATTTTCCTTATAATATTTAATAATATTGATTTATTTCTAAAAGTTGTAATTATATAAAAACATTTGTATTAATCGTATTATGACTTTTAGGGTTATTTTTAGCTTTGTCTCTTAATTTATTGATAAATATCAAATATTCAATTAATTTATTGAATATTAGCAAAGATTATAGGAATTTGTTTGGACAATTATTGTAGCTTTTATCGATAGATTTTTAGATATAATTTGGAGGAAATTTATACTTCAAAAAAGAGAAAGAAATGATGGCATTGACCATGGCAAAGAAAGTAACAAAGAGAAAAAATAAAAAATTATGGAAAAATAAAAGATGAAAATGGAGGATGTCATAGTGATGGCATATTTGGAGATGGGAGAGGAAAAAAGTTGACAATAGAGTTGGTAATCAGTGTTTTATGTTTATATTTTATATTACATATGAATAATATAATATAATAATTTAAATCCAATTAGTAAAAGTAAATTTGTGCTTCACTATTTAATAAATTGATATGGTAATAGGGACTAAAATATTAAGATGAACCAAAGTGCATCCTAATTTGTTATTTAGTAAAAGTTTAGAGATTAAAATGTTATTATTCTTTTTATTTTTATTAAAAGAAGATTATAATAGTTATTTTATTGTTATTTAAGGATGAAGTGATGATTTTCAATAAATTTATGACATATTTAATATATACCAATAAATTTATAGGCAAAATTGAAAATAATCCTTATTTTTATTTAAAAAATTACAAATACTTAATATACTCAATATAATAGAACTACTTTAGATTAAAAAATAAAATTATTGTGTAACTTGTTATCATTAATCTAAATACAATATTATTATATTTTTCTACAGAAAATTAATAAACAAAATATAAAATGAAAAGGCTCATCATAAGTTGGATTATTTTACAACTATAAAGTTTTTTTTTTGACCTAGAGTTTTGATTTTTAATGGGTCTAATTAAAAAAAAGACTTTATTTTTCACAATGTGTAAATATGCTTTTTTTCAATTTTTTTATATGAATCTCTTTTAATAAAATCTCTATTTTGAGCTACAGAGTGTTGATGGATTTTTTTTAATATTATAAATTGCATGTATAATCTATTAATATTACATTAGAAATATATAGAGAATCGAGAGTCTTAATCGAATCTAGTTTGACGTTACTTGAAAATTTGCACCAAATATGGGAGAAATCTATTGATTTTATTTCTCTATTTTTGTGGTACTAATTTGGTTGATCTAATTCGAGATAAATAATGTTGATATTGTTAATGACTACTTAATAGTTTTTTCATTAATTCATTTCAAAATACAAGCACATTATAATTCGTAATCAAATATTTCTTATTTTTTAAAAAAGAATAATTTCGATTGGCTACTTAATTTCAGGCAGTATTTTATTGTAATACAACAAATATTCTGACACTATACTACAGCCCATAAAAATGAAAAAATCTCAATAAGAGAGATTCATAACATATGTAAAAAAAATTTAACGGTGAAAGGAAAAAATCATCTTTTCGGTAAAAAAAAAGGAATAATTTCATCTGAAAACTTAATTTTAGATGATATCATATTGTGATACAATAAGTATTGGTAAGTTAAGCTACACTACAGTTTATAAAGATGAAAAATATCTTAATGAGCTATAGATTCGTAATGTTCATTTAAAAAAGAAAATTAATAGTGAGAGAGTAAAGTTATCTTTCTAATAAAATACAAAAGAAAAATAAGTTTTTATCTTTTCTAAAAAAATTTATAGACGTAAATTAAAGACTTAGGGATACAAATGTTATTATTCGATTTTAACATAAACTTGATTATATTTCAAAGTTTATCCACTACCTTAGTTGAGAAACATCTCCATCTACTTCCCTTCTCCTTGTATATAGAAGAAAAGCCCAACTCTCTTATTCTTCTTTACTCTTTTTTACAAGGCATTATCTTCTTCTCTCTTTTTCTCCTTCGCTTGAATCCCAAATCATCTACCACTTAATTCCTTATACTCCCTCCGAAATCACACGTCATCATTACATGGGATTGGTCAGTTAAGTGATAGTGCTCGAGGTGCCCTTCATATGGCCTATCCCACTTAACCAATTTGGCAATATGAAAATTAAAGTATGTTTTCATTTTTTTTTTCTAAAATCAAAATTTTGAATGATAATGAAAAATTTTATTTACGAAACATCAAAACTTTGATCCCTACTTTACTCGAATTAGAATAGCTTCGGATTGCTTAAGTAATAGCTTTAGTTCTTTGGAATCGCTTTTCCCATGTTTGACAAAATGATTGAATGAGCTGCTAAAATAATAAGCCATGGATACAGATTTCGCTTCTTTGAAACATCAATCTTCTGTCCCTAAATTGAAATCTTTTGCAGATGTTGTCAACTCTTAACCCTATTTTCATATAGATTTGGATCAATTTGAGATTCCCCCACCTTTATTTGTGGCGACAAGACTTTTATCTCTATTCCCAAAGATGTCTACCTAGATCAACTGCAATTTAGTAAAACTAATCTCATAGGTCGAATCTCAATAAAAAAAGCATCGCAACTAATGAAAGTTGAAATGTTGAAAGCTTTGCTTTAAGAAAAATGGAGGCTACCCATGGACTGGAACCTTATGGCTCTTCCTAGAGGTTTCTTTGACTTGCACTTTCAATCGTAAGTTGATATGGGTAAAGTTTGGACCAATGAAGTTGTTAGCCTCCATAATGGAGTTTTTTTATTGTACTAGTGGATGACAGACTTCAATCTTTATGAGCCACAAATTATGTCTTACGCCCAAGTTTGGTTCAAAATGTTTGGTCTCAGTTCAGAATACTGGCACTTGAAAATCTAAATGTATATTGCACAAGCAATAGGTATTCCATTAAAAATTGATCCTAACACTTTATCTCAAAAATACGATTATTACGTCAGAGTTTTGGTTGAAGTGGACTTATCGACAGAACTCCCTACCACACGTGAGTGTTCTAATTTTTGCTTCCCAATAGAAGTTTATTATGAGAACCTACCCTCCAAATACTCAGAATATGGTGTTTTAGGACACATCTCAGCAAAATGCAAACATGATCTCAATTCAGACTTATTCAAGGGTTGAACTAAACCCATGGATACTTTTACAAAGATTTACAGGCCTAAACAACGAGCACAGGTGCTTAGTCCTATTCAAGAGGAATCAGCTGATGGTAATCCTAATAAACAACCAACTACTTCGGTCTATGCAATTCTAGAAATTCTTATGAACTATCCAAAAGATCTAAATCTTGTTGTTGACATTCTTATGATGGACCTGTTTCCTGTTAGTGGTAAAGAAACTAATAAATCCATTAGAAAGACTGATAAAACGAATGTCTCACAACATATGGCCTCTCTAGTAAACTCTGATGAAAATTTTAATGACCAATTTCAGATCAATCTCAATGCCCCAGCGAAGGGCACAAATATAGAGAAGGCATTATCTACTTCACAGCCACAAGATAGATCTCAAAAAGGCCATCCTTCTAAGAAGGATATCAAATCACCTGCATCTTCTTCAAGTAATAACTAAGAGGTGGCAGATTTTGGCTTTCTGCGGGAAGTTAAAGCTGTGTTCCGAGAACTATTAGATAAAGATAAGTTTATTTCTATTCTTACTAAATCTCAACAAAGACAACTTCAAAGGAAAAAGTAAAGCTTTAATTATCCTATTCACTGGAGACCTCTTGATGGGAGTGTTTTTCAACCTATTTCAGTTGAAATAAATTTTATCGGTGTATGCAGAGATTTTCGGTGCATATAATGAGCTTTGACTGTAAATTCAGTGCAATGAGGATTGATTTTTAACATTTTTGAAAATCAATTTTCTATGAAGATTTGAAGGCGTAATTTACACAAAAATCCATCTCCTCACTCATATAAATTGGAGGTCCCTAATTCCTAAGAAGACAAGTAAGGAAGTCAGAAAAGAAAAAGGACAGAATAATGCATTGTATTATTTTGGGAGTATGTTCCTCAAGTTTCGATTTAAACTTGATAAATTTTGTTGTACCCATTTTTGAAATAGTGGACGAATTGTTTATGGTTGCTTTACTTGTATTTTTTTCTCTTAAAGGCTTTTCATGCTAAAATAATTTTGGTCTCTCTTTGTTATTTTATTTTATTTTTTTCGTTATGTTTAATTTTTTCAACAATTGATATTAGAGCATTGTTAGAGAAAAATTGTTTATAATAATTGTAATGTCACTATTGGAGAAAATTATTAGCAGGTACGTAGTTGTTGGTTACTGTTGAAGAATCATTACAAGTACTATAGGAGCTATTATTATAGCATCACATGAACTTAACTATAACTTTCGACATTAAGGGTAGTTACTGTTATTTAAGGCATAACTATTTTGCAAGGCAGTTAAATGCATGCAGCTACTGTTACTAAGGTGAGTACTGTTGCAAATACGGTACTGTAGCAAATACGGGTACCGTCATAGATACAATAGTATAGCCGATATAGATATTATTGCAAATACAATACTGTTACAAATATAGTTCTGTAACAGATACTATAGAATTGAAAATGCTAGCCATAAAGTTGAGATCAAGAAGTTCAACGATAAAAATAATTTTTCTCTTAGGCAAAAAAGAATGAAGGATCTTCTCTTCTAGCAAAAGGTCCACAAAGCTTTATTGGGCAAGAAAAAAAAGCCTGATAAAATCACTAATAAACTGTAGAAGGATATGGACAAGATTGTAGCGAGCACCATTCGCCTAAATGTGTTAGATAGTGTCTTGTGAAATATCGATTTAAAGGAGTGAAAAAAAACAAAAAAAAACTTGGAGACTTTAGAAAGACAGTACAAGTCAAAGAATCTCTCTAACAAATTATACTTGTGGAAGCAATTATACCAAACGCAGAAGCCTGAAAAAATATAGATATGTTGCAACAATTAAGCAATTTTAATGGTATGATATCTACACTATTAAAATTTAATGTGAATTTCACTAAAGAAGAAAAGTTTGTATTGTTGATAGCAATACTTTTTTTTTCTTATGATCATCTTATTGCAACTCTCATTTATAAAAAAGCTACTATAGAGTTTAAAATTGTCTATGTAGCTCTAATTTCATTTGAAAAATAAAATAAAGTGGTCGGTGGAGAATCATAAGCATTTTTTATTGACAATAGAGGGAGAAGTAAAAATCAAGGTGAAAGAAATCATAATGACAAGTTGAGGGGGAGATCAAAATCAAGAGGCAAGAATTTCATCTACTAACATTGTATAAAGTGGGGCTACATAAAGAAGAATTGTCAAGCATTAAAACAAGAAGAGCAACAAAATAGTTGATAAGAATAAAGAAGATGACAACAATACAGCTGCAACAACCATAAAGAATGAGGATGTTTCATTGTTTGCTGATGAATGCTTATATGTTAACGATACTATGGTTGAATGGGTGATTGATTTAGGAACTTCTTTCCAAGTTATTCTAAATCCAGGAATATTTACCACTTAGAAAGCTGGAGACTTTGGTTCGGTGAAAATGAGAAATTTATCTTGCTACAAAATTATTGGATTTGGAGACGTTTGCATTGAAACTAATGCTTTTTGTCAATTGACATTAAAAGATGTAAAGTATGTTTCAAAATTACATCTTAATTTAATCTGGGTGAATGTTCTGGATGAACAAAGCTATCAAAATTACTATAGCAATAGTGGTTAGAAGCTCTAAAATGAGTCATCGATTGTTACAAAAGGAAAGCTTTCTTATAGCATGTACAAAACCCATGGAAAAGCTTGTGCTAATAACGTGAATGTAGAGTTAATCCTCCACCAAATTTATGGCATAAATGGCTTGGTCATATAAGTGAGAAGGCATAAAAGATTCTTGCCAAAAGGAATTCTATTCCTTTGGTGAAAGGTGCTTCATTTAACCCTTGTGATTATTATTTACTTGGTAAACAACACAGAGTTTCATTTGGTAGTCCCTCTATTAGAAAATATAATTCATTAGAGCTAGTATATTTTGATGTATATGGCCCTCTAGAAGTTGAATCCTTAGGAGAAGCTAAATATTTTTTGACATTTATAGATGATGCTTCTAGAAACGTCTAGGTATAATTGTTAAAAACAAAAGATTAAGTGTTTTATGTTTTTCAAAACTTTCATGCCATGGTAGAAAGAGAAACTAGGAAGCCTTTGTAGTATCTTTGATCAAATAATAGAGGTGAGTACACATTTGATAAGTTTAGAGATTATTACTCTAAACATGGGATTCAACATAAGAAGATAGTTCTTGGCACTCCTCAACATAATGGTGTAGTTGAACAAATGAATCGCACTATTGTGGAAAGAGTTAGAAGCATGTTGAGAGCAGCCAAGCTATTAAAGCCTTTTTAGGGAGCAGTTATCCATACTACTTGCTACTTGATCAATAGATATCCATAAGTTCTTTTAAGGTTAGATATTATAGAAAAAGTACGGATTTGCAGATATTTGGTTATAAGATTTTTGTGCACGTGTCGAAGGAACAATTATCGAAGCTTGACGATAAGGCTGTTTCATACATCTTTATTGCATATAGAGATGAAGAGTTCAGATATAGATTTTGGAAACTAGAAAAGAAAAGAATTGTGAAAAGCAGAGATGTTGTCTTTTATAAAGACCAAACGGATGGAGATTTCAAAATGGAATAATGGCCTGACAAAGCTGCATTTAAGTTAAGTCCTCCTCAACAACAAGTGACAGATAAAGAATCATAAGTAGTTGATGAAATCCAAGTCCCGCCTGATGATGATGCTAAAGATAGTAATGCTAAAGATGATGTTCCAGCACAAAAGAATAATAATTAGAGGGAGAGCCCATAACAGAAGGATGATGAACAACCCATCAAAAGTTTAATTAGAAAGAGAAAGCTGTCCACAAGATACTCACCAATAGATTATATTTTTGTAACTGAAAAGGGAGAGCCAAAAGGTTTTTAGAAGGCGTTCACTCACGAAGACAAAGAAAAGTGGATAAAATCCATGAAGGATGAAATGAGATTATCGAAAAATAAGACCTATGAGCTAGTAGAGCTTCCAAAGGTAGAAGGACCTTGAGTAACAAATGGGCATATAGATTAAAGGATGATGGGCATAGTAATATAGCAAAGTATAAGGCTCGATTGGTTGTCAAGGGCTTTGGATAAAAGAAAGGAATTGACTTTGATGAAATATTTTCTTCGATGGGCGAAAATGTCTTCGATTAGAGTAATCTTGGAATTAGCAACTAGTCTAGATCTTGAGATTGAGTAGATGAATATAAAGACTGCATTTCTTCATGGTGACTTAGAAGGCAAAATCTATATGCATAAACCTGAAGGTTTCAAAGTTAAAGAAAAAGAGCACCTAGTGTGCAAGTTAAAAAAGAGTTTGTATAACTTGAAGTAAGTTCCACGACAATGGTATAAGAGGTTTGACTCATTCATGATGCATCATGACTATAAGAGAACTGTAGTAGATTCATGTGTCCACCTTAAATAATATTTTGGTGAGAAATTCATTATTTTGTTTTTACATGTTGATGACATGCTCTAGTTGGTCAAAATGTACAAATTATCAACCAACTGAAGAAAGAATTATGAAAAATCTTTAATATGAAAGACTTGGAACCAACCAAATAGATTTTAGGAATGAAGATTATTTGAGATAGAAGATCCCGGAGATTATGGTTGTCATAAGAGAAATATGTTCAACATGAAGAATGCTAAGCTAGTAACTTCACCTTTTGGAGCGTAGTTCAAACTCTCCAAGAAGTCAAATCCATCTCTCAAAGAAGAACTAAAGATGTTGACCACTGCTTACTTTTTAGCTGTTGGAAGCTTAATATGCGTAATAGTTTGCACAAGACTAGGTATAGCTCATGCGGTTGGAGTTATGAGTCGTTTCTTGGAGAATCTAGGAAAGGAACATTGGGAAGCTGTCAAGTGAAGTTTTAGATATCTAAGGTTACATCTAAATTATGCTTGTGCTTTTTAGAAATGGAAAACCAATCTTGGGAGGTTATACAAATGCGGACATGGCAGGTGATCTTGATGGCCGAAAATCTGCATCTGGGTACATATTTACTTTTGTAAGGGGAGTTATGTCGTGCTAGTCTAAATTGCAAAGATGTGTTGCTTTATTAACAACAGAAGTTGAGTATATTGTTGTTACAGGAGCTGGTAAAGAGATGTAATTAAAGACATTTCTCTAAGAGATGGGATTGAAGCAAAACGGGTCGTGGTTTATTGTGACAATTAGGGTGTCATTGATCTGAGAGAGAACTTTACCTACCACTATCAAACTTGTCATTATCAAACGAAGTGTATTGGCATCAGATATCATTGGATTTGCGAAGCTCTTGAGAAAAAGCTATTCCAAGTACAAAAGATTCATACTAGCAAGAATGTTGCAGATATATTAACGAAGGCGATTCCTTGGTGCAAGCTTGAGTTGTGTTCTAAGCTTACTAGGATGAGTTATCTGTAATGAAGACCACAATCCACTTCTACCCCTCATGGTTTGAAAATGGGGATAATTGATGCAACGTTTTTCAATCTATTTTGGTTGAAATCAATTTTTCTGGCATATGCAGAGATTTTCCTTACATATGATGAGCTTTGTCTGTGAATTTGGTGCATGAGGATTGATTTTCAGTATTTTTTAAAATTAATTTTTGATGAAATTTGGAGGCGTAATTTATACCAAAAATCGCTCTCCCCTCTCTTATAAATTGAAGGTCCGTGATGTCTCAAATGACAAGTAAGGTAGTAAGGAAAAAAAAAAGAGAAAGTGAGAGTGAGGAAGAGAAGAAAAATTTGTATACCAAAATAATTTTGTATTATTTCTAGAGTGGGTCCATTAAGTTTTGGTTTAAAATTTAATAGATTTTGTTGTACTCATTTTTTAAATAGTGGAGGATTTATGTCTAGGTGGTTTATTGTCATCTCGTGATTTTTCCCTCGGGTTTTCAACGTTAAAAAAATATTAGTGTCTCTTTCTGTTATTTTATTTTATTATTTTCGATGTATTAAAATTTTCCTAACACTTCTAACATCAACAAAATTTCCTCATGCATGTTATCTATTGGAACATTCGAGGAAACTCAAAATCTAAGAATGAATTGTTTAATTTATGTTGCTCTCACAACTTAGATTTTGTTCATATCTCTAAACCTATGGTCTCTTTTTCTTTGATTCCAAGTCATTATTAGGAATGGTAATGGGCCAAGTAAGAGCCGGGGACCTTAATCCCCGTGCCTGTCTCAAATTAGGCCAAAAATCCCCATACCCAGTCCATCCCTTTTTTTTGTCAAAATAAGACCGGGTTGGGTATGAGCCTGTTTTCAAAATAAATTATTGGCCCGCCCCAGTATTTAATGTTCAAACCCATAAATTTACTAAATTTATCCATCATTTAACACAAATTTAGTTTTTATTAATTTCAAGCTCCTTAATTCTTATTTCGTCAACAAAATAAAAATATTAAAACCAAAATTAAATTTATAAAATAAAAAATAAAACTCACATAAATTATATTACATAAAAATAATACCATCATAATTAAATTCAAATAATTCAAATTGCTTCCTCATCATCCTGTAAAAACAAAGACAAAACAAATTATATAATGAAAAGTATTTTAAATATGGGTGAAAATTCCTTAATTAAATTTTTAACTTGAGTGAATAATTCAATATTATTATGTACATATTAAATTTAATAACAAAGAGAATTAGTTAATAGATATCATTAAAAAATATTTTCTAGTAAGAAACTCAATATTATCATTCTAAAAAATTTTAAATATAGGTGAAAATTTCTTGATAAAAGTTTTAACTTGAGTAATTCAATATTATTATTTACATTAAATTTAATAATAAAGAGAGTTAGTTACAAGATATCATTAAAAATATATTTTTTAGTAAGAAACTTAAAATTATTATTATGATGAATTTTAAATATGGTAGAAATATGTTCATAAATGAAGACCCATTACAAATTTTAAGGCAAAGGAGAAAATATAATGCATTAAAATAGATATAATTACCTTGGGTTTTAATAAATTTTCAATTCACATGGATAAGAAGACATAATAGTGAGAGATTGAGAGAGACGAAGGTGGCGGCTGTGAAATCTAAAGGAGATTATATCCTTTGATTTATGTTTTCCATCTTGTATTTTATAGGAAGGGATTAATTGATTAAATTAAAAAGATTTCAACTTGTTTAGAAATACTTAAGTGAATAAAACTCAAAGTATTGAACTTTTGTAATAATATATTCAATAAAATTGATGTGATTGTAATTAAACAAAAAATTTTAAATTGAAAAAGCGGGCAGGGCAAAGGCAAAAGCTCTATCCCTTAGTCGACCCTTTTTTTTATGCGGGTATAATTTTTCATACCCATACCCAGCCTGATAAGTGCGTAATACACGCACTAAATCATTTACTTTTAAACTTCAATTATTTGTTTAATCCTCAAGTTTCTTTTGGATTTGATGTATTTTGGTTGTTTTGTGCAGAAAATGATAAATTTAACTTTTAAAAGTTAAATGGGCTTGAAAATGATTAATTCGGTTTGAAAAGGAAGAAACCGGAGCATAAGAACAGAGTGGACCAAAATGCAACATAATCAGGACTAAATTGAAGAACTATCACCGCAAAGGGATAAATCGAAAATACAAAAGAGAAAGAAGATCCAATTGAAATTGACCCGATTGTATTGCTTCATTGGCAGAAGCTGGGGCGCGATCGCGCGCCTTGCCGCGCGACCGCGCACTGCGTTCTGCCCAGGTGGACTAAAGTGCAATAATATCAGGACTACAGTGCAAGCAAGTAAAAAACGTTCGATTAATATCTGATTACTCATAAGTATAGGGATTCAATTGATATTCGCCGGCCTTCGAATTTCTAGGCAATTGAACGAATTTTGCGGTTTAAAAAGAGGGAGAAGGGAAGAACAAGGGGTAGGTCACTGCTTGGGGAGAAATTGGAGAAGGAAAAGGGAGAGAGAGAAGAGGAGAAGAGGAAGAAATTAGAAGAAGAATTTGGGGGAATCATCAAGTTCGATTTTGGAAGACAAGCTCTCCATTCTAGTTTATCTCTTTCCCTTTATTTCAATTTTATTGTTGTGAATTGAATAAATTTGTGAAATTCGAATTCATGTTATTAATTGTTGAATTATTAAGTTGTGAATTTGGATTATACCCAATGAGTGGCTAAACCCAATTTTCTAGGGCAATGATTTAATCTATTTGAAACATTCACTTCTAATATTGTGTTGTTTAATTGATTTGAGATTGGGTGTTGAGTATTTATCATGGTAATTAATGCTTTTGAATATTTGGCCAATATTTGAATGAATTGTGGATTGATAGGAATTGAAAAATGAATATCATATCTAGACCGTGTGGTAAATACCGTAAATTGCTTATTAGATAGAGATATACTAATATGGTTTGCGTAGTTTAATTAGAAATTATCACCAATTGTAATGCACTTCCGTTTAATTAATTTCACATAGAGATATAGTGAAATTTTAGGTGCGAAGTAGACTCGATTGATCTCGAGAGAGACAATCGAATAAAGTAGGATAATTAACTAGCAACACGCGTTTTAAATTAGAATAACGTCAATTGAAGAAGTGGATGTGACCAAATACGATAAATCATTAGCCCTAGACATTTCCATTGATTGAATTTTCAAGTGTTTTGCTTTATTCTTAATTTTAAGTTTATCAACAAAACTATTTCGATTTCTTTAAATAAATTCGTAGATTAATCACTTTCGGTAGTTATAAGATTACATTCCTCGTGGGATCGACATCCTCTTATCATTATATTACTTGATTGCGACACGTGTACTTGCGTTCGTTAAATTTACACGCAACAAGTTTTTGGCGCCGTTGCCGGGGATGTCGATCGGTAGTTATAACAAAACTATTTCGTTTGTTGCGTGTAAATTTAATGAACGCAAGTGCACGTATCGCAATCAAGTAATATAATGATAAGAGGATGTCGATCCCACGAAGAATGTAATCTTATAACTACCGAAAGTGATTAATCTACGAATTTATTTAAAGAAATCGAAATAGTTTTGTTGATAAACTTAAAATTAAGAATAAAGCAAAACACTTGAAAATTCAATCAATGGAAATGTCTAGGGCTAATGATTTATCGTATTTGGTCACATCCACTTCTTCAATTGACGTTATTCTAATTTAAAACGCGTGTTGCTAGTTAATTATCCTACTTTATTCGATTGTCTCTCTCGAGATCAATCGAGTCTACTTCGCACCTAAAATTTCACTATATCTCTATGTGAAATTAATTAAACGGAAGTGCATTACAATTGGTGATAATTTCTAATTAAACTACGCAAACCATATTAGTATATCTCTATCTAATAAGCAATTTACGGTATTTACCACACGGTCTAGATATGATATTCATTTTTCAATTCCTATCAATCCACAATTCATTCAAATATTGGCCAAATATTCAAAAGCATTAATTACCATGATAAATACTCAACACCCAATCTCAAATCAATTAAACAACACAATATTAGAAGTGAATGTTTCAAATAGATTAAATCATTGCCCTAGAAAATTGGGTTTAGCCACTCATTGGGTATAATCCAAATTCACAACTTAATAATTCAACAATTAATAACATGAATTCGAATTTCACAAATTTATTCAATTCACAACAATAAAATTGAAATAAAGGGAAAGAGATAAACTAGAATGGAGAGCTTGTCTTCCAAAATCGAACTTGATGATTCCCCCAAATTCTTCTTCTAATTTCTTCCTCTTCTCCTCTTCTCTCTCTCCCTTTTCCTTCTCCAATTTCTCCCCAAGCAGTGACCTACCCCTTGTTCTTCCCTTCTCCCTCTTTTTAAACCGCAAAATTCGTTCAATTGCCTAGAAATTCGAAGGCCGGCGAATATCAATTGAATCCCTATACTTATGAGTAATCAGATATTAATCGAACGTTTTTTACTTGCTTGCACTGTAGTCCTGATATTATTGCACTTTAGTCCACCTGGGCAGAACGCAGTGCGCGGTCGCGCGGCAAGGCGCGCGATCGCGCCCCAGCTTCTGCCAATGAAGCAATACAATCGGGTCAATTTCAATTGGATCTTCTTTCTCTTTTGTATTTTCGATTTATCCCTTTGCGGTGATAGTTCTTCAATTTAGTCCTGATTATGTTGCATTTTGGTCCACTCTGTTCTTATGCTCCGGTTTCTTCCTTTTCAAACCGAATTAATCATTTTCAAGCCCATTTAACTTTTAAAAGTTAAATTTATCATTTTCTGCACAAAACAACCAAAATACATCAAATCCAAAAGAAACTTGAGGATTAAACAAATAATTGAAGTTTAAAAGTAAATGATTTAGTGCGTGTATTACGCACTTATCACAGCCCATTATCCATTCTCATTAAAAAAATATACCGATAACCTTACCTAAATTGGCCAAGATGGACTGAGGCCCTAGACCCACGGGCCAAATTGCCATCCCTAGTAATTACTGGTTTTCTCTCCATCTTTGGTTAGTTGCTTCAAATGATTGTGGCTCACTACGTCCTAACTTGTGCTGCTTTGTTCCAATTCTTACAAGATCTTTCAGTGCAATCAACTAGTTATTAACAAGTAACAATTTCTATGACTCGTAATAGGAATGATTGTCTTTTTACTTTTGCTTATGCCTTTACAAACTATTTTCGATGGAGAACTCTCTGGTTAGAACTAGTTCAGACTAGTAAACATTTTTCATGCGCTTGGATGGTTATTAGGAATTTCCACTCAGTTTTAGATATGCATGAGGAAAAAGGAGTATGTCTTCTATATAAAATGGCTTGTTTTGACTTCCGCAATGCTACTAACATACATAGGTTGATTCATCTCAACACTTCGGGAGCATTCTATACATGGTCCAATGGGTGGAGATCTTCGAGGTCTTACTGAAATTGTTCTAGACCGGTCATTGTGTAATAATATTTGGTTAGGTTGTTGGCTAATCACAAGTTGTTCTGTTCTTTTGCGGAATTACTCAAATCATTCTCTGCTAATATTCGCCGCATAGGTTTCTTGAACTTTAGGTTTAAACCTTTTCGCTTTCAGCCTATTTAGGTGCATTATAATTCTTTCAAGCAATTAATGTAGGATTCTTGGCACTCTTCGACTCATATTTTATGCCTTATGTGAAATCTTATTTGTGAACTTCATTGTCTCAAAAACATTTTCCATGAATGGAATAAGTCTTGGGGATATTAATAAAAGTCTTGAAAAGGCGAAATTTGAGCTCACTACTGTATAACATCATATTTCAACTATTGGTATTTCATATTCTTCTTTACTAGAGGAATCAAATGCCATGGTCAAGGTTCATCACTGTTTATAGATGCATCATCATTTTTGGTATACAAAGGCTTAGGTCTCTTGGCTCAAGAAAGGAGATGATAGATCAAAATTCTTTCATCTTTATGCCAAGATTAAACCTGCTAAGTCGAAGCTGGTTCAAATGAGAATAAATGGCAACATAACCTTATTACTAATCATATTACTCAATTTTATGTAGATCAATAGTTAACTTCCTTAAATTCTAATTTGAGTCACTTTAAAGATATTATTCATTGTCTTGTTTAAGATGCAAATTGTAACACCCCCCAAGTGGTATGTATTATGTATACGTACATGTCATTTTCTATTAGTTTGTACTTAAGTAACTTAGTACACTTAAGGTATTTCTTTTGAAGTATTATATGAGTGTATTTAGTATTAAGAGTTTACTTAAGAAAGGCCCAAATATAAAATTGGAGTATTAATACATAGGTATATTTAGTACTAAGTGTTGGTGTATTTAGTAAGGCTCAAATTACAATTCGAACCCTAAGTATAAATACATCATATTTCTTGTTTTAGAAAGAAAAATATCATTTTGCAGATTTTAAGAGAGAGAAGAATTTGAAAAGAATTTAGTTTTCAAGGAGAAATTAAGAAGGTTTAAGGTAATTTTCTCTTCTCTTTAAGATTTATTGTGTTATATATGATTAGATTGTGTTATAGAAGAGATTTTGTATAAAGATTACATGAATATGTTGAGTATATATTGATTTGAATCATTTATGGTTATGAATACGATTTTGTGGTGGAATTGGTGAAGGAATTGGTAGAAGATAATTATTGTTGTCAAAGGAAGCTTTTGCAGAACTTAGACCTTGGACAGTATCTTGATCCGAATATTTTATAAATTTTTATATGTCTTATTTTGGAAAACTGATTTAGAAAAAATTATTAGACATCAAATGAGTTATGATAAATTTTATTTCATTTGAAAATGTTGAATGTTTTATTTTATATGAATATACCGATCTGACTCTGAGATGCTGAAAAATGTTAATTTTTGCAGAATACATGAATTACGCAATTTTCTGGGTTAACCAAATGGTCTCCAAAAATTATGAAATTTTACAAAACAATTTGTACTTATTTCTAGTATAAATATTAAAAAGTTTATGTCATAATTCTATGTATATAATTTGTTATGAATTTTTGAAGTAGTCTATATCATTTAAAATGTACAGTTTACAGAATTTGCAAAGTGCAAAGTAAAACTTGTTTAAATTAGTTTGGACACGAATTATGTCTTCCAAGTTTTATCATGCTATTAAATATGTGTCTATATAATTTTTGCAAAGTTTCATAGCCATTAGGATGTTTGTTTGATGAAATGTTGTATATTTGATTTGTGTATTATGGTTATGAGATTAATTTTGATTTTAGGATTAATGTGATTGTGTTATCTTGTTGGGAACATCAAGAGCTAACTATACTAGACTTTTTAAATGGGACCACAATGAATTTATATATTTGTGTGTGACTATGTTTACAAATGTTTTGGAATTATGCATTAATATACAAGCATCAATTTGCTTATGATTATATGTCGAAATATTTGTTTACAACTTTGTAATTATGTGTTGTACAAAGTCATTGAGCATTGACATTAGCATGTACATATGTATAAGTGATTTTGATAAATGAGAAAGTGTCTTGTAAGAAAAATATTTGTGAAAGTTAAGACTTTGTATTTTTAAGGGTATTCGAATTCATTATTTTCTTAGTAGGCAATTATAAGTGTTTGAAGCCTTTTGATATGTGTGGTAATTCCTTCAGGTTTGGTATATTTGATATGTGTTATGTGTTCCGTAAGACATGAGAGAGAATTTTGGGTACCTTTAGGACTTGTGAGTCTTCGCAATTGTGTGTCGACAGATTTGTGCATGTGGAAGGACTCGCCGATGATCAGGGTGAGGGTGTGGCTCTTACTTTGGGGCATAAGCGTTTATTGTGTGTGAAATTTCGTGCCCCACTTGCTGATACCCCATATACAAAAAGTCATCGACAGGTGACTCAGGCTCAATATGTGATATGTTAAATGTGAAGTGCTACTAAGTAATAATTGAATGAAAATATTTCTAGGTAAATGTGAATGAAAGTTTAAAAGTGAGTTAGTGACCTGCACAAGTTTGATATGAATTTGTATCATGTATTTTGGAATGAACATGATTATTATCTTGTTACATATTCATCTTATGCATTATATATTATTTATATATGTGTGTGTATTTTCGTTTATGAAAAAACTAGTATGCTTACTGAGTTTATACTCCTTATAGTTTATTGTGATTTCTAGATAAGTGATCGTGTGCGTAGTGGATTTGGTGAAACATCTGCTGTGCCTTTGTTCCCTAAGTTTAGGATATTGGCTTGTATTTTATTTTTACATTATGGCTTGGAGACTAAGTACTAAAAACTATTTAAATAGATTTTTGTATTAATGAATATTGATGAATTTTCTTAGAAAAATGTATTTTTTTTATATGTTATATGTTTGATAGATCACTCTTCGATTTTTTTACAAGTCGAGGCGTGACACAAATAACAATTTTTTAATGGTGATTCAAGTGGGAATGATATTAGGGAGGTAGTATTCGCTTTGAACTCCAACAATGCACATGGACCTGATGGATTTGTAGGTAGTTTCTATAAGGAATGTTTAGATATTGTTCCAGAAGAAGATTCAATTTCTCAATGTAGACCTATTGCTTTGGCCAATTTTTCTTTAAAATCATTCCAAAAGTTATAGTGGATTGCTTAAAGGTATCGTAGACAATATCATCTCTCCTCAACAACATGCTTTTATCAAAGGAAGAAGTATTGCTGAAGTTATTGCTTTAGTCTTAAAAAATTTTCAACTTCTCAATAACAAGATCAAGGGCGAAAATGAGGAATCAAGCTAGACATGGGAAAAGCATATGACACAATGAGCTAGCCATTCTTATTGCAGGTTCTTTCTCGATTTAGCTTCAATGGTTGTTTTTTTCAATAAGTGTCTGTCCTTCTTAATTCTGCTAAGTTGTCCATACTTGTACATGGGGCCCTTTATAGTTTTTTCTCTTGTGGCCGAGGAATGCATCAAGGCAATCCCCTCTCTCCTCCCCTGTTTTGCTTAGCGAAGGACTACTTAAGCAAGGGCATTATTAAGCTTCTAAAAAAGGGGGAAATTAAGAACATTTCAATCATTCCCTCATGTGTTTTATATGTTGACAATACTTTTCTGTTTTGTAGAGGAGAACAAGATTTTCTTAAAAACTTTATGGATTTTCTAACACATTATGAATCCATTTCAGGGCAAAAAATTAATAAGGAGAGCATTCCTAAGATCGTACTCTAGCTATTCATGCATTTTAGGCATTAAAGAGGGTTCTTCCACCTTCACCTACCTTAGGTTCCTATCTTCCTAGGTAAACCTCGAAGATCTCACCTTCATGGTTTAGCAGATTACATGATTTCGAAACGTTCAAGTTAGAAAGGTAAAAGTTTGTCCATGGCAGAGAGAGCTCAGTTAGTTCAATTAGTTTTCAAAGGGCTCTTCATAGTTTTTAGGTGTATAAATGGCATATTTCTTTGTTAAAACATTTTATCTTGTGTAGCTCATAACTTTATGTGGTCTAGAGATGATGAAGTTTGCAAGTTAGTCATCATTGATTGGGACGTTGTTTGTATGCCTAAACAAGAAGGGGGTATATGTTTACAAAATCTCATTACATTTAACAAGGCAACTTTGCTTAAATTTATCTTGGATTCTTCTCTACCATATTCTATTTTAAGTGATTTTTTTGGCATTCGTTATTGCCATTAAATATTGCAAAGCCCATTTATTACTTTGAATATTCTACTATTTTTGTTGTTCGCTCAGTTATGACCAATATGGAGATGGTTCTCGTTGGCTTGTAAGGATTGGTACTCATATCTCCTTTTGTCATTCCAAATGGTTATCTTAACCTATTTCTAAAGTCCTTGATTTGGAAAAGAACAACACAAATCTAGTTTCTATGTTTTCTTGTCTTATTTATGCACTGGTTGGCAGATTTCAGATAGCTTCAATAACCGTTTTCTTAGTCTATTGACTCAAATTAGCTCAATAGAGCTTCCTCCTTCACATACATTTGAAAAATTAATTTGGACGACCTCTTGTACAGGAGATTTAAATTTTTCTGTGTTATGACTTTGTTAGAAAGAAAAAGGATAAGGTTAATTGGGCTAGTTATATATTGAGGTCCTACATTCCCTAAAAAATTTCTTTTTTCCTTAGAGACTTATGCATGATAGCTTACTAACGGATGATAATTTGCAGTGGTGAAGAGTTAAAATGGCTTCAGTTTGTCCTCTTTGTGGGTGTGCTTCAGAGTCAACGTCTCATTTGTTTTCTCATTGTTGCTTTTTTTTTGAGAAATTTGGAGCTAATTGTTCGTGACGTTTAAGAGCTTTTTTTTGGTCCTTACTTCTCTTACATTTCTGTGGGAGCTTATTATTTCTCAGCAATTTCATATTCATAATGCATGTTATTTGCAAGGCTCATAATAATGCTCTTTATGGTTCTAAACTGACAAATTGTTAGATTATTTAATCTTGCTGTGCTCATGTTCAGATTCTCTACTCTATTTTCCTAGGTTTTGGCTTCTCGCAATATGTTATTACCATTCTTCAATCTATTGGCACTTAGCCAAGTAGCTGTAAGGCTCCAAAAATTACAGTAGTTTGTGGCTTTCTGCCTTCCCCTTTTGGATTATGGTGAACATTGACAGTTTATCAAAAGGTAATATGGGAATCTTGGTTGCTACTGGCAATTTTAGAGACTAAGAATTCCTTCTATAGTGCTTTTGCTATTCCTTTACGAATTAAAAAGAGTTTTTTCGCTTAAGTGTGTATCGTTCTCCATGCTTTTGACTTTGCATTCTCCCATGGTTGGTTTAATATTTGGATATAAAGTGACTCAAATTCTGCATTATCTAGAGTTCAAAATGCCTTATTTCTACCTCGTTTGCCTCTTCACAATCTTTGGATTCAATGTCACTAGAGAATGAGTTCTATTAGAATAGTTTTTTCTCATATCTTTAGGAAAAGCAATAGGGTAGCAAACATGGAAACATCTCTAACTTGCAACACTTAGTGAAGTGATCCTCCCTAAGCTCTTAAATCTTTGTTGGTCTAGGATAACATGAGATACACCTGCTATCATTTTCATTAAGTTTTTTGCTTTTCTTATTACTGCTGGTGAACCTTAGTGCCAGTTTTTTTTTGAGTTGATTGAATTCTTTGATTCTAATTTTGCCTTTTTCCCAATAGTTTGGAAGCCCTTTGCCGCAGTTGGGTTTTTAGCTGGTGTAATTTCTTGCTTATGCTGGTTCGTGACAGTCTCTTGAGATGGTTGTTTCTTACTTTCTCTTTTCTTCTCTTATCATTCGTAGCTTTGGTGCTTTTTTTTTATCCTGGTGTAATCTTATTGATTTGCAATGAGGAATCTGCATCTTGCTGTACTTACACGTTGCTTTGTCTTTTTTATTTTGGCTTTTCTAGTCCTTGTTGTAATAGGCTTTTATCTCTCGTGTCATTCCTTGATTGGTTTGACTTTTATTTCTTCTTTTTCTATCTTTTAATAATTTTCTTTAGATTAAGAAAAAAGGATAAGTAAGCTCACTATTATATAAAAACAATAAAGGAATATAGAAATCACCACGTAAAGATGCTAAATAAAAGATACAAAACTTATGAATACTTATCCCTTAATAGAATCTACCAAAGAGATATAAAGTAAACTTGCCACTTAAAGGAATTAGCTAAAATGATATAGGATTGAAAGAAAATACTTAGTTTAAATTAAATTTGTGCTTTCTTTAGATATATCCAAATCATATCTCTTTCTTTCAATTCAGCATTCTTGTAATTCTTGTTTGTAGTAACTTGATATTTCTCATTCTACTTCAAAATTCTCTCTCACACCTATTCATGTAACTGCATGATGCTTTAGCTTATTCTTTATCATCTTTATTAAAATGATGACGAGTTTGTAATAGAGCTAAATCTAACGGACCAATAAGAATTTTTCATAAATAACCTCAAAATGACTTTAACTAATACATTAACTAGTCGATTAATTGAAAGAAAAAAAAAACTCAATTTGAGACAAAATTAGATCCCACTGTCAAATATTTTTCGCACCATAACTTTGTAATAGGTTTCTCAAGCTCCAATTAGTGACTTCGATTATCCCATTAATTTGAGGATGAAGCGAAAATCTAAAATTGAGACTACTACCAAGCATTCTTCACAATGTATACTAAAAGTGATTAAAAAAATTTAGAATCTTGATATGAAATAAAGGTTTTAGGATACAATACAATTTCTTGAAGTACAAATTAGCCACATCAAAAGCATCCAATACTTTGTTACATAGAAAAAAATAAACCATCTTACAAAACCTATCCACTATAGCCTAACAAAATCTTGAGCTTTTAAGTGCAAATCAATATTTAACTTCAATGACACATTACAAATAAAAAATTACCTAATATTTGTGCCTTCAATTCTTCAATTTGCTCAAGAGTTTCTATTATGTTTTTCTTCAATGCTTTCATTTTGGATTTTCTTTGAGTTTTCACATTTGCTCCAATTCTTCATGCTAAGAATATCACAATAAATGCTATAAGAAGAATGTAATTAGTTAAGAATATCAATTTTTGTTATCATTAAAATAATATATTATAATTCTTAATACTGACAATCTCCTACTTTTTGATGATGACAAACCATTGATTGTCAAATGAAACATAACACATAAATGGAACAAATATTACACATCCAAAATTCACGCTCCCTCTCAATTATAGCATAAGTGAAACATTTAAGCATCAGAGCTATAATAGGCAATCAATAAATATTCTCCCCCTTTTGTTATCATAAAAAAAATCAAATAAAAGAGCTTGATAAGAATTTTTTAAAACATATTTTAGAGGTATTTTAAAGAATTTTCAAAGTACAAGCTCCCCCTAAAATTTGAGTAAATGCAATTAAATACAAAGATGGAAGAATAAAAGATTAAACTATTAAGAATTTCAAGAGTGAACACAATGAAATATTTAAAACAACACAACTTATTCATAATTCAAAATGCACTCATCATGTAAAATTAATGCAACACATAAAAAATAGAACACATTTTTCCCTAAATATATTGCAACCATAGATTAAAATACGATGAACCTAGTAATTTGTTTCTCCCCCTTTATTCACCAAAAATGTGTATTATAGAAAAGCTCAAATCAATCCAAGTTATGCATAGATTAAAATGCACATATCATGTCACGTTAATGCAAGTCAAAAGGATAAAACAACCATTTGACTTTTTCATTCCATACTATATGAAAATATTGCATAATTTTTTTTTTTTTGGGACAACTATGGACACATTTGCAAAATGTTCATATCTTCACCTTTTGGCACTATCAAAAACAACAACAAATAACAAAATAATCTCCTACATGCTTTATCATCATCAAGACATAAGAATATAATGGAAGATGTAATGCAAAAGAGTCCAAAATCCTTGAAAGTAAGATAATGTGAAAGGTCATAAAAGCAAATATAAAAGAGAGAAATATTTGATCTCCTTTGTCATATAAGAAAATGATATGTAAGCAAATTATTGTTCCTTTTAGCAATGAAAGAAAAAAAATGCTTCCCTAAACTTCATCTAATGAATAACATAGAGAAATCATCCATATCACTTATCATCAAAACAATAAATACATTCAACAAGAGAAAGACCAAAAGCACTTCTATATTCAATCACTATTCCACATTCACATACTCATCTCCTTGTTTTTTTTTCATTCATATCCTCTAATGCAACATAAAAGATAATCACTTATCCTCTTAATGCATTGTATATCACATAAATCTTAAAAATAACAGATGCATCCTTAATCAATAAAACAAATCATCAAAACAATGAATGCATATTCAATAAGAATAAAAGGTGAATCAAGCTACTACATGGCTTCCAAAACACAAGGCTAGCAAATGAAATGCATGGTGAAATGAAATTTTTCTAGGGTCAAACTATTGATGGTTTAGGTTTGTAAGCTTGCTTACTTGTTTTTCATTGACTCATCCTCTTTGAGAGCTACTCATTTTTTTTCCTTAATCAACTCCACATAGAACTCTCATACCAAAATTATTACTTCAAGTGCTCACAAGGGTAAGGCTAGATTTAGAAGAAGTGTTTTTGGGATTTTTAGATAGAGAAAAAGTTTAAAACAAAGTAGAAGAGTGGGTAATTTCAGTTGAGCTAAAAGCTTAAGCTTCTAGCTAAGGCAAACTATATTTCCTTTAAGCCATTGATTGAATCCTACAGGGATCAGCTGTAGTTCACAACGGTAGTGTAGAGCCCTACTATTGAGTGGTGGGTAGACAAAAAGAGTTTTGCAATGCACACATCGTGTACACCAAAAAGTTGGGCCAACACGGCATCGATGTCATGTGGACGCGTCTCCCTATAGTATCCACGTGGTAGCGAGTCACAAGGGAAACACTGATCCCCATAAGCTAACAGCGACATGTCTCAAATTTATGTTATCTTTTTCCCTTTCTTAATTTTTTTATATTACATTTAACTTTTTGATTTGTTAATTATGCAGAAAATTCAAACCTCGGTGCAAGAACAGCGGCCTCTGAATATTTACAACCATACATTGAGTCGAAGAGGATATGTTGGCCTCATTCAGCAAATTGTAAGTTTAGTTAAAGTATTAATTTTGTTAACACATATTAATAATAAGATTAGTAATTAAAAGCATAGTTACTAATAAACTTCAGTACAAGCATATCAAGATCACTATGATAAATGAGTTGATGGTCTCATGACGTAAGGTATGAAATTCTATTTTTTGATTCTAATATAACCGTAATTAAGAAAACGGTCAATATGTGTGTTGAGATACCGACAAGGGTAATGCCGAGATCATCCGAAAGAAAATGATGAGGTTGTGATACCGAGATCATTTTGGTAGACACATATGGCACCATGCAAGGAACACCCCCAAGTGGAATAAAATGGAGATAAGGGAATAAAATAGAGAAAGCTGTGTTAAAAACTGGTGGGATGACAGGGGAATAAAATGGAGAAAAGTTGTGACATGGAAACATGCGAGGAACACCCCCAAGTGGCACATGCATAACACCATAATAACAACCATGCAACCTCACTTTTATTGCCTATATAAACCCAAAGACCCCCAAGGAAAAGAGGGTTGAATTCTAAAAACATATACCTCGCAAGATTTTGTCGAATGTAGAGTACTCCATGACTGACTTGATCGTCGAAGGGTTTTTTCCCGGCACCCCTGACTTGTTTTCATTTTATGATAGGTGTTGGAGCTCCATCTTTCAAATCAAAAGGAGGAATATTAGATGCCGAGGCGGAAGCAGGCGTGTATACCGAGGAAAAAGCGCATCCCACAAATAAAAAATCTTGATTGTTGACCAGATCGATTTTACGCGATAGACGTGTCAGTGGGAACGATCCCGGCATTAACATATGCATGAATGGAGTAATATGCTATCCTTATCTTAATTTTTTAAGCAATTTATTGGCTATGTTGAGGAATCATGATTCTCTTTACTCTAACTAAAGCTAATATATATTAGCAATTATATTTTTCAAATTATATATTCCCAACAATATGTTTGCAGTGTGCAGAAATAAGGCTTACAGAAGACCAAATTGGTAGGAGCCTTGCTTGAAAAAGGGCTAGTGTGCAAAAAAATAAAGGTTATGATCCATTATGCTCCCTATAGTGCAAAAAATTGTAAGCCAAATTTTTGTTTCAGCAACATTATGTCGTGAATTTTCAGCATTTGTTTTCAATCATTCACGCTTTTTGTCTTTTGTTAGGAAGAGCTTTCTGAAAAAAAAAGGAAAGTGACTCATCAGTTAGTGACAAAAGAAATGACATATAAGCACAGTCATTAGGGACAAGTGTTAGTAAAAGTACAAGGCTACAAGGAGTAGGAAAATTTATCACCCCTTCACAATACTTCAACACGCCTCATGGCAATAGGCTTTATGAGCGAGAGAGGAGAATGTTAGACTAACGATCTGCTGAAGTAAATGCGTAGTTGGAATAGCTTCGGTAACTATTGAATAGAATGTTGATACAACCTTCAATTACAAGTTCAACTGCACATAAAGTATTCAGTTAGGGAGATGAAAGAGAAGAGCAAGAGGAGGAGGAACAAGAAGAGCAAGAGCAAAGACCTAAGGCAACAAGAGATGAGCCCGTTAGACAGGAGGACCCTGTTAGTGTTTACAAGACTTGGTACATTAAATTGATGTCTGTGTTTTTATTTACAGCTTATTTAATATATTTAACTCATTCAAGAAGGTTTTTAAAACTCTTTTGAATCGTGTTGAGCCCGCAGTTGAGATAATAGGTGAAGCGATCCCTCCAAGCTTACCTAGGCCAAAGGAAACTAGAAAAAGTCTATCAAAACCCAAAATATTCACAGAAACAATGATACCCATGCACAAAACAAAAACCGTAGAGCTTATAAATATAAAAAGGGATCCAAAGATGGAGTTGTTTGCAAAATTGTGCAATCAGTTATTACCGGTTGATAAGTCTATCTCATATGCATTGGACAATGACATACATGGACAGCCTTGTACAACTTCTGTTAAGAAGGATAAATGCAATGCCATGATTTACATGAATGAAATGAATGCGAACAACATGCATTTATGGATTACATAAGTAAAAATTTGTTTGATTTGCGTTTTAAATATTTTAGAAGTTATTGAACTCAAAACAACATGCAATTTTTGATTGAATTTCTTGTTTTCTTTCTTTGCAATAGGTACTTGGATAAAAAAAGAAGAAAGAATGCAAGGCAAAACAATTTGGATTCATTCATTCTGGCAGTGTATCAATTGCAAGCAAAACACATGTTATAAAGACACATAATGACAGGTGTCATGCAATTAAAACCAAATTGGAGCAGTCGAGGCAATATCAGCTGGTTTTCTTGTCATACAATCTAGGGTGGGGCTTCTGTTTTTCAGAATATACATTAATTATTTTGTGCATCCTTCTAATTATAAGACCACGGGCAAATTCCATTGGGTCTTGGTTATGCTTGATCCATCAAGTAAGGAAACATATTATTTGGACCCTTTGAGGGGAACAACCGGGTGAAGATATCTTAGAACTCGTCGACACATAAGCATGCATGAGGAAAATTACTTCTCTTTTTACATGATTAGTATAAATGTATGAACTAAGTATTGTACAAATTAATTGTATGTATAAGGGCCTTACAATGTTCTCTACTAAAGATTGTAAAATGAAGATAAATGTGCAGCTAATAATTATTAAGGTATTTTAAAATTTGTATGAGTGTATACTAGCTTACCTCATGTATCCATTTGGTATATATTATAAATGTCATTCATTTACCCTGTTAAATAGGCCCTAAAGCAACTAGGTTTAGTTAAGTGTAGGTATTACGTAATGCAGTATATTTAGGATATTATGGATGATAGGAGTTTACTTTTGCAAGATGTAAGTATATGCTACATATTGTGCATATAATGATCATATTTTTTTGTCTCTCACTCATGAGTTTTTGTTATTCAATTTATAGTTCAAAGAGAAGAAGACATATAGCAAAGAAGAGATAGATGAAACGAGACAAGCATGGATAAATTTTGTTTGTGACCTAATTTTAATTGGCAATTTGTAGTAAAATTTGCAGCTTACTTGGTTTTATTTATTGGATATCTATAATATTTGTTATTGGTTGTGGACTTGATATGTTGTGGGGGATATGTTAGAGAAAGTTTATAATTGTAGATTTGACATAATTTCATATTTTGTGGTTGTGATGTTGGAATTAAGTTATAGATTTGCAATTTGGGGTTTATGTCAAAAGTATTAAAATTTTTCAAGTTTTCGATTTATTGAATATAGAAAGTTTGCAACATAGTCAACATGACACATATTCTATTAATCATAATAGGGCAATAAAAAAGTATCAACAAATTCTGATGGATAAATATCAAGGACCATCAACTAACCAAAGTTATCTTGACAAAAAGACTTGCATCATGTAAGAGCAACATATGTCACATGTCTCTTACAAACAAATGTCAAGAGGTGCATATAAAGAACTTAGCCCATAATACATACTGTATCACTATTGCTTGACACATAAAATAAAGTATTATATATCCTGACACTTAATATATGTCACCCATTTGTAAGGTAATTTACATTGACACAAAAATCAGAATCAACAAAACTTGTACATGACACATAATTTGTGTCAAGGGCTTTTTTCTTGTAACGGATAGAAAGCTTCTTCTTCTTTCAAGTTCTACCAATCATATAGTCTCAATTAATACAGTTTTAATTCTAAAATTACTCCATTGACAATGCACTTATTGCTTAGCTGATGACTAAAAGAACTTTAAGCTCACTTCACTAGCACTTGTTATTCTCATCTTGGTTTTAGACTCTCTCATGTCATTAATTTTTATGGACAAATATTTTTACGAATTGTAAAATAATGGTATTATATTTTATATTATTAAATAAGGATCAAAGGATATTTATACCAATAAATTAGTAAATATAGATCCAAGACAGAGAAAGTGAGGGGTATTTATGTCAATGCATTGGCTAACACATGTTAAAAGTAAAAAGTAACAAAAAAGTAAAGAAGGGATCTCATTGATAGTTTTTTTCAATTCACAGTCCCATTATCATATTGGTCATACTTTAAAGGTCCAACAATTATTTGCCTAAAAATACTTTATCAAATAAAATTAATATAAATATAATAGATCATTAGTAAAAAATGTAAAAAGCTACGCGATCATAAACAAAATATTCATAAAATATTTTTTTCATAGATTTTTATTTTTAATTTTGGTGTTTCGTTGTCATATTGGTCATATTTTAAAGGGCTAATAGTAATTTTTTCAAGGATATTTTATTAAATAAAATTAGTATAAATATAATAGGTCATTAACAAGAAAAAAAATATATATGAAAGCAACTTGATCATTATTATTAATTAGGGATGGCAACGGTATCCGTTTTAATAGATATCCATCCGTATCCGACCCTCATGGATAGGATATGATAATTACAAAAACGGATATAGATAGGATATGGTAATTATTTATAATATCCATTTTAAATATGGTACGGATATGGATGGATATCTTAAAATATTCACAGATATTCGTATAGGATATCTGTTTTACCTTTTTTTTATAGTATTTTTTAATCAAAACGACGTTGTTTTGGATTGTCCAAAACAACGTCGTTTTATGCTATATATTTATAAAGCACAGTAAACCCTTATTCGAAACCGTCTCTTTGTCTTCATTTGTATTAACTTCGTGCGCAGCCGTCCTCTCTTTCCTCTCCAGTCTCTCCATCACAAACAGCACCACGCAATTACTGAATCCTAGATTTAATTAAAGCAAGCCATCTGATTTGAAGTATATCACGCGTTTGGGTATGTTCAATTATTTCCCCTACTGCCTTATTTTATTACAAATGATAATTATATATATATATATATATATATATATATTTAATGTATTGATTTTGATGATAAATTGTTTAATATAATATATTTCAAATGACACCGAATGCAAATTGTTTCCCTGCCTTGATTGCATTATTTTATTACAAATGATAATTATATATATATAATTATATATATATATATATTTAATGTATTGATTTTGATGATAAATTATTTAATATAATATATTTCAAATGACACCGAATGCAAATTGTTTCCCTGCCTTGATTGCATTATTTTATTACAAATGATAATTTTATATATATATATATATATATATATATATATATATATTTAATGTATTGATTTTGATGATAAATTGTTTAATCATAATATATTTAATTCAAGAATAAACAATGACATTAATGAATCGAATGGAGCATGCTTCTTTCATTTAATGTAGATAATTTTATCTAAGTCCCTTAGTTTTATTTATTCATCGGTTATAAGTTAGTGAATTGCAAAAGGAAACTAATACTTAATGTATTATCATATTAACATATATTCTGATGTAATACTTAATCTATTATCACATTAATATTATACTGATTTTCTTATGAAATATTTCTTGACAATTTTTTTTTTATTATTCTTATACTATACAATTAGAAATTGATCAATTAAATTACTAATATGTAGGTGAAAAATGGACATGGATTTGATGATGATAGGATTTGATGAACAACTCCCTCTTAATGATGTTCCTGGCCAATTTAATGAAATAGATTCAAACCAAACTCCAAAGACTACATGTGAAGAACTTACAAGTCCACCCATTAGTAAGAAATTAACTTCGAGTATATGGAGTTATTTTAAGAGGCAAAGGAATAATAATTCTAGTTATTGGAATGCAACTTGTTCATATTGCAATAAAGTAATACTTCATAAGCCAAAGGATGGAACCTCACATCTACACAATCATTTAAGAGCATGTCCTTGTAAAAGGCAACCTAGCATAGATTGTACCATGAAGAGATTACAAGCTCATATAGTTGATGAAAAAACTAAGGTGGCTACTTTTCCTTTTGATCAAGAAAGTGTTAGGAAAGAGCTTGCCAGCATGGTAATCATACATGAATATCCTCTTAATATGTTTGAACATATAGGGTTTAGAAAGTTTGTCAAGACTCTTCAACCTATGTTTAAGGTCATTTCTCGCAATACACTGAAAAATGATATTTTAAAGATTTACGATTATGAGAGAGCTAAAACAATGAGTTTGTTGGAGGCAAATCGAGGAAGAATCGCTATCACTACTGATATGTGGACTTCCAGCAATCAACAAAAAGGCTTTATGGTAGTAACGTCACATTTTATCGATGACTTTTGGGTGATGCAAAGTCATATGAGGTAATTTATGAAAAATTAAATTTTTTATTTATTTTCTCACTAGATATCTTATACATGATATAATATGGTATTTATTATTAATTACCATTATTTTGTTATGTTTGTATATGTGCTATGTCCACATACTGCTAGAGTGTTTGGTGAAATTTTGATGGAATGTTTGTTGGATTGGAACATTGATTGCAAATTATCTATTTTGACTGTCGACAACTGTAGTACAAATGATGCCATGATTGAAATTTTGTTGGAGAAACTTGATAGTGGTTCATTGTTATTTAATGGAAAATTATTTCATATGCAATGTGCTGCACATATATTAAATTTGATTATGAAAGATGGTATGGCTGTGATAAATGAAAGTATTGAGAGAATTCGTAGTAGTGTTTTATATTGGACAACAACACCTAAAAGGGAGGAGACATTTGTTGGGACAACCCATAAGTTGAATATTGCTTGTACTAAGAAGTTAATTGCTGATTGTAAGACTATATGGAATTCTACTTATTTGATGCTTGAGAGTGCTTTGATTTACAAATAAGTGTTTCCTCGATTAAAACAACGAGAACCACAATATAAATGTTTGCTTACTGATGAAGATTGGATATTTGCAAAGGAAATTTGTGATAGACTTGAATCCTTTTATAAAGTGACCACATTATTTTTTGGTACTAAATATCCTATAGCCAATCTTTTTTTCCTATATATATGTGAGATTAAATTGTCTATTAGGGAATGACTTAATTCTTCTAATGGTGAAATAAGGATGATGGTGGGAAAAATGATTGAAAAGTTTGACAAGTATTGAAATGTGGTTCATAGAATAACGACTGTAACAATTGTTTTAGACTCAAGATATAAGTTGAAATTGGTGCAATACTATTTTGCTTTACTGTATAGAAATTATTATACAATTGAAATTGAGAAGATTCGTAGTTTTTGTTATGCATTGGTAAAAGATTATCAATCAAGGTCTAAAATGAATGAGAAAGTTGTTCATTCTTCAGTTGCTTCATCATCTTGTTTGGAGGGGGTTCACTCAAAAATGAAGGAACGATTGGTATAATTTGATATATTGGTAAATCAAAGTACTAGTACTACTCAAACTAAATCTGAGTTGGATTATTATTTAGATGAAAATGTCATTCCAAGATCTGAGAAGTTTGATACATTAAATTGGTGGAAGACACATGGTTCAAAATATCCTATTTTGCAAGAAATAGCTAGAGATGTTTTAGTTATTCTTGTATCCACAATTGCATCAGAATTAGCTTTCAGTACAAGTGGTAGATTCTTGTCTCCACATCGTAGTAGACTTCATCCGAAGACATTGCAGGTCTTAATATGTGCGCAAGATTGGTTATGGGCTGAATTTAATGATAATAAAGTGTACTAATTTTTTAATATTTTGATAATCAACATTAATTTATACTTTTTATAATTAAATTTTTTTTGTTACATGATTAGGTTCAAATTCTTCAACACAAGTAAAAAGTGTCAAATATTCAGAAGATAAAGATGTTGTGGATGAGGTAAATACTACTATAATGATTAGATATTATAAGAATATTTTCTATTAATAATTTAATTTTAAAAGAGTTGATGACTAGTCGAATATAAATTTTTTATTTTTGCATTGTAGGAATCATGTTGGATGGGCTGTACAAATCTTGAGTGAAGATGAAATTCAGTTGAACTTTGATGGCAATAATGATTGTTGATGTAGATTATTAGCTGAAGTCTTTTATAAATTTTTTTATTTTTATTAAATTTTTATAAATTTATGGATTGTTATAATTATTGAATTTAAATTTTATATTGTTAGAATTATATATATTTTTATAATGTTAATATGATATTGAGTTTTATTATAATTTATTAACATAGTATATTAATTTGTAAAATATTGAAAATCAAAATTTTGAATATAATATCTTATTTTAAAATTTTACTATTTTTTATTAGGATATGAATATATCCGTAAGATATCCATTAGGATGTGGATATTGATAAATATCCATTTTGTAGGACACGGATATTAAATATAAAATTCGCCATGGATATGGATATAAATTTTTGTATAGGATACGGATATAGATATTAAGATATCCATACCATATTTTATCCATTGCCATCCTTATTATTAATCAAAATATCCCATGTTATGACTTGTTTTCCATCACTTGAAAAGAAAAATAACAAAGAAACATATTACAACAAATAATTTTTAGCTTAAATATGAAAAAGAAAACTCAACTCATATCTAAATGCCCACCGAGCACATTCTAAGAACTGTTCGAGCATACAATCAATAAGAATCTAACACGAGCTTGAATAAATTTTTCCCGCAGCACAGCTTAATTGAAAATAAAATAAATGGTATAAAAAAGAATACCTACCGTGTTAGCAAAAGACATACCATTTTGTGAATATTTGTCATTATTCAATTGAAACACTCTAAACTCGAATCTCTTCCCTCTTAAGACCGTGTAATTTTTTTTTTATCCTGAAACTATTGAACATGTATATGAATATTTTCTAAAGTTGTCGATTTTGCACAAATAATATATGCACATATTTATTCAACCTCACTTGTTTTGATCTTTTCTTTTTGAAAATCAACAGTATTCATTTATTTATTTTATTTTTTAAAATTAAATAATTAAGTAGAAACATCAAACGTTAACCTTTTACTAATTAATGTTTAATTCATTTTTTTATATATACTCGGTTGGTATCATTTACTACTTAATTTTTCTAGCCAGACCACCTCCATTCTTACCTAATTTTATAGGATTAAAATATAAATTTTAATTTCTAACATCATTTTAATTATATTGAGTAATTTGTATTAAAATTAAATGAATTTTAGAAGGATAAAAAAAATAATAGTAATAATAATAAATGATTAATTTTATTTTAGAAGTTAAAAATAAATAAATAGAATAATTGAAAACGGAAAACTATTACAATCAGAATTCTAATTTCATAAAATATAATCCAACAATAATATTAAATTCTTATTCTTAATTAGTACAAAATAATAAGGCAAAAAATTATATATTAATGATACGTCACATCAACTATAATTTCTAACATCCTTAAAAAACTTTTCTTAATAATAATATAGAAAATTTTAAAATACTGTATCGCACATATTTTCGTTTTCTATTCTGAACCTACCAATATTACCTATTGTATCCTATTTTAATAATATTCACATTTACCGACATTATTAATCTTTTACTTATTATTTTTTAATTATAATAGTTTAAATTTTTTTTAAAATTCTCTTTCTTTTTTTTTTCTTCCCATACAAATAATTACCAAAACAGAGTTAAAATTGTGGTTCTGTCCCACTACTTTCAGCTGCGGTTCAACTCCATACACTTTCCAATCCAAGGAGTATTGTAACTTTTTCGTATATTTGTTTTATTTTGTAAAATTAAATAAATAATTAGAAACATTAAATGTTAAGTATTACTAATTAACTATTTAATGTTTCTATATAGTTGTTTGATTTTATTTACTGCCTACTTTTAGAGGCAATGAAAATTTAAATTTAATTTCCACCAACATTTTAATAATATTTTGAGTGATTTGCATGATAATTAAGTATTTTAGAAGAATAAAAGAAAATACCTACAAAAATAAAGATTAATGAAAAGAAAAGACTAAATATAATTTTTTGTTTATCTCTCATTAATTTCTTTTATATGAACTATGTGGATCAAATAGAACATACAAGAATGGTATTTTGTGTGAGAGATAAAACCACTTAAATTTTACAATTTATAAAGTTGAAACTAAACAAATGACTAAATTAAATTTTTACTTAAAAAATTATTGATTATTAATTAATAAAATTTTGTTATAGAATATACTTTTTTTTTCATTCATGTAATCTTTTGTAGAAACTTATTTTCATTAAAACAAGTTACTTATGGATAATACATTGTTATATGTTTGTATGAACTTTTTGTTTTTTTTAGTTATGCTTAATTGACTTAATTAGTAACTAAAAATATTTATTTTTTTAACTTATATCAATTTTTTTGTTTTTTTAATTAATATCAATTTTAAGATACTTTCTTTTATTGATTTAATTAAATTATTTCTCATAATAATTAGATTAAAATATTAATTTGCAGATTTTTTTAAAACCAAACAAATATATAATTAAAATGATAAAAGAATAAATATATCATTCCAATTAGACATTCATGTTTATTTAGGTTTCTGACTTCGCACAAATATGTTAATAATCTACTCTTTATAACTATTATTGGAATTAACAATTTCTATAAGTATTCTTTAAAAACCTATAATTAGTAAAAAAAAAAAAAATAGTTGATCTCTAAAAGTTAATACTTACAAAATATTTTGCTTTCAAAATTAAACGGAAGCTAGCAATATCAAATACACTCTAAAACAACGTAAAAAAAAAATTAATCGCAATTTTGATTTTTATTGAATTCAATGTTGAGAAGAATAAATGAGATAATTGATCAACTACCAGTACAGTAAACAAATGCAAATAAGAGAGCAGTGTATTCATTCTTATGCCGTCAGTTTTCTCTTAAGCTTTCTCCATGCTGATCACTATTGCCCTCATGAAAGAGTACCTAAAATGTAAAAGAAAACAAGATTTAAATTAACAACCAATTCGGAAACATGAAAATCAAAGTATTTTCCAACACTACTTTCTTGCAACAAACATATGATAACCTCAAATCATTTTACAATGGTAGTAGCTCAATAGTTATATCCAACCTCCCCCATAAACCCTACCGCTCCCTGAAAATTCATCTTTCTTCGAAGACGTAAGAAAATAACGGAGATGGTGCTTTTAAAAGCATCAGACTTTCTAACAAAGATCATGCTTTAAATAAAAGATGAAGGTTGTATTTCTGGCAAAAAAGAACTTATATATAAGAGTCCTTCTGTCTCGTTTTTCTCAATTAATTCATGCATATGAGATAGTATAGCTCAATAGTTTTCCGACAAGATAAAGGAATATTAAGGATAGCTTCAGCTAACTTTTCACAAATATAATATAAGATCATGACTTATTTCAGTAAAACATTGGCCAAATAACCAAAGTCAGAGAGAGAAAGAACACGTACATGTTCCAAACCTAAAGCTTCTGCTGCACTTCTGTGACTTTCATCACTGCATACCCCAACAAGCATATTCATTAAAAATTCCCTTTGCTCAAATTTCAAGAGTTTCTCCAGGCCTTGTGCCACCATCTCCATCTCAGGCTGCAGAATCACATATGCTATGAATCACACCACAATTCAAATGAAAACGTATTTCACTATTATATAACAACTGAAGTTGTGAATAAACCCTAATGCAGGAGCAAGATAGCAAGAAGAATGTTCAATAGATGTTTATCTAGGGCGGCTTACTCTTTCAAACTGAATAAAGATTTTAAGCCCAAAGCAAAGACTGACACAATGCATAGAACCAAATGGAACAGACTCGTAAAATGGATCTTTAATTATGGGAAGCACACATTACTTGTTGAATCTATTTCTTAAAGGACATCTCTGAAATAAATAAGGAGCAAAAATGCACATATCCTATATCAATAAAAGACAATAATAAAAGCAGAAAATTCAAGAAAAAAAAATTTAATTACAGTTATTAAAAGTACATTTAAAAACAGCATACAGACAAATTATTCAGACAACTTCTAAATTTTGTAAGTTAAAAATGAATTAGAACACATACAGAGGACTCTTCGGGAGGAAATACTTGGAAAACATTACATATCTTTGACAGCTCCAACAAGGCTTCAGAACGGTTACCTTGCATTTCCAAAGCCTGCAAAATGTATAGCGGGTGCAACATAAATATAATGAGCTTGGTAGGACAGTGATTAGTTTCTGTAACGGAAACAGAAAACATAAAAGAGAGAGAGAGAGAGAGACAATAAACAAGTAGACAGTTTAGCATGTTGCAACTTCTATGTGGAGAGATCAGTTTTAATAAATGCATACTTTTTCAAAGAAAAATGATCTTAACAATTAAAAACCTGAACTAAAAACTTTGCCATAAATGACAGGTCACAGGTCTTGTATATCCAAAGAATAAAACTTGATTGTTATATTTATTTCATAACCAGAACAAGGTGTATACATCAACGACCACTATTTCATTCAGAGGGACATTCTCAGAAATATCACATCAATTCATACCATCGATAACTAAGCCAGACTGGGCCTCTCACAAGAGATTTTCCTTTTCTGTTGATTTCTACCACTTGGATGGTGCAATATAGATTGTTCCAAAAAAATTAAAAGACGAGAAAGATTTTCGTTAGTGTTGATGTTCTGATGTGATTCCTACACATAAACAAAGTTAAAATTCCAATAGATTTTAACAGTGAAATATCCACAACCCTCCCAAAACAAACAAAACTAAGACAAAAAAAAAACCAAAAACAAAAGCCAGTGAGACAGAGAAATTGTTGCCTGTCAGAGTATGAGAAATTACCCAAGCCTGCAAAAAACAGGACCTTGTCCGTGCAGCAACTGCTGCAGAAACCATTCTTGCAGCACGAATGTTTTCGAGGCCAATGTTATCAGCAAGCCCAGCAACAAATTCCCGAGCATCTTCACCATCAATCTCAACAGAGGGAGAGTGACTCAGTGCCCTGTAAAGTTCCATAAAAAGGTTAATTACAGGAGAAAAGCACAAGTAAAAACCATGATCTGACCTAAAACTAACCTGCTGCAAGCATTTAGAACAAAATCAATAGATGTGCGGTATAAGGAATCCCGTGTGTTGATTGTCTCCATGGAAACCCGTACTCCAGATGTCCTGCATATGCGACGTAACTGCTCACCCATACAGGCAGAAAAAATCCAGTGCACATTGAAGGATCAGCTGATGCAATGGAAAGATTTTTTCCGCACATTACAATTATTAATTTCAACTAAAAGGATTTTGCAGAATCAATTCAGTTACAGCAAAAAATGTTCAACAAGAGCCCAGGTGATCTAAGTGGCATTTAACCTTTTTTTGTGAGACATGAAACTAATTTTACTAGTAACAAAATTTGTAATGTATATACATGTAAAAAATGTGTAAAAGTAACAGCCAATGTCTTAAAGCTTTGTCACTGCAGATATAAAGAGAAAAAGATATTGGATAACGTGTTGCATATAAGACTGAAATCATATAACATCAGAAAGGTGGGAAAAAAAAAAGCACTGACTCGAATTATATCATCCTCCATAATGTCCTGTCCAGCGGTTCTATGGTCGATGATTGCTGGAAATCAAATTGATAAGTTACAGTCGAAGAAGAAAGCATAAACTCAAAAACTGTGGAAATATGGGGAAAAAAGTCACTTTTTACCTGCAACAAAACGAAAATAGGTAATTACATCTAACACAATCTTGTGAAAATGAATTATAAAGGATATTGTAACTACAAAAGGAAAGGAATATAGGTTATGCCAGAAGTGGCTAAATTTAAATTGAGAAAGAGAGAAACAAACAGAAAAGCCCAGAGTTGAACCCCAAATCCAGGATGCCCCTGACCAAGAATGCATGTTTCAATTGACACATTTCACTGAATGGCGAGCCAATTGATAAGTGACACATTTTTCAGTTACTATATGGATAATCTTTTCATACTAATGATAACACCAATTCATTGTCCTTCTTGAACTGATCAGCATTGACGCACCCTGCAAACAAGATTTTCAGGTTTTCTCTTTCTTTCTTTCCTTTTGTTTTCAAATGGAATTCTTTAGTTATTTATACCACCAAAAGCGAGAGAGACTTTAAGGTTCTAAAAATGAGGGTTGTCAAACTAGAGAAATAAGTTACGGCTATGAAAGTAAATTAATAATTATCCAAAACTAATTAAATAATTTTGTCTCATTATTCCAGCCATTTGACACCCTATCACCTCTATCTCCTTTCCGCATCCTATCCAACTTAACAATGTAATCATTCAGTCTCTTTCCTCTTGTGCATCGCAGTACAGTAACTGGTCCAAGAAGCTTTCCCTCTTTTTTCATCTCCAACTTCAAGTTTTAATTTCAAAATGCAATCATACTCTTATATTTTGCTTGGAGTAAGCATGTCTTTTCCCATTTCCAAGTGCTTTTGTAGAAGAAAAAAACAATCATACCCATAAAAATTTAGACTTTATGCTCAAACTAATGTAAATTTTCAGTGAGACAAACTCATTGAAGATTTGCCACATAAGGCCATTTCCATATATTGTATATTCTCAGAAACTCTTAATTACTGATTGTTCTTTGTACTGGAACATATTCAATGCTTTTTCCCCCATTCATCTTTACTATCTTTCTGTTCTCTTATCCACTCCTTTTAGAAGAGAGGAGTTATTATAGGAGTTTTCTACTTTTTTCTTTACACAAGCTTTTAGTTACATTTCTTAAATCTTTTCCTTTTCTTTTTCCAAGATTTTGAGACCTAGTTCGTACTTCAACTCATGCTGTATGTGCACTTCTTAATTAACTTGACCTTAAAATAAGATAGTCTTGAATTCCTAATGATTTCTTCTTGGGGTCAAATAAAACCCAACAAAATTTGGATTTGTCATCAAAATAATTATTTGAAATTATTACTTGTTTTTCCACCTAAATGTAGCCAATTAACATTTCCACCATTTTCTGTCTTATAAGTGTATTGTACTTTGTAAACATCCCACCATGATTAGAACAATACTCATAAATATAAACCTACTCAAGAATTGCTAACTAAGAATCTTTTTTTCAGAATAATAATAATAATAAAAAATTAGTAAAAAGAGCTAAATTTCTTTTACAAATTTTGCGAAAAAATTAAATAAATGGTGCCTAATTATTTTAATGACGTATACATAGAACAGAAATTATGTAAATATGGCAGCAGAAACTGTGTTTGTAAGTTCAATAACATATTAAACGAGCACAATAACAGATAAAATAAATAAATAAATAGGCCCAAAAATGATTAAATAAATAAACACAAACCTCTAATCAATCTGTTGGCTTCTCTCTGATACTCCTCCTTGTCCACCACCAAAGTTTGATCGACAGGCACTTGAACCGGCCACCATTTTGGCAACTTTACTTCACGCCGAACCCGATAACCCCTCCTGACTCGACCCGTAACCATTGGTCTGGATACCCGACCGTCAGATAACGGGTTTTCCAAGACCTTGTTAAAACTGCTCTTCACAAAATCACCTCCCGTCCCCACCATCACTTCTCTTCCGCCAAGACTCCTATCTCTCCGAACAACAACTTGATTTCGTTTCTGAACCCCAAATCGAGACCTAAACCCTAACCCTAATTTAACCAAAACCCTAAAAACGGAAACCAAAACAAAAGCTGAGAGTAAAACAGTACCGACGAACTCAAGCGTGGACTTGCGACACGAGATTACAAGCCTACAGTTGTCGTCGACTGTGACGACGGTTGTGAGGTCGGCGTAAGCTTGTTTAGCGGAGGAAAGAAAGAGATGAAACTTGGATCTAGAAGAGGACAAAATGGAAATTTGGTTAAAGTCGAGGACTAAATTGATATTTGCATTATCTGGGGATAGCTTTGTGAGACGATAATTATTATCATAATCACAGTTGCTGTTGTCGTGAGGGTGGATTTTTCTGGGGCGACGGCGAGAACGACGTCGTGTGGGGAAGGAGAGGCGGGGGGAAGTGAATTTGGGTTTGAGGAGGAAGAGAGGAGAGAAGTAGGAAGTTGTAGTGAGAGATAGGGAGAGAGAGGTCATTTGTTTACTGTTTTCTTTAGTGTTACATAACCAGTGAATAAGATGATTGAAGAGCATGAGAGAGAGACGACGGAGACGGAGGAGCCGTTATTCGTTACTTGTTCATGGGGGACCGGGGTCTTGTATCCCTCGCATGGGACCCACTTTTATTGATTTTTCTTTCATTTTTAATAAATTAAGAAAAAAACTTTTATTACGTACTAGAACATAGGGTTTGCTATACTTAGGGCGGTTCGGTTAAGTAGAAATTGGGCCGAACCGACCGGACTTTGGAAAGAATTGAAAATAAATTGATTAGAATCAAATCGAACGGAATTCAACCGAAATTTTTAACATAAACGTTAAAATTCAACTAATAAAATTTTAAGACACATTTTTCTTCTTTTTTAAGTTTTCTCTCTTTTTTTTTTTATACTAATATTTTTTTTTACAAGAGATAAAATTTCGCTTTATCTCTAACAAAATCTGTTCATTTTCTTTTATCTGTTCGTTTTCTATTTTCTAATAACTATAAATTATTATTTAAATCTAAATTTATAATGGTATATTTTTACTTAATAGATTATATTCATTTAATAGTAAGTTATTCCTACTTAAATTTAAATCTCTGAGTTTATCTTTCATATATGAGAAATTTTGAACATAATTAAGAAAAGATTATTTGAAAAAAATAAAAAAACAACTCAAAGTATAAAATATTTATTTAATATTAACTAAACCAATTTTTTTTAACATCTTCACATGCATGCATTGCATCCTGCACATGCACACAATCAAAAATTGAAAAAAAATATATATCTAAAAGAGTCGAGTTCTTAAGTACTAAATAATGACCTTTACAAATTATCAAAATTAGTTAATTAATAACAAAAACTTAAACCTTATTTCAAAAAGAAGATTATTAGATTTTTAAAATATTGTCAATTATTCTAGTTTTAATAGTTACTCTCATTTAACGTAGTCTCGAAAGCTAGCTGAATAAATAAATTATTCTATGTGTTCAAATTTAGAGAAATAAAAAATTAAAAATGTATTTAAACTGAAGTTCAATCCTTACCTTTTAAAAATAAAATCATCAATTATGTATTTAAAAATAAATTATTATTAATATTATTAGATTTTAATTTTTTTAATATAATAAATTTTAAAAAATAACCAATAAAATAAAACTTATATTTAATTTGAATACGATACCAATTAAAGTTAAAAAAAATAATTTTTAAATTATTCAAAAACTAGAATATATAATAGACCGTATGTTAGATACGCAAAAATCTATGCACCAATTGAACTCTCAAAATAAAGCTTATAATATAATGTGTTTGGGTAATTTCAACCTTTAACATAATCGACCAAAATTTCATTAATATCTAACATTAACTACTTCCATCTCACAATGCAACAGCTGTTAACTTCAAAGTCAAAACAGTTCAATAACAAACCAAATCTTGCTCTTAACTCTGCTCGGAGCAATCAAATTGCACTGAAATGAAATGTTCTGACTAACACACTCCCAAAAGTAGACATAGATTGAACATTAATATTGGATGAGAATAAGGAAATATTTTCTATTTTTCGGACAGTAATAGTGTCGCACAAACAAATTTATTTTCAGTAAAAACAATAACAAAAAGTAGAATAAAATATTGAAAAGAAAAAAGAAAAAGAGAATCTTATTCCTAGTCTAAGATAAAAGAATACCAATACAAATAGTAATAGCATACATGTAATGTATGTGTCAGATGGAGGCAGGAATTTAGATAACTAAGGCATCGAGTTCTCTTATTTTTTGTTCTCTATCTGTTGGACTTGAGCTTGGACCAATGGGGTGCCCAATGCCCATGACGGGTTTACCCAGTTAAGCTCAATCAAAATTAACGAGGTAACATTTATTTATGTAATAAATATTTTTATTTATCTAAATAATTAAATTAATTATCTGAAATAATTTATTGATATAATGCAAAAATAATATTAAATATCGTTCTAACGTACGTCTTGAATATTTAAGAATATGACTCTCAAACTGAAAGAAATATTTCATGAAGGGAAAGATAAATAATCCATATAAAATTAACTGAAAAAAATATTATTAATAAATTAGTTTATTAATTGAAACTAATGAATAATAAGGCCTATTTACACTAATATATATCATAATCTTAAAAGGACAAAGATTTCTAGTAAACAAGAAATTTAAATAAGACTAAAATAATAAACTAGATTTCTACTTAAACAATAAAATTAAATAAGAATCCTAATTAAAATAATAAATTACAATAATACTAAAACTAAACTTTCAAATTTATTTTGCCCCTACTTTTTCTCCTACATCAGTTCTTCTTTCCTTAAAAATAAACCCATCCTTGAACTTTGCAGCAACAAAAAGATTATTTGGAGGATTAAACTTGTAGTAAAAAGACTCTTCAATTAATGCATAAAACTGAAAATATTTGTTGTAATCAAATTGTCTTGTAACTTGCTTGTGGTCTTCTATCTTCTTTGTAACTTGAAAACAATTAAACTTCTTCTTCTTCTTGCTTTTGTTTGAGGATCTACTAGAAATTTGATTATGACATGAAACAACAATTGTAAATTTTCTTTGGTCAGTCTTCAAATCTTATTCAATTTGGATTCCACTTGTTTCTATTTTCTCAACTTGACTATCTTCAAAAATAACCTTGTCTTCCTTCACTTCAATTAGTAAACCTATGTCAATTATCTTATCTTTGAAAACAACTTGTTCAGTTTTAAGTTCAATCGGCAAACCATATGTAGGAACAAATTGTTTAGTATTGATATCCCCTTTAATTTTCTTGGAATCTCCTTATACAATATTTACCTCATCAATAGAAGTACATTTTTTTTCTTATAGGATAGAGTTATGTTGTTGACACAATGGATGACTCCTTTTTGTAGCTTGATGTCGACCTTGGTATTTTCTTCTTTTAATCATTGACTCAACTCATGAAGCTATCTTAACTACAGTATGAAAATTATGGATGGATTCAAAAGAAACTTGTTTTCTTATGTCTACATGTAGTCCTTTTAAAAATCTATCAAGTAACCATTCGTCTAATTTGGGATAGTTAAGACAAACAAAAAGTCCTTGAATTTCACAAGCATATTCTTTAATCGATCTTTGACCCTATTGACAATTCTCAAATTGATCCAACAATATTTCAGGTAATATTGAGGGATGAAGAATCTTTGCAACTTTTTCTTCCTATAATACCAGATACGATGTTTACCTTTTTCTTGTTGAAGTCGTTTTGTCTATAATTGCCTCCACCATATAGATGCAATACGATGAATATGATCTTCTTCTTCTTCAGGAATATTTTCAAAGAGAAAATCTTCAATCGTAAAAATTCAATGAAAAACATCCTTGGGATCGTAAATAATTCCATCAAAGTATCAAAGATCATTGAAAAGTTGTTGAATATCAATTTTTTGATAATAGTAAAAACTAATTCTTTGTCATCTCTCCACTCTTCTTTTGAAAAAGTCCAAAAACTAAGAGAAGGGTAAAATTGCAAATAAGCTCAAACGTTTACGGCGACAATAACTAGAAACACGATCGTAAATAAGCTTGTATAATGTGTAAAATCGTAAATAAGCTCAAAAGTTTCAAGGTGTGGATCACGATGGTAGTCTCGAATTCGCTTGGATTGTAGTAGGTTCATCAAAAAATTCGAAATAAAGTGGTGGTAACCTTATAGTTCGATGTCTGATCTCAACAATCAGAGTGACAATTGATGATGGAATGTGTCTAGAATGAAAGAAGGGAAGTCCCCGAGTCGATTGGTGTTAGTGGTGTTGGAAAATGAGCTATGAATGGTGGTTAACGACGACGGTAGTGATTGAAGTTTCAACGGCCTATTAGGGCCTTTTTTGGTGGTGCAATAGTGGTGATGGTGGTTGTGGTTTCGTCACCGACTTCTTTTGATTCTGATGGTGGTCGCAGACGATCAATTGGTGGTAGATGAACAGCAATGCGTAGTGGCAGGAGGTAGCGGTTGGTTGTTTCTGGCGTTTGGTTCTTTTGTAGTTTTTATTGGTTCGAGTTTTTTTGGCTCAGTTTTCTTGTGGTTTGGTGCTTTTTTTTTTAGTTTTTCTTGTTTGGTTTTTTGGATTTTTTTTTTTTTTTTTTGTGGTAGAAAGAAGGTTTTATGAATATAGTTACAAGTGATGGGTTAGATTTATAGGTTTTGAATGGCTGCAGGTGATAAATTTGGGTCACGAGATCGACTTGTCTAGTATAGAGTTAAGCTCTTATATCACTTGATGTAGTGCGAAAGCGATATTAGATGTCGTTCTAGCATATGTCTTGAATATTCAAGAATAGGACTCTTAAACTGAGAGAAATATCCCACGAAGGGAAAGATAAATAATCCGCACAGGATTAACTGAAGAAAATACTATTGAATGAATTTGTTTATTGATTGAAATTAATGAATAACAAGACCTATTTATACTAATATATATCCTAATCCAAAAAGAACAAAGATTCTTTATGAACAAAGAATTTAAATAAGACTAAAATAATAAACTAGATTCCTACTTAAATAATAAAATTAAATAAGAATCCTAATTAAAATAGGAAATCACAATAATACTATCACGTTTTTTCTTTTACCCTTACTTTTTCTCTTGCATTATTAATTAATTATTGTAGATAAATAGTAAATTAAAAGATACCACTTATCTTAAATAATAAAACGTTTATTTTGAATAAAAAAATTTTTAAGTTAGATTAGGATTAGAATTTTGTAATTCTAATTCTAATTAAAGGAGTTTTCTCAACTCTTAGCACTATAAATAAGGTGCTTATTAATCTCATTCTATAGTGGTTGAGCAGTTCAAAATGTAGATATACAGAGCACAAAGAGTGAGTAAAATTAGAATGGATTTTTCAGCACTCTAAAATCAATAGAAAAATTTGTTCAAATATTCAAAGTGAAAGGTACGCTTGTGAATTCTATTTTATTTTCTACACTATCTAAAGGTTCACTTCAGCAGATAGGATCTTTGACATCTTTTCCCAAATATTTTAGAAAAGCATTAAAAGAATATTTATATTTAAGTTATTTTAAATTAACCCCAAAATATTTTGACAATATTCAAGCTACACCCATGGGTATTGTCACACCCTGACTTGCCAAAGTCAAAGAGTGATCTATCAAACACATATCAAGAAATACATTTCACTAGGAAAATTCATCAATATTTATTAACACAAAATCTATTCAAAAAGTCTTCACTATCTAGTCTCCAAGCCATCATATTTAATAACTAAGAATAAAATAGAAGCCAATGTCCTAAACTTAGGGAACCAAGGGACAGCAGAAGCTTCGCCAAATCCACTACGCACACGATCATTTATCTGGGAATCACAATAAACTATAGTGAGTATAAACTCAGTAAGCATACTAGTTTTTCATAGACAAAAATACATACATATACATATATATAATAAATATATAATGCATGAGATGAATATGTAACATGATAATAACCATGTTCATTCCAAATTACGTAATACAAAATCACATCAAACTTGTTTTCAACAATCACTCACTTTTAAACTTTTATTTCCATTTAACTAGGAATATCTTTATTCAATTACTACTTAGTAGGACTTCACATATCACATATTGAGGCTAAATCACCCGTCGATGACTTTCCGTATATGGGATATCAGCAAGTGGGGCACAAAATTTCAAACACAATAAACACTCATGCCCGAAGGTAAGAGCCACACCCTCGCCCTGATCATCGGCGAGTCCTCCCACATGCACAAATCCGTCGACGCACAATTGCGAAGACTGACAAGTCCTAAGGGTACCCAAAGGTCTCTCCCATGTCATACGGAACACATAACACATATCAAATATACCAAACCCGAAGGAATGACCACATATATCAAAAGGCTCCAAACACTTATAATTGCCTACTAAGAAAGTAATGAATTCGGATACCCTTAAAAATATAAAGTCTAAACTTTCACAAATATTTTTCTTATAAGACCACTTCCTCATTTCTCAAAAATCATCTATGCATGTGTACATGCCAATGTCAATGCTTAATGGCTATGCACAGTACATAAACACAAGGTTGTAAACAAATATTTGGCATATAATCATAAGCAAATTGATGCTTGCATATTAATACATAATTCCAAAACTTTTGTAACATAGTCACACATAAATATATATATTCATTGTGATCCCATTTAAAAAGTCTAGTATACTTACCTCTTGATGTTCTCACCAAGATCACACAATCACATAAATCCTAAAATCAAAATTGATCTCATAAGCCATATTACACAAAATCCAACATATAACATTTCATCAAACAAGCATCCTAATTCTGTCCTTAGGCCCATCAACAATTTTTCTTATATCCTAAATGATATCCTTTTCTCATGAAATCAAAATATAGTCATAATGAAACATTATATAACCTCATGCAAAAATATAGATCCTTAATTTAATTTGTAACTATTTGTTTTGTCATTTATAACACTTAGCCACTAGGCCCCAAAAACAGAGCATCACTGAGTATATCTAAGTGTCTAATTTTTAATAAATCGAACACTTATCCAATGCCTATGAAACTTTTTAGAAATCATATAGACACATATTCAGTAGCATGATAAAATTTGGAAGACATAATTCATGTCCAAACCAATTTAAACAAGCTTTACTTTACACTCTGCAGATTCTGTAAACTGCACATTCTCAGTGATATAAACTACTTTAAAAATTCATAACATTTTATATACATAGAATCAGGGTATGAAATTTTAATATGTTATAATAAACATAAGTAAAAATAGGTTTGTAAAAGTTCGTAATTTTTGGAGACCATTTGATTAACCAAGAAAATCACGTAATTCATATATTCTGCAAAAATCAACATTTTTCAGCATCTCAGGGTCAGATCGGAAAATTCATATAAAATCGAATATTCCATATTTTTAAATGAAATAAAATTTATCATGACCCTTTTGATGCGTAATATTTCCAGTTAAATCAGTTTTCCAAAATAACACATATAAAATTTTATAAAATTTTCGGATCAAGCTACTGTTCAAGGTCTAAGTTCTGCAAAAGCTTCCTTTGACAACAATAATCATCTTCTACCAACTTCTTCACCAATTCCACCACAAAATCATATTCACAACCACAAATAATTCAAATCAATATATCCTCAACATATTCATGTAATCTTTATACAAAATATATTTTCAAAACACAATCCAACCATATATAACATAATAAATCTTAAAGAGAAGAGAAAATTATCTTAAATCTTCTTAATTTCCCCTTGGAAACTAAATTTTCTCTTTAAATTCTTCTCCCTCTCTCTCTCTCTCTCTCTCTCTCTCTCTCTCTCTCTCTCTTAAAATATGCAAAATGGTGTTTCTCTTTCTAAAACAAGAAATAGGATGTATTTATACTTAGGGTTAAAATGGTAATTTGGGCTTTACTAAGTACACCAACACTTACTACTAAATACACCAATGTATTGATACTCTAATTTTATATTTGGGCCTTTTTAAGTAAACTCTTATCTAATACTAAATACACTCATAAAATATTTCAAAAGAAATACTTTAAGTGTACTAAGCTACTTACGTACAAACTATTAGAAACTGACGTGTATATATACAAAATACGTATCACTTGGGAGGTGTTACAGGTATAGTCAATGCGATCCCTAACTGTTAGCATGCTTCGTCAAATCTAACAGTTGGCCAATGTTGACCTAGTAAAATACCATATTACCCCTAATGAGTTGAAGAAGATATAAAGTTATAGTTTGTTGCATTTTTGGGCGGGTATCGGGACTAATAAACAAATAATTTAATTATTGAGGTGGAAAGTACGTTGGTATTATTATACAAACACCCTGAAAATATCAAAAAAAGAAAATTTTATCACGAAAAATTAAAGTGGCCATTTTTTACTGTTGCAGGTACAACAGGTATAAATATGATGCAATATGGTGATGAAAATAAAATTTTCATAAATCTTTTATAAAAATCACCTAAAATATACTGCACTCAATATCATCTTCTTCTTCTACTGGTGATTTTGAAGCTATTATTATGAATGAAGGGTTGATAAAGCTCAAGAATAAGACATGTGATTGTGGTTGTAGACTGTACTCAAGGTCCTAAAATTTAAAAAAAAATCAAGGGAATTTGTTCTACTGTTGCTCAACTAGCAAGTGCTCATTTTCTAGGGGGTGGAAACCTACCCATGATGAATTCAATTCTTAACACTTAGCCTCTTTATACATTACTCATCTATATAAGAATCAGTCAAGGGGTATGCACCATGAAGACTTATCAATAGACACAAGAATTAGAAAAATACATGAAGAAGTTGCCTAAAACAAGATGTTCATAATCATATCAATTAGCTTAATATGCATTTGTTTATATCACCTGATGAAAATTCCAACAACATGCATCTAATGTAATTATCTAAAAGTAACACACACACACACACACACACACACATATATATATGTATGTATGTATGTATGTATGTATATAAAACCATAAGCATGATCCAAAAATATTATAACCATTAAAACAAAGTGCAAATCTAGGCAAGTTCAGGGAAAAGTATAAGTAAGAAGTTGATGATCAAAGCCTTAGGTACATAACATTTTTCTAAACCAAAGTACCCTAGATTGCAATAGTAACATACACATCATGAGAGAAGCTTGAACCATCAATTGCCCTGTGTTTGCTAAGTCAAAAGATAATAGTTACCCTATTGGATTTTCATTCGAAAATGTGATCAATATCCTGGCAAACATTACTTTAAGTTAAATTAATTCAATTAGCAGCATTTGAAAAAACCACAAGCCATATAAGTAACATACCTACTGTACTGTGCAAAAGTTGTAGCACTTCTGTGCAAGACAACGAATGGTATCAGGTTGGTTTTCTAGCTGATCTCATTGAGTTATTAGAGGACTGAATTTGTGTTTGTGAAGTTTACTAACTTAAGGTCTTATGATGCTTTCCTTTTGTGTTGCCTAAAGGAAGAATATAAACATTGGGTATGCTAATGACATGAATGAACTGAATAATTTGACATAGTTAGTACATCACCTATTTTTGCATGTTTTAATGTAAAGGCTCTTGATGTAGAAGCTACTTTAGCTACTGTAATGGTAGTCTAGGCCTTAATCCAAGAGTTTGAGTAAATTGGGGCTAAGATGAGTGGAAGCACTTGAGAGCTTTGTTCATAACCTGGAATTGCTCACTGTCATAATATATTCAATTGCCTACAATTTCAGCAATCACTAATTTATTAATTTTCATTAACAATGTATATTATGTTGCTTTTGACCATCAATATAAATTACCTCTAGCATTCGTAGATGATGAACCCCACTTACGACCTTTAATCTGACCTACATTTACCAATAACAAAGGCAAATTAGTAAGCTAAATTATGCATACTAATCATATATGCCAATATAAACCATTAGAACATGTTTTAAGATATTTACCTGATATCTTCGAGTTCGTTTGTTGACATTTGCTAGGTTATAGGCACATGAACATTTGTTGTGTCCCATTCTTTTGCGAAAACCACAAGTCAGGTTATATCTCCTTTTTCTAAGGCCGTTCATCACTTTCTCTTTCCTCAGTAGCTTACGTCAAACAAACTTCCTGTGGATTGAGATATCAAACACTTTCTGCCGGCATTAAAATTCTCAGTCAGTTTCTTGTGAATGAAAGAAGGCACAGGATTTTCTTACTTTCCCATTTTTTTCTTTTATTATGCAAAATTAGCATCATTTTCTTTCTAATATACTCCACCATATTCACAATTAGTTGCTTCCTTCCTTCACCAATCCATGCATTCGAGGATTCCGTCATGTTGTTTGTAACACAATCACATTTGGCATTGTGATCAAAAGCATAAAGCAACCAATGATTGGGATTAATCTTATGCAACCAATTATATGCACCAACATTTTTTTGTCTGATTTTCTCCATTGCACTATTGAAATGAACCTGTTTGATGCCCTAGCAGTAACCTATAAGTTGTCCCTCACATTGCATTCTAGAAACTTCCATTTTAAATTATAAAAATTGTGTTTTGCAAAGAAGCGAAGATTGGCATTCGAAAAGTACAATGATAGTACACCTAGTATGCCTTTTGTCGATCATTCATTATATTTTGTTGTCGACTGTCTCCTAAATAATCCTGTAACATTCCAAGAAACTAGCTCCATATTCTTGCATTTTCACTTTCACATATACATATAGCCACAGGGAAAATCCCACAGTTAGCATCGAGTGATACAGCCGAAAGTAATACACCGCCATACAACCCTTGAGGTGACAGCCATTAATACCTAAGAAAGACCTATAGTCTCTAATGAATCCCTCTTTTAATCCAGGAAATGCAACGATGAATCTTTTTAAGGTTGGTTTTGGAGCTTACAGAAGCCTCAATGCCATAACCTAATGCAAACAGCCATGATTCTTTTGCTGCAACATATTAGCATAATCATATAGCCTTTTGTAAGAGGCATTATAATCTACATTACCCTAAGCCAAAGCTTTCCTTTTAGCCCTATACAACTTTTATTTACTAACTTGGACTTCAAATTTTCTTCTGATATACTCAAACATAGCTTCTACACCTATTTGGGGGTTGCATTTCACAGTTTCTATGATCTAAGATGCAATCTATATAAAAGTAGCTTCAAGGTTCTTGACGATTCTCTCACATATACATTCATTTGTTAATACCCTAATTTTAAACCATGGACCTTCCAGCATACGACCTACATGAATCTTGAAAGGATAATTCGGTGCTCCCGTACACCCACATGTGATTCTACTTCTTTTTAATGATGTCTTCTTAGTCTGAAACCCTCTCGGATAACAAATTCTTTTAGTTCAACTGCAAACTCTTTTATGTTATCAAATGCAACCCCAACAACAAACTGAGTAGTCCATCTTTCTTGAACCTTAACCCTTTCACTCACAAAGAAAGTCTTCCCAATCCATTTTGCTTAGTATCAAAATCTGTTAATTGCCTTTCTGAATTATTATCACTTTGGTAACCTCTCAAAACTTGATTATTATAAGATAAATCATCATCATTATTATGTGAGTTACCTTCAATATTATCACCATCATCACCTTCTAATTCATTATCAGTTTCATCCTCCATACATACGTATTCATCATTTTCCCGCAAAATATTTTCTTTCAAATTTCTTGTATCTTGCTGTGGGTTACCAACAGTAGGGGCTGGTGAAGACCGGTCAAAATCAAATTGGCTACATTGAAAAGATTGTCTTGCATGAGCTGTTGTTTGAATAACTTAGGTAATGGGGTCATTTTGGGCAGAATTTGAGGTGCTTTTTGGTTGTGTTTGTCTATATTCATGATGAAGTAGAGGTTTAGGTTCAGGTTTAGGTGAGGGAATTTGAGGTTCAGGTTCAGGTGTGTGAAGTTGAGGCTTAGGTTTGGGTTCAAGTGAGGGAATTTTAGGTTCAAGTTTAGGTAAGGGATTGAGGTTTGGGTTCAGGTGTAGCTTGAGGTGAAGAGTTTTAACAACAAACTCAATTTGTATATTTGGTTGTGAAGTACGATTAGGGAAGTCTAAAAACAACAAATCATGATAGTTTTCATTTTTTGCTTAGGTGTTTGATTCATTATGAGGCTATTCTTGGTTGGGAAGCCGGTTATGGTGAGTGTTCCGCTTCACTCAATCTTCAAGAAATAAGGTTCTTCTAACTGGTGGCAATGTATCGAGAGATAATAAAGTAACTCAATATTGATATCAAACAAATCAAACTTCTTGTGCTTCTCCCATGCCAAAAAAATATCTACAACACTTTCTATCAAAATCTTTTCATTGTTCCATGGCAATTTGACTTGAACATTGAATTGTTCATCATCATGTCGATTTCTATTGAATACTACTTGACATATATAGTTTATCAGTCATAACAAGCTTATTTCATTAGGGTCAATTATCCCTATGAAATAATCCTCCCCACAAAATGTAATGGTTAGTCTAACTTCGTATATTGCATGCACGAATACCACTACATTTACAAATCATGGTTAGATATGATTCTTGCATAGCTAATAAATATTACATTAACACAAACCGATTGTCAATGAACAAAAATGTATAAGAATGAACACTAATAACATTTAATAGTTCACACAACAGGTTCCTTACACTGCACATATGTATAATCATCCAAACAAATAAAAAGGTGAAAATTAACACTTCTCAGCACAGGAATCAAAATCTCGAATGAAATAAAAAATATTCCTCAACTTAATTTCTTTCCATTGTCAAAGCATATAAACCCTAGAAATCTTCCATAATCATCAACATAACTCAAAAATGCAAAAATGACACTGGCTCATGCACCCTAAATAGCAATGTATTCAAAACTCGTTTTCATCTGATACTATAATAGAAAAACTCTCATGGGTCAGCTTATAAACAACATGCAATGGTCAAAACATAGTAATAACTCAGTATCTAACAAGTTATTTCGTGAAAAATCATCAAAATGCAAGTGTAAAATCACTCTCACACATTTTTACAACTCATAAAGCTGACATTTCACTGCATATGGCACTTGGAAATGAAGTTTTCTTTTATTCAAAACTACACCTTTGACCTTTGTACTATAATTATTGATCTTTGCTGTAGTTGTTTGTAGATGGATGAGATTTCTTTCTCAAAGGTCAAGGTTAACAATGGAGTCTCGTGCTAAAACAAAGGAAGTAAGGTCACGTTTAGGTTGGCTTTGGTTTTTCTAATCATTTTAACTCTGAAGTAGTTGGCGTAGTAGCTGACCTTATGTTATCTAACACGTGCGACAAATCTTATCTCACACTACCCAAGATTATAAGTTGATGATGACAATCCAATCTCTTTTAAATGTCTAAAATGCCTACCAGCTGTTAGATCTGAAGGAGCATGCTCCAGTTTAAAGTCGTGTAAACTATATCCAAAACATTTGGGTGTAGCTTGAATATTATCAAAATATTATGAGGGTAATTTAAAATTAATCCTTATATTTATTGTTGATGTCAAATTTTGACAACGTATTATCAAATAGCAAGTTCTCTGTCATGCTGTGGATAGACCTGCAAAAGGGTAACGCAATTAGAGGAAAGTCGGTCTCCTGACATAAATCTTCTAATCGTTAAGTCAAAGATACTTTTTTTTGGAAGAAAATTGTTGAGATGAGAATTTGACAGAATTTGGGTAAGATAGGACATTCCTCGTACCTTTCTCCTTTATTTCTCATACTTTATATGTTTAGTTTTAGTCCACTCATGTAAAAGCAGGATAAGGAGCCAAACTAATGAGATTTTCATGGAAAATAGGATTTTAGGTGACCATTCTGCAGGATTCTCGACATTCTGTTGTAACTAGGTCTTTTTTGAAAAATCTCTTGATGTGGGATTGCGTCTTTTCCTCTGAGTCTACAAATTCTACGAGCTAGAGACCAAAGCCTCTTCTGAGATGTTCGGGTGTTGGTTAATTGTTGTGAGAATTTCTAGAAGAAGTTGTCCATGTTACTCAGATAATGAATAATCACGAGGCAAATTTCAAGGAAAGTGGGATCTTAGATGGTTATCCCTATGATCGTCCTCCCAGTTTCTCGCTAGCAGTTATTCTCTCTAATGCCTAAGGTGGAAGTCATTCTCTCATTCCAAACCAACATTTGAAACTTGGCTCGTCCAACAAACTACTATCAATAGAGATTCTCCTCGGGATATTGCAAGGGTAACCCCGAGGTCAATCCTGTTATCACTTGGCCTCTTTAGTTTGACTGAGATGACCTTGGTATTCCTTGGCACCAGGCTTTACTAACCTCAAGATATTCCTTCTTAAACATCAAGTCCTTAGTTTTTAGTAAAAAAGTTTTTCACTAGAAGCTACAATGTTTTTTTACCCAATCTGCGAAGAAACTTCTCCAACAAGCTTTGCTTCTCTTCACAGATCTCTCAAACGACGACCTTATTTATGGTCACATCTATCCAAAGCTGCAACAGTCATATCGCACCTTGTGCTGTAACCTAAAACCATGCGACTCATTAAAATGACTTTTGACTTCTCTTCCTCCGTTGCCACAAGTGCTTTTACATTTGATCTAGTAAGTCTCATTTCAAAATTGCTGATTGTAAAAAATAATTCCATTGTGAGTTATTAAAGTGGGGATGAGATTTAATCTTTAGGTCTGAACAATCTTAGTTACCTTATCAAAGAATACTCTGACATATTTATGTAGGGCTAAGGGAATATATCGGGTATAAACTTTAGTATTATTTCTCACTACCTTAACGTGGATCATTTTTAACGTCATCGAGGAAGAGGTAGACAGATTACTCCAAGTATAGTTTATTTGGGAATTCGAGTATCTCGAATGGATATCTAATGTGGTATTGGTGAAGAAATACAATAGCCAGAGGCATATCTGTGTCGATTTCACCAACCTCAACAAGGCATGCACAAAAGATAGCTTTCCTCTTCTCAAATAGACCAACTAGGGAGATGAAGTCTACCCACACCACTAGGAAGGTCCAGAGCTAAAGCACTAGTGGTAGGTAGGATCATCGCACTAAGTCTATTTGTCTCCAATAAGTTATTAAAAGGGCTAGGCAATCAAGAGGATAAAGAGTGGGAGGCTACATTCTTGAACCTAAAGCACTACCTGATCAATCTGCCAGTGTTAGTAAAGCCTCAGGTTAGAGATAACCTCATGATCTACCTCGCCATTTTAGCAACAATAGTAAGCTTAATCTTGGTCCGTAAGGAAGAAGGCAATGTCCAAAAGCCTGACCATTGAGCAAACAGTTGTGGCAAACTCAACATGGTAAGATTCTCAAGCAAAAGCTTGACTATCTTAGCACATTTTTGTTGAGCGAAGCAAGTTCATGAGATGTGCTTCAGGTTTTCATACATAGTAGGCAGCAATACCCTTGACGCAAAGCTTTGTAGGCTAGAGCTCTATCCTCAAAATAGTTTCCACATGCTCATTCATGACATAGTTAGCTTCATTAGGGTGCAAATATTGTATATAGTAGAGAGAAAAACTATGCCTATATTCTACCTATCTATCAAGTAGTACATAGCCGCGTGGTATTTTAGCTTTCTTACAACTTCCTTGTTTTCTGGTAAGCTCCTTGAAGTCAAATATTCGATCATCAGATCCATCCAGCAAAGGCTGTTGAAAACACATTGCATGCTCTCGCGGTTATTATTAATGGAGGACATGCGCAAGGCTCAACCATTACTAAGTCAGGTAAAGAAGTGTTGGCTAGAGATGACAACCTTGCCAAGATGTCGGCCCTGAAGTTTTGCTCTTTTTGAATTTGTTGAAGAGTCACTTGAATTGCTTTACTAACTTCTTTTCCTTTCTCAGGTAGGCGGCTATATTGTCTTCTTTGGCCTGGTAAGTTCTGTTAAGATGGTATACCACGAGGTGAAATTTGCTATTGACTTCCAACATTTTTACACGAAGCTTTTAGCTAATTTGAGCTCTACAAGAACTACCTCATACTCAACCTTATTGTTAAAAGCCTTTAACTCAAATCTCAACAAATAACTCACTTCCGCCCTATCCAGGCTGACAATCACAATCCTTGTTCCACATCTTTGAGAGCTTGATGATCCATCCACATGCAATACCCACGGTGTGACTAATTTCTTCTCCTTGACGACACTCAGCTCCGAGTATACTTTCTGCCCCTCCACGTTATTGGTGAAATCGATGAAAAAATAGGTAATGGCCTATCCCTTAACTAAAGGTGGTAAATGGGTCGGATTGGCCATAAAAATGAAGCCCAAGCGAGCTGGTGTGCCGAGTCGATCCAGGCATGCACAGTAATCATGTTGGGTCAGCCTGAGCCTACTTTACTATTTGTGAGCCCAGCGTGGCCCATGAAGCTCAGGCCATGCGGGCCTTGTCTGGCCAATACGCAGAGCGGCCTAGATTGCCCGCGGGCCATTTTGACTTTATGTTGACTTTGCAAAATTTCTCCTTGTTTGGCTAATACGCAAAGTGGCCTATATGGCCTACATACCATTTTGACTTTATGTTGACTTTGCAAAATTTCTCCTTGTCTAGCCAATAAGCAGCCTAAATGGCCCACAGGCCATTTTGACTTTATGTTGACTTTGCAAAATTTCTTTAAAAAGTTTGCAATAAAGAGAATTGAACACAAGACTACCAACACACATAAACAGATTACCACCACTCCACGAACCTTTATTTATACATTTTATACAAAATAAATATATTTAACTAATATTACATCTTTAATTTATATTATTAAAATTATAATATCAATAAAAAATTAATTTTATAATTTAAGATGATTCAAAATTTATAATTATAATTATTATTGTCATTATAAAATCATAAAAATAAAAATCTTATACATAATATTAATAATCATCAAAATAATTTATATTTGTAAAAACTATTGTGATTCAAAAGATAGAGTGGCGAGGGCGATCCATATCATTTGTAGATTGAAGATTTAAAAATTTATAGAATTAATTTAATTTACAATTGTCTCTATTAAAGTTAATATAAATTCAAAAAAGTAATAAATTTATTGATTGGAATATATATTTAAAGTAATTTAAAAAAATTAGCTTTTACTATTTCACATATCATCATAATAACATAATAAAAATAAATATTGGACTTCTTAAAAGAAAATTGATAACAATCATCAATTTTTAATAATCCCGATTAAAATATATAATAAATGTTATAATAATCAATTAATCATTTATAATCGTATAAATGCATAAATATTTTAAGGTAAAATTTATGAATCAAAACAAATTTTAAATTTTAATATAAAATTTCAAAATTAAATTATAAATTTCAAAATAAAACTCATCGTTGTTAGAATTGTTTTTATTGTTGGGTTGTGTTCAGGTCTTTCTAGAGCACAAAAACAATACATATTATAATTTTTAATTTAGTCAATTAAGTTCTTCATGATTAGTTATAAATTTTTAATTTAATTAATTTAATAATATTTTAAAATTCATTTTCTAACAAATAAATTTACTAAAATAATAAAAACTAACAAAATTAAATAATTTTTAATAATTAGAATAATAAGTTTTCATAAAATAAAAATAATAAATTTATTCAAATAAAATAATCAATTTGTAATTAATGAATTTATTATAATATAAGATTAACAAAATAAATAATTTCTTTTTCTTTTCAGATTTTGCTTTCTTATTTACCAAATAAAATATTTTTCTGTAAAATTATCAAAAAATTAAAAATTTTAAGATTTATTTTATATATTCTCTAACTTTATCAATTATATTAAAAATTATAGCATAATGTACTACTACACTTATTTAATTTTCTTTTTATATAAATTTATAGAAAAATTATAGTCAATATATCAATTAAATTTGATATTTTATTCTAACAAAATATTTATTATTGACAATATTTTATATAAATTGTTAATTGCCTCAATTAAATTAATTATTATTGTTAATTATTTTTTAATAATTAATTTATAAAAAATATTTACTGAAGCTAAAAAAATTATGATATTGAAATATAATTATTGTTAATAACAATTTAAAATAATATATTTAATAAAAATACTAAATATTTATTTGCTATTAAATAGAGTATATTTATAAATTTTTGCAATATAATCATATTTAGCCTAGTGGTAAAGTGGTCATTTATGTTCCTTCGGTCATGGGTTCAAGCTCTAAACAATGTAAAAAAAAATTTAATTTAATGTAAACCCATCAAGGCAAGCCCTTGGGCAGGCCTAGGCATGGCCCGTGCCGAACCAGGCCGACTCGGCCCATTTGTCACCTTTATCCTTAACGGCACTACACGAGAGATAATGAATCTTGAACTCACTCAATTCTATACAACACTTGACAAGTTTTCCAGAGCTTTCTAGCGATTGTAGGTTTCTAAAGGATACCATTAAGTCTAGCGTAAGCTGTTTTTGCTTCAAATATCTTTTTCCAACCACGCCTTGCAAGTATAATAGACATGCTTCTGCACATTGCATTTCTTCTCACTGACTAAGACTAAGCTTACCACTATTGTTGAAACGAGGAGGTAGATTAAGAAGTTATCTCCAACTTGGGGCTTTGCTAACACTGATGGATTGGTCAGATAGTACTTCATGTTCAAGAATGTAGCCTCGCACTCTTCATTATACTGATTATCCTTAGTCTTTTAATGCTTGAAAAAATGGGTGACATTGGTCTATGTGAGACAAATAAACTTACTACGACAATCTTCCCTAACAAGCTCTAGATGTTTCTGGTAGTACGGGGAGACCTTATGTCTATAATCACTTTAATCTTCTTTGAATTAGCCTTGATTCCCTGTTACTATAAAGTTTAGAAACGTTCTGACCGATACTCCGAAGGTGCAGTTCTTCGGATTTAACATCTTCCTATACCTCCTCGGCACATCTAAAGTCGCTTTTAGGTGGGCTACGGTCTGTCATTTTTACTGATTAGTCAACATATCATCAATGTAAATCTTCATGATCTTCCCAATCTTTTCCTTGAACAACTTATTCACCAAACATTGATAGGTTGCCCCGACGTTTTTAAAACAGAATAGCATCACTTTGTAGTAGTACAAAGCCCTTATTGGTGATAAAGAAGGTCTTGTCTTGTCCACTATAATGAATTCTATTATGGCGATAAGCTGGTGCTCCTCTCTCATCGTTACCAGCATGGTGATGCTTCCTCATGGCATAATCTGATCTCCGATAAAGTCATTGAGTGGAGTAAGCACTCACTGAGTTCGTGCTACTACCAATCCCATTTTTTTCAAAGAACTCTTGAATAAAATATCAACCAAACTATATCGAGATTTTCGCCACAATTTAGCTAGCTAGCTTCAAAGTAGTTATCGACGCATCATTGTATTGGTAGACCACGTCTTTGGTATGAGGTGGGCAACCGCTCTTCAAAGGAGAACTATAGTGAACCGATATGAAGGTTGTGCTAGAAATTGCGTAAGGTCTCCACCTCTCCATATACCTCTATCTGTATTATCTCATCATGATAGGGCTTAACGAAATCCTTCGAGGGCTCTTACCCACTTTGCTTGATGTACTGCAAGGTGGTCAGATTCTTACTCGATGGCTTAGCTCCTTGGAAGTGGCGCACAAACTCATTAGTGAAAATGGCGAAATCACAGATGTTGTTGAGTGGAAGTTTCTTGTACCAAGTCCTTGCGGGCCTTGAAAGGTGATAGAAATAGCATACACATCATCTTATCTAAAACCCTTGCACTAGCATCAGGTCTTAAAACATCTCTTCATAGACGACATGGTTAGTTTAACCTTGGTACTTTAACCAAAATACTTGGAACTCTCCACATGGTTGGAATAACATCGAGTCTTGAAAAATCACCTCAGCTTGTACTTTAATCAATTGCATCTTCAAACTATCCACATGTAAGGGTACAAGGTCTCCTTCATTTTGGCGCATAGCCATCAATGAGTACTTTAAATCTCCATGTACAAGCTTATCTCTCTAAATCTTAGGTACTCTTAACTTTGTTGCTAGCCATTGATCTCCTATCGCTATGGTGACTCTTAAGATCCCAGACGGGGCCTCTAAACCCAGTAGGTTCTGACCTCTTGTTGCATTGACTTGGTTCACACTTATTAGCTCCAGTAGGTTCATATTGGTGGGCTTGAGTAGGTTCTACCTGGTTCCTAGGACTTTGTTGCGGTGACGGTGAGATTTCAAGATTGAGACAAAAATATGACATCATATACTAAAAATAAGTCATGGTCTCAGTCAGCTCATTTACCTTCTTCGCTTTCTCCATATCTATGTACCACTCTACTACCATCTTACTTTTTTGTTCTTGGTCAAATTTGCCACCATTACCTTCCTTTTCGATTTTTCTGTGAACTCAAGGGAAGCTTTACTCTTTGACAGGCCATTACTGTGGTTAGGCTCTCAGGTAAGTTCCCGACCACCTTTTTCATAGAGCTTCGAATACCGATAAATGGCTTTTTTGACAACATGCAAGTTGTAATAAGGTTTTTCGATCTAACTCCTCAAAGACAATCCCACTATTAATGCAAAAATTTTGCAAGCTTGCACCAAGGTATGAGAGTTGGTTCCCTAATGCCTAAGTGATGCAAACGAAATTATGCAATCTCGTATACCAAAAGAGAAACTCACACATAAGGATAGAGGCGCCCAAAGGCAATATCCAAATGATCCATTAAGCTTTCCAAGCAGACCAATCACAAGAACAAGAGCCAAGGAATTGCAAATTAGCTTAAATGGATTAATTGAAAAGATATGGCATTTAAATGCAGTTCAAGATAGACGACGTGAAGAATTAAGGTTTATGAGCATTATTCAAGCAATTGGAGCCTAAAAGTTCGAAAATAAAATTTTAGTTCGTTTGCATAATTTTAAGAATCTTAAATGATTTAATCGCTTACGTCATATACGTATAATGTTATTGCTTACATTAAAATATGTATGATGTCATTGCTTACATCAAAATGCATTTGATGTCATTTCTTACATCAAAATGCGTTTGATGTCATTTGTTACATCAAAATGCGTTTGATGTCATTTGTTACATCATTATGTTTGAAATTTATATTTTCAAATAGTCATAAAGTACGTATTAGTTTGTCAAATTGTTAGGTAGTGTTGTTGGCCTAACATTGACATTTTCTCCTTGTATTTGCTCATAAAAAGGCTCTTATATTTGGAATGAAGGAAGCAATTTTTGAGTGTTAAGATATTCCTTACAAATTCTATCTGTGAACTCATCAAGTTTAATTTCTTATGGCATTCAAAAGAATCAAACTTATCATCTAGATTCTTGAGAGGTTCTTAAGAATTCTTAGTGTGGCGTTTCAACAACCGTAGTTTTGGTTCTTATCTAGCTAGGTAATGGGTCAAATCTCGACAAATTTGCATCTTGAGAAAAATCTTGGGGTTTGTTACTACATTTGGTGTTGGATTTCGTCACGATATTGGCGAGGTTTGTATCACTAAGTCAATGTATAATCGAAGAGAATAATTAAGAGGTGTGGGTACTACCTCTTTTGTGTAAATAGAAAGGGATTTTGGGAAGAGGAAAGGGTTTAAAGAGCTTTATCCTGGGGGCTCTTTATCTGTAAAGAGCAACAATGGAGAAAGGTTCATAAGGCATTAATGGAGGTTAAGATAAAACATAAAAATAGAGCTCTCTTGGGGAGATGATGATTCTTTCCTTTTTCTAGAGTAAAAGAGGTTGAATGGCGACTTATTTTAAATTTAAAAAAAGTGTGTTTTATATGGCAGGCAAAGTCGCTCTATAATTGACCAATGTATTTTGCCTAATTCTACTCAGCCTTAACTAGGTGACATCTCCTCATTTGTCCTTAGTGGCGCCATATGGCAAGTAGCTGGTCTAAAGGATTGTGTCATATGTCTATTTCTTATTGAACTAAAGGATTGGGGTCATCCTCTGATTTCCATGTGGTGAAATCCTACTCACTCTCCTCTGTTGGCATGTGGTCCCCCTCTATTTCCAACCAATCCTTGCCATGCAACCTTGCCTTTACCCAACTCAAAATACCTTTTGTCTTCTGCCACATTCAAGAGTTGTCTACCACCTTTCTAGTGGTCTCCTGCATAATATTTTCTGTGTAAGTCTCGGTATAATAAATATTTGGGACACGCCAAACTAATCCCTGACATACTCGAGCACCTAGGCGTCCCTGCTTTCTTACTAATAAGGTCGAATGCTTAGCAATGAGCTATTTAGAGCAGATCTAGATATTTTTAGGCGTAAAGGATTATCAAGGTTACTTTTCTTACTCTTCCATGCGTGCTACAATATATGGCTATGCTTGTGATACATGCAACGATATATGGCCACGTTTCTCATACGCACTATAGTACATGGTTACATTTTCTATATCTGTCACAGTATATGGTCAGCTTGCTCTATGTTGAAGTGATCAACTTGCACCACAGTATTAGGACTCTCATGGGCTTATATTCTGCCACGTGTCTATCTATATTTTCCCCATAATGCATGATTTTATACAAAAGATTTGAAATGAAACTAAGTTCATACACTGAACATAATAATAGAGGTGAAACATATTTCGAAGAAGCGACTTTCTCTCATCCTATCCTATATGGTGACTAGCCTAGACAGGCAAATCAAAATGAAAACATGTCAATCATAAAATCCAAAAAAGAGCAGACAGAATAACAAATCAAATTTTACCTGCATATTTGACGAAGAAAGAGGATAATATTCCTTGTGCTGCATTATTAACTATTAAAAGCATTCTAGCTTTTGAATGCCCTTGCAGGATATCAAAGCTCTCATTGCCTGAAATATGAAAACCAAAAGTCTTAAATTAAAACACATAATATGAATAATGCAAATATTTAGACATAAAGTGTCTCCGTTATATTTAACATTGCAACATATTAAAAGTCACAATGAGTGTGATACACAAATTTTTTTGTTCGTAAGGAGTTGACAGTCTAAATTTCAATCATCTTTTTTCAAATGGCTAGCTATTGCCTTGTTATGCTATCAGATTGGCAGGAAAATACAAACAGTAGTATATTAGAGCAATCTATATCAATAGGAGACCTGGTATGAACATTTGCATCACGCACATATTTTCTTTTCGTATTCTTAAGTTACCAATTCTACTTATTGCATCCAATTTAAAAAATATTCACATTTAACAACGTTCTTGTATGTTAATGTTACATAGACATCAATTATAATTTCGGACATTGTTAATTTTTTTTAATAACATAATATAAATTTTGAAATTACCATATCATGCATCACGCAAGGTATGATATAAATTTTTTTAATTTTCCTTTTTTCTCGTATTAATAGTTTCCAAAAAAGAGTTAAAACAATGGTATTAGATTAGACATTCATATTTATTTTGATTTTCATGACTTTTTAAATTTTCCGTTAAAAAACATAATACCTACATTGCAAAAAATATATGAATAAACTAATTATTATAGTATTCTTTAAAACATGTAATTAGTTAAAAAAAATAGTTGATCTCAACAAACTATTTTGCTTTAAAAATTAAGTAAAAGCAAGCAATACCAAATATACTCTAAAACTACATAGGAAAAAAAAACAATTGCAATTTCGTTTTTATTGAATTCAATATTTGAAAAGAATAAATGAGATAATTGATCCATTATCAAACTTAGGGTTGGCCAAAAAACCCAGACTCAGCCCTAGAAAAACTCAATATTTAGTAAGGGTGTTCAATGGATCAAATTGAGCGGATCTGATTAAATCCATAACGAATCCAACAATAGGCAAATTAGAACGTTTTCAACTCAACCCGATCCACTGTATGATAGAATTCAACCCAACTCAATCCATTAAAAAGATTTTCAAACTCCATCCAATTCAACTCAATCCAAATAAACTGAAAATATAAGATAATGTATTTTGCCCCTCTCACTTTTGGAGAAAAAGGAAATACCTCGCTAGGTTTTTTATCAATCCTAGATACCCCCATTATTTTTTAAGAAATATTGAGATACTCCCTAAAATACTATTCTATATACTATTTAGACTTAAATTAACTATTTTACCCCTCAATTATTAAAAAATATATAAAATAATTTAATTATTTTTATTTTTACTTTATAATAAGCAATACAATTTTATTATAATATTTAAATATTTTTACTTTATAATAACCAATATAATTTTATTATAATATTTAAATTTAAAAATTGTAATAATCTTTTAATTCTTATTTTTTCTTTAAATTTGTTATTAATTTTTTAATAATATTAATTATACATATTTTTAAAATTGATCATTTTATTAAAATGATAAATCTAAAAAATTGTATAATTAATATTGTCAAAACTAATTGTCAATTTTTTATAATACTAACGGTCAAAATATTTATTTTAAAATTTTTACAATTAATTTCTTAAGACTAACTAAAAAAATTTTTATAGCAAATTTTATTTTATAAAAAAAAATTTATAATTAATGTTGTAAAAAATTAATAATTAAGAATTTGACAATATTATACATAATTTTTTAAAATAAATTATTTTAATAAAATACAATTTTAAAAATATGTATAATTAATATCGTTAAAAATTAATAATAAAATTTAAAAAATAATTAAGAATTAAAATATCATTATAATTTTTAAATTTAAATATTAATATAAAATTAAATTGATTATTACAAAGTAAAAATAAAGATAATTGAGTTATTTAAACTTAAGGGATCGAGTACTAGAGAACTTCGCATTTGAGGAACCATTTAATTAGGTGTCAGAGGAGATCCAGTCATGGAGTATCTAATCATGTCGCATCTAATCATGGCATACCTCGGTATTATTCAGGGAGGGGGAAGAAAAAGGTAGGAAGCGTTGCCCTTGTTGCTATTGATCAGGAGCACAAAAAAGATGAAAGTCTTAGCCTTGTGAAATATGAGCCAGAGCAGACGAAAGATGACAATGTTCACCTTGGGAACAATAACTTGGATCAAAGGCGAAGTAGATATGATCTTGCTTGCATGATCATTTTACATGGCTATGGTTGAGCATTTTGGATTCAGAGTATTTGTTAAGAATTTACAGCCGCTTTTCGAACTTGTGACATGTAATACAGTTGAGGCTGATTGTATGGAAATTTACGCAAAAGAGAACAAAAAATGTTTGAAATGTTGGATAAATTGCCTGGAAAAATCAGCCTCAGTGCTGATGTGTGGACTGCTTCAGGCGATTCCGAGTACTTGTGTTTGACGGCACACTTCATTGATGAGGATTGGCAATTGAAGAAGACAACTCTCAATTTCATTGTGATTGATCCTTCTCAAACGGAAGACATGCTTTCTGAAGTTATCATGACATGTCTAATGGATTGGGATATAGATCGTAAGTCGTTTTCTGTTACTTTTGATAGTGGGTCTAGTAGCGATAATGTTGTCTGTAGGATTAAAGACAGGCTATCCCAGAATCGTTTCCTCTATTTAAATGGTCAGTTATTTGATATACGCTGTGCAACAAATGTTGTCAATCTGATGGTTGAAGATGCACTGGAAGCACTCTGCGATGTAACAATTAAAATTAGGGAAAGCATTCGGTATGTCAAAAGTTCACAATCAACACAAGCGAAATTTAATGAAGAGGGATAAAATAGTTAATTTAAATCTAAATAGTAGGGAAAAGGACTGCTAGGTCCCAAAGGTATGACTTAATATACTGTTAAGTCCTAAACGTTTCAAAAAGGGACTGATAAGTCCTAGTCCGTGAAATATTTGACGGTGAACAGTATTTTTACGTTTTTATCCTTGGAATTATATTTTCCGGCCGCCGTTGACCACCGTTGACCAAAATTTTCGATCTCCATTTCTTTCACTATATATATGGTTAGAATCCTTGTCGAATGCTCTACACAGTGGTACTATTATTATCTTCGTTTGAGTAGTCATGAGTTGTAGATCTGAAGTTAAAGTTTTAGATTCGAAAAGTTTAACTTCAGATCTACGACCCATGGCTACTCAAACGAAGATAATAATAGTACTACTGTGTAGAGCATTCGACAAGGATTCTAACCATATATATAGTGAAAGAAATGGAGATCGAAAATTTTGGTCAACGGTGGTCAACGGCGGCCGGAAAATATAATTCCAAGAATAAAAACGTAAAAATACTGTTCACCGTCAAATATTTCACGGACTAGGACTTATCAGTCCCTTTTTGAAACGTTTAGGACTTAACAGTATATTAAGTCATACCTTTGGGACCTAGCAATCCTTTTCCCCTAAATAGTATATAGAATAGTATTTCAAGAGAATATTTTAGTATTTTTTCAAAAGTGAAGGGGATATCTAAGATTAACAAAAAACTTATGGAGTATTTTTCTTTTTCTCAAAAGTGAGGGGGTGAAGCACATCATTCCAAAAATATTTTAATTTTAATAGGATATATTTCATTAACAAAAATAATTGAGATAATAGTATATAATATATTTAAACTTTCAAAGAAATATTGAAATATATCTATCAAAATCAATAACAAAAAATAAAATATATAAAAAAATTTTAAGTTCATCTCCAATGATAAGTTTAGAAAAATTTTACTAAGAAGAAAAAAAAAATGCAAAATTTAATAATACTAAAAGAGGCTTACAAATACATGAAGAGTATAAAAACAAAACTATATTATGATGGCTGCAGTAACCAAAAGAAGATAAACCAACAAATCCAAGAAATTAGCCTACAACATATTCAACTTAGTATAACATGTCAAACTACCAAATAGCAACATAGACAGTAACAATACAACATAGGTAATAGCAATACAACATGGCAGTAGCTAAAATGAGGCATAAATTATAAAATTGGATTGGATTGTTTCTCTTTTATCAAATATAGAAGTCATCTACAACATGAAATTAAAAATAATTTAGTCATCAACAATGTAAAAAGAAAATATATTATACAAATAAAACAGTAATAAAGTAATAAGAACAAATATAATTGTATAAACAGAATAGTATAAAATTATAAAAGAAAACCTTATTAAACATAATTATATATAAAAATTTAACACTAATATTTAATTATTATACAAAATATTAAAGAAATTGCCTTTGAATGTGAGTTGAAAATAATTGAATAAGAATTTAGTTGGAATAGAAAGAAATTGAAATTGAAATAAAATTTTTGGGTTTCAATAATAATTAAAAAATTTAGGAAACAAATTAAATGCAAAATGAAGAAAGCTAAATGAACTATTTTATGAATGGACAAACAAGAATGGATTTTCCAAGCGAAGTTGCAGAGTGGCGAACTAAACGAAACGTTGATTTTAATTTAATTTTCCTTTTTCAATTTTATTCTATTTTATTTAATTTAATTTTATAATTTTAATAATTATTGTGTTGGCACTTAGTCCTACAGGAATATAACACCACCATTTTTTTTATTTCTTTTTCTTTTTATTTTATTTTTTAATACTAATAATTACAATTATTGGATTTATACTATATATTTAGTTTTATTTTATTTAAAATATTTGTGATATTATTTTAGCGAGTCAGATCGAACTTTAGCGGTTTGGCGATGTAAATTCACAATCCAATTCACTATAAATAGATTTTTAAAATTTTGAATCCAACCCAGTCTATTGATTCACCAAACCTATTAAAAACATACTGGATCAGATCAGATTGAATTTTGAACACTCCTAGTATTTATGGTCAAGTGAGAAGAATAAATGACATAATTAATCCATATTAGACTTAGGGTTGGCAAAAGAGTCTAGACCCGACTTGAAAGAAGCTAAGTATTTAAGGCCGGGTGAGAAGAATAAATGAGATAATTGATTTATTATAAGAGGTTGGCAAAAAAGCTAGGGTCCGAGCTTTTATTATTAAAGTTTAGTATGGGCCAAGTTCAAAGGCTTTCATTTAATTTCTAAGTCAGCCTGATTACCAAATTTAATCCAGTAAAAAGGGTTATTTTCGGTCTTACCCTACATTTATTGACATATATCAGATATAGATTAACTTTTATAAAAGTCATTACTGCACCCCTAAATAACGATAAAATGATTATTTAACCCTTATTTTAATTAAAAATAAAATAAAATAAAAAAATATTTTAGTCCATAAACTTCAGTAAAATAACAAATTAACTTTAGTTAATTTTAACATTTTAGGCCTTACTATCATTTACCTCTTTTTTCATCTTTGTTTTTAACACAATTATTTTTCAATTTATTTAAAAAATCTATCAATAAAAACCACAATAACTCATTCAAGAAAATTCCTACAATTTTTGTTATTATTTATTTTCAAAAATCATAAATAAAGTCATATGTCATGGGTTTAGTTCGTGTTTCAAGTAATCTATAACTTTTTATTGTAATGTAACTAGAATTTTTTACTATTTTAAATAAAAAATTAGTTATATTCTCAAAACTTCTAACGAATTGTGAAAAATATAACAATATAATGTGGACAAACCCATAGTCGACGTATTTTGGGTTGAAAAGCTCAAAAATAAAACCGTGACGGGCTGTGTGCCCAAAGTGGATAATATTTCTAATGGGCTGAACTGTTATAATTGATATTAGAGACACTCTGCGTGTCTTCTTTAGCGATAGTAGAGCAAACCTCAGCGAGGACGCTGAGTCTCTAAGGAAGGAGGGGGGTGTGACACTATAGGAAAATCCCACATCGGCAAGAAATAGGAGAGATGCTATGTATCTAAGTGAGTATACTCCAACCCCTAGTAGACGTGTTTTGGGTTGAAAAGCCCAAAAATAAAACCTTAACAGGCTGTGTGCCCAAAACGGACAATATCTTTAGTGAGCTAGGCTGTTATATTCATCATTTCCAATCATTAGCCACCATCATCCACAACTAAAAAGTCTAATTTTTAGAGTGAGAAAGGGCTAAAAAAGAGAGAAAAATCCTAGAGAGAGACGGGGTAGAAATTATCTTCTTGAAGAATTTGGGAGAAGACTTAAAGATTGATGGTTGAAACCTTTTCATCATTAGTTTATTCTCTTTAACTATATTATTTTGTTTTGAATTTCATTTAGAATTTATTGTTTTAATCATTATAATGATTATGAATTTATAGTAACCTTGTCATTAGTTATTGATATGTTAGACTAGATTTTTATGTTTTAGGATTTTGATGTAACTCAATCAAATCATGTTTTGATTAATTTTGGAATTTGTCATTGTTATTAATTTTTAGTTAGTTGTTTTTTTTTTGTCTTTAATGCTAATAATTTGTTATTTGATTAATTATTTAATTAATCGTGAACGAATGAGTACTAGAGATAAATTAAATTTATTCAAGGGGTTCAAAAACACAATTTAGATAGTTAGATTTTAGTAACAACTTGTTAAAAAATTCTTAACAAAATTTTTCCTACTTTCAAAAACATCTCAACTGAGGGATGATATAACTCAGTTTAGACAGTTAGATTTTGAGTCTCTCTATGAATTATGGAAAAGATTTAATGATTTGATTCGAAAATTTCCACAACGTGCTTATCATGATTGGTTTCAAAGATGTTTTCACTCTCAACTGAAGCAACATGACAATATAAAAGTTTACTTGAGGAGGTTGAATGGGAGTTGGCATTAATGATGATGCTGCATCTAAAGTCATTTTACAAATTGATAAAAAAAATTTCAAATATCAAATACCTAATACCTAATTTATATTTTCTCATTGATTTGTAAATGAGGTTGTCAATAAATGAAGGCATGATCCTTTACACCCTATAATACAAAACATGGCCAATAATATGATTACTCTTGACCTTAGGTATAAGATGATGTTGGTTAATTTTTATTTTCCAAAGATTTATGAAGATAATGCTTCTGAGCATTTTCAGAAGGTGCGTAGTCTTTATAATGACTTAGTCAAGCATTATGAGTCAAAGACTGCAATAGAACAAAGAGTGTTTGATTCATCGATCAAGGGGCACATTTTCACAGTCAGTGGAAAGCTATTTGGATTGGAGAAATTTGATGTCTATATAACCCAACATAAACATACTACAAAAACTAAGTTTGAGTTACTTACTTGGAGGAAGATATCGTTAAGAGGGCTCTAGATTTTAATATTTTAGGTTGGTGAAAGGTAATTACTTCTACTTGGCATTGTTGTTTTAATCTATTTTATTTTATTTATATAACATGATTTATATAAATTGGCATTATTATTTTATTTATAGTTTCAATATTAATATTTTTAGATTTCTTAAGTACACAAAGTTAAGTATCCTATTTTGGTTGAAATAGCTAAGGATATTTTAACTATTCTGATCTCTACTGTTACCTCAAAATCTACTTTTAGTACAAGAGACAAATGTTTGAGTTTACATCGTAACATACTTCATCCAAACATATTAGAAACCTTAATATATACTTAGAATTAGATAAGAGCTCCTATTTGAGATACAAAATTATTTCAATAATTTATTTAAAAATATATTTCAATATTTTATTAAAACTTGTATTCTATATCAATTTCTTTTTTTAAGTGAAATTCTAAAAATTGAGATATTTATTATAACGAAAGTAATGAATGATAATAAAAAAAATGCCACCATCACCAAGCTACTGTATTTAATCATTTTCATTTGTTAAAGATTTTTGTTATTTAATACTTTTTAACAAATAACAAAAGACATCGAAGTATGAGATATTTTGTGTTATAATTATTTTTGGATGCTATTTTCTCCCTGTTGTCGTGCTTTTTTATTGGTTATTGTGATGGTTGATAGACTGATATTTTTAGTTTTATTATGGTTGTTAATTGGTTGAATTATTTTTTTTCATTGTGATGGTTGTAATGGGTTGCCTGCTTGCATTTTTTTTACTTTTTCTTATGTTATTTTATTGTTGAAATTAAACATATTTAGTCGTACATTCTATTTTTATTTTTGGGTTATTATTTTTTTGGATTATTGTTTATTTTGGACTTTTTGGGGTTGCTGACCCAAATCATTTACAAAAATTAATGTGATGGTTGTTGAGCTTGTTGGGCTGCAAAAATGAAACTAAAATTTGTGGTCTCAAATTTAAATTTTTTTTTAACTTTAGTCTGGGCTTTAAAAGTCTAGATATATAACCCGAGCCAAGCCTTGCCCGGCCCGAGTAAATTAAAACTCGAGTCCGGGAGGATTTTGAAAACCCGGCCCCAGGACCCACAACCTAGGAATTTGCAAATCCAACTTGGTTTAATAAACAATTGTAAATAAAAGAGCAATGCATTCATTCTCATGCCTTCAGTTTTCCATTATGCTTTCTCCATGCTGATCACTATTGCCCTCATGATAGAGTACCTGAAAGGTAACAGAAAACAAGATTTAAATTCACAACCAAGTTGGCAACATGAAAATCAAAGTATTTTCCAATCCTACTTTCTTGCAACAAACATATTATAACATCAAATCATTTTAAGATGGTAGTAGCTCAATAGTTATATCCAAATTGACCCATAGACCCTACACATCCATGAAAATTCATCTTTGTTCCAAGATACAAGAAAATAACAGTTTATAACTTTAAAATCACAAGTGACTTTCTTGCAAAGATCATGCTTTGAATAAAAGATAAAGGTTGTATTTTTCGCAAAAAAACTTATAGACGAGATTTTCTATCTCCTTTATTCTCAATTAATCCATGCATGTGAGATAGTAGAGCTGAAGAGTTTTCCAACAAGATAAAGGAATATTAAAGATAACTTCAGCCAACCTTTCACAAATATGATATAAGATCATGATTTATTTCACTTAAAACATTGGCTGAAAAACCCAACTCAAAGAGAGAAAGAACATGTACATGTTCCAAACCTAAAGCTTCTGCTGCACTTTTGTGACTTTCATCATTGCAAACCCTTACAAGCATATTCATTAAAATTTCCCTTTGCTCAAATTTCAAGAGTTTCTCCAGGTTTTGTGCCACCATCTCCATCTCAGGCTGCAGAATCACAGAATACGCTATGAAGCACGCACATATTCAAATGAAGATATTATGAAACAACTGAATTTGTGAATAAACCCTCACGCAAGAGCAAGATACCAAGAAGAATGTTCAATATATTTTCATCTAGATCGGCTTACTCTTTCAAACTGAAATAAAGATTTTAAGCCCAAATGCAAAGACTGTGATAATGCATAGTGTTGATGCACCAGTTTTGCAAACCCCGCACCCACACAGAAAAATAGAACAAATGCACCCGAGGCGATCGAATGGCTCGAGTCAAGTGTGCACGTAAGAGCTAAGTCCGCAATCCCAAACCACTAGAAACCACCCTACTGCTTTACTGTCCAAATACCCACACAATGTTCAAATCTATTCACCTCCCTGCTCACTACCTCAGACCACCTCCCAGCTTACTGCCTCAAACCACCTTCCAGCTCCCAGCTCAACTTCAATGACTCCGAAACTTCCCAAGATCCCGCAAGCGACATTATACTTACTGCCCACTCCTCAAATAACTATCCAACCCACCTCTTTTCATGCCCGAACACTCTCAACCCAAGGATTTCACCGAGCTAATCCACGACTATCTACAAATAGAGCAGGGCTCAGACAGGAGTTGCCTCTTCAACAATCCCTCTTCGATGCCTAAGTTAGCCTCAAGATAGAGAGGAAATGATGAGGGCTTGTGTGTATCCCTCTCAATGAAGAAACTCAAAGGTATGCCAAGGTGATGAGGAAGAAGCACAAGGAGAAGATCTTGCCCAGGTCACAAATTAGGTGGATGGAGGTTCAAAAGGCCAAACAATAGGGTTTTTCTTGGGTTTTTATGTGTGTTCATGGAGTTTTAGGCTATGAAAGCTATGTACATGGTCATGGGAGAATAAGAGAAGGAATCCGTTTTAGGAAAAGAGCCCATCTCCTAAGAATCTTGTTACTAAAAGAAATGACTTGTCTCATTGTAAATAAGAAAAATATCTTTTTATATGAAACAAAGGAATGCTCATACTTGATTGGATGACTTATTTTGCCCTAGTTTTAAGGAGTTTACCTTTCCACGAGTCTCTCTCCTACTAGTTCTTGGTGGCCTAGCTCAAATGCCGTGTGGCAAGCTATAGTTGGTGAGCTTTCTCTTATCCAAGCTCATTGGACACATGTCGACCTTTTATTAATTAAGGAGATTACTATGTACCTTGGTGGAAAAGTGGCATAACATCACTCGCCCAGCTGGCACATGCTCCCCCACCCGGGCTCTACGCACTGTCTGTATAGTATCAGGCAGGATCTGTACAGTACCAGCCTGGCTACTGCCAAGACCAAGTGTTGTCTCTTGCCTTTGAAGTAGTCCCTGCAAGATGTTTTCTTGTGTGTTGGGCCACTTTAAGGATTCTTTTGGGGCGCAATGAGGTGAGCGTTTGTGCACCTAGGTGCTTGATCAATTGGGCATCCCATCTGCCTGGGCAGCTGGGGGTCCCACTTGTTTGGGGTAGTTGGGTATCTTACCTCTCTTACTCAGGAGGGCAAAACTCTTGTTTATTGGAGGCGGGCCTGGCCATTTCGAGGTGCAATGGAGAAATTGAGTTATTTTCCTTGTTTATTTATGCGTGCTACGGTATATAGTTATGCTTTTCTATATATACCACGGTATATGGTCACATGGGCATTTTCACATGCGTCACGGTATATGGTCACGTGGACATTCTCATCCGTGCCACGGTATATGGTCACGTGGGGCAATATCAGCAAATGAAAAATTCGTTGGCGATACGTAGCGGGGAGCCCAACTCACAGTGGGTCTTACCTAGCCGCTCAAATAGCGAATATGTTGGCGATACTTAGCGATGAGTCCAGCTCACAGTGGGTTTTACCTAGCCGTAACGAGCAGGGCTTATACCACGTCTTGCTTTGAGGTAAGCGCGAGGTGGGTTACCTCGCAGTGAGCTGATTCAGACTTTCGTGGACTTATTTTTTGCCACGTGTCCAGTTGTATTTTATCCCATAACACATAGTACGAAATAAAACAAACTTTAAATTATGAAAAGCACAAATTACTTCTTGAATCTATTCACCTCTGCAATAAATGCAGAGCAAAAATGCACATATTCTTTTATATCAATAAAAGACAGTAATGATAGCAGGTCAAAAAATTCAAGAAAAATAAGTTTTATTACAGTTATTACAAGTACATTTCAAAACAGCATAAAGACAAACTATTCAGATAACTTCTAAATTTTGTACATTAAAAATGAATTAGAACACATACGGAGGACTCTTCAGGAGGAAATATATGGAAAACATGAATTCAGAACAGGTAGCTTGCATTTTCAGAGCTGCAGAATGTATAGCAGGTGCAACATCAATCTAATGAATTCAATAGGACAGTGATTAGTTTCTGAAAGGGAAAATTAAAACATAGAAAAGAGAGATATAAACAAGTAGACAGTTTAGCTTATTCCAACTTTTATGTGGAGAGATAAGTTATAGTAAATGCATACTTTTTCAAAGAAAAACAATCATAACAATTAAAATCCTGAATTATAAAAAATATAGTCATAAATTGTAGGTCACAGTTCTTGTACAACCAAAGAATAAAACTCAACTCATATATTTATTTCATGAGCAGAACAAGGTGTATAAATCAATCACCATTATTTCATTCAAGGAGACATTCCCACACATGGCACAACAATTCATACCATCAATAACTAAGCCAGATTGGGCCTCTCGCAAGAGATTTCCTTTTCTGTTGATTTTTACCACTTGGACGGTGCAATATACATTGTTCCAAAAACATTAAAAACGAGAGAGATTTTCAATAGTGTTGATGTTATGATGTGATTCCTGCACATAAACAAAGTTAAAACTCCAATAGATTTCGACAGTGAAATATACCCTCACCATGTCCTAAACCAAAGAAGAAAAAGACAAAAAAAAGTGCAAAAGAGAAATTGTTGCATGTCAAAGCTTGTAAAAAATGTGACCTTGTCCGTGCAACAACTTCTGCAGAAACCATTCTTGCAGCATGAATGTTAGCCCAATGTTATCAGCAAGCCCAGTAACAAATTTTCAAGCATCTTCATCATCAATCTCGACAGAGGAAGAGTGACTTGGTGCCCTGTAAAGTTTCATAAAAGTTAATCACAGAAGAAAACCATCAGTAAAAACCATAAACTGACCTAAAGCTAACCTGCTGCAAGCATTTAGAACAAAATCGATAGATGTACAGTATGAGGAACCCCGTGTGTTAATTGTCTTGAAGGAAACCTGTACTACAGATGTCCTGCATATTCGACGTAACTGCTCACCCATACAAGCAGAAAAAGTTCAGTACATATTGAAGGATCAGCTGATGCAATGGAAAGATTTTTACAGCACATTACAATTATTAATTTCAACTAAAAGGAATTAAAAAGGAAAAAGGATTTTGCAGAATGTTGAACAAGATCCCAGGTGGTTTAAGCAACATTTACTCGTTTTATGTGAAATATGAAACTGATTTTATTAACAACAAAATTTGTAAAGTATCTACATGTATATGTTAAAAAGGTGCAAAAGTAGTAGCCAATGTCTTAAAACTTTGTCAGTCAAAATAGATATAAAGAGAAGCAAATATTGAATAACTTGTTCCATAAAAAAATGAAATAATATAACATCAAACAGGTAAAAAACGCACCGACTCGAATTACATCATCCTCTATAATGCCCTATCCAGCAGTTGTATGGTCAATGATTGCTGGAAATCAAATTGATAAGTTGCAATTGAAGAAGAAAGCATAAACTGAAAAACCATGAAAGTATGAAAAAGAAGTCACTTTTTACCTACAAGAAAATTAAAATAAATAATTACAACTAACACAACCTTGTGAAAACGAATTATAAAGGATATTGTAACTGCAAAAGGAAAAGGCATACAGTTGATGCCAGAGGTGGGTAAATCTAAATTGAGAAAGAGAGAGAGAAAAAAATAGAAAAGCCCAGAGTTGAACCCCCAAATCCAAGGAGCCATTGATCAAGAATGCTGCTTTAACTGACATATTTGACTGAATGACAAGCCAATTCATTAGTGAAACATTTTTCATTTACTATATGGGTCATCTTTTCATACTAAAGCTAACGAAAATTCATCCTTCTTCTTCAACTGATCAGCATTGAAGCACACTGTAAACAAGATTTCTATGTTTTTTCATTCTTTTTTTCAAATGGATTTCTGTAGTGATCTCTACCACCAAAAGAAAGAGAGACGTCAAGGTTTTAAAAATGATGTTTCTCAAACTAGAGAAATAGAATTATGGTTATGAAGGTAAATCAATAAATATCCAAAGCTACTCAAATATTCTTGTCTCATTACTCTAGCCATTTCCTAAACAATCTCTTCATACCACTCTATCAGCTCTATCTTTTCCTCTTTCCAGGCCCTATTATGGAAGAGAAAAATGGTCATTCCTATAAATATTCAGACTTTATGCTAAAAGTAATGTAAAGTTTTAGTCAGACAAACTAATTGAAGATTTACATCAAGCCATTTCCATATATTATGTATTCTCATAAACTCTTAACCACTGATTGTTCTTTGTACTGCAACATTTTTCAGTGTTTTTCCCCCATTCAAGTGTACTAGCTTCTCTGTTATTTTCTGCACTTCTTTTAGAAAGGAGAAGAGCTGTGATAGAAGGTGTTATGGGGTAAAAATAGGCTAGACACGTGGCGGTACGTAAGCCCACGACGCTCTAGTCGGCACCTATGGGACGATCCATTTATGCTGAAACCCACCTCACCTCGAATCCCAGCTGAGGCAGGATCCAACCTCAGGTAGTATAAAGGGTGTTCACATGAAGGGTGCCACGTGGCCTTTAACCAATAGTCCACATAGATAGGGTAAAACGAGTGGACCCCACTCTGGAACAGCCCCAAAAGTAAAGGGATTTGGTTCCCCCAAAAATGTGACAAAGGTGTCCTATGGTCCTAGATCTCCTAGGGGGACCACCTGAAATTGCCCAAAATGGAAAGCTGACCAAGGGGACAGTATAGCACCTTGGTAGCTGAAAAAGGGACCCCACCTGACGTGGTCAACCTTTGAGGGACCACAAGTGGAGGCGAATGAGTACTCGCCACCTGTACGCAAGGGATAATGTAATCCCATACTCGAATTAAAGTATGCCACGTGGCACGTAATCTCGGATAAGGTCTTAAGGACCAATCCCTGCTCACCACGTGTCCCTAGTCTTGACTCCGAGCTAAGGTTTCAAACATGGGAAAGGGAAAGGAAAGGAGGAACTAGGGCAACATTGTTTAGCCAATCATGTGTTCACAAAGGTATGATATAAAAAAGACACTTATGTCAAGGTAGGATAAGGTCTTCTTCAAGCTAGAACTCATTTCTTTACTCGCATACACTACAAGCACAAGTTACCTCACTATTGTTCTCTCCAAGAAACAAGGAGACAACCTTAACACCCATTGAAGGTTATCCCTTGAGGACGATTTTACTGTTCCAGCTTCCCAAAAAGCCACACTTATTATCTTCTACATGTGTTTTGTGTGTCATTTGATCAACTAGCTCCTAGCTACATACTCCTCCACACATTAGCTATTTCAAGCTACCAAAATCGAGCCATAACATCACCCCCTCAAGATACTAACTTGAGCGTCGGAGTGGGCTAGCCGAAAAACCTCCGGCGCCCCCCTTTTGACCGTGTTCTCTGCTGCAGGCATCCTCACCAAGTTCGGGTCCGAGGTCAGCAAGGAGAGCAAGGTCAGGAAGGTTTCAAGCGATTTGGCTCGGGATCAGCGAGGCGTGATAGGTCAGCTTGGAAGCCTTCGGGGTTAGGTAGAGACTAAATCGGGTGCGGGATACTGAGCTCAGACTGTTGACTGGGCATCTATCTTCAGCTCGGATACTAGATCAGCAAGGCATTACCACCTCACCTTGGTTGATATTTTCACGCATCAACAGAAGGATTGTTCTTTTACACAAAAATCTTTCAATTACATCTCTTACTTCCTATTTTTCCTTTTTCAGAGATTTTGGAAATGAGAGCCATTTTGAGACCTAGGTTTTCTTAATTATCTTTACGTTAAAATAGATAGCCTTATATTCATAATGATTTCTTCTTCGAGTCAAATAAAAGTCAAAACAAAATCTGGATTTGTCATCGAAAATAATTATTTGAAATTATTACCTGTATTTTCAGACAAATGTAGGCATTAACATTTGAACTATTTTCTATCTTAGAAGTCCAGTGACTTCCACCAAGATTAGAACAATACTCATTAGTATAGACCTACTCAAGAACTGCAAATTAAGAATCTTTTTTTAAGAATAATAATAATAAATTAGTACAAGGAACTAAATTCTCTTTTTCTAAACTTCTATGAATATGTATATATAAGTGACGCATCAACAGCCCTTAAATTAACACAATTTTTTACCCCATTTATATATCTACCCTATTTGGATCTATTCATTAATATACCATTAGAGCTAAACACTTTTAAGGGATTAAATATAAAACATAATGAATTAATATATAGGGATATAAACGGAAATGACCACATTTTACCCTCCAAATTTAGAAATAATCACCTTCATAATTTTCAATCAAAACTGATCACCCTAAAAAATTCTGGACCAAATTACCCTTATTTATTTAAAAATAAAAATCCTTACAACTATAGTCTCGTTTTCTTTCATTCAACTCTTGAGCAAAGAAAAGTGGACATTCATCGTATTCTTCTCCAACTTCAAACATTATGCTCATCCTGCCTTCTTTATTTATTTAAGAGTAAAGGTTTGTCAGTTTTTAATTTTTCAATTGTATCAATATATATCCGACCCCGTCGTGAATCAGGCCTCGTTGTAAATGCAGCTTTACTGCACTCACAAGCAAGCCTTACTCGTGAATGTAATAACGAGCAAGGCTTGTTTATGAGTGCAACAATGCACTCACTAGCAAGCCTTGCTCATGAGTGCAGCAAGGCACTCACGACGGGGCCAAATTCTGCCCCATTCGTCTGTCTGAGAGTGAGGAGCTCTCTATAGTCTTGAGTGTGTTATACTCTCAAGCGGAGCAAAACGTTCCTACATCCAAATTAATAGGGTAATTTTGTTTAAAAATTGTGAGAGTGGTTAGTTTTGATTGAAAATTATGAAGGTGATTATTTTTTAATTTATAGGGTAAATTGTGGTTATATTCGGTTAATTCCCTAATATATATGTGAGATGCCATCTCAATTATCGAAAGTGTTTAAGTTGGATGATCTAAAATTGTGTAAAATTAAGAGCATATATATATAGGACACATTAATAAACATAAATTCTGTAAATATAGCTACAGAAACGAGTGCTTGTAAGTAAGTTCATTAACATATTAAACTAACACAATAACATGATAAAATAAATAAATAGGCCCAAAATTGATTAAATAAATAAACACAAAACCTCTAATCAATCTGTTGGCTTCTTCTCTCTGATACTCCTCCTTGTCCACCACCAAAGTTTGATCAGCAGGCACTTGAACTGGTCACCATTTTGGCAACTTTGCTTCTCGCCGAACCCCATAAAACCTCGCGACCCAACCTGAAACCACTGGTCTGGATTCCTAATCTGCAGATAACGGGGTTTTCCAAGACCTTGTTAAAAATGCTATTCACCAAATCACCTCCCATCCCCACTACCACTTCTCTTCTACCAAGACTCCTATCTCTCCCAACAACAAAATGATTTCGTTTCTGAACCCCAAATCGAGACACAAACCCTAGCCTGCAATTTATCCAGCATTAGGCGGCCTACAATACAAGCTAACAACTTCGAGATTAAGCCTGCAATTATTCAAATGATCCAATCCTCCGTCCAATTCAGCGGTTTGCCGAATGATGATCCGAATGCACATATCGCAAATTTTCTAGAAATTTGTGACACTTTTAAACATAATGGTGTTTCGGATGATGCTATAAGGTTGAGACTCTTTCCGTTCTCCCTTAGGGATAAGGCGAAAAGATGGCTAAATTCACTTCCTCCCGGAACCATTACGACTTGGAATGAATTGGCTCATAAATTCTTACTGAAATTTTTTCCTCCTGCAAAGACTGCGAAGATGCGAAATGATATCACATCCTTTTCTCAAATTGACATGGAATCTCTATATGAAGCATGGGAAAGGTATAAGGATATGCTAAGGAGGTGTCCACATCATGGGTTGCCAACATGGTTGCAAGTTCAAACTTTTTACAATCGATTTAGTTGCACAACTAGAACAATGATTGATGCTGCAGCAGGTGGTGCATTGATGAGCAAAACACATGACGAAGCATACGCGTTGCTGGAAGAAATGGCGTCTAATAATCATCAATGGCCCTCAGATCGTTCAACACAAAGAAGAGTTGCCGGAGTGCAAGAAATTGATGCCATCACCGCCTTGACAGCCCAAGTTGCTACTTTGTCAAGACAGCTTGGTACTTTGAATGTTAATGCTATCCAATCTCATGTTCAGGTGTGCGAATTATGTGGAGGAAATCATGCAAGCATTGATTGTCAAGTTGGCAGTCCATTCGCTTCTTCATCTTCCGAGCAAGCGAACTTTGTATCGAATTTCCAAAGGCAGCAATGTAATCCTTATTCGAACACTTACAATCCAGCTTGGAAACATCATCCGAACTTTTCATGGAGCAACAATCAGAATGTGATGAAACCACCTCCCGGATTTCAGCCGCAAGAGAAGAAAGTGAATTTAGAAGATGCACTTACCCAGCTCACCATGAACACCTCTAAATTCATGACCAAGACTGAGACAACATTGCAAAATCAGGCTGCATCCATACGAAATCTTGAAATACAAATGGGTCAAATGGCAAATTTATTAGCGGAAAGGCAACAAGGTACCTTACCAAGCAATACGGAGACGAATCCAAAGGAGCAAGTGAAAGCAATTACATTTCGCAGTGGAAAACAACTCGGTGAGCTGAAAAACAAGTTAGAAGAAGCAACGGAAGAACAAGTGGAATTATGTCAATCAAATGTAACATCCACAATTGACAAGGACAACGACAAGGTCTCCGAAAATGCCAACAAAACATCCACGGGAGCAAGTTCTTCCATTTCGCAAGCTGAAAGAGCAAGTCTTAACGAGAATTATGTGCCACCGATTCCATTCCCTCAACGTCTGCGAAAAAATAAATTGGATAAGCAATTTTCTAAATTCATTGATGTATTTAAGAAATTGCATATTAACATTCCTTTTGCAGATGTATTGGAGCAAATGCCAAGCTATGCCAAATTTATGAAGGAGATTTTATCCAACAAGAGAAAATTGGAGGAAAATGAAACAGTGATGTTAACGGAAGAGTGCAGCGCTATCTTGTAAAATAAATTGCCACCAAAGTTAAAAGATCCAGGGAGTTTTATAATACCTTGCACAATTGGAGAATGTTATTTTGAAAAAGCTTTATGTGATTTAGGTGCAAGTATTAATTTAATGCCTTTTTCTATTTTCAGAAAATTAGGGCTTGGCGAAGCAAAGGTGACAACCGTCTCCTTACAGTTAGCGGATCGATCAATTAAGCATCCAAGGGGTGTAATTGAAGATGTATTAGTCAAGGTGGATAAATTTATTTTTCCAGCCGATTTTATTGTTTTGGATATGGAAGCTGATCGAGAAATCCCACTTATCTTGGGACGGCCATTTTTAGCTACGGGGAGAACTTTGATTGATGTACAACAAGGGAAATTAATCTTACGAGTTCAAGATGAGCAAGTTGTCTTTAATGTGTTCAAAGCAATTAAGTATCCATCCGAAACTGATTGTTGCTTTCAAATTGATGCTCTAGACAAGATGGTGGCTGAGACATTCAAACATGGGCATCCAAATGAACCACTTGAAGCTTGTATTGTGCATGCCGAATCTACCAAAGCGGAAAATGCAGAAATCGTAGAATATGCACATTATTTGGGAGCTGCCCCACCGTATTCTCTTCGAAGGCAGAATTTTGAAGAACTTGATAGAAATCATTCCCAACCGTTGTCATCCACTCCTAAACTCGAGCTCAAGCCATTGCCATCTCACCTTCGATATGCATACTTAGGTGAAAACTCAAAGTTTCCAGTCATAATTTCAGCTTCTTTGAGTGAATTGGAAGAGGAAAAACTACTTCGACTTTTAAGAGATCATAAGGCTGCATTGGGATGGTCCATTTCAGATATTAAAGGTATAAGCCCTTCAATTTGCATGCACAAAATCTTAATGGAAGAAAATTTTAGACCAGTAGTTGAGCATCAACGCCGCTTGAATCCTAACATGAAAGAGGTGGTAAGGGCTGAAGTTCTGAAATTGTTAGATGCTGGGATGATTTACCCAATTTCCGATAGTCCATGGGTGAGTCCGGTGCAAGTGGTTCCAAAGAAAGGAGGAATGACTGTTGTCAAGAATGACAACAACGAACTTATTCCGACAAGAACAGTCACGGGATGGCGAGTATGTGTCGATTATCGGAAGTTAAATGATGCTACTCGCAAGGATCATTTTCCATTGCCTTTTATTGATCAAATGCTAGAGAGACTTGCTGGTCATTCGCATTATTGCTTTCTAGATGGTTATTCCGGGTACAACCAGGTTCCTATTGCTCCGGAAGATCAAGAGAAGACGACTTTCACTTGCCCGTATGGTACTTTTGCATTTCGAAGAATGCCATTCGGTTTATGTAACGCTCCTGCAACTTTCCAACGTTGCATGACAGCTATTTTCTTTGACATGGTGGAGAGATTCATTGAAGTGTTCATGGATGACTTTTCAGTTTTTGGTTCATCTTTTGATAATTGTTTGAATAACTTGGCTTTAGTTTTGCAGCGATGTGAGCAAACCAACTTAGTGTTGAATTGGGAAAAATGTCATTTTATGGTTCAAGAAGGCATCGTTTTGGGTCATCGCATTTCAGTAAAAGGAATTGAAGTTGATCGAGCAAAAATTGAAGTCATTGAAAAGTTGCCACCGCCTACTTCTGTAAAGGCCGTTCGAAGCTTTTTGGGACACACCGGGTTTTATCGACGCTTTATAAAGGATTTTTCTAAAATTTCTAAACCTGTTTGTAATCTCTTGATTAAAGACATGCCTTTTGATTTTTCTAATGATTGTTTGCAGGCATTTAACACTTTGAAGAAGAGGCTTATTTCCGCACCTATTATTATGGCTCCGGATTGAGATTTGCCATTTGAACTTATGTGCGATGCAAGCGATCATGCTTTGGGAGCTGTTTTGGGGCAGCGAAAAAGTAAAGCTTTGCATGTCATTTATTATGCAAGTAGAACCTTAACAGATGCCCAATTGAATTATGCTACCATGGAGAATGAGTTTTTGGCTGTTGTGTTTGCGTTTGACAAGTTCCGCTCTTATTTAATTGGTTCGAAGGTGATAGTTTACATAGACCATTCAGCCATCAAATACTTGCTTGCGAAAAAAGATGCAAAACCAAGGCTCATTAGATGGGTGCTTTTGCTGGAAGAATTCGAGTTGGAGATTCGCGATAAGAAGGGATCCGAAAATTTAGTTGCTGATCATTTATCTCGATTGGAACAAAAAGAAATTGAAGATGATGCAGAACGTTCGATTAATGAGATATTCCCGGATGACCAATTATTAGTGATGGCGGTAAACATTTTTGTAATCGTCAATTCGAAGCTTTATTGGGAAAATATGGTGTCACTCATCGGATAGCGACAGCTTATCATCCTCAAACGAGTGGTCAAGTGGAGATATCAAATAGAGAATTAAAGAGGATACTTGAAAAAACGGTTAGCAATTCAAGAAAAGATTGGTCGAAAAAGTTAGATGATGCATTGTGGGCTTATCGCACAGCTTTTAAAACTCCAATCAGAATGTCTCCATACAGGCTAGTGTTTGGAAAAGCATGTCATCTTCCGGTTGAACTTGAGCACAAAGCGTATTGGGCAGTGAAAAGATTGAATTTTGACATGAAAGCTGTAGGAGAAAAACGGTTGCTTCAATTGAGTGAGATGGAAGAGTTTCGTAATGATGCCTATGAGAATGCACGAATTTATAAGGAGCGTACGAAGAAGTGGCATGACAAGCATATTATGAGGCGAGATTTTCTGGTTGGTCAGAAAGTTCTCCTTTATAATTCTCGCCTTCGACTCTTTCCGAGAAAGTTACGCTCACGCTGGTCTGGTCCTTTCACCGTTGTTCGTGTTTTTCCTTATGGTGCAGTTGAAGTCCATCATGATAAAAAAAGAACATTCAAAGTTAATGGACAGAGGTTGAAGCATTATGTGGAGGGTGATTTTGAGCAATGCAAGAGCACAATCACATTAGCTAGTATTTAAGTGTTTTCTTTGCTGAAGAATATGGTCCGACTGAAGACGTTAAACTTAGCGCTACTTGGGAGGCAACCCAAAGTGCACGGAAGGGAAATGAATTCTGCATCAATTGAATTCGATTGCCAAATCAGGTGCCATCTTTTCCATTTTTGCTTTCCTTGTGTTTTAAGTATTTCTTTACATTTTCACCTTTATTTGATCTATTCATTGCATGATTTTTAATTGCAAACATTGAGGGCAATGTTAGATTTAAGTTTGGGGGTGAGATTTTATGTTTTGCTTTGATTATAGTTAATTTCTTTAGCTTTGCATTTGTTTGGGAAAAAAAAAATGAAAATTCGTTCCTATTTTCTGTTTTTGAGTTGTTTGAGTCGCTTCCTTATTCAGTTACAAGATTTAGAAATGATTTATGCATGGTCAATTCGAATTAATGAGATATTAAATTTGATCATAATATTATCCTTGTATTAACTAGGTTTCATATTTGTTCTCATAATTCATAAGCACTTAATGTCATGATTGATCAGAATCTTAAATTGTTGAATTCACATAGTTAGATAATATTATGTAAGAAAGTGTAGACTCATGTAACCTTAATTGTGAGCTTTTGAACCCCTTATCCTTCAATTCTGAGTGTTACGTGATTATTCTACATCTTTTCTTGTCATATTTTCGTTCTAATGATCTCATTATAGTTTATTTTGGCCAATTGATTTGATTATTCATGCTTTGAATGTAATTTGGTTTTATGATGCACAAGTGATTCTAGGCCTTGTTTGTATCGTTTGAGCCTTTTTAGCTGACCTTTCCCATGTTTCCTTAGTTAACCACTTTGAACTTTAAAATAATCTCTATCTTTCTTAAAACCAATAACAACCAATCTCAATAACCAATTTTCCATTGTCTTTATTCTTATTCTTATCTTTTGAGCAACAAATGAATGGTATTGACATATGCCTCATCATAAATTTGGAGGTTGTTACTTGTTGTATGGGTGGTTGATTTAACAATGCATTATCTATTTGATGCACGGCCATGAAAAAAAAAAAAAAAATGTGTTCATTTGTGTAATCATGCTTTTACTGAGTAACCGGGACTCGTGCCTAAGTAGGCATTGAGTTTTCGCGTCAAAAGGTGGAGTAAGGTTAAAAAAAAAAAATTGTTATTAAGGCCGAATGTGAAAGGAAAAAGAGAAAAGAGAAAAAGAAAATAGGATAATGTGCTTTGAAAAGAAGAAGCAAAGAATATGAAGAAGTGGTGGTGGTGAAATGTGTTTGCAAGAAAATATGAGAATTTGATAATAGATGCATATGTTATCGAGCTCTTATAACTTTGTTGTACCCGTTATCTATTCTTTCTTAATAATATCCTACTTGTTGGCTTCATTACAACCTTGAAAGAAAGTCATACGTTGATCTTGTGTGTTATATGATTAGATTGCATTCATTGTTATGATAGTCAAGTTATTGGCATTCCTTTCATGAGATCACCATCATCACATCGAAAAATAGCGTGTTCTTTCTATTATATGTGAGCATTGTTTTCCATTAAAAATCTAAGAATAATGCTTGTCTCACATACTTTTGAGTTTTAACCCAAATTTCGAGTGTTTTTTTTAATAGTGATCATCTTTGTGAGATTTGGAATTTAAACTTCTACACATGCTATACTCTAATTTTGTGAAGATGACATGAGAGATGATGATTGATTAATGGCTATCACACACTACACATGAGCATAACATATGAAGCATTGTTAATACTTGGATGATTGATTGATTAATTTTGTATCTTGTTGTATTCTTGTTGACCATGAAAAATGAAGTAAGGAAGCTAGTTTTTGTTGGTGAGTCTTTCATTTTTTTTGTTTGCTCGAGGACTAGCAAATATTAAGTTTGGGGGTATTTGATGTGCTTAATTTTTATACAAAATTTGTAATACTTTCACTCTGAATTTCATGCTAATTCATATTTATTTTACTTAATTATTTGTGTTTTCTTATTTAATTGTTTATGTTATTACTTTGAGTTTAGTTCTTTATTTTTGTAGGAGAAAAGCCCAAAAAGCCCAAGAAATGGAAAGAAAACAACAAGGCCCATTTGTACTGAACATAGTCCGTATTTTTTAGTGTATCTTTATACTCAAAAATCGTATTTGACTAATTCAAAATAGTTTGAAAACTAGACATAATGATTAACAAGCCCACATGTCATGGAAGGAGGCAAAAAGTCAAGTTTAGTGGCCTAAATTTCAGTTTGAATGGAAACAAGTGGGAGACAGCTTTTCCTTAACAAGAGGGATTGAATTTGGAGCGTTTTTGAAGACTAAATGGGCAATTGAAAGGGGGGAACGACTAGAAGGGAGAGAGAACGAAAGTTAAGATTTTCTTTTACCATTTTTGGAGATTTTAAAAGCTTGAAGAAAGAGGGGAAGGAAGAGGAAGTGAAGCTTGTTGGAATCGGAAGTCATTGATCTACATAGAGTTTTTCTTTCTCAACTCTTTACTTTTCTCTTTCTGAAATTTTCATTATGATTCTTAATTTGATTATGGTGTGTTGTAATTTCATTATGAACTAATTTCTCTTAACTAGGGCAAAGATGTAACCTAGCTAAGAACATCAATTTCCAAAATTTGTGTTGTTCATGATTTATTATTTATAATGAGTGTTCATTATTGTGCTTAATGCTTTTGAATATTTGGCCAATATTTGAATGATTTGTGAACTATATTGATTTGAGAAGTGATTTATGTGTTTTGATTATGTAATGAACACAATGAATTACATGCTAGATAGAGATATACTATCATGATTCATGCAGAATTAAGTTAATTATCATTATACTTAATGAACTTTCATGTATTTCAATTCACATAGAGATATAGTGAATTAGTATGTGCAAGTATTTTTGGTATATCTTGAGAAAGAATATCAAATAAATTAGGATAATTTTCTGTCAATATTGGTAATAAATTGAAACAACACAATTAAAGAAATCGAATTCAATTAGCTATGGTGAAGTCTACTGCCCTAGTGTTTTAATCAATTGAAATTCACAATTTCGTTTAGTTAGTTTAAATTAAATTTCCGCAATTTCTTGTTAATCAAAATTTATTAATCGAATTCTTCAATTAAATTTAGGATTACTTATCTTCGGTAATTAACAAATTAATCAATCCTCGTGGAAACGATACTTGACTTATCATTTTATTACTTGTTAACGATAACGTGCACTTGCGTTATTAAAATTACACACCAAGTTTTTGTCGTCAGAAACTAGACATCCGTAGCTTCAATTTGATATATCATAAGCCAGTATTTGGTACGCTATTGCACAATCTGGGCGCGCGACAGCGCCATACTCGCATAGGTCTGCACCTAAGGCAAAAGCTGGTGCGCAACCGCGCCAACTGGGAGCGCGACTGCGCCATCCATTCTGCCTATAGCGTGCCTGCACAGCCCCCCTCCTTTATTTCTTTGCCTTTAGTGTTTTCCCCCTCTTCAACACTCTCAAAACACAAACCAAAACCCTCTAGACTACTTATCCATTCAATTGCATCCAATTTCTTCACAAACCACAAAAGTGAAACTTTCATCTTGACATCAATCAACCAAATTCAAGTAAGTAGTTAAATTATGCAACTTAACATTTTGTTTTACATTTATATTTGCAAATTAGAAAAATGCTAAGTTGGTGGACGAATTTGGGTTTGTGGATTGAATTTATTGTAGAAGTTGTTGGGTATGTGATATCTTAGAAGTGTTTGTGACTGTTTTGTGACAAAAATTTTGGTAAAAATAAAGGGTTTTGTTGTTTGGTTGGATAGTTTTTAAAATTGCACACAAAGTGTTCGACAATTTGATTGAGTGAGGTTTAATGTCGAATTCTTAAGTTTGATCATTTAGGATCATTGAAAGAGTGTTTTAAGAGTGAATGGAAATTAATACAATGGTTAAAGTGCAATAAAACATGATAATACAAATGGACATTCTAAGTGTTTGATGAATTACCCAAAAGAGATTTTCAAGTGAAAATGACATCAACAAAGGGCATTACTTTTCCAAACTTCCTTCATTTCCACAATTTTTGCCTCCACAAAAGAATGAGAGTGATAATGCACAACGAGAGGCAAGATTTTCACATTTTGCCTCCTAGGTATGATCTCTTTGTCTTAGCTTTTGATAAGTTTATGCTTAAACATTGGGGGCAATGTTTAGATTAAATTTGGGGGGGTATTAGAGAGTATTATTGTGAAAGTGTTTTGTATGATGTATTGAGAATGAATTGATCATGCCACCAATTGCACACATTTTTTTTTCTTTCTTTTCGATTTAAGTTTTAATTGTTATATTTTAGGAGTGTTTATGACATGTTTGTTTGTTTTTTTTCAAGCATTTTCTTTTCATGGCTTTTATTAGTGTTCTTTCCTCTCCTTTTTGAGATTGGGCTTATATTTGTTGAACATGCTTTTGAGCTACATAGAAAGCCAATGATATAATTGTCATGGTAAGTGCTTAAATTGTGGAAAATAATGAATGTTGTTATAACTCTTGGGTTTGATTTGTTGACAAATTTATTGTACTTGATAGTTCCTCAAAAATTTTAAGTACTTAGTTACAAATGCTTGGGTGTGTGAAAATTTAAAGAAGGTTTGTGTGAGCTTTGTAAGGATTAAGTCCTATTGAACTCTAGAACTTGATTGATTGTCACTTGAGGCAAAATTCTAGAGGATACTCCATTAAGGAAATGAATTAGGCATTCTTTACTACGTTTGAGCCTTTCAAGCCAACCTAGAATTAATCAATCCTTAGTTTACCCCCTTTGAGCCAAAAATTTATTTTATTGTTTTATCACTTACATAATAGCTAGCATGAAATAAAAATACCTTCCTTTTGAACAGCACCCTAAATTTCCAACCATGTTAGAGCTTTGAAAATAAGGGAGGTTGAAGGAGTGTAAAAAAAAAAAAAGCCGAATTCTTATTGAGTAACCGGGTCTCATGCCTAGGCAAGCATAGAGAACTCGCGTCAAAAGATAAGAGTAAGGCCAATTATGAGAGAAATATGAAAAATAAGCTAAACTCTTACCGAGTAACCGGGTCTCATGCCTAGGTAAGCATAGAGAACTCGCGTGAAAAGGTAGAGCGAGGTTTAAAAAAAAAAGAGAAAAGAAGAAGAAAGAAAATGATGAAAAAAAACAAAAGATCAATCTTTGCAAATAAATAAGCTTGGGGTATACATCTATTCTTTGTATTTGAATCATCATTTGAGAGGTGAATGAAGAAGAAAGTGTTGAAATTTGGTGATGATCAAAGGATTGAAGAAAGAGCTCTATGATGGTTGAGATAGTTAGGGTGCTTGAACCTTACTTAAATATCCATTTTCCCCACCTTAACTTTATCCTATCATTACAAGCTTAATGAAGTCCTAAGGATCCTTGATGAGGTTTTCTTCTACATTAGTGGAGAGTGACATGACAATTAAGCCTATGGAGTTCCTAAAATTCAAAATGAGTTTAAATTGTCACAAACTTATCCGAATTGAATCAAAACCCATCATTTGTGGCATTTCACACACGCACGAACGAGGAACTTTTGAGTAAAATGATATTTGTTTTTCAAGTCAAATTTGGAGACAAATTGAAAGCATTGTTTTCTTCAAGTTAAGTAGGTAACTTAATCTTTAAAGCTTTAGTTTGTTTTAACTCAAAGTATGTTAAAATGTTTTATTTAATCTCGAGTGTGCATAATTTTGTTAAATCCCTTACTTTTCTTTTCTTTGATTGATTTGCTTGAGGACAAGCAAACATTTAAATTTGGGGGTATTTGATAAGTGCGTAATACACACACTAAATCATTTACTTTTAAACTTCAATTGTTTGTTTAATCCTCAAGTTTCTTTTGAATTTGATATATTTTGGTTGTTTTGTGCAGAAAATGATAAATTTAACTTTTAAAAGTTAATTGGGCTCGAAAATGATTAATTCGGTTCGAAAAAGAAGAACCGGAACATAAGAACAGAGTGGACCAAAATGCAACATAATCAGGACTAAACTGAAGAACTATCACAGAAAATGGATAAAAGGGGATCCAATTAAAATTTGCCAAATTTTACAGCTTCATTGGCAGAAGCTGGTGCGCGATCGCGCGCATTGCCGTGCGACCGCGCACTGCATTCTGCCCAGGTGGACTAAAGTGCAACAATTTTAGGACTAAACTGCAACAAAGTCAAAAACTGCAGCTTAATGTCTGATTAATCACGAGTACAGGGATTCAATTGATATTTGCCACTTAAATTGCATTCCTGGGCAGAATTGGGTGCGCGACCGCGCGGCGCTTGGTCCCCCACAATTGGACGATTTTTGGGTTTAAATTAGAGGGAGAAGGAAAAGAAGGGGGTTGGTCATTGCTTGAGAGAAATTAGAGAAGGAAAAAGGAGAGAAAGAAGAGGAGAAGAAGAAGAAATTAGAAGAAGAATTTGGGGGAATCATCAAGTTCAATTTTGGAAGAAAAGCTCTCCTATTCTAGTTTATCTCTTTCCCTTCATTTCAATTTTATTGTTGTGAATTGAATATATTTGTGAAATTCGAATTCATGTTATTAATTGTTGAATTATTGAGTTGTGAATTTGAATTATATTCAATGAGTGGCTAAACCCAATTTTCTAGGGCAATGATTTAATCAATTTGAAGCATCTACTTCTAATATGGTGTTGTTTAATTGATTTGAGATTGGGTGTTGAGTATTTATCATGGTAATTAATGCTTTTGAATATTTTGCCAATATTTGAATGAATTGTGGATTGATAGGAATTGAGAAATGAATATCATATCTAGACTGTGTGGTAAATACCGTAAATTGCATATTAGATAGAGATATACTAATATGGTTTGCGTAGTTTAATTAGAAGTTATCACCAATTGTTATGCACTTCCGTTTAATTAATTTCACATAGAGATATAGTGAAAATTTAGGTGCGAAGTAGACTCGATTGATCTCGAGAGAGACAATCAAATAAATTAGGATAATTAACTAGCAACACGCTTTTTAAATTAGAACAACGTCAATTGAAGAAGTGGATGTGACCAAATACGATAAATCATTAGCCCTAGACATTTCCATTGATTGAATTTTCAAGTGTTTTGATTTATTCTTAATTTTAAGTTTATCAACAAAACTATTTCGATTTCTTTAGATAAATTCGTAGATTAATCACCTTCGGTAGTTATAAGATTACATTCTTCGTGGGATCGACATCCTCTTATCATTATATTACTTGATTGCGACACGTGCACTTGCGTTCGTTAATTTTACACGCAACAATACAAAATATAACTATGCTCAACCACCAAAAATGGAATGCTTATAAAGTGACGAATTGTGTCACTAATATAGCATGAAATGATATCAATTGTGTATCTATTGCACACTTAAATATTAATAAAGCTTTATCAAACTCCCATGAAATTATAAAAATAAATGAAATATTAACCACTTTATTGTGTACCGATATGTTCATTAATTCACATACATTATTGTCATTTATTCCTTAATCTTATGTGCTAGTTCTCGAAAAAAAAAATTTTATCTTTTAGTTGTGTTTCGTGTCACGCAGGTATTCCGTGGCAAAAGTTAAAATCGAGCTTAATCAAAAGAAATCGAGCATTTTGGTGAAGAGGCATAAAAACATAACACAAAGGCGTGTTCGCAAGCCTCTCCCTCGTTGGCTAAAGTAGCAAAAAACATGGCATGGTATCAGAAATAGACGTGTTGAATATAAGGTACTAAAATAATCATAACTTCGTTTACAAAATTTGGAATCATGTTCTGTTTATTACATTGGAAATTAGACATCTAAATCTTTCAAATGATATGTCATGGGCAGTAGTTATGGTGCTTGTGTGCCAAAATGCAAGGAAACATTAACATCAGGGAGGAAACAACCCGTGCCACCAAAGGCGTGTGGCTGCGGCACATTCATTGCCATCCCATGTGCCCACTACCCAATCTCTACATGCCTGCACCGAGCACTGCATGCCCATGCCTCTTATGCTATGTTTAATTGCCCTTTGAGCTAAATGATGTCCTTAAATGATTTCTGGTCGTTGGATCAATCTTGGATGGCCATATTCGACAGTTTTAGGGTTTTGTGACGTTTTTACCTTAAAGACCACACTATATTAAGGAAAGAAATGTGATTTTAAAAGGGGGAGCCTCATACTAAAGAGACAGTGGTTTTCACCTTAAACAGGGGGTTCTACCACCAAAGGTGACTCAACAACAACAAAAGGGAGAAACTCCAACAAGTTCAAGATTGAATCAAGACAAAAAGAGTTTCATCTATTCTATCTTTATTTTTCTTCCTTATAATTTCAACCTTTGTTTTTTATTATGAATTTAAGAGGTTAAGGTCCTTGTTAGGCTAGAGATGAGACCTAATTTGATTTTGCATGAGTTTATGTTAAATTAAGATTTCTAAGACTTAATTTTATATGGGTTTCACCTCAATGTGCCCGCGCCCTTTTTGACCCAAAATAACATCTTTGAATTGTTTTTGGCCTTTAGATCTTTCTTGGATGGCTACATTTGGATATTTCCTAAGTTTTCATATTTTTCTAAGGTAATCCAGCCTTATGAGGAAAAATGGGTTTTTAACGTTGGGACAAGATTGGAAAGATTTTGTGGAAGAGGCTCGACCCTCTACAAGGAGGATCAAAAGTTCATAGGTGGAGATTGAAAACTAATTTCATATTTTTTTTTTCTCATGTCTTTTACTTGTGATTTTGAGTTTTTAATCGTGTGTTTAAGTACCTAAACTTTTTAGTTAGGGTAAAAAGATGAAACCTTAATTATTTATATTTATAGGTACTTGTTGATCGTGGATTATTAGAATTTGATGAAGTGATGATAATTTATATTATACCTATTGATTAGTGTTAATTGAATAATTTATAATTTGTAACTTTAATCATTACATGCTGCAATGATTTGAGAATGCCAGCCTAAACTTTGAAATTGGTTCAATGATTGGGAGTGGCAGCTTGGACTTTAAATGAATAATGCATTAATGCAAATCTAAGAACTACACTAATCTAAGGATTGAATTACAACCTCCATTATTCAATTGAAAAACACACTGATGCAAGGTTTTAGGACCACACCAATCCCTTACCTTGATGCTTCTCATATAAATAAATTGCATTAGTATGACAACCATACCAATTTAACTATTAATGCAATGTTTTCTTATTTTCATAACATTTAATGCTTTCTTAATATGTTAACAATAGCTCACACCAAACATTGTTGCATGTTCTAAGATAGATAAGTGAAATCTCACATCATGATTAACTTATAATCAATGAAAAACTGTGCATGAACACATTCAAAGTTGATGCATTAATACGTTCATCGCACGTAAGAAAACTATTATCAACCTAAGTTCCATGACTTCCGAATCACACTTAATATCTTAAAAATGACAATTAATGGTAGATTCTCGAGCCCTAATGAAATGCCACTAAGCAACCCAAGAATAGGGGTGGATTGGGCTTCCAAAAAATATTAACAGAAAATTCAAATTTCTACTCAATCATACAACAATACGATATAAGCAATATGTAAAGAGAGATAGAGTTGAGAGATTGAACACTAAATTTATAGTGATTCTACAACAACTCGGCTTACATTTACTACTTCAAGCCTCACTTGAAGATTTCACTTAAACAAGTCTTAAATCCATAAGACTTCACAATTACAACTTAGGATTTTGACAACCAACAACCCAATCCAAGTGTTTACACTCATTAAACACAAATTAACTACTCAAAATAAAAGTTTAACTTCTTTCACTTCTTACAATCAAAAATCAAAATTAAATAAGTACAAGAAATTTACAAAAGAAAAAAATACTAATTTCATCCCTAATGTATTTCGATATTATCACTTACAGTCTTATTGTTTCAAAATTATATCTTTAGTCCCTGCTATTATAACACCAACTTTAGAAATTTAATTTTTTAGTGAAAATAACTTTATTGTCCTCCCGATATTGATAATGATAATGTTACCTAATTTTTAAAAAATAAAATAAAATAAATATCAATTTTAAAAAACTCAAATAAATATTAAGAATAAAAATTTAATAAAAATTAATTTCAAAAAATAAAAAATTACTAAAACTTAAATAATTAAATTCATAATGTAATAAATTTATTTATTTTTATTTTTTAAATTTTTACAATAAAATTAAATATAAATATAGATAATGAAATATAAATAAGTTTATTTCTTTTCATTTTTAAAATTTTTACAACAAGATCAAATAAAAATAAAAATAATAAAATTTAAATAAAAACAAAAATAATAAAATCTTAAAACTTATTTCTTTTTAATTTTTACAATAAAATTAAATAAAAATAAAATCTAAAATCTAAATAAGTCTATTTCTTTTGAATTTTTTTAATTTTACAATAAAATTAACTAAAAATAATATAATAAAACCTAAATTTCTTGTAAAAAATTGTTTATAAAAAAGGCGTTTTATAAAGCTTAATTATGAAAAAAGTTTTGTAAATTTTTATAATACAAAAAAATATTATTCAATAATTATTTGTTAAAATTAAAAATGAAAGCAATTAGTGTCTTAATAAAAAAAAGTTTATTTTTTATTTTTTTTGTTATTAGTTTAAACACAATACAAATTTAATTTAGTTAAGAGCAAATGTGTCAAATGATAAAATATACTAACATTTAACAGTCATGTTATAACAGTAGGGATTAAAAGTATAATTTTAAAATAATATGGATGTAAGTAGTAATATCAAAATATATTTGAGATAAAATTAGTATTTTTTCCTTTACAAAATAATCTCTTCAAGAGATTGATGTATGTATGACAATTTAAAGCTCAAGTAAGAGATTGATATTGTTTTTAACTTAGGATTTCTCAAAATCGGCTTCAAAACAGATACGTAATAAAAAAAGAAGTGCTAAATTTATATTTATATAAAAAAAACTAGTCCTTATAAGCTTTAAAACAAATAATTTTGAAAAAATCGGCCAACCAATAAGTCAAATTGGTCAAATCGATTTGAGGTGGAAATGGAAAAATCAAATATCCAGCAGGTCGGTCAATCGGGTTTGGCAAAGGTGGTAGACTGAGCACTGTTTATATACACTATTCACAAATTTGAAATATTTGCATTTTAGTCCATTTTCAAGATTTCAAATTTTAGCATTTTGATCCTGTTTTTAAATTGTAAAATCTTGCAGTTTGATCCATTTTTCAAAAATAAAAAACTTTTGTTTATAAAAATCTCTCAAGCTTTCTGCAAACATTATACACACTTACATTCATAAGTATATAAGTATAAACACAAAATGAAATATCGTATTTGTGTCTTAAATTTTCACTTTGAGCTTGATTCGCTTTTTCAAGTTTAGGATTGGACTGTGTATTTTGTAATCATCAAAATTTGAATTTGTGTAACCTAAGGTCAATATCTAATACCTAAAGTTCTCCAATCTATCCCTTTAATCAATTTAGCTATTTTAGTTTATTTAAGTATTAGTTTATTTTAATTTTTCATTATTCAAATCGCCCCTCATTTATTCAATCTAAGATTCGCTAGTTAAGAAACCATCGATTTATCCTATTCCCTGTAGAATCAACCTCACGGATACTTATCGTATTACGACTAATTCGTATACCTATGAGGTTAAAGTTGAAACGAACAAAAAGATTTTAGCGTTGTTGTCGAGGAGTAGGCGTTAAATTAGAATTTATGATTAGTAAATTTAGCTTGCTTTATTTAATTTTAATTTTTACTTTTATTTTCTTCTATTTTATTTTTGTTTATTTGTTTGTTTTATTTGTTTAGTTTAGGATTTTACTAAGCATTGTTTTTGTTTTCCTTTATTGGGAATTTATTCTTGGAAATTCTTCAAGAAGCTTTCAAAAGGATTTGACATCGTTGGAAGATACACACTTATCGACTCTTCAAAGAATACGTGAGGTTTGTGAAGCAAATAGACTTGAACATTTTAATCTAAGTAAGGAGGAATTGTTTACAAAAGAGCGAGTTACAAACATGGATCCTCGTTCAACAATTTAATGTACCTTTCTAGCTTGAAGCCCAATTCATGCTGCAAATGAACGATACTCCTTTGTGCATTGTTTATGCCACAACAAATGCAAATAATTATGAGATCAAATCATATATGATTTAGTTACTTTCGCAATTTCATGGTTTATCTAATGGAGATCCTTATTTACATGTGAAGGAATACTTCGCAATTTGTACGACCACGAAGATACACGGATTAAATGACGAGCCAATCTAGTTGAGGCTCTTTCCTTTCTCTCTAAAGGATAAAGCCAATAATTGACTTCACTCTTTTTTTGCCCCATTCGATCACCTAATAGAGACAATTGGTTAACAAATTTCTATAAAGATTCTTTCCCCCTCAACTAACAATCAATTGAGAAGAGATATCATGGGATTCTAGGAAAGTATTAGCGAAACATTTGGAGAAGCTTGGGAGAGATACAAGGAATTATTGTTGAAATGTAATAATCATGGCATTCCTTTACACCAATAAGTTTAATACTTTTATGAAGGATTGCGTTTGAACAATAAAAAGATGGTCAATGAGGCATTGATACGAACCCCTAGCATATTAAACTTGAGACCCAATATCTTTACGCATGGAAGCAACTCCTTGGAAAGGTAAATCAGATTTAACCAAGTTTGCGACCTAATTTCAACTTGCGAAATAGAACCTTGGAATAAAATACCCTCAAAGTAATTAGCTTTGATTGTAAGAATCTTGGTTCAAGCAAGAATCAAAACAAGAGAAAGCACTCTTAATTTTAGCTTTCATTCAAAACATAATCTGTCCCCATTTTGAGTATATAGCCAAATATATAAGGACACAAGAATAAGTAATCCTAATAAGAGTGTTTGGCCACAAAACTAAACTTATTCTAACTTAAATTAAGATAAGTTGAATTTGAGTTTAATGATTAACATAAAAAGCCCAAATACATAACAAATTAAATAACATATGAATAAGACTAAGATAGATAATGGGCTTAAGTAGCAAAGTTAGACCAAATGGCAAATGGAATCCAAATTTTGCATCTTGATGAAGATCCCATTCGAATTGCATGCTTGTTTAGCCTTGAAACATCATTCGAATATAGTCTTGTACAGATTTGAGAATTCGAATCTCATAGAAGCTTCAATCTTCAAGTTTTGCCTTCTTGTACTTGTGTCAAAGTTACCAAGGTTTGATTGTTGTCTTGAAGTCCAAGCTTGATATTTGACTCTTCCGTGCACTCTTGAATTGTTGCAAGATCATCCCACAAGCCTTGACTCATCTCATTCAATGCATCCTTGAATTTCTTCATTCTTGCTCTTGTAATGGGAACACTAGATAGCTGAATTGGATCTTTGTTCTTGTGTGCATCCTTATTTGCATCATTTCCTACCTCCTCAAGATGATTCATCCACGAATCTTCACCATCTATATCAAAAGGAGAAAGATCAGCCACATTAAAAGTTGCACTCACATTATACTCACCAGGAAGATCCAATTTGTAGGCATTGTCATTGATCTTCTCAACAACTTGAAAGGGACCATCTCCTCTTGGATGAAGCTTTGATCTTCTTTGAGTTGGAAACCTTTCCTTTCGCATATGTACCTAAACCCAATCACTAGGTTCGAATACAACTCGCCTTCTTCCCTTGTTTACTCGGCTTGCAATTCGTTGATTCTTCTTTTCAATGTTTTTACGCACATCTTCATGTAGTTTTTTCACCAAATCGGCCTTCTTCTTCCCATCCAAGCTAGTTCTTTCATCACAAGGTAAAGGAACTAAATCCAAAGGGGTTAGTGGGTTAAAGCCATAAATAATTTCAAAAGGTGAAAAGCTAGTAGTAGAATGCACAACTCTATTATATGCGAATTCAACAAATGGAATGCACTCTTCATAATTCTTCAAATTTTTTTGGACAATAGCATGCAACAAAGTTCCTAAAGTCTTATTCACAACTTCTATTTGGCCATCAGTTTGTAGATGACAAGTAGTAGAAAATAACATTTAGTACCCAATTTATCCTACAAAACTTTCAAAAAATGACTTAGAAACTTTACATCCCTATCACTAACAATAGTTTTTGGAATGCCATGCAAACGTACTACTTCCCTAAAGAACAGATTTGCAATGCCAGTGGCATCAGCTGTTTTATTATGAGGTATAAAATGTGACATCTTTCAAAACCTATCAACCACTACAAAAATAGAATCTTTTCCCCTTTTTGATCTAGGTAACCCAAAACAAAATCTATAAAAATGTTAGTCTAAGGTTCACTAGAAACAGGTAAAGGAGTATACAAACCTTGATTCAAAACTTTAGATTTAGCTCGTTTAAACGCAACATATCTATCACAAACTCTTTGCACATCTTTTCTCATTTTAGGCCAATAGAAGTGCTCATTTAAAGTATTTAAAGTTTTTTTCATGCCAAAATGCCCTATTAAACCACCTCTGATGTGCTTAATTTTTATACAAAATTTGTAATACTTTCACTCTTAATTTCATGCTAATTCATATTTATTTTACTTAATTATTTGTGTTTTCTTATTTAATTTGTTTATGTTATTACTTTGAGTTTGGTTCTTCATTTTTGTAGGAGAAAAGCCCAAAAAGCCCAAGAAATGGAAAGAAAACAACAAGGCCCATTTGTACTGAACATAGTCCGTATTTTTGAGTGTATCTTTATACTCAAGAATCGTATTTGACTAATTCAAAATAATTTGAAAACTAGACATAATGATTAACAAGCCCACCTGTCATGGAAGGAAGCAAAAAGTCAAGTTTAGTGGCCTAAATTTCGGTTTGAATGGAGACAAGTGGGAGACAGCTTTTCCTTAACAAGGGGGATTGAATTTGGAGCGTTTTTGAAGACTAAATGGGCAATTGAAAGAGGGGAACGACCAGAAGAGAGAGAGAACGAAAGTTAAGGTCTTCTTTTACCATTTCTGGAGATTTTAGAAGCTTGAAGAAAGAGGGGAAGGAAGAGGAAGTGAAGCTTGCTGGAATCGAAAGTCATTGATCTACATAGAGTTTTTCTTTCTCAACTCTTTACTTTTCTCTTTCTGAAATTTTCATTATGATTCTTAATTTGATTATGGTGTGTTGTAATTTCATTATGAACTAATTTCTCTTAACTAGGGCAAAGATGTAACCTAGCTAAGAACATCAATTTCCAGAATTTGTGTTGTTCATGATTTATTGTTTATATTGAGTGTTCATTATTGTGCTTAATGCTTTTGAATATTTGGCCAATATTTGAATTATTTGTGAACTATATTGATCTGAGAAGTGATTTATGTGTTTTGATTATGTAATGAACACAATGAATTACATGCTAGATAGAGATATACTATCATGATTCATGCAGAATTAAGTTAATTATCATTATACTTAATGAACTTTCATGTATTTCAATTCACATAGAGATATAGTGAATTAGTATGTGCAAGTATTTTTGGTATATCTTGAGAAAGAATATCAAATAAATTAGGATAATTTTCTGTCAATATTGGTAACAAATTGAAACAACACAATTAAAGAAATCGAATTCAATTAGCTATGGTGAAGTTTACTGCCCTAGTGTTTTAATCAATTGAAATTCACAATTTCGTTTAGTTAGTTTAAATTAAATTTCCGCAATTTCTTGTTAATCATAATTTATTAATCGAATTCTTCAATTAAATTTAGGATTACTTATCTTCGGTAATTAACAAATTAATCAATCCTCGTGGGAACGATACTTAACTTATCATTTTATTACTTGTTAACGATAACGTGCACTTGCGTTATTAAAATTACACAACAACCTCCATGAGACTCTTTTACAAGTAACTCTCTCATAGAACAAATAGGTATGCATAATTTATTCTCCTTCAACAAAATCCCAGGCATTCTATAGAACTTACCATATGCAACTTTCTCGCATGCTTTAAAAATTCTAGAAAAGTCAGAATTATCATCATAGAGAGATTTAATATGTCCAAATCCAAGCATCTCCCATCTAAAGCATTAAGTAAAACATACCTTCTTGAAAGTGCATCGGCCACAACATTGTCCTTACCTTGTTTGTATTTAATCACATAAGGAAAAGTCTCAATAAATTCGACCCATTTGGCATGTCTTCTGTTCAACTTACCTTGCCCTCGTATGAACTTTAAGGATTGATGATCAGTATGAATAAAAAATTCCTTGGGCCATAGGTAATGCTGCTAATTTTTCAAAGCTCTAACCAAAGCATAGAGCTCTTTATCATAAGTAGGATAATTCAATGATGCGCTATGGAGCTTTTCATTAAAATAGGCAATTGGCCTCTTTTCTTGCATAAGAACAGCCCTAATACCTAATCCTGATGTATCACACTCAATTTCAAAAGTATTAGCAAAGTTAGGCAAAACAAGAATAGGTGCCTTACAAAGCTTATCTTTCAATAAATTAAATGCATTCGCTTGTTCTTTATCCCACTTAAAAATACAACTTTTTTTAATTACCTCTGTGAGAGGTGCCGCAATGGTGCTGAAATCTTTTACAAATCATCTATAAAAACTAGTCAATCTATAAAAGCTTCTTACCTCACTTACCAATTTAGGAGTAGGCCAATTTTTTATAGCCCTTACTTTCTCTTCATCAACCTCAACACCTTGAGCACTTACCACGAAACCTAAAAACACAATTCGATCTAAACAAAAAGAACACTTTTTAAGGTTAGCATAAAACTTTTCTTTTCTCAAAATATCAAGTACAACCCTTAAATGTTCTAAATGTTCGTTCGAATTTTCGGAATACACAAAGATATCATCAAAGTATACAACAACAAATTTTTCAATTAAATCTTTTAAAACATGATTCATAAGCCTTATGAAAGTGCTAGATGCATTAGTTAAGCCAAAAGGCATAACCAACCATTCATATAAGTCATATTTTGTTTTGAATGCAGTTTTCCACTCATCACCCTCTCTCATGCGAATTTGATGATACCCACTTTCCAAATCTATTTTGCTAAAGATAATAGAACCATGCAATTCATCAAGCATATCATCTAACCTAGGAATAGGATGACGATACTTTACTGTGATGTTATTAATTGCACGACAATCGACACACATACGCCAAGAATCATCTTTCATAGGTACCAATAAAATAGGAATAGCACATGGACTCATACTTTCTCTAACATGCCCCTTGGTTAACAACTCCTCAACTTGCCTTTGAAGCTCCTTTGTCTCCTCGAAATTACTCCTATAGGCTGGTCTATTTGGTATTGAAGCTCTAGAAATGAAATCGATTTATGCTCAATACCCCTAATGGGTGGCAACTCATTGGGTATCTCTTTCGGAAAAACATCTCCATAAGCCTGTAAAAGAGAAACAACAACACTAGGCAAAGAAGCATTAAGGTCATTAGTGTTGAAATAAAGTTCCTTGTACATAAGTACAAGTATACATTTGTTTGAAAACCAAGCCTCCTTAATTTCACTCTTTTTTGCATAAAAGCTCACTTGTTTCTTTTTACACTCATTTCTTTTTCCTCCACTCCTTTTCCCTTATTCGAATTCTGCCCCTCTTCATTCGAACTCACTTTCTTTTTTTTCTCATTGTTTTTACCACTCTTTCCCTTTGAAAACTAATTCTCTTTTGTTACATCTTCACTCACTCTTTTTTCCTCACTCTTGTGTTCTCTCTTACTATGCATTCTTCTAAGCTCACCTTCATAAACTTCTTTAGGTGAAAGTGGTACAACAGTAATTTTCTTCCCATCCTTCTCAAAAGTGTAGTGATTTCTGTAACCATTATGCAACACCCTTCTATCAAATTGCCAAGGTCATCCTAACAAAAGATGACTAGCATACACAAGTACCACATCAAATAACAACTCCTCTCTATACTTGCCTATTTTAAAGGCAACAACAACTTGCTTTGTCATCCTAATTTCACCGCAATCATTAAGCCACTTCAACTTGTAAGCATGTGGATGTTTTAAAGTAGGTAACCCCAACTTTTCTACAAGAGCAGTACTAGCAACATTAGTTACACTACCACCATCAATTATCACATCACAAACCTTATCCTTTACAAGACACCTAGTATGGAAGAGATTCTCTTTTTGGTCACATTCTTCCTGTTAGACTTGCATATTCAAAACTCTTCTTGCTACAAGAGCCTTACCACTTTCAGCCATAGTAAGTTGCTCATCCCCTTCCTCGTCACTTGCATCTTCAAATGGTGGCATCATCTCTTCTCCATTCTCTTCTTCACTAGCTGAATAGTACTCACAATCAAGCATGAATATGTTTCTTTGATTTGGGCAATCTCGCTTGCAATGTCTTACATCTTGACACTTAAAACATTTAATGTTTTTTGTGTTAATAGTAGAATCAAGTTTACCCTTGTCCTTGCTTGGGTTGGATGTTTTCGAAGCCTCTTTAGATTTAATTTTAGGCTTGGATGATGAAGCCTTGTCATCTTTCCTCCAATTTGATTTGAATGAAGAAGTATAGGAGAAAGAACATTTTGTACTACCTCTCGTTTTCAGTTGCTTCTCAACCTTCAAGGCGAGGTGAAGCAAGTCTTCTAGCTCCATAAATGGCTGCAATTCAACCACATTAGAAATTTCCTTGTTCAAACCATTGAGGAATCTTGCCATTATAGCTTCATTATCTTCCTCTACATTTACTCGTATCATAGCTACCTCCATCTCCTTGTAATAATCCTCAACACTCTTGGACCCTTGAGTGAGATTTTGAAGTCGATTGTACAATTCTCTATAGTAGTAGCTTGGTACAAAATCCTTCGCATGATGGATTTCAGATCTCTCCGCTCTTCAATGGGCCTCTCCCTATTTCTTCTTTGCTTTTGCTTGGTATCATCCGACCAAGTAATAGCATAATCTTCAAAAATAGCCACAGTAAGCTTCAACTTCTTGGATTCAGTGTAGTCGTTGCAATCAAACACTAATTCAGTCTTCTTTTCCCAATCCAAATACGCCTCGGGATCCATTCTTCCATGAAATGATGAAATTTTTAGTTTGACCCAATTATTGCTGTTATTGTGGTTGTTTCTTGCCCTTGGTCTCACTTGCTCTTCCTCTCTATTGTCACGAAGTGATGCACTATCATCAAAATCATCATCTACTTGAACTCTTTGTGGAACTCGCCTAGCTTGCATGGTTGGATTAAGAGCATTAGGTGGCTGTCCCATTGTGACCGAAACCTCCAGTCTCTCCATTCTATCAAGCATCTCACCATATTTTCTATCTATTGCTTGCAACATCTCGGTTAAGACTTGGAATCGATCTATCTCACCTTGTGGATTTCTTGCTTGTCCACTCATCTTGTATTACGCTGCAAGACAAGGTTAGTAAAGCAAAAAAATAATTCCTCACTTCGCTCCCTCATGTGTTTCACTCAAGTAATATTATCGCTCAAGTTCGCTCGTGTTTCACATTTATTTATGGCATTTCTCTATGTGAGCTCACACTAAGCCTTTTTCCACTCTAATGCCCTTATTAAGATTAGTTGTAAAAATCAAAATTTTATACAAACTTACTAAATTAAAATGAAAAGTAAAATAAAACCAAAGTAAAATTAAAATTAAGGAGGACTTAAATACTTAGAATAGAAAATGAAATTAGGAGAAACTCTAATTTGGAAATAAAATTTCATAATCAAAATAACTACCCTAAATGAATTTAGATAGGCAACAAAAAAGGCATAACTAGGAAATAAATTTCAAAACTGAAGAAGGAAAATACTGAGAAAAGGGAAAGAAAAAAATCAATATAGGAATAAGAAAGTCAAGTAAAAATTATGAAAAGATTAGGAAGCTAATCCTAGCTTGTTTTAGAATGTAAGCCTGATTTGGTCAAACTCCATGAAACAATCTGGTTTTCTTTTTTTTTTTCTTTTTTTCTTTTGCTAATCTCCTTAATTTTTGTTGGATTCAGCACCCCGTTTTTTTTTTTTTTTAGGTTCTTTCCAATTTAAAAATTGGATTGAACTAGTATACCCAACACAACCTTAATTTGCCAAGTTTCCTTCTTTTCCTTGGGCGAGTGCTTTGCTTTCTCTTCTTCTTCCTTTTTTTTTTAATTCTTTTGACCTCCAAGCACCTAGGATTGCCGAAACAAAAAAAAAAAATAGAAAGAAACAAAACGAAACGAATAGATAAGGACTTTGCAAATCAACAAAATTGGAGTTTTGATGCAACCCAAATTTGATTTGCTGCAAAATGAAAGAATACACTTTTTTTATATATATTTGACACGAAACAAAGACAAAATATAATCGAAACAAATAGACATGAAAATAAAAGAAACGAAATAGAAAACTAGAGAAAACGATATAACTTGATTTAGAGCCGAATCTCTGATACTAAACTAATAAGAACTCCTAGCATATTAAACTTGAAACCCAATATCTTTACGCATGGAAGCAACTCCTTGGAAAGCTAAATAAGATTTAACTAAGTCCGCGACCCAATTTCAACTTGCGAAATAGAACCTTGGAATAAAATACCCTCAAAGTAATTAGCTTTGATTGTAAGAATCTTGATTCAAGCAAGAATCAAAACAAGAAAAAATATTCTTAATTTTAGCTTTCATTCAAAACGTAATCTGTCTCCATTTTGAGTACATGGCCAAATATATAAAGATATAAGAATAAGTAACCCTAATAAGAGTATTTCACCACAAAACTAAACTTATTCTAACTTAAATTAAAATAAATTGAATTTGGGCTTAATGATTAACATAAACAGCCCAAATACACAACAAATTAAATAACATATGTTTATAAATAAGACGAAGATAGATAATGGGCTTAAGTAGCAAAGTTAGCCCAAATGGCAAATGGAATCCAAATTTTGCATCTTGATGAAGATCCCATTCGAATTGCATGCTTGTTTAGCCTTGAAACATCATTTGAATATGGCCTTGTATAGATTTGAGAATTCGAATCTCATAGAAGCTTCAATCTTCAAGTTTTTCCTTCTCGTACTTGTGTCAAAGTTACCAAGCTTTGATTGTTGTCTTCAAGTCCAAGCTTGATATTTGACTCTTCCGTGCACTCATGAATTGTTGCAAGATCATCCCACAAGCCTTGACTGATCTCATTCAATGCATCCTTGAATTTCTTCATTCTTGCTCTTTTAATGGGATCACTAGGTAGCTGAATTGGATCTTTGTTCTTGTGTGCATCTTTATTTGCATTAGGCATTAAATAGAGCATTTATAAAGAAGACTGAGAAAGAGGCATGGAAATTATTTGAAGCGATATGTGAGAACTCACAACAATGGATTATCCATAATGGTAAGCCATTTAGGAAAGCTAATGAGGTTTCTTCTTCTTCATTTTCCAATCTAGTGGATCTAGTATCATCTCTTGTTTCCAAGCAATTTAATTTGATTTTCGCTAATGTGCTTGGTTTCCAAAACTAGCAGCAAGTTTGTTCTAATATATTCCTAATTAGGCCATTCTACAGAGATGTGCGAATACAATTTAATAGGGAGTTTTTATGAGCAAGTGAATCAAGTTAGCAACTTCAATTGACCAAGGAATGATCCATTGTCTAATATCTACAATCTGAGCGATCATTCTAATCTTCGATGGAACAATCAAAATCAACCTTTTGATCCACAAAAAGATTTCAATCAAGGCATGCAACAAGAAAATCAATTCCAAAAGACCAATCAAGAAGGTTTACTGACACAATAATGTCAACTTATAACACTAGTTTCTAGAATACGTAAGCTTGAAGAAACAATGGACAATCACTCCAAGATAACTCTTGAATTGGCCTAAAGTCAACAAGCCCTTCTAGCAACAATCTCAATTGCAAGAAAATAATCTTGAGCTTCTATACGCAAATTAGAGATTCAAGTGAGCCAAATAGAAAGTGTTATAGAAGAAAAGGAACAAGGAAAACTTCCAAGCCAACCATAAGTTAATCCTATACCACTAAAAGAAGCAAAAGTCATCACAATTTTGAAAAATGGAGAAGTGATAAACAACAATGTTAAGGTGGATGAATCAAGTGAAAAATCTGATTTTAGGAAGTCAAGAAATCCACTCCAAAGGAAGCAAGTTTAAGAGAAAGAGAAGAATCAAGTTGAGAAAGCATTGGAAAGAATGTTGTTGAGAATGAAGACAGAAGGTCATTTTAGACTTCCGAACCACCATCATATATGCCACCACCACCTTTTCCTCAAAGGTTGGTAAAGCAAAAGAAAGATTTTTATAAGGATGTAATATTAGAGCAATCCAAAAAGGTGGCCATCAATATCCCATTTGATTCGAGAGAACGCTTCAAGGAACACGAGAAGGTGGTGGTGAGTGAAAGACTTAGTGAAATTTTGAAATGAGTTTTCACCAAAACTCAAAGGTCCAGGGAAGTTCAGTATTTCTTATGTTGCAGGAGATAAAGTTTTCAATGGGTGTTTGCTTGATTTAGGTGCTTCAATCAACTTAATGCCTTATTATATTTTTATAGCATTAATCTTGGTAAATTGAAGCCTACAACTATAGCCGTCCAACTTCCAAACAAATTAGTCACAGTTGGAGTACTTGAAGATATACCTATCAAAGTTGAGGATCTTGTGTTGTATGCAAATTTTATGGTGATGGAAATTGAACATGAAGCTAAAGTAGATGATTTTCCCAGCATTCTCGAAAGACCATTTTTGGCAACCGCGAGAACGAAAATTGTTGTCAAGGCAGGTACATTCTTTATCGACATACTTAATGGGACAAAAAAAAGACTTCAAGGCATTTGACACATTGAAATTGTCAAGTGATGGAGATGAATGTTACTTTGTAGGTACTAATGATGATGGAGTTCAAGTCTTCTTAAATCGAGATAGCACTAGAAAATTTTTAAAAAATCAAATGTTAAATATTTTCTCAAGCAATGCACATTCATACAAGAATAGTAAGAGTCATATCCCATTTGATCTGGGAGAAAGTTTTGATGTGCACAGTGCTTAATTCAACCTACATATGAACACAATTGAAGGAATTCAATGAATGGTGTAGTTTTCTAGTTCAAAAAATGCAAGATTAAGAATTGTACAAGTTTGTTAGAGAGGAGTTAAGTCAGTAACCTAGGTGTAGAGTCTGTTAAGTTAGTTATGCTTTGTAACTGAACTTAACCACCTGGAATTCAAAATATATGGGCTGGTTATTGGTATAACTTGGGGAGCATGTATCTTGACTTGTAGAGAGAGTTAAGATAAATGCTATAGCGGGTTTTGAAGCTTGTAAATTGTTCTTGATTGTCATTGAATAAGATTGAGCTTTGCTAGTGTTCTTTCCCGTGGACGTAGGCCTCAAAAGCTGAACCACGTAAATAATCTTCTTCACTGTTCATTCTACCGAAAAAATTATGTTCTTGTTATTTTTTAGTTCTTTTAATCTTCCAAGTGTTTGATTGATTGCACAAGAGATTTGTTGAGATCTTTGCAATGTGTTAGAGTCAATTAACACAACAATTGGTATCAGAGCCTTCACAAATCCATGGCTTCATCAAAGTTTGACATCGAGAGGCTTACGGCAGAATCTGATTTCAATCTTTGGAAAATTAAGATGCGAGCTTTGTTGGTGCATCAAGGACTTGAAGATGCCTTAGAACCTGAAAGTATACCTAGAACCATGAGTGAGAAGGATCAAAAAGACTTGCTGAAAATGGCACACAGTGCCACTATTCTTTGCCTAAGAGATGGGGTTTTGAAGGAGGTGTCTAAACAAACTACAGCTGCTGCTTTGTGGGACAAATTGGAAAGTTTATGCATGACAAAGTCTCTAGCAAACAAGCAATATAGAAAAAGAC